>OX411544.1:30957956-32157956 GCA_948146395.1 Fragum whitleyi
AAATGGCTGAAACACTTCAAACAGAAACGTCCACCATCGGTACTTTCGGTGCTTTGAATTCATCATGAGCTTACAAAATCGGCCCTGCTTTCAGGCTATAAAAAAGTATGCAAACGTTTGGAGATCGTACCCCACTTTGAACGTGAGTACACGTGCAATGCGCGGTAACATTTCTCAAACATTTCACGAACGCTTCAGTCTGAATGAAATGTAGATTTTAGCATTTCCTCTACAAAAAACAAACTTTTTTTTTCGATCTAGTAGTAATCGTGCAATTTTCACGATGCCAAGATGGTTTTCGTGCCCCGAGCCCGGATGTAGATTCCAGGGATGGACGTACGACGCCCACGAGTGCCCCGAACTTCACCCATGGGAATTACACCAAAAATGGCTGGCACAACTTTGTTCCGCGTCTAACCAAAAGTCCCCACCAACAACCAATCCTTCAATCGATGTCAATGGATCCAACTCGGTATCGCAAGAGAAAAAGTCAACGGCTGTATCCAAAAAACGATCGAACGGTAGTGTTAACAACATCGAGTAATTCAAATGTGAAATGAATTAGGAATGATTTCGGAATGATATTGAATGAGTGAGTGTGGAATTAGTTTTGAATAAAATTTAGGGGAGATAATACAATATCGCTTATTTCGTCCAAATTAGCGATATTTAATTACATGTACATGTACATCCATATTAAAAAATCCAAGTATAGTCAATCTTGCTCAAGCGACCATGTCTATTAAGCGACCATTTTATTGAGCGACCATCGTAAAAAGTTCCTTCACCGTTAGTAAAATTTCGGAACAAGTGGACATTCTTAAATGTGCAAATGTTTATCATTGAATCTTATGACGTTAGAACCCATTAGAATCGTCTCACTAAGACGATTCTAATGGGTTCGAACATCCTAGGATCCAGTCAGAAATATATGACAATCTTAATATGCTATTAAAAAACACGTCTTTTTATCATTAAATATTGTATTAAGCGACCATTTCCATTAGCAACCGCTTTTTATTGGTCCTCTAAGTGGTCGCTTAACGCGAGTTTTGCTGTAGTTTCCATATTTTAGTATCTTCATGTACCAATGAGACGCAAACACAACCAGCCAAAGAAATGTGGAATAATTTTATGAATTTCAATAGAAATATTGACCGCTTTGAATGAGTTCTTGTCGGTTTTTTTACGACTTTTAAGCGTTTTCGAGTGATTTTAGTGCGTGTTTAAAATGAATTAAAGGGGCGCTGAGTGACCGTTTAGAGTGGTTTTGATCGAGGTGAATGACGATTTCACGATGTTACACATTGTTCTATTTCATTGAATTACATGCACAGAAATATAAAACAAATGCATAATAATGACCATACTTGTAATTAACATATGTCTTCTGTCAATTAAAAAGGTGATTGACAATTCTTTGCTTTCCCTCAGAAAGAGAGGCATTTAAACCTCCGTCATTTTACACCATTTTGTTTTAAAAATATTATCAAGTCAAAGTTATCGGAGATGTGTGACTTTAACGTCATAACTACAGCTTGAATAAGGTGTAGTTACGAATCTTAAGTCACTCTTCAGCGGTTTGCTGTTTTTGTTTCATACGCGTGACCCACTTTGCATCTTTTTAATATTTTGCATATAAAGGATATAAAGGGTGTGACGGAGATCAGTAGGGCCAGCAATCAAATAATTGAGCCTGTGCGTGACATTTCCAACAATTTCGCACATACGCGAGGCACAAACTTTGAGCAGATAAGACAACGACATAATGGAATGAGAATATATGCTGACCAACCGAGGAGCGATTAAGGCTTTATCTATCAATAAAGAGCACAGTGAAGATTCTGGTCAGACTGTGCAGCTGTGCAGGCTGACCAGAAAGCAGCACAGTCTGACCAGAAGCTTTGCTTTGTGCATATTTGAAATTGTTGGAAATGTCAAGCAAAGACTCAAATGTTTTGTTTTTTTCTCTAAATATTTCTTTTGCTATCATTTAATTTCCTTTTAGTTGAAAAAATGTGATTTCCAAACAAAAAATATATCTTAAGGTAGCCATTAAAATAAAGATACCTTTTTTGTATTTTTGATTCGAATCTTATCAATTTATCAATAGTCCATTTTTGTATACGAAGACGTGTTATTTTATTTTTATGCTGAGAATTTGAATTCAATGATATTCAATTTGAATAGGTTTGATGCTTCATATTTTTAAGTTTGATTGTTCATAACATTTTATTCATTTTCACTTTTGCGCGAAGCAAAAGCATAGAGCAACCTAAACAACCACTCTATGCAAAAGAATGTTGATTGACTACTTGAAGAAGGGTAGTTACTTTATTTATCTACAGAGCACATGATTAAGACTGGTCAGACTATGTGGATGTACAGGCTGGCCCAAATCTTTGCTTTGCACGCAATTAATATGTGAAGTTGTTGGAAATAGCATACAAATGCTTCATTTTAAATGTTTTGTATTTTCACAGGGTTTGAAGTCATGTATTTTCCCTGCTCCAACATACTTCGGCAACCTTGTCACAATGACCTGGCGGTTGGACAGAAGCCGTAGACTAATAATATTGTTCCCTTTCAACGAAAAAGGGTTAACTTATTCGCCGAAATACTTGCAAGATAGTATTAAGTCTATTCAAAATCGAAGTAAAGCTCTACGAAAGGATAAGAATGAATTTATAGCTATCATAGACAGAATGGTAAAGAAAAGTGACATTAGACTTGTTGTAGAAACTTTGAACAGAGAGCTAAATGGGTGTTTAAAAGCAATTCTAGTTGTAAGATACCATAGATTTCCTAACGTACCAACAAAAGACACGATAACGAAGGAAACAACAGAGACAACAAGCCCTGATTCAGTTGATGAGTTACATATAAAAGATGACATGATAGTTATGGACCAAGTTAACGCATCTGACACTGTTGATAACGAAGGCGCGCATACAGATATTATGACCACGTCAGATGACGCTGATACTCTGGAAGTTGAGTCAAATGCACCACGTATACCGATTTATATACCGTCTTGGAAACTGGCAGTTTATATAGACACAGAACAGCTAGACTTGATCTTACCGGAGTGTAACAGATTGTAATTGATGGACCGATAGACACTCCGTTTAAACTCTAAAATGGAACACCGCATAGTTCTTTTGGTGCGTCGGAAGTTAACTGAGTGGTTGATGAAGACCGAAGTAAAGCAACAGACACCGTTGATAAAGAATGCGATCTGACGATACTGATATTTCAGAAGACGAGTCAAATGCGCCATGTCGACACACAAATAAGGTCCGTGAAGTTGGCAGCCTAGCAGCCTAGCAGCCTAGCAGAGTGAAGTTGGCAGCCTAGCAGCCTAGCAGCCTAGCAGACTGAATTTTTTTTATCAAATTTATTGATATATAACACTAGTATTAAACACTAGAAGTCACTTCAAACCGTAAACACTGAAATTCTAGTGAATGTAGAACTGTTCCGGATATATCACGTTATTCAACTTTTCCGACCAAAATGTCCCGAAAATTGCCCGCAACATATCAATCTCTCCCTAACAAATATGAGAACTTTAATCTTTTGATAAAAAAAACGATAGTGGTCATTTTAGTATGCTACGCCGCTAGAATGCTGGAAATGTGAAGTTGGCAGTCTGGCAGCCTAGCAGCCTAGCAGAGTGAAGTTGGCAGCCTAGCAGCCTAGCAGACTGATTTTTTTTTATCAAATTTATTGATATATAACACTAGTATTAAACACTAGAAGTCACTTCAAACCGTAAACACTGAAATTCTAGTGAATGTAGATTTGTTCCGGATATATCACGTTATTCAACTTTTCCGACCAAAATGTCCCGAAAATTGCCCGCAACATATCAATCTCGCCCTAACAAATATGAGAACTTTAATCTTTTGATAAAAAAACGATAGTGGTCATTATAGGATGCTACGCTACTAGAATGCTGGAAATGTGAAGTTGGCAGTCTGGCAGCCTAGCAGCCTAGCAGCCTAGCAGAGTGAAGTTGGCAGCCTAGCAGCCTAGCAGACTGAAATTTTTTTTATCAAATTTATTGATATATAACACAAGTATTAAACACTAGAAGTCACTTCAAACCGTAAACACTGAAATTCTAGTGAATGTAGATTTGTTCCGGATATCTCACTTTATTCAACTTTTCCGACCAAAATGTCCCGAAAATTGCCCGCAACATATCATTATCGCCCTAACAAATATGAGAACTTTAATCTTTTGATAAAAAAACGATAGTGGTCATTATAGGATGCTACGCTGCTAGAATGCTGGAAATGTGAAGTTGGCAGTCTGGCAGCCTAGCAGCCTAGCAGCCTAGCAGAGTGAAGTTGGCAGCCTAGCAGCCTAGCAGCCTAGCAGACTGATTTTTTTTTATCAAATTTATTGATATATAACACTAGTATTAAACACTAGAAGTCACTTCAAACCGTAAACACTGAAATTCTAGTGAATGTAGAACTGTTCCGGATATATCACGTTATTCAACTTTTCCGACCAAAACGTCCCGAAAATCGCCCGCAACATATCAATCTCGCCCTAACAAAAGAGAACTTTAATCTTTTGAAAAAAAAAAAAAAAACGATAGTGGTCATTTTAGTATGCTACGCCGCTAGACTGCTGGAAATGAGAAGTTGGCAGTCTGGCAGCCTAGCAGCCTAGCAGCCTAGCAGAGTGAAGTTGGCAGCCTAGCAGCCTAGCAGCCTAGCAGACTGAATTTTTTTTATCAAAATTATTAATATCTAACACTAGCATTAAACACTAGAAGTCACTTCAAACCGTAAACACTCAAATTCTAGTGAATGTAGATTTGTTCCGGATAAATCACTTTATTCAACTTTTCCGACCAAAATGTCCCGAAAATTGCCCGCAACATATCGATCTCGCCCTAACAAAAATGAGAACTTTAATCTTTTGATAAAAAAAACGATAGTGGTCATTCTGGTATGCTACGCCGCTAGACTGCTGAAAATGTGAAGTTGGCAGTCTGACAGCCTAGCAGCCTAGCAGCTGAGCAGAGTGAAGTTGGCAGCCTAGCAGCCTAGCAGACTGAATTTTTTTTTATCAAATTTATTGATATCTAACACTAGTATTAATCACTAGAAGTCACTTCAAACCGTAAACACTGAAATTCTAGTGAATGTAGATTTGTTCCGGATATCTCGTTTTATTCAACTTTTCTAACCAAAATGTCCCGAAAATTGCCCGCAACATATCAATCTGGCCCTTACAAATCTGAGAATTTTCATATTTTGGGGAGTAAACGGTAGTGATCAATTTGGGTTTCTACGCTGCTAGACTGCTGGAAAAGTGAAGATGGCAGCCTAGCAGCCTAGCAGAGTGAAGTTGGCAGCCTAGCAGCCTAGCAGCCTAGCAGACTGAAAAAACTTTTTATCAAAATTATTGATATCTGACACTAGTATTATACACAAGGTGTCACTTCAAACCGTAAACACTGAAACTGTTCATATTGAAAGCTGTCAGTACCCTCATTGGTTCAGAATAACAGTATGATCGCGAACGCTTCACTCTTAGATACGCTTCGCTTTGTTGTGGAGGGTATAATTTCTGATGCGCTTGCAGATGCCTTTTTTCCTGAGCATTGGACAGGTCACAGGACTATCGCGTAGGCGCCTCCTATTTTTCATTTTTCGATTAGAAAGAATACAACGCTAGCGTTGTACTTGT
Source organism: Fragum whitleyi (assembly GCA_948146395.1). NCBI lineage: Eukaryota > Metazoa > Mollusca > Bivalvia > Cardiida > Cardiidae > Fragum > Fragum whitleyi. Next base: position 30,963,669 of record OX411544.1, read on the forward strand.
CATCTTATCGTTTGCGAAGCGAAATGTCGACGACTGGTCGCCAAAATCTGACGGAAAAGGACAAAAAATATAGAAATATGAGAAAAAATATAAAAAGAAGATGGTCGGGGGATTAAGTCGCTGACTAGATCGTTAAATTTCAAATTTTAGTTAAAGTTTATCGACACGTCAACCATCTAAGAGAAATCCTATGTATCGTTGATTTGACTCATTTGTCACAAACGTCTTGTACAACGTGCCGACTGCTTTTCGAAATAGAACGGTGAGGCCCTCGCTACATCGAACAATCTGACGTACATGTATGATATCTATTAGGAAAAGTATTGGTATTTGTGATATTAAATCATATCTAAAATATTTCCTTGTTTTATTCAAAATAGTTTTATTCGAATGAAATGATAATATAGATAAGATTTAGATGTAGTTGAGAAATTTGTATTACCTTGTAACGTGTCGTTTTGGAAAACGTTGACAGTAGGTTCAGGGCAACTTGCTAGAAAACTGTTCATATTGAAAGCTGTCAGTACCCTCATTGGTTCAGAATAACAGTATGATCGCGAACGCTTCACTCTTAGATACGCTTCGCCTTGTTGTGGAGGGTACAATTTCTGATGCGCTTGCAGATGCCTTTTTTTCCTGAGCATTGGACAGGTCACAGGACTTGGATGCTAAAGGTGTTGAAATCAAACCTTTCGTTTTATAAAATATAAAATAAAATAAAACGCCACAAAGAGGACCGTGTGCAGGAAAACCTGAGCATTCCTTGACGCGAACATTTCCCTGTTCTACACTACACTATTCTTTGTATGGACTTTTTACATGTACGATATATAAGCAAATAGAGATGGGGGGAGATGTTTGAGAGACTTTTGAAAAAAATGCTTTACAAACAGGGTACAATCATTTCAAAATACTGTGTTTCTTGCTCTTTGATTCGTTATAATTTACCTTTAAATCTATAATTATGTCTTAACTTCTACTATTTTACCTATTTTTCTTCTTTTTATTAAAATGTAATAAAAAAAAACTGCTATTCACCAAACTGTAAGTTGTGAGGACCATTATTGGTACTTATCAAAAGGGACACGGACAAAAGCCCCCTAGGAAAAAAGCCCCCTGGGACGAAAGCCCCCCTGGACAAAGCCCCATCGGACAAAAGCCACATGCCCTTAACTGAAAAGTGGACAAAAGCCACATGGACATAAAAAATGTTTTTTGTGTATGTGTGTGTGATTTTTTTGAAAAAAGTCTTAAAAAGGTAATGACTTTTATAAGAATTTGTGAATATTAATTTGTTTATTCTTCAAGGAAATGAATATTCAAGTAATTTTAAATGGAATTGCCGCTCGAGAGCCGTTAACCCGCCTAGCGATCGACCGCGATGCGGGGCAAATTTTGTGTCTTGGGAGCAAATCTAGGCTTAAAGAGCTGGGCTGTATTCGCTCCGCCGCTAAAACCGCGACTCGATCGCGTCGAGGCGCTACTCCAACGAGAATCGCTGTAGCTCGGACGTTTTTCGCCGCAGCCCAACCAAACTCTCCACGATTGTAACGACAACATAGGAATCGGTTCATTAGTTCGAGCCCTGCATCGAGTGTCTCACCCCCGTGAACACTTCGCCTCGGCGCGAGCGGCCCACTGCCTGCCTAGCAACGGCGACTGAGCCGTCCTAAATCGCCGCTCGAGAGCCGTTAAACTGCCTAGCGATCCACAGCGATGCGTGGCGAATTCTTGACTCTCGAAGCAAAACTACGCTTCGAAAGCAGAGCTGCACTCGCTCGGCCGCAAAAATCGCGGCTCCATCGCGTCGAGGCGCGACTCCAGTGCGAATCGCTGTAGCTCCGACGTTTTTCGCCGCCGCCCAACCAAACTCGCCACGACTGTAGCGCTGTAGGGCTACACGACAGTACCTACAACATAGGATTCGGTCCATTGGTTCGAGCCCTGCATCGAGTGTCTCATTCCCGTGAACATTTCGCCTCTGCGCGAGCGGCCCACTGCCCGCCTAGCGACGGCTACTGAGCCGTCCAAAAGCGTCACTCGAGAGCCGTAAACCTGCCTGACGATCGACCGCGATGCGGGGCAGATTCTAAGTCTTGGGAGCAAATCTACGCTTCAAGAGCCGAGCTGTTAATCGCTCCGCCGCAAAATTCACGGCTCGATCACGTCTAGGCGCGACTCCAGCGCGACTCCCTGTAGCTCCGATACTATTCGACGCAGCCCAACCAAACTCACCACGATTGTAGCTCTTGAAAAGCTCTTCACAACGGTACCTACCGCGATGCGGGACAGGTTCTATGTCTTTGGAGCAAATCTACGCTTCAAGAGCCGAGCTGCACTCGCTCCGCCGCACAAATCACAGCTCGATCGCGTCGAGGCGCGACTTCAGCGCGAATCGCTGTAGCTCCGATACTATTCGCCGCACTCCAACCAAACTCGCCACGATTGTAGCGATTGAATAGGGCTACACGACAGTACCTACAACATAGAAATCGGTCCATTGGTTCGAGCCCTGCATCGAGTGTCTCATTCCCGTGAACATTTCGCTTCTGCGCGAGCGGCCCACTGCCCGCCTAGCGACGGCTACTGAGCCGTCCAAAAGCGCCGCTCGAGAGCCGTAAACCTGCCTGGCGATCGACCGCGATGCGGGGCAAATTATGTGTCTTGGGAGCTAATCTTCGCTTCAAGAGCCGAGCTGTAATCGCTCCGCCGCTTAATTCACGGCTCGATCGCGTCGAGGCGCAACTTCAGCGCGACTCCCTGTAGCTCCGATACTATTCGCCGCAGCCCAACCAAACTCACCACGATTGTAGCTTGAATAGCTCTTTGCGACGGTACCTACCACGATGCGGGGCAGATTCTAAGTCTTGGGAGCAAATCTACGCTTCAAGAGCCGAGCTGTTAATCGCTCCGCCGCAAAATTCAAGGCTCGATCGCGTCGAGGCGCGACTCCAGCGCGAATCATTGTAGCTCCGATACTATTCGCCGCAGTCCAACCAAACTCGCCACGATTGTAGCGCTTGAATAGGGCTACACGACGGTACCTTCAATATAGGATTCTGTTTATTGGTTCGAGCTCGCATCGAGTGTCTAACTCCCGTGAACATTTCGCCTCTGCGCGAGCGGCTCACTGCCCGCCTAGCGACGGCTACTGAGCCGTCCAAAATCGCCGCTCTTGAGCAATTAACCTGCCTAGCGATCGACCGCGATGCGGGGCAGATTCTATGTCTTTGGAGCAAATCTACGCTTCAAGAGCCGAGCTGTTTTCGCTCCGCCGCTCAAATCACAGCTCGATCGCGTCGAGGCGCGACTCCAGCGCGAATCGCTGTAGCTCCGACGTTTTTTAACGCAGCCCAACCAAACTCGCCACGATTGTAGCGCTTGAATGGGGCTACACGACGGTACCTACAACATAGGAATCGGTCCATTGGTTACAGCCCTGCATCGAGTGTCTCACTCGCGTGAACATTTCGCCTCGGCGCGAGCGGCCCACTGCCTGCCTAGCGACGGCTACTGAGCCGTCCTCAATCGCCGCTCTAGAGCCGTTAACCTGCCTAGCGATCGACAGCGATGCGGGACAGATTCTGTGTCTTGAGATCAAATCTACACTTCAAAAGCAAAACTGTATTCGCCCCGCCGCTAAATCACGGTTCGATCGCGACGAGGCCCGACTCCAGCGCGAATCGCTGTAGCTCCGACGCTATAAGCCGCAGCCCAACCAAACTCATTACGATTGAAGCGCTAGAATAGGGCTACACGACGGTACTTACAACATAGGAATCGGTCCATTGGTTCGAGCCCTGCATCGAGTGTCTCACTCCCGTGAACGTTTCGCCTCGGCGCGAGCGGCGCACTGCCTGCCTAGCGTGGGCTACTGAGCCGTCCAAAATCGCCGCTCGAGAGCCGTTAACCAGCCTAGCGATCGACCGCGATGCGGGGCAAATTAAGTGTCTTGGGAGCAAATCTACGCTTCAAGAGCCGAGATTGATATGTTGCGGGCAATTTTCGGGATATTTTGGTCGGAAAAGTTGAATAACGTGATATATCCGGAACAGTTCTTCATTCACTAGAATTTCAGTGTTTACGGTTTGAAGTGACTTCTAGTGATTAATATAAGTGTTAGATATGAATAATTTTGAAAAAAAAAATTCAGTCTGCTAGGCTGCTAGGCTGCTAGGCTGCCAACTTCACTCTGCTAGGCTGCTAGGCTGCCAGACTGCCAACTTCACATTTCCAGCAGTCTTGCAGCGTAGCATACTAAAATGACCACTATCGTTTTTTTATCAAAAGATTAAAGTTCTCATATTTGTTAGGGCGAGATTGATATGTTGCGGGCAATTTTCGGGACATTTTGGTCGGAAAAGTTGAATAAAGTGAGATATCCGGAACAGTTCTACATTCACTAGAATTTCAGTGTTTACGGTTTGAAGTGACTTCTAGTGTTTAATACTAGTGTTATATATCAATAAATTTGATAAAAAAAAAAATTTCAGTCTGCTAGGCTGCTAGGCTGCTAGGCTGCCAACTTCACTCTGCTAGGCTGCTAGGCTGCTAGGATGCCAGACTGCCAACTATACATTTCAAGCAGTCTAGCGGCGTAGCATACTAAAATGACCACTATCGTTTTTTTTCAAAAGATTAAAGTTCTCATTATTGTTAGGGCGAGATTGTTATGTTGCGTGCAATTTCCGGGACGTTTTGGTCGGAAAAGTTGAATAACGTGATATATCCGGAACAGTTCTTCATTCACTAGAATTTCAGTGTTTACGGTTTGAAGTGACTTCTAGTGTTTAATACTAGTGTTATATATCAATAAATTTGATTAAAAAAAAAATTCAGGCTGCTAGGCTGCTAGGCTGCCAACTTCACTCTGCTAGGCTGCTAGGCTGCCAGACTGCCAACTTCACATTTCCAGCATTCTAGCAGCGTAGCATACTAAAATGACCACTATCGTTTTTTTATCAAAAGATTAAAGTTCTCATATTTGTTAGGGCGATATTGATTTGTTGCGGGCAATTTTCGGGACATTTTGGTCGGAAAAGTTGAATAACGTGATATATCCGGAACAGTTCTACATTCACTAGAATTTCAGTGTTTACGGTTTGAAGTGACTTCTAGTGTTTAATACTAGTGTTATATATCAATAAATTTGATAAAAAAATTTTTAGTCTGCTAGGCTGCTAGGCTGCTAGGCTGCCAACTTCACTCTGCTAGGCTGCTAGGCTGCTAGGCTGCCAGACTGCCAACTTCACATTTCCAGCATTCTAGCAGTGTAGCATCCTAAAATGACCACTATCGTTTTTTTTATCAAAAGATTAAAGTTCTCATATTTGTTAGGGCGAGATTGATATGTTGCGGGCAATTTTCGGGACATTTTGGTCGGAAAAGTTGAATAAAGTGAGATATCCGGAACAAATCTACATTCACTAGAATTTCAGTGTTTACGGTTTGAAGTGACTTCTAGTGTTTAATACTTGTGTTATATATCAATAAATTTGATAAAAAAAATTTCAGTCTGCTAGGCTGCTAGGCTGCCAACTTCACTCTGCTAGGCTGCTAGGCTGCTAGGCTGCCAGACTGCCAACTTCACATTTCCAGCATTCTAGTAGCGTAGCATCCTATAATGACCACTATCGTTTTTTTATCAAAAGATTAAAGTTCTCATATTTGTTAGGGCGAGATTGATATGTTGCGGGCAATTTTCGGGACATTTTGGTCGGAAAAGTTGAATAACGTGATATATCCGGAACAAATCTACATTCACTAGAATTTCAGTGTTTACGGTTTGAAGTGACTTCTAGTGTTTAATACTAGTGTTATATATCAATAAATTTGATAAAAAAAATTTTAGTCTGCTAGGCTGCTAGGCTGCTAGGCTGCCAACTTCACTCTGCTAGGCTGCTAGGCTGCTAGGCTGCCAGACTGCCAACTTCACATTTCCAGCATTCTAGCAGCGTAGCATACTAAAATGACCACTATCGTTTTTTTATCAAAAGATTAAAGTTCTCATATTTGTTAGGGCGAGATTGATATGTTGCGGGCAATTTTCGGGACATTTTGGTCGGAAAAGTTGAATAAAGTGAGATATCCGGAACAAATCTACATTCACTAGAATTTCAGTGTTTACGGTTTGAAGTGACTTCTAGTGTTTAATACTTGTGTTATATATCAATAAATTTGATAAAAAAAATTTCAGTCTGCTAGGCTGCTAGGCTGCCAACTTCACTCTGCTAGGCTGCTAGGCTGCTAGGCTGCCAGACTGCCAACTTCACATTTCCAGCATTCTAGTAGCGTAGCATCCTATAATGACCACTATCGTTTTTTTATCAAAAGATTAAAGTTCTCATATTTGTTAGGGCGAGATTGATATGTTGCGGGCAATTTTCGGGACATTTTGGTCGGAAAAGTTGAATAACGTGATATATCCGGAACAAATCTACATTCACTAGAATTTCAGTGTTTACGGTTTGAAGTGACTTCTAGTGTTTAATACTAGTGTTATATATCAATAAATTTGATAAAAAAAATTTTAGTCTGCTAGGCTGCTAGGCTGCTAGGCTGCCAACTTCACTCTGCTAGGCTGCTAGGCTGCTAGGCTGCCAGACTGCCAACTTCACATTTCCAGCATTCTAGCAGCGTAGCATACTAAAATGACCACTATCGTTTTTTTATCAAAAGATTAAAGTTCTCATATTTGTTAGGGCGAGATTGATATGTTGCGGGCAATTTTCGGGACATTTTGGTCGGAAAAGTTGAATAAAGTGAGATATCCGGAACAGTTCTACATTCACTAGAATTTCAGTGTTTACGGTTTGAAGTGACTTCTAGTGTTTAATACTAGTGTTATATATCAATAAATTTGATAAAAAAAAAAAATTCAGTCTGCTAGGCTGCTAGGCTGCTAGGCTGCCAACTTCACTCTGCTAGGCTGCTAGGCTGCTAGGCTGCCAGACTGCCAACTATACATTTCAAGCAGTCTAGCGGCGTAGCATACTAAAATGACCACTATCGTTTTTTTTCAAAAGATTAAAGTTCTCATTATTGTTAGGGCGAGATTGTTATGTTGCGTGCAATTTCCGGGACGTTTTGGTCGGAAAAGTTGAATAACGTGATATATCCGGAACAGTTCTTCATTCACTAGAATTTCAGTGTTTACGGTTTGAAGTGACTTCTAGTGTTTAATACTAGTGTTATATATCAATAAATTTGATTAAAAAAAAAATTCAGGCTGCTAGGCTGCTAGGCTGCCAACTTCACTCTGCTAGGCTGCCAGACTGCCAACTTCACATTCCCAGCATTCTAGCGGCGTAGCATACTTAAATGACCACTATCGTTTTTTTATCAAAAGATTAAAGTTCTCATATTTGTTAGGGCGATATTGATATGTTGCGGGCAATTTTCGGGACATTTTGGTCGGAAAAGTTGAATAACGTGATATATCCGGAACAGTTCTACATTCACTAGAATTTCAGTGTTTACGGTTTGAAGTGACTTCTAGTGTTTAATACTAGTGTTATATATCAATAAATTTGATAAAAAAATTTTTAGTCTGCTAGGCTGCTAGGCTGCTAGGCTGCCAACTTCACTCTGCTAGGCTGCTAGGCTGCTAGGCTGCCAGACTGCCAACTTCACATTTCCAGCATTCTAGCAGTGTAGCATCCTAAAATGACCACTATCGTTTTTTTTTATCAAAAGATTAAAGTTCTCATATTTGTTAGGGCGAGATTGATATGTTGCGGGCAATTTTCGGGACATTTTGGTCGGAAAAGTTGAATAACGTGATATATCCGGAACAGTTCTACATTCACTAGAATTTCAGTGTTTACGGTTTGAAGTGACTTCTAGTGTTTAATACTAGTGTTATATATCAATAAATTTGATAAAAAAAATCAGTCTGCTAGGCTGCTAGGCTGCTAGGCTGCCAACTTCACTCTGCTAGGCTGCTAGGCTGCCAGACTGCCAACTTCACATTACCAGCATTCTAGCGGCGTAGCATACTAAAATCACCACTATCGTTTTTTTTTTTCAAAAGATTAAAGTTCTCATATTTCTTAGGGAGAGATTGATATGTTGCGGGCAATTTTCGGGACATTTTGGTCGGAAAGGTTGAATAACGTGATATATCCGGAACAGTTCTACATTCACTAGAATTTCAGTGTTTACGGTTTGAAGTGACTTCTAGTGTTTAATACTAGTGTTATATATCAATAAATTTGATAAAAAAAAAATTCAGTCTGCTAGGCTGCTAGGCTGCTAGGCTGCCAACTTCACTCTGCTAGGCTGCTAGGCTGCTAGGCTGCCAACTTCACTCTGCTAGGCTGCTAGGCTGCTAGGCTGCCAACTTCACGGACCTACACAAGGTCACCTTCTTGGAAACTTGCAGAGTTCATAAAAAAAAACACAAAAAAAAAACAGCTTTTACAGATCTCATCACAATTAAACATTTTGCTTAAATACTTTTCGGTGGTTTATCGAGGAATAAAGTTAGATTGTCATTTAGGTAAACTCACTGCCTAACCAGTGAAATTATAAAAAAAAAAAAAAAAAAAAAAACAAATACCCCGCTTTCATTCATTTCACCCTATTATACGTCATCTAGGCGGGCCAAATAAATGACGTCACCATGAACGTTGCATGGTAATCACGGGAGAAATGGCGAGCTTTAAGAAAAATGTCCTGAAATTTTCACATTTCGTCTCATTTTTGTATTAAAGAACAGAAAACTGCTGAGTGTTGTAAGGTATTGTTTTAATATTTGACACGTAGAAAGTTGTATCAAAACCTGCATTCGGAACATCACTCGGCCATTTCCGTAAACTACAACATACCTCGGATGTATGTAAGGCGGATGGGTATGTAACGAAATCGTGCATTTTGTTAGGCGGAAACAGTGTAAGAAAAACTAGCACTGTAGATTTATGTTTTTTACAGTAAATAACGGCTGAAAAATTTTAATTTTTGAGAATGACGAATCATTCCCAAATTAAGACTTTTTCATCGGTTATTTAAGAATCTAAAGATATTAATATAAGGATTCGATTAATTCACGTCAGTGACTTAAACGAGTAGCGTTGGCGACGTCGAATGTTTTCACTCACAGTTTCGAGTGCTAACGCCATTTTAACTGACGTCATCGAGTTTTTCCAAGGTTTTCCCATAATTTTTAAAAATAGTCCGTCTATGTACATCCGAGGTTAATCGTGAGATTGGCCGAGTGGTGTTCCGAATGTGACCGTGTGGTGTTCCGAATGTGGCCGAGTGGTGTTCCGAATTTGGCCGAGTGGTGTTCCGAATGTGTCCGAGTGGTGTTCCGAATGTTAAAACCTGATCACAGTGACCATCGTCTTTCTAAAAAAAAAAATCTGTTCTCGTTGGTGTTGAGCAAACCTGCGAGTTTTGATTGTCTGGTAACGATTAAAGCATGTGATTGACATTTTCAATACTTGTTCTTTTATGTAAGCACCATTTAAATGCTTTTCTATAGATTATCGGCAAAAACGGTAGAAAATCACTACATTATCTCAAAGCTAAGCAACTGAAGTTACCATAGCATAATAAATATACATTATTATAAGAAATTGCCGTTTAAGGTTAGATCTCAAAAATCGTTGAGAAATAAATGTTTCGCTTATAGAATACTCGTATCTAATTACATTAAATAACCTCGTGTAATATACAAACTGAATGGAATTTTAGTGTCTTGTGAATTATATTGAATGATTGGGCGGGGCGGTTTTTGAATGAAAATGAATGCCTGTACGTGTAATATATATACTACTCAAAGTTTGCTTAGCACGAAAGCTTTTTTTATACTATAATTTCAGGAAAAAATGACATTTGATTATAAGAATGTTGGAAAATGGTCGAACGTTATCAGTTTATCATACTTTAAGAAGAAGATAAAGCTTTATAACGATAAGAAGACTTTTAATAAAGACCAAACAGGGAGACCCTAGAAATTGGTCTGTTTTCTTGAAAATTGAAAAAAACTAATTTGACCGAAAAAGGTGTTCGTTCAAAAACGAATATGAGAGCCGGCACTGTCAATAACAGCCCGACGGCGCCTCTACATACTCCTGATTTAGTTCTGGATTACTCTTTGGGGAATAACAGACCATTCTTCTCTAGGGATCTGGCCGAGCTCCTGGAGTGTCCTTGGCTGAATCTGGCGACCCGAAACTCCGACCTGTAGCTCATTCCATATATAATCTATTGGATTTAAGTCCGGTGAGCGAGTCGGCCAGCCCAGACATGGAATGCCCTCTTCTTGGCGATACTTTTGGACTATACGGGCCGTGTGTGGACGGGCATTATCATCCATTAAAATGAATCCATCCCCAATAGCACCAGCGTAAAATCTTACGTGGGTATTGAGGATTTCATCAATGTACCTTCGAGCTGTCAGAATACCTCTTTCTAAAACAACAAGATCAGTCCGCCCATCCCAGCTGATGCCACCCAAAATCATGATGGACCTACCCCCATAACGATCGTGCTCAGCAATGTTTGCTGAATGAAACCTTTCCCTCGGCCATCTCCACACCCTAGCCCGCCTATCAGTGTAGTCCAGGCAATACCTGGACTCATCCGTGAATAGCACCGGGCACCAGCGTCTTATGCGCCAGCCAACGTAGTCCATGTTAACCGATGCCGACAATGTACTCGGGACAGCGGAATACGAAAACATGGTCTTCTTGACCTCGGGCTATGCTTATGCAGCCGTGTTCGTATGCTTTGAGTCGAAACTCGCACTCCCAAGGAGTTTTGAAGGTCGGAACGTAGCTGCGTGGCCGTAGCAAACCTGTTCCTTCGGGCTTGAATTACCAAAAACGGTCTACGGAGGTAGTTCTACTCCTACCCCCACTATGTCTCCTTACAGGTGTACCATACTGTTTGTATCGTGCCGAAGCTGTGGTTACAACAGTATGGTCTACCCCAGTACCATGCATACATCACGGTGGGAAGCCCCTTGCTCCACCATACCTACAGCACACCACAATTGTTCGACAGATAAATGTCGTCTGATATTTGGATTAGCCATGCGTAACGACTTAAAAGTCAAAAAAGCACTGAAAAACAGAAACTAAGCATCTACACGAAACATGTACATGTAGAAAATGAGAAAGGACAGATATGAAACCGAGGTTCCTCATTTTGCACGATTCTCGCGAGAAAATTGCGTGTCAAATTTGGTAATGTATACAGATTAGATATCTTGTCAAACGTTATTGTACAATTTTAAACACAAACACGATTTTTTTTTCAGCTCCTGGACAGCGAAAAAGTTTGGTGCTTAGCAAACTTTGAGTAGTATATATTTCTCTCAGTTCGTCCAAATTGACGAAATTATAGATATGCTTTAGATATCACCCTTAAAAAATCTACACACCTTCCTATTTTTTGTATCTTCACAGTCCAATCAGACGCTTAAAAAATCAACAACGTCCAATAAAATCGTTGAATGATTTATTCGGTTTGAATTAAAAAGTGGTCGCTTTGAACGATTTTGAAATGCTTTTGAACGGTTTGAGGGTGTTTTGCGAGTTTGTTAGTGAGTGTTTGAATGAAGGAGCGCAGCGCTGAGGGAGTGATTTGGGATGGTTTTGATCGAGATGAGTAAATTTCACAAAATTTCTACTTTAGGTGTTAGATTAAGAACATGAGTCACTTTGATAACGTTCAATTTTATTTATCAAACTTGTAGGAACAAAAGCGCTTATAAGAATTACATAAATCTATCAAACAATGGCACACAAAGAAAACTGATTTTGATGACAAATTTAAAGCTTTCAAAAGAGCTGAGTTTTTGTGACTGAAAAGGACAGAACCTTGTCAGTATGAATGGTCAAGGTATATTTGCATACAGATGGTTCAGTGTTAGACTGCAATAAGTGTCTATATACAATTATTTGCTTTCTTTCATAATTGTGTGGATAATTTTTACATTTCAAGCGTAATTACAGCATTCGCAGTCTTGTCTACATAAAACATGTATATGCATGTATATACAGTATGGTAGAATGATCATTTAAATTCTGATAATCTGATAAAGCGAAAAGTTTTAGATATGTCCTGTTTTCAGGAAGTATATACATTTTACGAACGCTTATCAATTGGTACCCCGCTTCGCACGTGAACATACGTACAAAGTGGTATAGACCACGGGAATAATACGGGCGCGGCTGTAAAAACGCGTCATTGCGCACGTTGATTTACATGACGTCACAAACATCAACAATCCCACTAGGTGACGTTGCATAACGTAAATTGGGCGAAAGAATAAAAGTAAGCATATTATAATTTGATAACAAAACGCAGTGTTTTACTGCGTTTTGTTATTAAATTATAACATGCCCAAAAGATCTCAAAAGCCGACCAGAAAGAATAAACAAAATGTGATTTTTCTTCAAGCGTATTAACCGAAGTACAACCAGGAGCAGAATTACCTAAAAAATGATACAAAATTACTACACTAACTAAAGTCCTAGGTACTTTCTAGTTTATGGAAAAGTCGGAGCGGTGTTACCAATGTCAGTGTATAACACAAGTCGTTTTCCGTGTGGCGGATTAATAAATGTCTTAGAACTACGACTTCTATCGTATCTTGAAGGGCACAATCAGACAAATGAAATTTTTATTCTGGTCATCTCGTAGTGTCCATTTGACTCGTATGCCCATCTGAAAAAAAAGTGAGAAAAGAAATTATGACCAGTCATACAATAAGGGGTTTTGGAAACCCATTAAATAAATATGATATTAGATCCAGCAGAAGTCATCAGGAGGTCGTTTAGTGCGATTTAATTGACCCGAAATCGACCCCTGCTTTTAGATGAATAAAAATCTGATTATTCATACTTGTCTTTGCACGTGCATTCATAGGAATGGATAACAGACGGTATTGAACTAAATAGATATTATGTTAATGGATAAAATATGCCGATAATTGTTATTTAAGCATTTATTTTCCGCAAAAGTCAAAATCGGGTCAAAATAACCAAGGTATACCTCAAAAATAAGTGTAGAGATGGAAGAAAGATGATACCAGAAATCAGCCAACTGCGTAAATGTTTGAGTCTAAGTCAGCCTGCGCGAACCGAAAGACACGTTACGCACGGCGCAGTAGGCCTTTTTTTTGTGTGACGGTGATATGCCAAATCAAAGGAGTCATTAGATACCTTTAAGAGTTGAAGAAGTTTGTTATTGAGGTGTGAAACTTAAATCTAATCACACTGTATGAATATTGAAGGCGAAATTCATAAAAAGAAGTGTGATTAGGTTTTTAGTTTCATACCTCATACCTTCATACAATTCTTTCTTCGTATATATTACCGGTAATTTAATATCACGGTTTTTTAATATATTTACCCAACAATCACGTTAGATATTTACAGTTGCGGCGGTCAATTTGGTCTCATTCGTAAATGTAAAGCGCTTGGTAGAGATCTAGATCAGTATTATTTACAATATTATAGGCAATCGTATTGCGTATTTCATCCAAATTGTCCCTCTAAGATCATTAATATTGTCAATCTATAGGTCTGTCAATATTATAGACCCGCAATTTAGAGCTAGTGCTCAAAGGTCAATCTTGTCTACATTAGCCTTTGATCGCTCACTTAAACTTGTTGATCTAAAGTCATGAATGAGCGCTAATTAAGACTGATTAAAGCATAAATTCAAATAGTATAGTCCATAACTGTGATCGTGTATGGAATTTCTTTTTGTAGCAGTTTCAATGATGCAAGTAACATGTACGTGTATTTCAAGTCTTAACCCTTGCCACGCTGAATAAAAACCCTGCTTAGGTTGTACTTTCAAACCCTTCTGTTTTATCAAGGAAATTAGGTATTAGGTATATACATGTATATTAAAATAAGTCTACACGTACACGCAGGCTAATCTTTGTCTATACCTCCTGCCAAACTTGAAGACAGGAAAATGACGAGTTTGCATGGTAAGGATTAAGAATGTTATGCGGAAAATACATTCATTTATTTTCTAAACCAGTGTTCGTCTCCATGGTTGCTGTTTGTTTATCGTAAAATGAAGCTTTTTTCCAATCACAAATTGTCAATAGAAAAAATAGCAAATGTCTGTAAACAGAAAACTCACCCTCGGAATCCGTGGATGAACAGTAAAATTTGCCACAACTGTTTTACGCTCGCCCTTCACAACGGGACATGCCATACCGCTACAGGCGTCCTCTGCGACCGACGGGTACGCAAATTCTCTACCAATTGCCAGGACGAACACTTTGTTTTGAAGGCGCGTCGTGTTTTCATCTGAAACAAAGTGGACTCAGATTTATTTATTTATTTATTGAATGGAGTTTAACGCCGCTTTCAACATTTTTAGTTATATCGTGGCGGCTTGGGTACCTATCAATGGATTCCTAGTATTTCTCTCTCCAGTGCAACCATCACATTCTTTCCTAGCCTCCGGATGCTATCGCACATTGGACTACGATTATCAACCCAATGGTGAGAGACAAATAGTCGGAAAGAATGAGTTCCGTCGTCGGGGATCGAACACAAAGTAGACTCAGAGGTACAGAGCGAATACGTCACCAGTGTAAGAGAATATACCTAGATGAAAGGAAAGTCCTATTTTGTAGGTAGTTATTTAAATCGTCTCGGTAAAACTGAATATGACAGCTCTCTAAATTCTGCTTCAAATTCAGTTCTGTTGGTTGCTTTATAATTCTGTCTTGTGCCATTTCGAACGTGTCTATTTTCTCTGACACACTTTATTCAAGATTATTTTGAATTGTGCCATGGGTAGAACATCGGAATCCTTATCATGGTTTCCGTTGTAACTTAAGGTAGTGAACACGTAATAATTGATTGATTGATTGAATGGAGTTTTACGTCGCTTTCAACATTTTTTCAGATATATCGCGGCGGCTGGAGCACCTAACAATGGATTCCTGGTATTTCTCTCATCAGTACAACCATCACATCCTTTCCTAGCCCCAGCTGCTATCTCATATAGGTCTACGATTATCAACCCATTGGTGAGAGACAAATAGTCGGAAAGAATGAGTGCCACCGTCGGGTATCGAGCCCGGGACCTCCAGATTGATAGTCCGACGCGCTACCGACTGCGCTATGACGGGACCCGTAATAGTTCCATAAAGTATCGGGAGTAATGAACTTTAACAGTGTTAACCGAATATTCCTAATGATTTATATTAGGAAACCCCGGTCAACATTGTGAAGGATCAAGAGTTCCGAAATGTGGCGGAACTATTACGGGTCCACTTTTTTAATACTTAAGTAGCCAAAACTAAGTCTGACTTTGTATTTAAAGAGAGTTTCGTATGATTTTAGAAATGACTCCAATGTCACGTTAAATCCATACATGACTTTTAAGCCGATACGATATGTTTCGTTTAAGTTGGGCCGAATTAACAAACCCGATAATCTCTTTGTCCTTATTTTTGCTTACAAGGGTTGAGGTTTTAATTCTGACAGACCTCCATGAAAAAGACAGCTTTTCTTGTAAATACATATGACAGTATTCTAAATTGCATGCTCAGCTCTCTATTCATTCATTCATTCCAAACACTTACTCTAGTCATTCAAAAACGCTCCGATATCCTTAAAAACAATTCGAGCTCCTTCAAAACGATCAGCATTTCATTGAAATAGATCCAATTACTCCACGATTTCTGTGGCAGGTGTGGTTTGTCATATGTCAAGGTCAAGGTCATTTTTCAATGCCAAATTGTAATAAAAAATAATAAAACTTTATCATTGACCATATCTTTGGATAAGTAAGTGATACAGACTTGATATTTCACAAGTGTATTGCTTGTGACAATACCTTATGGTTAATACTGAAGTCAATGTCATTTACCAAGGTCAAGGTCATTACTATTTGTCATCCTGAAAACTTTAAAATTGGCCATAATTTTTGATTTGTAACTGTTAGAGCATGCATATTGCACATAATGATTGCTTGGGACAAGACTCTTAGGAAGGAACCATCCTCAAGGTCAAATTTTGAGGTCAAGGACATTTTTCTACGTCAAATTTTGTAAAATTGAAATGAACTTTTGCCATATCTTAAGATTGGTAAGTCATAGAGCTTTGATATTTCACATATGCATTACTCATGACAAGATCCGTACATAAATAATAAAGTAAAGTCATTGATCAAGGTCAAGGTCAAATAGTTAAGGGCGTTCATAGATGACATAAAAAACTTTACTTTTAGGTATAACTTTGGATTGGTAATGTATTCCATAAGAATCCGTAACCTCTGTTAGTACTATAGATACTAATCTGCAAAACTCTCTGCCATGCATAGTAACACATATTGTTTTCGATTTTCTCGATTTTTTTTTTAAGTTGTGATAATAGAAAAGAAAACTATTACCGAATAATTTAATAGTATTTTTGATTAACCTTGCACGCATTTTCAATATGAAAGGCAATTCTTAATCTTTAGTCTTTAATCCGCGAAATGCCACTTACTTACAGGATAAGATATGATAGAAAATCATTATTTGGAGTTTCACATTGTATATGCTACATTGTTATTTGTTTTTTTTTTTGTTTGTTTTGTTTTGTTTTTTGCTCAAGTACATGTTTTAAATACTTTCATCAAAACTTGGCTAGTTATTTGACTAAATATGTTTACTTAGAAATATTATTATTTCATCTCAATAAAATATTTTCTTTTCGCTGGCATTTAAAATGATTTGATGCGCATTTTTAGATGACATACTCGCGTCCAAACAAATGAAAACATAAGGAACACGAAAACATAAGACTACCCGGATAGAGCGAAAGGTACCGAGCCTGGTCTGCGCAGGCTGACTTGAATCGAGAACTTTCGCTTTTGTACCGAGTCTGAATTAAGAATGATCATTTAAGATTCTTACATAATCATTTTGAATTGCGATTCCTGGTTGACCTCAGCTCGATACGATCTCTTTTTTTTTCAAATATTTATCTAACAGGTATTTGTTCGCTTGAAGGGTCAAGAGTAACGCTTTTTGCTTTATCGATAAAATAACGGTTGTGAAAAATCCACTGGCATTTGTTTCATAATTCGAAATTTGTAATTGGGTTAAAATATAATCAACTGCCAACTTCACATTTCCAGCATTCTAGCAGCGTAGCATACTAAAATGACCACTATCGTTTTTTTATCAAAAGATTAAAGTTCTCATATTTGTTAGGGCGAGATTGATATGTTGCGGGCAATTTTCGGGACATTTTGGTCGGAAAAGTTGAATAAAGTGAGATATCCGGAACAGTTCTACATTCACTAGAATTTCAGTGTTTACGGTTTGAAGTGACTTCTAGTGTTTAATACTAGTGTTATATATCAATAAATTTGATAAAAAAAAAAAATTCAGTCTGCTAGGCTGCTAGGCTGCTAGGCTGCCAACTTCACTCTGCTAGGCTGCTAGGCTGCTAGGCTGCCAGACTGCCAACTATACATTTCAAGCAGTCTAGCGGCGTAGCATACTAAAATGACCACTATCGTTTTTTTTCAAAAGATTAAAGTTCTCATTATTGTTAGGGCGAGATTGTTATGTTGCGTGCAATTTCCGGGACGTTTTGGTCGGAAAAGTTGAATAACGTGATATATCCGGAACAGTTCTTCATTCACTAGAATTTCAGTGTTTACGGTTTGAAGTAACTTCTAGTGTTTAATACTAGTGTTATATATCAATAAATTTGATTAAAAAAAAAATTCAGGCTGCTAGGCTGCTAGGCTGCCAACTTCACTCTGCTAGGCTGCTAGGCTGCCAGACTGCCAACTTCACATTCCCAGCATTCTAGCGGCGTAGCATACTTAAATGACCACTATCGTTTTTTTATCAAAAGATTAAAGTTCTCATATTTGTTAGGGCGATATTGATATGTTGCGGGCAATTTTCGGGACATTTTGGTCGGAAAAGTTGAATAACGTGATATATCCGGAACAGTTCTACATTCACTAGAATTTCAGTGTTTACGGTTTGAAGTGACTTCTAGTGTTTAATACTAGTGTTATATATCAATAAATTTGATAAAAAAATTTTTAGTCTGCTAGGCTGCTAGGCTGCTAGGCTGCCAACTTCACTCTGCTAGGCTGCTAGGCTGCTAGGCTGCCAGACTGCCAACTTCACATTTCCAGCATTCTAGCAGTGTAGCATCCTAAAATGACCACTATCGTTTTTTTTATCAAAAGATTAAAGTTCTCATATTTGTTAGGGCGAGATTGATATGTTGCGGGCAATTTTCGGGACATTTTGGTCGGAAAAGTTGAATAACGTGATATATCCGGAACAGTTCTACATTCACTAGAATTTCAGTGTTTACGGTTTGAAGTGACTTCTAGTGTTTAATACTAGTGTTATATATCAATAAATTTGATAAAAAAAATCAGTCTGCTAGGCTGCTAGGCTGCTAGGCTGCCAACTTCACTCTGCTAGGCTGCTAGGCTGCCAGACTGCCAACTTCACATTACCAGCATTCTAGCGGCGTAGCATACTAAAATCACCACTATCGTTTTTTTTTTTTCAAAAGATTAAAGTTCTCATATTTCTTAGGGAGAGATTGATATGTTGCGGGCAATTTTCGGGACATTTTGGTCGGAAAGGTTGAATAACGTGATATATCCGGAACAGTTCTACATTCACTAGAATTTCAGTGTTTACGGTTTGAAGTGACTTCTAGTGTTTAATACTAGTGTTATATATCAATAAATTTGATAAAAAAAAAAAATTCAGTCTGCTAGGCTGCTAGGCTGCCAACTTCACTCTGCTAGGCTGCTAGGCTGCTAGGCTGCCAACTTCACTCTGCTAGGCTGCTAGGCTGCTAGGCTGCCAACTTCACGGACCTACACAAGGTCACCTTCTTGGAAACTTGCAGAGTTCATAAAAAAAAACACAAAAAAAAAACAGCTTTTACAGATCTCATCACAATTAAACATTTTGCTTAAATACTTTTCGGTGGTTTATCGAGGAATAAAGTTAGATTGTCATTTAGGTAAACTCACTGCCTAACCAGTGAAATTATAAAAAAAAAAAAAAAAACAAAAAAAACAAATACCCCGCTTTCATTCATTTCACCCTATTATACGTCATCTAGGCGGGCCAAATAAATGACGTCACCATGAACGTTGCATGGTAATCACGGGAGAAATGGCGAGCTTTAAGAAAAATGTCCTGAAATTTTCACATTTCGTCTCATTTTTGTATTAAAGAACAGAAAACTGCTGAGTGTTGTAAGGTATTGTTTTAATATTTGACACGTAGAAAGTTGTATCAAAACCTGCATTCGGAACATCACTCGGCCATTTCCGTAAACTACAACATACCTCGGATGTATGTAAGGCGGATGGGTATGTAACGAAATCGTGCATTTTGTTAGGCGGAAACAGTGTAAGAAAAACTAGCACTGTAGATTTATGTTTTTTACAGTAAATAACGGCTGAAAAATTTTAATTTTTGAGAATGACGAATCATTCCCAAATTAAGACTTTTTCATCGGTTATTTAAGAATCTAAAGATATTAATATAAGGATTCGATTAATTCACGTCAGTGACTTAAACGAGTAGCGTTGGCGACGTCGAATGTTTTCACTCACAGTTTCGAGTGCTAACGCCATTTTAACTGACGTCATCGAGTTTTTCCAAGGTTTTCCCATAATTTTTAAAAATAGTCCGTCTATGTACATCCGAGGTTAATCGTGAGATTGGCCGAGTGGTGTTCCGAATGTGACCGTGTGGTGTTCCGAATGTGGCCGAGTGGTGTTCCGAATTTGGCCGAGTGGTGTTCCGAATGTGTCCGAGTGGTGTTCCGAATGTTAAAACCTGATCACAGTGACCATCGTCTTTCTAAAAAAAAAAATCTGTTCTCGTTGGTGTTGAGCAAACCTGCGAGTTTTGATTGTCTGGTAACGATTAAAGCATGTGATTGACATTTTCAATACTTGTTCTTTTATGTAAGCACCATTTAAATGCTTTTCTATAGATTATCGGCAAAAACGGTAGAAAATCACTACATTATCTCAAAGCTAAGCAACTGAAGTTACCATAGCATAATAAATATACATTATTATAAGAAATTGCCGTTTAAGGTTAGATCTCAAAAATCGTTGAGAAATAAATGTTTCGCTTATAGAATACTCGTATCTAATTACATTAAATAACCTCGTGTAATATACAAACTGAATGGAATTTTAGTGTCTTGTGAATTATATTGAATGATTGGGCGGGGCGGTTTTTGAATGAAAATGAATGCCTGTACGTGTAATATATATACTACTCAAAGTTTGCTTAGCACGAAAGCTTTTTTTATACTATAATTTCAGGAAAAAATGACATTTGATTATAAGAATGTTGGAAAATGGTCGAACGTTATCAGTTTATCATACTTTAAGAAGAAGATAAAGCTTTATAACGATAAGAAGACTTTTAATAAAGACCAAACAGGGAGACCC
This sequence comes from Fragum whitleyi, assembly GCA_948146395.1. Taxonomy (NCBI): domain Eukaryota; kingdom Metazoa; phylum Mollusca; class Bivalvia; order Cardiida; family Cardiidae; genus Fragum; species Fragum whitleyi. Next base: position 30,984,114 of record OX411544.1, read on the forward strand.
TAGAAATTGGTCTGTTTTCTTGAAAATTGAAAAAAACTAATTTGACCGAAAAAGGTGTTCGTTCAAAAACGAATATGAGAGCCGGCACTGTCAATAACAGCCCGACGGCGCCTCTACATACTCCTGATTTAGTTCTGGATTACTCTTTGGGGAATAACAGACCATTCTTCTCTAGGGATCTGGCCGAGCTCCTGGAGTGTCCTTGGCTGAATCTGGCGACCCGAAACTCCGACCTGTAGCTCATTCCATATATAATCTATTGGATTTAAGTCCGGTGAGCGAGTCGGCCAGCCCAGACATGGAATGCCCTCTTCTTGGCGATACTTTTGGACTATACGGGCCGTGTGTGGACGGGCATTATCATCCATTAAAATGAATCCATCCCCAATAGCACCAGCGTAAAATCTTACGTGGGTATTGAGGATTTCATCAATGTACCTTCGAGCTGTCAGAATACCTCTTTCTAAAACAACAAGATCAGTCCGCCCATCCCAGCTGATGCCACCCAAAATCATGATGGACCCACCCCCATAACGATCGTGCTCAGCAATGTTTGCTGAATGAAACCTTTCCCTCGGCCATCTCCACACCCTAGCCCGCCTATCAGTGTAGTCCAGGCAATACCTGGACTCATCCGTGAATAGCACCGGGCACCAGCGTCTTATGCGCCAGCCAACGTAGTCCATGTTAACCGATGCCGACAATGTACTCGGGACAGCGGAATACGAAAACATGGTCTTCTTGACCTCGGGCTATGCTTATGCAGCCGTGTTCGTATGCTTTGAGTCGAAACTCGCACTCCCAAGGAGTTTTGAAGGTCGGAACGTAGCTGCGTGGCCGTAGCAAACCTGTTCCTTCGGGCTTGAATTACCAAAAACGGTCTACGGAGGTAGTTCTACTCCTACCCCCACTATGTCTCCTTACAGGTGTACCATACTGTTTGTATCGTGCCGAAGCTGTGGTTACAACAGTATGGTCTACCCCAGTACCATGCATACATCACGGTGGGAAGCCCCTTGCTCCACCATACCTACAGCACACCACAATTGTTCGACAGATAAATGTCGTCTGATATTTGGATTAGCCATGCGTAACGACTTAAAAGTCAAAAAAGCACTGAAAAACAGAAACTAAGCATCTACACGAAACATGTACATGTAGAAAATGGGAAAGGACAGATATGAAACCGAGGTTCCTCATTTTGCACGATTCTCGCGAGAAAATTGCGTGTCAAATTTGGTAATGTATACAGATTAGATATCTTGTCAAACGTTATTGTACAATTTTAAACACAAACACGATTTTTTTTTCAGCTCCTGGACAGCGAAAAAGTTTGGTGCTTAGCAAACTTTGAGTAGTATATATTTCTCTCAGTTCGTCCAAATTGACGAAATTATAGATATGCTTTAGATATCACCCTTAAAAAATCTACACACCTTCCTATTTTTTGTATCTTCACAGTCCAATCAGACGCTTAAAAAATCAACAACGTCCAATAAAATCGTTGAATGATTTATTCGGTTTGAATTAAAAAGTGGTCGCTTTGAACGATTTTGAAATGCTTTTGAACGGTTTGAGGGTGTTTTGCGAGTTTGTTAGTGAGTGTTTGAATGAAGGAGCGCAGCGCTGAGGGAGTGATTTGGGATGGTTTTGATCGAGATGAGTAAATTTCACAAAATTTCTACTTTAGGTGTTAGATTAAGAACATGAGTCACTTTGATAACGTTCAATTTTATTTATCAAACTTGTAGGAACAAAAGCGCTTATAAGAATTACATAAATCTATCAAACAATGACACACAAAGAAAACTGATTTTGATGACAAATTTAAAGCTTTCAAAAGAGCTGAGTTTTTGTGACTGAAAAGGACAGAACCTTGTCAGTATGAATGGTCAAGGTATATTTGCATACAGATGGTTCAGTGTTAGACTGCAATAAGTGTCTATATACAATTATTTGCTTTCTTTCATAATTGTGTGGATAATTTTTACATTTCAAGCGTAATTACAGCATTCGCAGTCTTGTCTACATAAAACATGTATATGCATGTATATACAGTATGGTAGAATGATCATTTAAATTCTGATAATCTGATAAAGCGAAAAGTTTTAGATATGTCCTGTTTTCAGGAAGTATATACATTTTACGAACGCTTATCAATTGGTACCCCGCTTCGCACGTGAACATACGTACAAAGTGGTATAGACCACGGGAATAATACGGGCGCGGCTGTAAAAACGCGTCATTGCGCACGTTGATTTACATGACGTCACAAACATCAACGATCCCACTAGGTGACGTTGCATAACGTAAATTGGGCGAAAGAATAAAAGTAAGCATATTATAATTTGATAACAAAACGCAGTGTTTTACTGCGTTTTGTTATTAAATTATAACATGCCCAAAAGATCTCAAAAGCCGACCAGAAAGAATAAACAAAATGTGATTTTTCTTCAAGCGTATTAACCGAAGTACAACCAGGAGCAGAATTACCTAAAAAATGATACAAAATTACTACACTAACTAAAGTCCTAGGTACTTTCTAGTTTATGGAAAAGTCGGAGCGGTGTTACGAATGTCAGTGTATAACACAAGTCGTTTTCCGTGTGGCGGATTAATAAATGTCTTAGAACTACGACTTCTATCGTATCTTGAAGGGCACAATCAGACAAATGAAATTTTTATTCTGGTCATCTCGTAGTGTCCATTTGACTCGTATGCCCATCTGAAAAAAAAGTGAGAAAAGAAATTATGACCAGTCATACAATAAGGGGTTTTGGAAACCCATTAAATAAATATGATATTAGATCCAGCAGAAGTCATCAGGAGGTCGTTTAGTGCGATTTAATTGACCCGAAATCGACCCCTGCTTTTAGATGAATAAAAATCTGATTATTCATACTTGTCTTTGCACGTGCATTCATAGGAATGGATAACAGACGGTATTGAACTAAATAGATATTATGTTAATGGATAAAATATGCCGATAATTGTTATTTAAGCATTTATTTTCCGCAAAAGTCAAAATCGGGTCAAAATAACCAAGGTATACCTCAAAAATAAGTGTAGAGATGGAAGAAAGATGATACCAGAAATCAGCCAACTGCGTAAATGTTTGAGTCTAAGTCAGCCTGCGCGAACCGAAAGACACGTTACGCACGGCGCAGTAGGCCTTTTTTTTGTGTGACGGTGATATGCCAAATCAAAGTAATATAAAAATCGACAAAAACAAAGGAGTCATTAGATACCTTTAAGAGTTGAAGAAGTTTGTTATTGAGGTGTGAAACTTAAATCTAATCACACTGTATGAATATTGAAGGCGAAATTCATAAAAAGAAGTGTGATTAGGTTTTTAGTTTCATACCTCATACCTTCATACAATTCTTTCTTCGTATATATTACCGGTAATTTAATATCACGGTTTTTTAATATATTTACCCAACAATCACGTTAGATATTTACAGTTGCGGCGGTCAATTTGGTCTCATTCGTAAATGTAAAGCGCTTGGTAGAGATCTAGATCAGTATTATTTACAATATTATAGGCAATCGTATTGCGTATTTCATCCAAATTGTCCCTCTAAGATCATTAATATTGTCAATCTATAGGTCTGTCAATATTATAGACCCGCAATTTAGAGCTAGTGCTCAAAGGTCAATCTTGTCTACATTAGCCTTTGATCGCTCACTTAAACTTGTTGATCTAAAGTCATGAATGAGCGCTAATTAAGACTGATTAAAGCATAAATTCAAATAGTATAGTCCATAACTGTGATCGTGTATGGAATTTCTTTTTGTAGCAGTTTCAATGATGCAAGTAACATGTACGTGTATTTCAAGTCTTAACCCTTGCCACGCTGAATAAAAACCCTGCTTAGGTTGTACTTTCAAACCCTTCTGTTTTATCAAGGAAATTAGGTATTAGGTATATACATGTATATTAAAATAAGTCTACACGTACACGCAGGCTAATCTTTGTCTATACCTCCTGCCAAACTTGAAGACAGGAAAATGACGAGTTTGCATGGTAAGGATTAAGAATGTTATGCGGAAAATACATTCATTTATTTTCTAAACCAGTGTTCGTCTCCATGGTTGCTGTTTGTTTATCGTAAAATGAAGCTTTTTTCCAATCACAAATTGTCAATAGAAAAAATAGCAAATGTCTGTAAACAGAAAACTCACCCTCGGAATCCGTGGATGAACAGTAAAATTTGCCACAACTGTTTTACGCTCGCCCTTCACAACGGGACATGCCATACCGCTACAGGCGTCCTCTGCGACCGACGGGTACGCAAATTCTCTACCAATTGCCAGGACGAACACTTTGTTTTGAAGGCGCGTCGTGTTTTCATCTGAAACAAAGTGGACTCAGATTTATTTATTTATTTATTGAATGGAGTTTAACGCCGCTTTCAACATTTTTAGTTATATCGTGGCGGCTTGGGTACCTATCAATGGATTCCTAGTATTTCTCTCTCCAGTGCAACCATCACATTCTTTCCTAGCCTCCGGATGCTATCGCACATTGGACTACGATTATCAACCCAATGGTGAGAGACAAATAGTCGGAAAGAATGAGTTCCGTCGTCGGGGATCGAACACAAAGTAGACTCAGAGGTACAGAGCGAATACGTCACCAGTGTAAGAGAATATACCTAGATGAAAGGAAAGTCCTATTTTGTAGGTAGTTATTTAAATCGTCTCGGTAAAACTGAATATGACAGCTCTCTAAATTCTGCTTCAAATTCAGTTCTGTTGGTTGCTTTATAATTCTGTCTTGTGCCATTTCGAACGTGTCTATTTTCTCTGACACACTTTATTCAAGATTATTTTGAATTGTGCCATGGGTAGAACATCGGAATCCTTATCATGGTTTCCGTTGTAACTTAAGGTAGTGAACACGTAATAATTGATTGATTGATTGAATGGAGTTTTACGTCGCTTTCAACATTTTTTCAGATATATCGCGGCGGCTGGAGCACCTAACAATGGATTCCTGGTATTTCTCTCATCAGTACAACCATCACATCCTTTCCTAGCCCCAGCTGCTATCTCATATAGGTCTACGATTATCAACCCATTGGTGAGAGACAAATAGTCGGAAAGAATGAGTGCCACCGTCGGGTATCGAGCCCGGGACCTCCAGATTGATAGTCCGACGCGCTACCGACTGCGCTATGACGGGACCCGTAATAGTTCCATAAAGTATCGGGAGTAATGAACTTTAACAGTGTTAACCGAATATTCCTAATGATTTATATTAGGAAACCCCGGTCAACATTGTGAAGGATCAAGAGTTCCGAAATGTGGCGGAACTATTACGGGTCCACTTTTTTAATACTTAAGTAGCCAAAACTAAGTCTGACTTTGTATTTAAAGAGAGTTTCGTATGATTTTAGAAATGACTCCAATGTCACGTTAAATCCATACATGACTTTTAAGCCGATACGATATGTTTCGTTTAAGTTGGGCCGAATTAACAAACCCGATAATCTCTTTGTCCTTATTTTTGCTTACAAGGGTTGAGGTTTTAATTCTGACAGACCTCCATGAAAAAGACAGCTTTTCTTGTAAATACATATGACAGTATTCTAAATTGCATGCTCAGCTCTCTATTCATTCATTCATTCCAAACACTTACTCTAGTCATTCAAAAACGCTCCGATATCCTTAAAAACAATTCGAGCTCCTTCAAAACGATCAGCATTTCATTGAAATAGATCCAATTACTCCACGATTTCTGTGGCAGGTGTGGTTTGTCATATGTCAAGGTCAAGGTCATTTTTCAATGCCAAATTGTAATAAAAAATAATAAAACTTTATCATTGACCATATCTTTGGATAAGTAAGTGATACAGACTTGATATTTCACAAGTGTATTGCTTGTGACAATACCTTATGGTTAATACTGAAGTCAATGTCATTTACCAAGGTCAAGGTCATTACTATTTGTCATCCTGAAAACTTTAAAATTGGCCATAATTTTTGATTTGTAACTGTTAGAGCATGCATATTGCACATAATGATTGCTTGGGACAAGACTCTTAGGAAGGAACCATCCTCAAGGTCAAATTTTGAGGTCAAGGACATTTTTCTACGTCAAATTTTGTAAAATTGAAATGAACTTTTGCCATATCTTAAGATTGGTAAGTCATAGAGCTTTGATATTTCACATATGCATTACTCATGACAAGATCCGTACATAAATAATAAAGTAAAGTCATTGATCAAGGTCAAGGTCAAATAGTTAAGGGCGTTCATAGATGACATAAAAAACTTTACTTTTAGGTATAACTTTGGATTGGTAATGTATTCCATAAGAATCCGTAACCTCTGTTAGTACTATAGATACTAATCTGCAAAACTCTCTGCCATGCATAGTAACACATATTATTTTCGATTTTCTCGATTTTTTTTTTAAGTTGTGATAATAGAAAAGAAAACTATTACCGAATAATTTAATAGTATTTTTGATTAACCTTGCACGCATTTTCAATATGAAAGGCAATTCTTAATCTTTAGTCTTTAATCCGCGAAATGCCACTTACTTACAGGATAAGATATGATAGAAAATCATTATTTGGAGTTTCACATTGTATATGCTACATTGTTATTTGTTTTTTTTTTTTTTTTTTTTTGTTTTGTTTTGTTTTTTGCTCAAGTACATGTTTTAAATACTTTCATCAAAACTTGGCTAGTTATTTGACTAAATATGTTTACTTAGAAATATTATTATTTCATCTCAATAAAATATTTTCTTTTCGCTGGCATTTAAAATGATTTGATGCGCATTTTTAGATGACATACTCGCGTCCAAACAAATGAAAACATAAGGAACACGAAAACATAAGACTACCCGGATAGAGCGAAAGGTACCGAGCCTGGTCTGCGCAGGCTGACTTGAATCGAGAACTTTCGCTTTTGTACCGAGTCTGAATTAAGAATGATCATTTAAGATTCTTACATAATCATTTTGAATTGCGATTCCTGGTTGACCTCAGCTCGATACGATCTCTTTTTTTTCAAATATTTATCTAACAGGTATTTGTTCGCTTGAAGGGTCAAGAGTAACGCTTTTTGCTTTATCGATAAAATAACGGTTGTGAAAAATCCACTGGCATTTGTTTCATAATTCGAAATTTGTAATTGGGTTAAAATATAATCAAATATGACAAAATCGGATTAGGAATCGATTGCATGTGGACAAAATCTAAACTTACTTGCTTTAAAGGTAATCCTAACTGAATAGACAACTTTGTGGCGAAGAGAGCATGGGTTAGAGTAGCATTGGCTTATGTTCAATGACTCAATCGCGGCTCCTTTGGAATCTGAAACAGAGACAGAGACAGAGTCAAAGACAGCCAGACACACAAACAAACAGAAACAGACGGAGAAGCAGTGAGGGAGAGAGAAAGAGATAGAGAGACAAATAGAATCAGAAAAAAAGACAGAACGAGCAAGAGAGACTGAAAGAGAAATAAGTCCTGTTTGTTATAACAAAAGAAAGTAAATCAATAAAATCGCCTCATATACTAGCAGTAAAACAGCACCAACTTACTACAATCCTTGTAGTCTAAGTTGAACCCTGAAGTTAGCGTCGTAAATACTAAAAATATTCCGAGAACGTTTACAAGCAGTGTTGTAGAAATAGGCACCATGTTGACGACGTTAAATTCTTGAAGCAACCTAAATTCTGACCAGTATGTGCCGATCTTCCATCAAGCCAATCATATATAGTATGTGACCCTTCACGCAAAAAGGACTATCTGAGAACTTTTTCAAAATAATTTTTGGAGTAAAAAAGACGGGTTCCAGCAGATGACAACCGGAGGTCGCATTTCAAATATTCTTGCCCAGGAAAGTAGAATGATCTAAATATATAATCATAAAATCAGGTAAATGTGAAAACTTTCGATACTACTAACCCAACGCAGTATATGCGATCTGACATGGATTGACATACTAGCAAAGCGGCCTCATTTTGCATGACGGGTCACCTTTAACCATCTATTCTCGACTCTTGACCTCACTAAAACAAGTAGTACCAATAGACGATTAATGGGTTCTTTAATTTAGAAGATGAGTAACAAAGGGTCATTTCAGCTTAACTCAAGCACTGGTTATGGTGATTTGGTTGTCATGTGACAATAAGTCAAGCTCAGACAAACTTAAACTGTTGGAAGCCCGTGATCGTCATGAAGCGTTTCAAATCCGTGGTGAAATAGAAACTCCGTCTATACACCAAGGGCCTGTTTTACTAAACATCTTACGATCACTTTTTGCGTAAGTCAAAAATTAAAGTTGCTTCTACAGAAGTAACTAAATCTGGAATTCTGCCATGCGTTATCTCATTGGAATCGTCTTCTAAAGACGATTCCGATGAGATATTGCAAGGCAGAATCAAACAATGAACGAAAACACCAGGTACGATTTGTGATTTTGACTTACGATTATTTTTTTCGTAAGTAGTTTAGTAAAACGGGACCCTTAGTTTTCAAGAAGTGCACATGTAAAGAGTAGTATAATTTGAAAAAGGAAAGTTTGCACCGTTTTGTCATCCTGAAAGCAGGGCTGAAACATCCAAGTTTTAAAAATAGTAAACTGTTCATTCTCAACTGTAAATGCTCAATAACCTTTGTTCGATTGCGAAAATAGGTTTAGCTTATAAAAACTCTCTTGGGCGCTTAAACAACATGGATATGTTTTTTAACGCACCCGAGAGATAGGGATAGGTTTTAACTTTTAACCGACTAAACCTTGGTTTATTAGACCCGAATTAGACCAAGGGGGATGCTTAAATAACAATTACCGACATATTTTAACAATTAACAAAATATATATTAAATTATATACCATTTGTTATTCATTCCTATGAAAGCACGTGCAAAGCCGAGTAGGAATAATCGGATTTTTATTCATCTAAATAACAAGGATCAGAGTTGGGTCAATAAAACCGCGCTATATTATACTGGTGGTTTGAATAAGACTGACTAGTAAGTGTTTTGTCCACAAATTCACCACAATGATGGTGTATTGAGCTCGAGCCTCGAATCCTTAGGTTACGAGTCAAACGATTACATCACTGATTAATCGAGGCAGTTAAAAGATCCTAATTGCTATAGCATCGTGAAGCCTAAGAATAATGACGGGTCAGTAGAAAAACAACGGCTCCTTCAGCCCGTCAAAATACACTGTTGTAGGGTAATGGGTTATATAGAGGACATTGAATGAGTGGTCATGGAATACTGAATTTATTGAACGAGTCATCTAAAAGCAGATAAAACGAGGCTACGCCGAGTTTTTATCCGTTCATAAATTGCGAGTTTAATAAATTCTGTATTTTATGAGCACAAATTCCCGCGACGTAGGTAAATAAGACAATGAACATCATCACGCTATTTGACTCATAGAGGAATATAAGCCCTAAATCAAGGACAAGATATCTTAACATGTGATTCGAGTGAATCTATGATATTCTTTAAAACCCTTCTTGCGCTTTTCCTGGCGTATACAGAGGTTTTACAGTCAATTTAGACGAAGACAAGACTGCACAGATGTGCAGTCTGTTCTTAGTCTATATCGCCTGCTTCCTATTTAGTAATTAATAAAGAAAAACCTGAGCCAGACCTGATGAAATGTAAAAAGAAGTGGCAATTTGTTTGAAATAAAATCTAAACTCAGCAGCAAAGGGTTCAATATCGTACCACTATTATGAGGCGACAAGCACCAATTACAAACGTGACGTTATATATGGTACCATCAAACATTCGTTTTTCAAACCTTTTTCCGCTTCTAGAAATTTTTGATTGGTCCAATGTAAAAAGATTTCATACGACTATGTAAAGTTGGAACAATTTGTGAAACGACTGCCCTAATCCTAAAGCCTAGAAGCTCGTACTGCGTCCCATGCCTTACTTTAGTCCCAAAATCGAAGGATTACAGCACGGTCTTAACTAGGTCTTGCCGGCCCTTGCATATCTGTCAACAAAAACATGCACCTTACGTACATGATATAAATAATTTGTTTGGTGATTTTGTTTGAGACAAGTTGATCTTAGCCGAGTCTAAATTAGAATGAAAATGGTATTAGCGAGCCTCGACAAAATCGAATGACATTTTTCCCTCTCTCCCATAATCACCTGTTTTATACATTAAAAATCGTTTTGGAATGCAAGGCATTCGGAACATCAACGGGACTTTTCCGTAAACTTGAAAGTACCTCGGACGTAAGTGTAGTAATTTTGGATCATTTTTAGGTAAGTCGACTCCTGTTGGTACTACTTTTAATGCGGAATATTTGGTTGGTCTTATCGATTGAGAACAAAAAGCTCATTTTACGTCAAGATGAAAAACTCCCTATATTTCGTTTTTGTAAGGAATTTTCGTTATTATGAATAGTTATATGTAAATTCACTGATAACCATCTCCTGTATCAATCAGACTTTTCCTAATTCAAATGATTGAGAAGAAAAAGAAAATAGATAACAATTATAATTATGGTTGTTAGGATAATAATTATAATCGTTATTACGATAATAATAATAAAATTAGGTTGTATTGTGCAGGATCTGTCGCTCGGTCAGGTACCGTCCTCTAATCGGAGGATGGTGCCTGGTAGACGACAGATCATACATTACATGCAGTCGAGTGAAAACGCAAGAAAATGGCCAATCCAAATAAGGTTTTACTAAAGGTTTATTCAAAAAAGGAATATCATTAGCTTGACAACGTTCGAATCCCGGGTCACGTTTGGGAGCGGGGCTCGATCGCCGACAGGCTTTATAAATGGTCAGTCAAAAACCAATCAGGCAGGATACTGATATAATAAAGGTGTCAGTCCGTCAATTATGATATTAGCAAGCCCGTACCACGTATATTTCTAATTAACTCAAATGTTTGAAAGTGACTTATAGGCCCATGGGGCCGGGTGTTCATATATTTATTTGTTGTTCTACATTTCATTATACACATGTCACTATAATAAAATATTTACTTCCTTACTTACTTACTTATAATTATATGGCTATCATTTAGTACTGAATTTGAAAATAGATAAAGATTTCTACGGTGCCTGCCAGAGGTTTTGGCCTGCCTATTATACTTCGCACGTTAAGTCGTAACGGCAAAAGTTGGCAGTCACGACTGTGACAAATGACGTCCTTTTAAAAATAACGTATAATGGATGGTTTTCAATTAAAATTGGAGGAAAAGCAACGAAAAATAGTTTATATTCCGTCAGTCATTTGTAAAATATACAATATCAAGCAAGTTACTAAAAGTAAAAAATGTTAACATATTACAGAAATATGATTTATATCACATTCAATATACTATACTCGCGAGAGCAGTGATACGGAAACCGCTGAATGCAAAATCCTAACCGAAGGGAAACTGTATTGTACGGTTCCCTGATGGTGAAATATTTAAGAAAAACTTATAAAATGACATGACGTTCAAAACAAAAAAAAAAACAAACAAAACAAAAACGCGTCAGTGGGACAATTTTAAGACCAACATTTCGATGTTTATTTCCTTTAGTAGAAGAAATATTAATATATATTTTATTATGGATTCTTTAAATATATGGTTTTGTACATAAAGTTGGAATGAAGAGAGCGTAGATGAGTGTTCAAATATCAACCTGACGTCGCAAAAACGCACGGTTTTAATTTGTATAGGAAACATCTAAAAACCCTTATTCAGATATATCTTTTGCTTACACATAAACTAATTTTTAACAAGATGTCAGAAACTATTTTTTATTTCAACTTTATGTACAAAAACCGCATAGAATCCATCCATCAATATTTTAAGTCATCTCAACAGAAATAAACCATTTCACAGAAAAATCACACACTTGCCGTGTACAATGTTTATGGAGACAAACGATACCGCCAATAAAATGTCGCACTATACAATATTTTTTTGCATTTTGATTATCTAAAGAATGTTACTTTAATGATTTATACATTTTGTTTAAAAATCCTACATACTTTAATTTCGTTCATTTTTTTCGAAACGAAAAAGTTTTCAAACGCGATTATTTTTTAGGGTGGACTTTTAGCCTATTTCTTAACGATCTACGAAAAATGTTTTAATTTCATATTTGAATAAAAAAAATATCTTTTATTACCTGACAATTTTGAGTTTTTAAAACAACACATTTTGCTCTATGTAAGAACAAGCATTTTCTTTGTCTGTTTCAAAATTTTCTATAAAATGACGTCCCGGACATCATGAAGGTAATCGATCGTAAATTGATTAAATCATAATGGTCACATACATGTATTTTGATCTTAATGATACGTATTTTCGCCCTTGTATATGATCCGTTACGCTAAATGTCAAATTTATATTATAGGATTAATTCACGTTTTTGAGGGCGTTAACATTTGCAGAGACCCGAAAAATAGTTTAACGCCCAAGTGCGAAGCACGAGGTCGTTAAAGCATTTTGGGGGTCTCTGCAAATATTATCGCCTAAAAAAACGTAAATTGACGCTATTATTGCATAAAAAGAAAGAATATAGTATCTATTTTAACAGAAATTGTAAATTCATTCGTAGAAACTAGCTGTTAAACTATGACGAAAACCGATAATGTGTCGAAAAAATTGCTTTATGCATTGCGTCGTCACATTTGTTTAAACCGACGTTGCTTGGTAAATCAATGACGTCATAAAAATTAACGCGGGGATAGAATCGACGTTTTTATTTATGCTATATATTAATGTGAACAAAGGAACTGATACAGTGTATAGGCTCCCGGGTTCGATTCCCGACGACGGTACCCATTCTTTCCGATTATTTGTCTCTCACCAATGGGTTGATAATGGTAGACCTATGTGAGGTAGCAGCTCGAGGCTAGGAAAGGATGTGATGCTTATACTGGTGAGAGAAATACCACGAATCCATTGTTAGGTGCTCCAGTCGCCGCGATATAACTAAAAAAATGTTGAAAGCGGCGCAAAACACAATTCAACAGTGTATAGGCCTAGACCGCGGATATTTAAATAAAAAAAAAAGAAAAAAAAAACGGGCGTTAACGGCACGTGAATTTACTTATTAATACATGTTCTCCCTTTAACGCCCTGGTTTTGTCGGTTAACGTATGCCAATGATGACCCGAAAACGTACATTTTATGCAATAATCGGAATTTAAACATATGCTTAAAACTTTCGGAAAATTCCGAACTAAATGGTACGAGAGACATAAAAAATAGACGTTTTAAGGATCATTGCGTACTTTTTTGTAAAATATATAAATCGGATTTCTTAAAACTTTGAATCCGAGCGCGAACTTTGTGACAATTTCTTCGATACCACTCGCTATATAACGTGATTAAATTTCATGGAATTATCGACGTTGAAAGAGCGACTGTAGAGACGTTGTTATAACAGGAACGCTAGACGTGCGAATTATGATAATCATGGCAAACTATTGGCTGGTTCCGAAGAAATTTTTATCTCTTTTCAAATTCAGTACTAAATAATGGTCATACAATTCTCTTGTACGCCTACGGTTTTCAGTAAAATTAATGTAGCTGACTGTCTAGTCACCGAAATTTTATAATAAAAGTAAACACGATGATGTGAGACGTAACATAGACAACATGCGTCGTGGAATGACGAGAAAAGTCGCACAATGAAACCAGCAGAAACTTCATATCGAAGGAGGTTAGGGTATATGGAAGAAGAATAAGACACTCCACAACTTCAGAGCCAGGATACATAATCAGAGCCAATCCACATAATCGGAACCAAACTATTTTCTTTGATTTATCTCATATTGTAGGCAAGTATATTGGGGTAGAGCATTGTGGTTGTTTTGTTAAACTGTGCATACTGAAAACACTAGTATACGTTATTAATCTTGTCCAGAATATTGCATTTTGGAGGTAAAACCACGTGTTTTGATATTCCTGGCCAAAGATTGCTCTGAGTAGAAATCATTTTTAACAAAAACCAACGAGCGTTTTCACAGTTTTTGAGTACGTTAACGTGGCAAATGTATAACTGGTAGAATAGCATTCGACTTTTTAATGATTAATGAATAAAACCCGATATAAATGAGGAAGTTTCGACTCCTATCCCATTTTTTCAGTCCAAAAAATGAAATTTTTACATCTACATAATCGGAGACGCACGTGGAGCGGAAGTTCCACACATGATTTTGAAAGCGGAGCCAGTGGCTCCGATTATGGACATCACCCTCCGTGATATATATCGAAACAGTTTTCAACGAATAGCCGTACCATGTTTCGTACAGAAACCTATCGTCGTTTTAACAATTCTCGGTGAGTATTAATTGACCTCTCACATACAACAATGTCAAAGATCTTTCTGCTGATTTAAGAAAATAATTTTCAAAAAATGCGATTGATGTCTTTATTAGGTACAGGTTGGCACAAGAATCAGGCAAAGGGTGATAAGTCCATATCTTCAGATTTCTTTTATATTTAGCATGTAAGCTAGTTTCTGCACCAAACCTTTATTTTTAGACTTAATTTTCTCCTGTCTTCAATAAAGTTGCCATTGCAACCATATCATATTTTTTTGGTCAATTTCGAAATGTGATGTCAGAAACAGCAATTTTTCACTCACTTTTGTGTATCTTTCAACCGTATACTCCAATTTAAATTCATAAACTAAATATCATAATTTTATATATATGATATATAATATATATATATTTAATAATAATACATTGGGTCCTCTGTTTTAAATTAGTGAAGTTAAAATGATTGGCTTTATTTCTACATTGTTTCTATGGTTTCATGAATTTGTATACCAATGTCAAATTGGCAAATTTATGATTTTTGAGAAAATTTGCATTTTTTATTGGTTCATATCTACTATTCCCAAACACAATTCTTTGAATTCGATATATAAGAAGAAGCCACTATCCTATTTCATTAAAATAATTAATGCTAAAGTGACAGCTTTTTTATGTTGCCGTAGAAACGGCTATCTGATGGAAATAACTGAAGACATTGTATCATATTTGGCAAAATTGATTAAAAATCATCAATTATTTTTCAAATACCAAATGTCATTCTTGAAATTAATTAACATAAAGTTGATCAAACACCTTGATTCAACATACACGTAATATCTAAAGGAAATTACATGCAAACTTGGTATTGCCATGGCAAACCAGTATTTAGGCGGCAATTATTGTGTATTTCTAACTTTTTAACACTTTTAATGTTTCTAAGACCATATCCAGCAAAACAAAAACAAGACTCAAATATTGCTGTACTTTATATGAACACAGCATGTTTCAATTTTGAGAGATTACGAGAATGTCTACGATTTATTTCTGTTTCTATGGTGTCGAGACATAGGTTATGCGTAACAAAATTGTCATTTTCTTGATATTTTGTGAAAATCAGCTAATTTCATTGGTTTATATCATCTTTTCCCAAACACCACTTGTTGTTTGTTATGTTTAAGAATGAGGCACTATCTTTAGTCATTTCAAAAGTCAACAGCAAAATGACAGCTTTTTCATGTTCCATAGCAATTGCTACCTGATTTATATATCTGATGACAGGTTTCTCATTTTTAGGCAGAATAGACCAAAAATCATTTAATGATTTTCATTTTTTTTGTTAAATTACGTAATCTGTAAATATAGTGCTTAAGAAATAACTTGATGCAACACAAATGTCTAAAGGAAATTACTTTCAAACTAGTGTTGCCATGGCAACTGTAAATTTAAGACGGCAAACATTGTGTATTTCTTACTTTTTAACACTTAAATGTCTTAAAGACCATATCCAGTAAAATATAAAGAAGACTTAAATATTGCAGTTCATAATAAGAGCAAACCATTTTTCAATTTTGTGAGATTAAACGATTTTCTATGATTTGTTTCTGTTTCTATGGTGTCAATACAAAGGTTATGCATAACAAAATTGTCATTTTCTTGATTTCTTTGGTGAAATTAGCTTAATTCCTTGGTTTATATCTTCCTTTCCCAAACACCAGTTGTTGTTTGTCATGTTTAAGAATGAGGTACTATCTTTAGTAATTACAAAAGTCAACAGCAAAATGAAAGCTTTTTTATGTTGCCATAGCAACAGCTACATGAGATATATATCTGAAGTCAGTTTCTCATTTTTAGGCAAAATTCACCAAAAATCATCTTAAATATAATCAAATTTTCTGAGTTTTACTCCTTTATCTATAAACATAGCGTTAAAAGAATACCTTGATACAACATCAATATCAAAAGGAAATTACATGTACTTGCAAACTAGTGTTGCCATTGCAACTGAAAACTTTAGACGACAAACGTTGTGTATTTCTTTTTTAACATTTAAATGTTTTCAAGATCATATCCAGCAAGCCAAAATCATGACTTAAATATTGCAATATATTATATGAAAACTTGATTATTCAATTTTGTGAGTTTACAAGAAATTGTATGATTCATTTCTGTTTCTATATTTCTTTTTCTGTAGTGTCAGGACGTATGTTATGTGTAACAAACTTGACAGTTTTTCGTTTTTTATCAGCTCTTTAATCAGTGTCAAAGAACTTTTTTTAAGTATTTAAAATACACAGTTTGTACTAAGATAAAACTGTTTTATACTCTTCAAAAAAATTCTTTAGCACTGATTAAACATAATATTTATCTGAGTTCATGTCAAATCTTCGATAAATTTTGATTGATTTACGAAGTTATTAGGATGTAGATATATTGCATATAATTGCGATAAATTTCTCGACAGAGCTGCTAGGCTGCCAACTTCACTCTGCTAGGCTGCCAGACTGACAACTTCACATTTCCAGCACTCTATCAGCGTAGAAACCTAGAATGACCACTATCTTTTTTTCCCCAAAAATTAAAGTTGTCATATTTGTAAGGGCTAGATTAATATGTTCCGGGCAATTTTCGGGTCATTTTGGTCGGAAAAGTTGAATCATGTGAGATATCCGGAACAATCTACCTTCTCGAAAAATTCAGAGATTACGGTTTGTAGTTACTTCTCGTTTATAATACTAGTGTCAGATATCAATAATATTGTTAAAAAGTTGTTCAGTCTGCTAGGCTGCCAGACTGACACCTTCACATTTCAAGCAGTCTAGTAGCGTAGCAACCCAAAATGACCACTATCGTTTTCCCCCCAAAGATTAGGTTCTTATATTTGTAAGGGCTAGATTGATATGTTCAGGGCAATTTTCGGGACATTTTGGTCGAAAAGTTGAATAAAGTGAGATATCCGGAACAAATCTACCTTCACTAGAATTACAGTGTTTACGGTTTGAAGTGACTTCTAGTGTATAATACAAGTGTCAGATATCAATAATTTTGTTAAAAAGTTGTTCAGTCTACTAGGATGCTAGGCTGCCAACTTCACTCTGCTAGGCTGCTAGGCTACCAGACAGACAACTTCACATATCCAGCAGTCTAGCAGCGTAGCAACCCAAAATGACCACTATCGTTTTTTTACCCAAAGATTAAGTTCTCATATTTGCAAGGGCCAGAGTGATATGTTCCGGGCAATTTTCGGGACATTTTGGTCGGAAAAGCTGAATAAAGTGATATATCCGGAACAAATCTTCCTTCACTAGAATTTCAGTGTTGACGGTTTGAAGCGACTTCTAGTGTATAATACAAGTTTCAGTTATCAATAATTTTGATAAAAAGTTTTTTTCAGTCTGCTAGGCTGCTAGGCTGCTAGGCTGCCAACTTCACTCTGCTAGGTTGCTAGGCTGCTAACTTCACGGACCTTGCAAGGAATACTTTTTTTTAAAGATTTCCTTTCAAAAATCGTGGGAGAAGTATTAAATTAAGGAATTTCCTTATTATGTAAATAATGTATAAAGATATAATATTAGGTGACCCGTCTCGCGAAAAGGTACCATCCGTGTAGTGCGTAAAGTGTCGACCCTAGTCAGTCTGCGCGGATTGCGCAGACTGACTAGGGTCCGGTGAAAGAATTTTTGAAATGCGTCATGTGCTGGAACGAATCATTTTTTTTTTCAAATAATCTTTTTACTGAGTTCCCAGATGATCCCTTGTCTCATGACGGGTCACATATAATAAATTCATAAATATTAATTGATCCACCACTTTAGGAGGACGAGATGTACGTAAGTTATGACAAAGGCATGGTTCAAACTATTGGATAATAATACAATTTACATACAATAACAAGTGCTTCATGAAAAGTGACCTAAACCTACCAGAATCTCATTAAGAATACATAATACTACTGCTAAGAACAACGTGAAATTGACAAGGTCAATGATTTCGGGATGAAATTGAATGATTGCGGTGAGTGAGTTTTGAATGAATTTAAAAGAATGTAATCCAATATCGCTAAATCGATTGAAAATCTACTGACTTAGCTGAATTTTGTAAGCGTCTGAATGGTTTGTGAAGACAAAGAAAGCTATTGATAGATATTTTATGTTTATCAAATTAAAGGGAGGTAATAATCATCGTTAATTTCGTTTTTTTTAACAAATTTAGCTATATTGGATTACATCCCTTTAAGTTGGAAGAGGACAATAGCGTTATTCGAGATAAGTGCACATATATTGGTATCTATGAAACCTTGTATAAGCGCGACCTCAATAGTGTATGTTTTTTAACGTTCAATTTAGAATTTCCTTTGCATGACGTCGTTTAAATGACGGTTTCGCGCGTTTTTCACAAATGACCCCACGCGTTCTTAAACGCTTACCCTGGTCGTATTTCAGATGATTCAATTCAATGGAATACACCAAAATGAAGTTGAATGAATTGGGAACATTGGCGTGTACTTAGAATATTGTTATATTTATAGATAGATACACGAGATTGAATTAAAGTTAAATTTTTCAAATTTTTGCGGCCCTAAAAATATTTTTTAGCTTATTTGTCCAGCTTCCTTTTCATATGCTCGCATCTTTTTGTCACGTTTCACCGTAGGGAATTTCTACAATTGGGGATTAAAGTGTGTTACCCTAACGTCGAAAGTTGGAAATAATTTACAAAAGTCAATTTTCATTTATAGCGACATCGACGTAAATCTTATTGAAGTCACCGATCAGCAACACTCGTGTTAGGTAAATTCAGGTGTACCGCAGAATTCTCGTTGTATCGGAATAAAAATTTTGAGGGCCCTTTCCTCAAAGACCTTTGAACATACCTGTGATTTTATTTGTTTTTTTTTAATCTCTTTATTCCAATTGATCGCAAAAGCATTCAAATAAACATAGGAAAATATGAGGTGTAATTTAAATGTCAGTCATCCTTTATCGTCAAAATTACAAACTTTAAATCCGGATTATAAAAAAATCAGCACGATGAAAGCTTTTGAAACTTTTTCCTGTTAATCGAACTAGAATTGTAGAAAATAATATAAAAAAAAATGAAAAAAAAATCATCGGGCCAATTCTTTAAAATTTTGTTAAAAGTGAGATTTTTGGAACAGTAAAAATATGAATGTTAATTTTAAGCAACTCATTTGTCTATATATTTAGTTACAAAAGCTTTAATATGGCATTTGCGCTTTGACCATTCATTAAGCTTCATTTTGGTACAATTTTCGGAACAAAAACGTCTTATATTAAATCGCACTGCGCATTTAAACGGGGCTATGGTACTTTGTAGAAAGTGCGCTAAATCGTTATTTTCACGACGTCATGGTAACGTAATTTCCAAATAAAAAATGACAAAATATACGCCGTTGAGATCACACTAACTCGGAGTTTATATATACCAAAATTTAATCACTTATCTCAAAAAATGGTATTGTCCTCTTACACCTGCATTACCTTAGTATTAGTATCACCTTTCAACTGTCTTTTGTCATTTGAATAATTTTTTAGAAGATTCAACAAATGACACTTAGATATTTAGTATGTCATGGACGTTTTAAGTTTGTTGCCTCAAATGCATTATCTTATGACTGGTATGTATGATGATTGGGCTGATTGTATAAATAAATATATATTTTTTTTATTACATTTATGTATTTTCTTTGGTAAAAGTATAGAAGAAGAAGAAGGCCCCTTCCTGCTCAGTAATAATTACAGGTGTAGAAATCGAAATTTTATTTTGTCTTGTAATGAAAGAAAAATCCCAGTCTGCATCTAACCCACCCTTCCCCCTAAATTGCTTCCTACGTGCCTGGATTATCAGTTATTGAAACTTAAATAGCAGTTACAAAATATCAATCAAGTACATGTTTTGTATTACAGCAAATATTATTAAACTCTTGTCTTTTGGACTTATATTACCAGAATACTTAATTTGGTGTACGCCTGAATTTGGAGGGTGAGTGGTTTCAATGCAAGAGTAGGGAATCAGTCAGATTATATCGTAAATGACAATAATATTTCCTCTTTAGACCCCGAAGAGTACGAACCTGATACGCCCTTTATTCGCTCCTCACTCGATCCTGCATCGAATAGTCATGGAATTAAATTACTCGATCTTTGCAGGGCTACTTCTTTGCGGATTGCAAATGGTAGGCTTGGCAACGATCGTGGTGGTTCATTTACTTTTGTAAGAAAAAATGCGCAGTCTGTTATTGATTATTTGTTGTTGAAAGAAAATATTTTTTCCCCTGTTTGCAATTTTTCCATTGAAAGTTTTAATGAGTGGTCGGACCACGCCCCTTTATCCTTTTCGTTGTGGTGCAATGTTAGAAAGGATGTCCCTAGCAAAACACCGTTCACTAGCTTTCGATGGAAAAACGACAAAAAACCGGAGTTTCGTAGCATTCTAATTTCTAAATTACCAGAATTTAATAATCTTTCATCAAATGTTGATATTACGGATAGAAATAATATTAACGGAATGTTAAATAATGTTGTGTCTACTTTTCGCAATGCTGTAGATCCGATGTTTTCAAAAGAGTCATGCTTTTCGAATAATAGCAGAAATGCGGTAAATCAAAGTCGAGCTACATGGTTCAATAAGGATTGCAGAGAATCAAAGCAACAGTATATTGAAGCTTTAAGGCTCTACAATAAATGCCATTCGTCGGAAAATAGAGAAAATATGTGCAAATTGAAACAAATTTATAAGAAAACCGTGCGTAAACACAAAAATGCTTTTCAAAGAGAACAATACAAATCTATAGAAAATTTACGGCATTCGCGCCCAAAAGATTTTTGGAAACTCTTTTGTAAAAAGAAAAAAGACATTGATTGTTTCTTTAACAAGAAATGACTTTTAACAATATTTTTCAACACTTTCCGATGACATTAATTCAGTATCCGATTCTAACTCGGAAACCTTTTGCGAAGAAAATGATTTTAATTCAAACTATTGTAATTTTGAGGAAATGGACCAACCTATTAATACGAGTGAAGTCGAATGCATAATTCGTAATTTAAAAAGAAATAAGTCTTTTGGGAATGATTGTCTTCTTAATGAATATTTTATAGAAAGTTACGACATTATTGAATCTCATCTCACCGATATTTTCAATGCTATTTTTAGATCTGGGTTTTTCCCTGAGAAGTGGACCGAGAGTATTATTATTCCCTTACATAAAAAGGGAGATACTGACAATGTGACATTATCGAGGTATTTCCCTCGTGAGTTGTTTATCTAAGATTTTCACGGGTGTTTTGAATAGACGGTTGAGTTTATTTTGTGAAAATAACGATGTTTTATCGGATGCGCAATTTGGGTTTAGGAAAAATCGCTCAACTACTGATGCATGCTTTATACTTTATTCTCTTATTCAAAAAATGTTTTCGGAAAAAAGCGGCTTTATGCAGCATTTATTGACCTAAAAAAGGCCTTTGATAGCGTCTACAGAAATTGGTTTTGGTTTAAACTATTTAACTTAGGAATAAAAGGAAAAATGCTCAGAATAATTCGCGATATGTATTCAAAAGTAAAGGCTTATGTCAAACTTAATAACTTTTTGTCCCTCCCCTTTGAAAGTTTGATAGGCTTAAAACAAGGTGAGATAATTTCGCCCCTTCTCTTTGCTCTTTTTATCGACGATATTGAGTTATTTTTGCAAGGTGACCCTTCTTGCGGATTAACAATTGAAAACATTAACATTTTACTTCTACTTTTTGCCGATGATGTGGTTATTCTCAGTGATAATCCATCGGGTTTACAAATAAGTCTTAATAAATTACATGAGTATTGCATGAAATGGGGACTTGAGGTGAATACCGATAAATCGAAAATTGTAGTTTTTCGAAAAAGAGGCATCCTTAGGGGAAATGAAAATTGGACCTATAATAACGACCAAATAGAAATAGTTGACGAATTCAATTATCTTGGTACTCTGTTTAGTTATACAGGCTCTTTTAACCGTAATTCTAAATTTTTAGCTGGCAAAGGTCTGAAAGCTTTAAATATGCTTTGTATCAAAACACGCAGATTAAACTTTAGCACGTCTACTATTTTACAATTGTTTGACGCCTTTGTCGGTTCTATTCTATGCTTCTCATGTGAAGTCCATGGTTTTTCTAAAGCTAATGATATAGAAAGAATCCATTTAGAATTAATGAAGAAGATACTCGGAGTAAAGTCTTCAACCTGTAATTATGCTGTTTACTCTGAATTAGGAAGGTACCCTCTATATATACGAATGTATGCTAGTATCATTAAATACTGGGTGAAAGTTATATCCTCAGATAATATAATAATCAATACTTTGTATTAATGTTTAATAAATCAAGATAATGAAACAAGAAATTGGTGCATGAATGTTAAAAATATGTTATACAAATATGGATTTGGTTATGTTTGGGTTGACCCTTATTGTGTAAACCATAAATCTTTTTATAAGATGTTTGAAAATAGAGTCATTGACGAATTTCAACAAAATATGTACGCATACATTAGTTAAAGCACTGTTTTAACTACTTACAAATATTTAAAAACCAGTACCGGAATAGAGAATTATTGAACGTTTTACCCTTTAAATGGTTTAGCTACATTTCAAGGATAAGGCTTTCATCTCACGCTCTAAGAATTGAGACTGGCAGATACGGCAACTGTAGAATTGAGAGAAATCTGCGTTATTGCGAATTGTGTAATACAAACGATATAGAGGATGAGTTTCATTTCCTCCTTGCCTGCAATAAATACTCTGATATAAGACGTATTTACATAGATAAATTCTTTTACTTACGCCCAAATGTATATAAGTTGTCTATACTCCTTAAGAGCAAGAATAAAAAGACTCTATTAAATCTTTCTAAGTTTATTAAAGAAGCTTATGCACGACGATCAAGTTTGATAAATAACGTACTAAATGAGTAATGACTGTAATGTAAGATAAGATATTGAACAGTTCAGTCATTAGTTGTATTAAGAACTTGCTTCTCTTCCAATTGATCTATTATGATACTTATATTTTAGGTCTTTTGATAACGTAATCTAGTTTTTGATGGATCCAGAAATGTCTTGAATGCTTATACTTTGCTAATGTGACTAATTATTATTTGTGGTTTTGTTAAAACATATTATGACGAGAAACTGTAAAGTTT
The DNA here is from genome assembly GCA_948146395.1 of Fragum whitleyi. NCBI lineage: Eukaryota > Metazoa > Mollusca > Bivalvia > Cardiida > Cardiidae > Fragum > Fragum whitleyi. The sequence goes on from OX411544.1 coordinate 31,007,584, forward strand.
AAGTCAATAAAATATTGTCTATTGTCTATTGTCTTTTGTCATTTGAATAATTTTTTTAGAAGATTCAACAAATGACTCTTCGATATTTAGTATGTCATGGACGTTTTAAGTTTGTTGCCTGAAATGCATTATCGTATGACTGGTATGTATGATGATTGGGCTGATTGTATAAATAAATATATTTTTTTTATTACATTTATGTATTTTCCTTGGTAAAAGTATAGAAGAAGAAGAAGGCCCCTTCCTGCTCAGTAATAATTACAGGTGTAGAAATCGAAATTTTATTTTGTCTTGTAATGAAAGAAAAATCCCAGTCTGCATCTAACCCACCCTTCCCCCTAAATTGCTTCCTACGTGCCTGGATTATCAGTTATTGAAACTTAAATAGCAGTTACAAAATATCAATCAAGTACATGTTTTGTATTACAGCAAATATTATTAAACTCTTGTCTTTTGGACTTATATTACCAGAATACTAAATTTGGTGTACGCCTGAATTTGGAGGGTGAGTGGTTTCATGGAAAGAAAAGTGGCCAAAAATGCCTAGACACAACTACTTTATTTTACCTTTTCTAAATCTTCTAATGTTTAACTAATTTTCTATCATATTCTTTCAACTATATTTTATGTAGGTGTTTGTTTTTTTGTTGATTTTGAAATAAAAATTAGATTTCGCTGAAAAAAAGAGTACTTTGTAGAGAACGTTTTTCCTGCATTTTCGTCTTGTAAATATTACTTATCAAATATTTTACAATTCCTTGTATTCAATGAATCATGTTTACTAAATCACTAACATTGAAGGTCACCATTCAGCTTATTGTCGTTCGTTTCGTGGCAGTTTTGCAAGAAAATGTGGTATTTTCAAAAATCCCCATTTTCTCCGAAAAATGTATGGAAAGATATGCTGTTTTTTGGTCAAATTACCGTAAAGGTACACTCTACGAAATATATTGATTCAATAAAGATTGGAACAGGGGCCATATGGTGTCGGGGTACCTTAAATAAAAGTTCTACTTTGCAAGGTATCACTGGGCTCGGATATTTCAAATAGGATTAGCCGCTAGGGAATATCTACCAAGATTAGCCAAGGCACATCCCGTGATAATAAAACAGTTCTATCTTAGTACAAACTGTAATAAAGACATGAATGGCAATTTTTTAAAATTATTTTCTTAAATCATCAGACAAATTGTTGATATTGTTGTATGTGAGAGGTCAATTAACACTCACCGAGAATTGTTGAAACGACGATAGGTTTCTGTACGAAACGTGGTAAGGTAATTCGTTGAAAACAGTTTCGATATATATGATTGTCTAAATTTAATTCTGACGTGGCTTCTGGCTGCTACAAAACATGTTAATTCCGACATGTTAGGTCCAGTAAAAAATGATTTTCGATGCCAATTTAATCGGAAATCAGTGTCTTTCGTTTTCTCTTTAGTTTTTTGAAGCAGAAAGAGGATATATCTGAAACTTCATATCACAACAATATTTAGAGCCAACAGTCTGCTTTATCATATCTCCGTTTTCCGACAGAAATGTCTTCTGTTTTGGAAGTTATATGAATCTATTCAATTGAATAAATTTCTATGTATATGCTACGGATTCTGTCTCATTATCTTGACAAACCACAGCATTGTAGACAAATACGGCCGACTTTTCAAGAACCTCACGAAATAAATAGAGCGAAGGTGATAGGAATGTACACAATCCATTCATCAGGTAAATTAACAACATAAAAAGTATTGCAATACATGAATAATATGAAATAAGGCAAAGTCTAGAAAACGGACAAAAGAAAGTCATTTTGTAATGTGACTTTTACTGGTTTGAGACCAATTCTCGCCACATACCAGTACTAATTTACTAATCTGTTTCAGGGTAAATATTTGAATAAAAGTAGCTGATGCTATAATAATTTGTAAATGAGAAAGATTTCCTTCCCACCTTAAGCGTTTATCGGTTGAGTCGGCCAGAACTTGTATGCGACGAGAAATAGTCTCCTGCCAGTATACCTAGTTTTGTCTGATTTATCTGTTGACGGTGCCAGTCAACTCACTGTAACCACAAAGCCATCTGGTGTCCATGAGCGACCTACAGTGTTCATGGAATAATCACACAGTATTACTGGTGTTATAGATCTTGCAATTTAGGCCTTAGTTAATTTAAATAGAATAATCACATTTTCTGCTTAAATCGCAAGGCTTAAAAGAGACAGTAGCTTGTAGCACCATAAACAAATCACATGAACACCATACATTAATCGCACGATACCATAGTTTTCTTGTATATATTTGAACAACTTCATCTTATGGAGCCTTTATTGTTACCTGCTACTGTTAGCGGTGGCACTGCTGTATAACAATGAGATAAGCATGCCAAATTATAAGACTTGACAAAGTAAAACGTGCTTTTAATGAAATCTCAACCATCCGATTATGAGTGTAACCACACTAACAATTCAGTATAAAAGACAGCTATATTAAACACAAAATTTCAGACACAAATATACATATCCAGCATATATTTCTATAGAAAACTGTATTGCCATTTTTGCTCAACATTTATAAAAGAAAAATGTGTTTTTTAGAAGACAATATTTTGAATAATTGGTTTCCAACAAAGAATTATTTCCAAATTGTAAAGGTTGTTAACTGTTTTGTCATATTGAATCAAGAGAGAAAGTGTCAAGACTTAAGACTTAAAAAGTAACTGACATTATATGTAAACTGTTGGTCACCAGTATGTCAGCCTTACTAATTCAAATTCAAATTCCTTTATTGGTTTTAAAAAAAATCCAAATATAGGATTGTCACCAAGAACATACATACAACAAACATACAAGACAGAACTTATAAAAAAAGGTACATATCAGAAGAAATCCTGATAGTGTAATTCAAAATCATTGCAACCAGAGCTTGATGGAAGCTGTTATTTCTACGCTTAAGAATCACAATGACATTTCTTAATCAGTCGAAAATCATTCAAGTGGTCAATTTCACGACGTTTTTAACTGGAAGAAAAAATAACCTGTGTATGACATTCTAATTGCCCAGTCTGATTATAGTCTTAACTACGCGCTCAATAGATGGCTTCGCACCTAAAGTCTCTGTTCACAACCAAAGAATTAATTTTACGTTGTACGATTTTCCAGGCTGCACAACTTCGGTTCGTCACGCACACATGAGATTATTGTAAATGACACGCACAGGCACATGTATTTTTTTTTCATCAGGGCCTAAGGTTATAAAACTTTTCTTATTCTCAATTCAAAATGTTCTCAAATTTTCACTTAGGATTAAAGCATTTATTCTGTTGTAACACTAGTATAAAATCATGAAAATAAAAGATATTAATAAGTTGCTATGGATAACAACTCATTGATATTATCTCTTATATTCATACATTATTCAAATTCTAAATTTGAGAAAATTCTCAGTTGAGCATGAAGTTTTATAACCTCGGGTCCTGAATGTATTTAGATACAGTATTATACACAATTTCGGTCGCCCATAGACGATACATGAAGCTTGAATATACGAAATTTCATCAGGAAATTGGCACCACGGGTAATTGTTTCCTAACCTAATGTTTGTTGTCAAATATCATATTATGAAACAATTGCCTGCGTGTAAGCCTTATTAAATGTGTGCCAATTCGTGCACCACATACCGACCATGTGCGACCAATTTTACACATATAACCTATGTGGCAAAAATTCAGATTGGGAAACATATAACTTTATCAATGTTAAAGATGGAACTTTCCTTTTAAAACAAATACCTCTCTTTTCTTCTTCTACTTCGTCTTCTTCTTCTTCTCCGTCGTCGTCGTCGTAGTCGGCTTTTTTTTCTTCTCCTTCTCGAAACACATTTCTCATCACGAGATAAGTGATATTTTAAAATTTGGTGCTTTAATACTCGTTCGCATCCTCTTAAGCCATGTACTTAAAATATGTCAACAATAAAGATATAGTGTATCTGTCCATGAGTGCTTTTTCTTCGCGAAAATTAGGTGATGTTAAGATTCTCTCGTGGGTGGAAAATTATCCATCATTTGTCTTCATGTTAACCAATAATTATCAGGTCATTTTATGTAATTACACCTGACTAATGAGCAAACAAATAAAAGTTTCCAAAGATAATGGAACCTTTTCGTTTATGACATGTCGTTATGATTCATGAAAATTCTGTAGGGACATTATCTTAAAACAATTGAGGTCAAAATTATAGTATAAAAAGATCGGTCTTGTCAAAAATCAATTGACAAAAAAGTCTTTCATTTGTATTTGTTAAAACATAATACCCGCTTTGTACGTAAATGTACGTATTAATACCAATCAAATCTGCATGGTTTTTGATCACATAATAGCTATCGTATATAGTCAACCATTCGGAACATCGCTCGGTCTTTTCCGTAAACTGAAAAGTACCTCGGACGTAAGTGTAGTAATTTTGGGTCATTTTTAGTTAATTCGGCTCCTGGTTATACTTCGGTTAATACGCTTGTAGAAAATAACATTTTATTAATTCATTTCGATTATCTTTGGAGATCTTTTGGGCATACTATAATTGATGACAAAACGCAGTAAACCACTGCGTTTTGTCATCAAATTAAAATATGCCCATTTATATTCTTTCGTTGATTTTATTTAATGCAACGTCATCCTTAGCGGGATCGTTGATGTTTGTGACGTCATATAAACCTGCGCGCGAAATGACGCGCTTTCATGACTGCGTCCGTATTATTCCCGAGGTCTATTCCGTAGAATCGTCGAGGGTGCCCGATTGATAGTCAACAGCATCCTGGAATCGACAAGGTGGGTGATTCTGAAATGATTTTAAAATGAAATCGAATGAGCGAGAGGAGAGTCTTTTAATGAAATAAAAGTTAGGTATCTAATGTTAATTTGGATGGAAAAAGCGATACCTTGTTATTTCCCTTAAATGAAATATACGTCCCTTTGTATTTGTGTGTCTTCAGGGACCAACCACATGCATTAAGGTGGCAATGGACAGCGGCCTCCCGACTCGATAAACCAGAAGTGGGTTTGCGTTTATTTTACGGCTTTTTTTTGCGCGTTGTTTAAAAATACCGGTTTTCGTAAGATTCTACTTATGGAAATAACGTAGAAAAAAGATGGTAAAACTTCATTATTTAGCTTCTTTTCAACATTTGGTATTAATTGAATGACTGGATCATTAAATTTCACAATAAATATGCGTTAAAACCGTCATTCGATTAGGGGGGAACTCTGAAAAATAACGAAAAACTTTCTTATTTGCATGGAAAGGTATGCTGAATTTTTTACCAAATAAAGGAAAAATATGGATTATAAACATGTCGGAAAATAAGAAAAAAATCATCAGGTAATTTCTTCAAAAAATAGGTTTTTATGTATTTTTACAAAGTAAAATTACAAAAATTAGCGCACTTTTAACTTTTGGAAGCAAATTGTGCAAATGCAATTGATCAAAGAGAAATTTTCTTGTCAATAGCCATTGTGTACATGTATAAGGTCTATCAAAATGTATATGTTTTATAGCTATAACTTAGTACAGGGTTTATACTAGACGTAAAACGAACATAACCGTTTTACTGAAAAATGGCCTATACCACTCAAGGGCAGATAACTCTAGCATGAAAACGAGCGTGGAAAGGTACCTTCAAATTTTGATATACTGACTACACAATGTTAATCTACAATATATGTGACCAAGAAAAAAATTCATTGGGCGGAAAAAAAATGACGCCATGTGTCCATTGCTACCTTAAAACCAGCTTCCAATAAAATTGCGAAAAGCTTTTGTCGATTTGAATACAGATTATTGTTTCATAATCTGTTATTTGTCGTAAAATGCTATATTATGAAACAATTGCCTGGGTAACCAGATTCCTGATGAAATTTGTGCCAATTCGTGCATCACTTATCGTCCATGTGCGACCAATTTTAATACATATAACACATGTGGCAAAAATTCAGATCGTGAAACATATAACTTTAGCAATGTTAAAAATGGAACTTTCCTTTTAAAACGAATATCTTCTTCTTTTTCTTCTTCTTCTTCTTCTTCTTCTTCCTCTTCTTCTTCTTCTTCTTCTTCTTCGTCGTCGTCGTCGTTGTAATCGTCGTCGTCGGTGGCGGCTTTTTTCTTTTTCTTCTCGTAACACATTTCTCATCATGAGATAAGTGATTTTTGAAAAAAATGGTGCTTTGATACTCGTTCGCATCCTCTTAAGCCATGTACTTTAAATAGGTCAAAAATACAAATTTAGTCTATCTGTCCATGAGTGCTTTTCTTCGCGAAAATTAGGTGATGTTAAGATTCTGTCGTAGGTGGAAAATTATCCATCATTTGTCTTCATTTTAACCAACAATTACCAGGTCATTTTATGTAAGTACCCTTCACTAATGATCAAACGAAGAAAAGTTTCCAAAGATAATGAAACCTTTTCATTTATAACTTGTCGTCATGATTCATAAATTATTTTTTTAGGGATATTATTTTAAAACAATTGAGGTCAAAATTATAGAATAAAAAGATCAGTCTTGTCAAAAATCAATTGACGAAAAAATCCTTCAATTGGTCTTGTCAAAAATCAATTGACAAAAATGTCCTTCAGTCGGTCTTTCCAAAAATCGACTGACAAAAAATCCTTCATTTGTATTTGTTAAAGAATAATACCCGCTTTGTACACAAGTGTGCGTATTCATATTCTGCGTAATTAATGAACTGGCAGGGCGGGGCTTAACCGTGACGTAATTAGGCGAGTTTACTTTTCAAAAGTTAAGTTTTTAAATTTTTGTCGGTAATCATCGTTAACGCGTGCAAATAACTGTATCCTAAAACCTAAAGGATCCACGTGATTTGAGAGAGTGAACACATTTTATCGTTTGGTTATAGTCCATGAGCCAGAATGGGTTTTGTTCCCCCCCCCCAGGGGAAATTTTGTAGACCATATTTTTCTAAAAGCCCATGGTATGTAGTATATTTTGAGACATGTTAGCACTCTGGCGAGTGGGGCTTTTGTAAGATACGTTACTTTAAAGTAGCACACCCTACAAAATTTTAAGAATGAAATTTAAAAGACAACCCAAAAAATTGAAGCCTAAATGATAAAAAGTTGACTTTTTATACATATATTTGTGTTGCTGATTAACTGCAGGGTCCATTTATGGAATTTTTTGAAAAATCTGGTCATCTTAAGAGTCGTGATATTGCAGTAAAATACGTTACCCTTAAATTTCATAGAAAACTATGAATATAAAAATAAATTGTCTATCCCTGCCTCACTGGGAATTTTGTTAACATTGTCTGTTTGATAGTCCATGGAATATAGAACATTTTGAGACTTGTTAGCACTCAGACAGTTGGGGCGTTAGTGAGGTACGTTACCTCAAAGTTAGTTACCTATCAAATTTTCAAGACAAGATTTTAGGTTTGTACAGTGAAAAAATGAGTCAAAATGACCAGAAGGGATCTTTTAATACCAAAATTTATGTTGCTGAATGTATGTAGAGCAAATTCATAGTAAAACCTTGTAAATAAATCCCCCTCGAAGGCATGATATGGAAGTAAAATACGTTACTTTTTAATTTCAAAGAAAGGCACATAGATAGTGTTGATTTTTCCATAGCTGCCCCATTGGGAAGATTGTTAACAATGCTTTTCTAAAAGCCTATGCAATATTGAACATTTTGAAACTTGTTAGCAGTCTGGCCACTGGGGCAAATGCGAGATACGTTACTTTAAAGAAACCAACCCATAAAATTTTTATAAAACAATTTTAGTTGTTTGTCTTGTTATAGAAATTACCTGTAATTTGGTAAAACATAAATGATATTGTGTTTTGTTAATGATATTTGTGATTCTTGAGATATTTGAAGCCCATTTACATTATGAATTGAAAAATATAGCCCTTACAAGCAATACATAGGAGTAAATACGTTACATTTAAATTTCAATTTAATGTATTCAAAAGAAATGTTATATTCATCAATGCTCTACTGAATGTTTCGTTCACTGGGTTTTTCTATAAGCTTCTGTTCTTTGGCAGATTTTAATATTCTTTTATGCATCTGTCCATCAAGCTATTTGCTCAATACGTTACTCTAAAGTAACCAATTTACCCATCAATTACCATAGGCTTATTCATATCTCAGCTGATTACAAATATTGTTAAATCCCTCATTGTTTAAATCAACTATAAACCACAACTGTTAAAAGTATGTTTAAGGTATCAATATAAATTTTAATTATTTCAAGACTCACTGTGGTTTTAAAAGCGTGCAAAATACGTTACCATTTATTTATAGGTATAATTATTTATGAGCCGCTATCATAGTTTACGGAAATGCACCAAACACAATGTTGAGGCAGCTTCCAAACACAGTGTTGAGGCAGCTTATGGTTTCTTCTATGTTTGAGACTTTTTTTACATTTTAAGAATAAAACACAAGTTATATATGTTACTTCTGAAGATAAGAGACAGTTTTCATTGTGAAAAAGATGACCAAATAAATGAAAAAAGCTGTTCCTACAATATTTTTAAGCAATATTTCCATCAATTTAGTACAGAAAAGTTAAAAGTATTTCTTAGAGTTGATCATGATCGTAGCACAGTTGGTAGCACATTGGATTTGGTAGCGCATTTGACTCCATATCATAGGTACAAGGTTTCATCAGCCAGTACAAACGAGTTGATTATCATTAATCTACGTTGTATAAGCAGCTAGAGGCTTAAAAAGGATGATGTGATGAATGGAATGATGTGTGCGGTAAATACAAGGAATTCATTTTTAGGTGGGTAAACCACCCCGATAAGAGTGTTATACTGTTAAAATGGTCTGATAATTCCTTGAAGCAACTAAGCTCTCTATTGTTTCCAATTGAATGGAAAGTAAAGCCAAGAAACTGCACAATTCAGTTCAATACTAAAAAATTACATGAGTATGACCATATTATGTTCAAATGAATAGAACATTGCCATGTACATTTTGATTTAGCTATCAAAGAGAGTAATATATGTTACATTTAAAAGACGTTTTATTAGAAAATCAAACATAATTGCTGCTTTCAAAGGACAATTAGATGTACACCAATTGTAATGCTCTTGAACATAATTAGTTCTTACAAAAGTAAAGATTTTAGTAAAACAAAGATGCTTAAAAAATGCTTTAACTTTGAACTAGATACAAACTACAGGTCTTTTTATTCAGAAAGAAACATATCTTAGATAGAATTAGCGCTTCTTTTATATCTTACATTCTTAAACAATAAAAAAAATATGATAAATTGCTTAAGCAATAGGATTTTATCAATTTCAAGCCCTCATTCCAATACAACCTAAAACTTAAAGATAAAATATGAAAAATGCATGATGGGTCTATAAGTCACATGCTTATAAGAGCTTTATAGGTGTTTATGTGTAATTAGCTGGTGATTTAACATTCTATTTGTATTTCTGTTTGACTTTGCTGGCTGACTTTCAATATATATGTACATGCAGTTTGTGTTAAAGTAGAGAAATGAATTGAAGAATACCCATTCTTATTAATATAATCACGATTCTTGGGCATAACTCTCATATTTTTCTCATGTGCACAAGTACAAGACTCTTCTACTAACCATTAAGTTTTATTCAAACCACTTGGCCAACATTCCAGACAAACAATTTGAAAACCATGCAGTAAAACCAAAAATTCCATCTTAATCAAAGAGAAATAATAATTTTGATTAAATGGCTAAAGTATTGACACTGAAGTGCATTTAAGATAATTGCGACTTGTTTTATACAAATGGTAACATATGTTACTAGATTATTACCACCGGTATTCTGTTTCAAAACATTAATTGGCAACGAATAAATCAATGCACGAAATGAGAGATAAATGATTTACATACTTAAGTGACTTAGTAATTTTTGAAAAAAGTTTCAATTAATTAAATTCTTTTAGCTGTCATGCTGCATTGTGTGATTGATAGATATGTAATTGCACTGAACAGATATTTCCCTATGATGAAATTAAACAACAGGTATAGTATAACACAAAGTACCTATCCATATATATCAAAAACCCAGTATTTTTATTGAATATTTCAAGATATTTGTAATTTCAAATGTAAAAATGATTATCAAGATCTGTGCTGATTTAGAAGGGTGTAGGTATTTCAATTTCAGCTATTGGGTATACATGTATTAATGATTTGGCTATTTTAAAATTATGATCTCAAATCTTGTTATCATATTTTTAACTTTGTGGGATGGGATACTACAAATGATACTAACTCCAATTGGTGAGACTTATCACTTTACATTAAAAGAAAATATGTAAAAACTAGCATTTAATAAGAATTTCCTTCTTGGATGTTCAAAGATATAACATTGGCTTCTCAATTAATGTCTAAATTTTTATACCATAAGAGCCAGGAGATCTTTGATCTTTTGTTGGTCACACATTTGCATTCAATACCGATGCATTTTCTAAGAAACAGAACTGAGAGCTATTAATTCAAAGAATTTTAATCCTTATTGATTAAAAATAAAACAGTTTAAACAGGTTTTGGTAAAATATTTTGAGGTAACGTATGTTACAACATTCCTTTAGAGACATACAGCAATTGTTGTTATAGGGATATGAGTTATAAATGATATTTTTGTTTTATTATGCATGATCATAGTAGTAAATTGCACCTTCCATTCTCCTCTCTGTTTATGAACGGCAAATGAAATTACGTTGTATCAAGGGTTTGAAATGACATGTGCTCAAATCTTTTCATTACTACGTATAAAACAAGTAATATGCAGGCCAAAATAAACTATATAAATATGAATTCACCATATTATCTTGTGAATTTTGCCAACAAGTGTTGGCTTTAAATATTTTTGGCGCCCAAATGCCAATATCTTTATATAGGCAAATATTGAGAAACAATTTTGTAATTGTAACGTATATTTCACGTTTTTTCGTGAATCATACTGGATTCTGAGGGTGTTTTATCACTCATGCTCAAGAATCATGTATGAAATAGTACTATAAATCGCTATTTGCCCAAAGAATTTCACAAATATGGAGCAAAATGTAGCATTTAATAAGGATCTAGGGTGGGTGATTTCAAAGTAACGTATCTTACAAAAGCCCCACTCGCCAGAGTGCTAACATGTCTTAAAATGTTGCTTATACACGTACCTTTCAGAAAATCATAGTGTACAAAATTCCCCCTGGGGGGGGGGGGGGGGGGGGGGGGGGGGGAACAGGGGTCCCAGTAGCCCATAGTCTATTACCAATACCTCGTAACTTCAGCTTGATTAAGCTGAAGTTACGAGGATTTGGTTACCAATCTACGATTTGAGGTCTCGAGTTATTTAAGTCGACTCTCTTTAGAAGTAGGTTATTTTAGATAAAAGCTGATTTTCCTTAACCTTAAGTGCAACGACCCGTTACTTAGGCTCCGCCCTGCCAGGGCATTAATCGTGGATAATACCAATCAAATCTGCATAGTTTTTGTTCACATAATAGCTATCGTATATAGTCAACAGCATCCAGGGGCCAGTTTCATCAAAACATTTAGGACATATTTTTGTCTTACCTGTGTCCTACCACATATTTAGCACAAAAAACACGTATCACCAATCTATTAATACCTATGTAAAGTGATTGCTGATGTTACTTATTCGAAAGTAACCAGTAAGACAAAAATTCGTCCTATGTGTTTTGATGAAACTGGCCCCAGGAATCGACAAGGTGGGTGATTCTGAAATGATTTTGAATTGAAATCGAATGAGCCAGAGGAGAGAGTTTTTGGGTGAAATAAAAAGTCTGTAATCCAATATCAATTTGGATTGAATAAGCGAAACCTTGTTATTTCCCTTTATCAAAACACATGCCGCTTTGTATTTGTGTGTCTTCACAGATCAATTATATGCTTCAAAACCGCTTCCAATAAAATTGCAAAAAGCTTTTGTCAATTTGGATGAAATCTCGATCGTTTTAAACGGATTCGAAGTGTTTTTTAACGATTTTGGGAAATTTTTAAACAGTTTGAGTGAGTGTTTGGAATGAATGAATTGAGCCTTGAGAGAGCGGTATAGAGTAGATATGAGTAGTAAGATAAATAATCTGGGTGTGCATAATATCCTATGTTGCTTTCAACTGGTTGGAGTTCGGACTTATATGCCAAGGAACAACCGGAAGTAGAAACGGACAACTGAAAGACAAAAACAAACGTACTTCACAAAGTTAATTTAATACACTTTGAAGGTTGTTTTGCGTTGTAATGAACTTCAAAATATGTTTTGTGGTAATGCTTGACCATCCGACCTTAATATAAACATGGGACTCTCGGATTTAATGACCCCTTCCATATGATTTAATTTCCAAAAATTAGAATATGTATACTACAATAAGTGTCGCGCATGGGGCGACACAATAACAAAATGGTTTTAGGTGGTTGTGTGTATTCATTACTATTCAAAATTGATAAAATATTGGTGTAAAATTATCTAAATATCTAATTATATTTATTAAAATGTTGAAATCACTTGATGACAAAGATAAACAAACGTATGCATCAAAGGTAAGAAACCTTTTATTTTCACATGGATATGGTTACGTATGGATCTCTCAGGATATTGGAAATATTTATTTGTTTATCGTTCAGTTTGTTCAGTTCAAATCCAGATTACAAGATATTTTTCAGCAAGATTGGCATAATCATCTCAATGATTCAGCAAGGGGACAGCACTATTAAGATTAAAAGTCACTTCTTGATGAAGAATAGTATATTTCCTTCAATTTTCCTTTTTATCTTAGAAAGGCATTTGCTAAATTTATATGTTCAAATCACCGTTTAAATATTGAATTAGGAAGACATAAAGATATAAAATCGTGGAAAAACAAGAACTTTTATGTATTATGTTATGAACACTTATCAATCAATAAATTAGATAATGAGTATCATGTATCTTGTGAATGTTCACAATTTGATTTTTTAAACACAAAAATATTCCTAGGTAAAAAATAATAATTTTCTCTCTGAAAAAGATGAAGCAACGTTTTTCAATATATGTAAATTTGTGAGATATATAGAGGATATTGAATGAGTGGCCATTGAATACCGAATTTATTAAACGAGTCATCTATAAACAGATAAAAACGAGGCTGCGCCGAGGTTTTTTTTTCTGTGTTAGATGACGAGTTGAATAAATTCGGTATTTTATGAGCACAAATTTTATATTCTATATATAATATGACCCGAATATTTGCGAAAAAGCGTCAAAATTCTTGAAATTCAACATTTCATTTTTCCGCGAAACTTATAACGCCGTTTTAAACTGACGTCACAATATATACTTTATGACCTCATCTTCGCGGTTACGAAATAGCGTTGCTTTTGGCTCTGAGCTCATTTGCATAGTTATTCCACTTGTGTAATAACACCCGTGTAATATCAAAAATATTCAACGGGATTATTTCACTCCCGCAACGTAGGTCATATTATAATTTTCTTAAAATACTTTTAGTACGTATTATATCAATCTTATAACCTCTATTTGCCTCGTTTTCGTCTATGTTTCTAACAAAAATGCAAGTTTCTAGAAAACCGTTATATGTCAATATTCTAAAAATATCCATGTGATATCATAAAAAAAATCATAATGGGTGTTATCACAAGGATATTTATATAGTTATAAGATAGAAGATATAGTTTCTTTGCTTGTGCTCATCTAGAGCTTCGATTTGACATACGGTTTAGCTGGAATATTTGCTTCTAGTATATTAGAGCATATAATATACATAAACATTAATTTAGTGAAGCCACAGTCAGTTTAAATGAACATTAACGGTTGATACATGCATGCATGAGTAATGAATGTGATTTATTGTTCGTATCGGTTAATGGTGAACAATTGTATCGGACAAAGAATGTATTTTATAACATGTAGAGTTATTGTGCATTCAATTTCCTTTTCGAGTCCTATCGGTTAATCAGTGTCTTTCATGCGTCCTGCCGGGTAAAGAATATATTCTGTGAGTCCTACCGGACTTTGAAAGGTACCTTCATACAGATGAAATTTCTATTGCGGTCATCTTTTACCTTCCATAGGACTGTCAGATCTATCTGAAAAAAAAATTAACAAGGGTAGAATCAGCCCTGCGTTCAAGATAACAAAACGTTATAAACTGTTTGTAAAATATACCCCGTTTTGCACGCGTTGTAGGAGTAAAGCCTCAAAACTTATTTCATTTTCTATACATTTTCGTCCCTCAAAATCATACATTGTTTGGTTCGAAAAAATATTTATTTACCAAATGACAAAATTTCGAACATACATTGTTCTGGTTATTTTTTTTTTATTTTTTTTTTTCTGGTGTCTTTTTTTTTTCAGAATAATATCTCAGCAAAACAGACCTGTCACACGTTTGACTTTTGGTACCGGAATTCGTACAGCTAAACCATCACAAGGGAGGAATAATGAAATAATTTTATTTTCGCGTTAATGTGGCCATGAATGTGATGGAGGAGTTATATGCAATAGGAAAAATCCGAGGGCAGACTTTATTCTTGGACGCATCAACGCGAAAATGAAACTATATCCATTATAACACGATCACAATTCTGAAATTAGTTTACAACCCTTTCCCGGGAGTAAATTGCATTTTTCTGTAAGTAAATTTAGATAAGTAATGTATATTGTCGATTTAGAGTTCGGAAAAACAAACAAATGTTGTTCAGATATGAACAGAAGACAGAAAAAAATTAATTGATCTGGCCCAAGGTTGCTCTTCTTGCTTATGGGACGCCAGTCCAGTAGGATTTGTTAATGATATAAAGATATATGAAGCAACGTTCACAGAGTTTGACTTGGTGCAATAAATAACATATATCAAACAAACCTCGTAATTCCATTAATATGTCTAATATATATGTCATTATATAGCAAAAGAAAATCTTTATTCGTTGCACATTCATCAGGAAGAAGTAGATGTAATTCAATCAGCGCAATTATGTCTTTTTTGCCTAGTTAAAATCATAGGGGTCCGAAATTAACCCCCCTCCCCCCCAACACACACACCACCACCATCGCCATATAGACCAATTATTGGTCTAAATGGTGGGGGGGGGGGTCTGTAATTTCGGACCATATGGTAAAAAGATAATAACTATTCTCTTCATTTCTTAATTACAATTTAAAATAGATTTCTTGTCAATTCTTCTTTACTATGTGAAATATCTGAGGTAAGACACTAAAATCTTTATCACACCGATTTTAGATTTAAAGCTGATTTTAGTAAAGTTAAAATTTTAAATTGATTACTTCTATGAAAAATCATCTTATGATATTTTCATGCCTTTTGTGCCTTTGATAAAAACAGTAAAGATGTTTCCTGTATTGAGAAATATTTTTCCACGAAAACTATTTTTTGAGATAAGTAACGTCATTAAAGTTTTATCCGGTGATGTGCGATTCATTATTTTGCCGTATCTTTTTCAAATTTCTTTTTTTCAGATGCATCCTTTTTCGATTGATGGCTAAAATTCTTACCCTAGGAACATATTTTGGAACGACTAGTAATGCTTCCATGATCTTATGTTCTCCTCTTAGAATGGGACACTCTACACCCTTACAAGCATTTGTCTCTATCGATGTGTACGGGTATTTCCGTCGATTAACCAACACCCATACCTTATTTGTAAGGCTCGTCGTGTTTTCATCTGTAATATTAGAGTTTAGCTATATAATACGCATACTCCATGATTTTTGCCCTGGCAGGGCGGGACCGAATTATTGATTCGCTGCATTTAAGATTGAGGGAATATTAGCGTTTTACCTATGTGTCCCGTCACACGAAAATGGACCATCTGGAAACTATGCAAAATAAATATTTGAAAAGGAGAATAGGGTCGCAATCGGTGAACAAGGGGTCGCATTTCTAAAAGAGTATGTCTTAGGTTGAGTGATCATTTCAGTTTCAGAAAAATAGGCTTTGCCTCGTCATGATAATTTCTCGCTGCCGAGACCAGATAACAATGATATTTTAAGACATTAACATATTATTCTATTTATTACGTGATCATTTTGCTGTGCTTGATTATAATAAACCCTCAAAAATCAAAGAAATTCGGGTGAAAATGTATGCAAATTGTTTCTAAAAATAGACTGTCTAATAACGTTATCATGTTATGTTATCAGGCAGGTGTTATCAGGTCACTACAGTCTCCGTTGCACTCCATGAATAGCGCTCATTCGATTCGTTTATGGCGCTCTGTAATTGCTCAGCACGCTCCGAAACGTATTTCTTATCGTGACAATTTTACAAAATTTCAGCTTCTCACTTTTATTTCAAAGTCTTTTTTTTTCTCCTTCTTTTTTTTTTTGGTTCCCGAAGATATTCAAATAAGAATAAAGAGAGAAGAAAAACTCAACTTACAAGCTGTAAATGTCATCCTAGCATTGTAGTTGATTTTGTGGTGAAGAACGCATGGATTAGAGTTGCAATGACTCACATTCAACGACTTGATTCTGGCATAGGATCCTAAAATGAAAAAAATGTGGTGTTCGTGGTCTAGAGGTAAAGCGTCAGCTACTTGACCGAGAGCCCCGAGTTCCATTCCAGGGGCCCGTTTTACTAAAATTAATCGTAAGTCAAAATCTAAAATTGTACCTGGTATTTTCATTCATTATTAGATTTTGTCTTGCAATATCTCATTGAAATCGTCTTTAGAAGACGATTTCAATGAGAGAATGCATGGTAGAATTCCATATTTAGTTACTACTGCAGAAGCAATTTTAATTTTTGTCTTACGCCAAAAATGATCGTAGGATCTTTAGTAAAACGGGCCCCAGGAGCACGCAACCGATCTTTGGTCTTCAATTAATCAACACGATTGACGTAGGTACTGGCGAATTTTCAAGGATGCAGCATCGAGAGGATTAATCTAAGTTGTAAGAAATTATTTCCACCCGATGTAAAATTATTGCATGTAGGTTCCAACCAATCCAAACATTACATAAAATCTTGTAATGTTAGCAACCGCAGTCGAACGTCGTAGGCCTATATTGCATATAGTGAGCCCATGTGATGAATGGCGAATCAGGAATCAACTCTTCCACAGGCGGCCAAACCGTCGTAACTACTTCTTATGTGAATATGCTGTTGTTACAACATTTAAGTCACTGAAAAATATGTTGATTTGTGAAATATGAAGTACGCACGTTAAATTGGTGCTGAACAAAAAATATTTTCAGAGACAGGACATTGTATTGAATGTAATCATTTTTGTAATGGTGTTTAATTTGAGCCTGTGCGTGACATTTCCAACAATTTCAGGTGTGCGTGATGGTCAGACATCGGGCCTCCTGCACAGCCACACATTGCCATTAAAATAGTAAAAAACACTGAATGGAGAGAACAGTTCCCTAGATAACAATTCAGTACGTAGTGAAGACTATAATCAGACTGTGCAGTTGCACAGGCTGATCTAAGTCTTCACGTTACGAACATGTGCAATTGTTGCACAGGCTCATTTAAGAAATATACTGTCAAGTTGCATGGCTTCCAGACTAGCAACGAGTCTACAATATACAAAATTGATTACACAATAGTTTTGATTATAATTGATGAATGGCAAATGTATCGAGATATATAAGTGTACCGCCTTTGCTTTACTATATGTGACCCATCACGCAAAAATTCATTTAAGAAATCCGTAAAATAAAAAGATGAAATAAAGATTGGTTCCAGTCAAGGTCAACCGAAGGTCGCAGGAAGGTAGGTTCGTCATTCCAGATTCAGCAAATGAGCCAAGTGTGTAAAGTGTCGATCCTATTCAGACCGCGTAGTCTAACATTTTAGGCACTACCAAGATACCCCCTTTTCGCCTGACGGGTCAAATATGTACTCTTCAACTCAGTGCTCAGAACGACGTCATTTATGTTCCATTTTGACATCGGGCGGGTCTTTTTGTGAGATTTTTTGTCAATGTAGTGCAATACATTATTTTCTTCAAATTTACAAATGAATCAATGTACAATTGTTTGTCCTTCCAATCGATTCTTGCAAAAACGTGTCCTTTTTTCGTTATGTGACCTTTTTAAAAATCTTGTTTAATAGGCCAGTATTAAATTTCTGTTAATGTCTTTGTTGACGACAACATATTTCTAATCAATAGCATAATACATGTAGATATTTATCTATTACAGAGCCAAAGCTCTGAAATCAAAGTGCAAAGGCGTAACTACCATTAAGCTCATTATGCAAGTGTGTAAACGAAATAAAATCCATTCTAGAAAATATCGTTGATGAAACATCGAAACAAAAGCTTATAGTTACGATTTTTTTATATTATTCACCAAGGCTCAAATCATAAAAAGGGGAGCGGACGGAAGACATTCATCTCTCGTCATCTTCTTATATAGCCTTTAACAGAGCATTGCACTGAACGTAATCATTTTTTGTAATGGCTTCGCGTTTAATTTGAGCCTGTGCGTGAAATTTCCAACAATTTCAGGTGTGCGTGGTGGTCAGACATCGGGCCTCCTGCACGTGATCGTCGATGATTAATCATAACATCGAAACTACAGCTTATTCAAACTGAAGTAACGATATTTTGCTTATTCACCAAGGCTCAAATCATAAAAAAGGAAAGAGGACAGAAGACATCCATCTCTTGTCACAGTTTTCATATAGCCTTTAACCTATATTCTTTGGTGGTCACCTTCCGAGTGCGTATAAATCTTATAACCATAGCTACGCCTATGAAAGTGTACGCAAGTCGATATCAACGGCGTCATCGCGTTTCAAAATGCCGGGGGCGAGGAGTCCGAGAGGGGTACACTGCCTTCTATAACGTAGCCCTCTCTGTCTGATAAACTGGTGGAGATTCTCTCCATTAGCACATCAGACAAAAGGCTAAATGATCACAGCTAGGGGTAGCCACTTTTACCGTAATGTAGTGGACCCGTAATAGATACGCAACGTTTCGACAGTCATGAACTTTATCATGTTTAACCGAGGATTCCTAATGATTTTCATAAGGAAACCTCGGTTTATAATGTGAAAGATCACGAGTTCCGAAATCTTGCGAAACTTTAACGATTCCAATACCTTTAGGATACGTGTTTCGGATTTGAAAAAAAATATTCTTCATTCTGGATAACAATTGACAAATTAAAAAGTGTATAATGTCAAAATTCCTAGGTTTTTCTATCTCCCCCCCCCCCTTTCAAAAAAGAGAGAGAAAAAAGACGAGCTCGCAGCTCAGTATTTTTGTGTACAGCCCATTACAGTGAAGAATGAATTTTACTGTCAACATTACGTTATATATAAATGATTTTCCTACAATCTCAAATTTGGAACACTTTCTCATAATAAATCTTTAATATTGTGCACGATAGTATGTTGATTTGATACCTGGTTTAGAAATGAACTGAGTGCTACTGTCAGTAAAAAAAATCGATTGTCCGATCAATCCATTAGACAGGATTGCACTGTTGACCTCCGAAATTTTAAACCATGATTTTATTCCGTTCAAAGCCGTCGAAAGCCGTTAAAATACATTGGCGATGAAAAAATTGATTTGATCTAAACTTACCGCAATTTTTGAATTTCAAGTTGAATCCCGAGGTAGCAGTAACAATAACTAGGAATATTCCAAAAACTTGGACAAGCTGTCTTGTAGAAACAGACACCATTTTCAGACCTGTTTTAAGTTTTGTAATGCTAAACTGGGCATGTGACGCTAACTACTTATAACTTATCTTAGACATGTATTCATAGCTCGTTGACCTCGTCATTGTTCAAGTATCACCTAGAGTATCCAAGACAAATTTAGATAATCGGGGAAGTAAAACATCATTTGTCTAAAAAATGTGACTATAGAAATGAGCCATCGAACAACCACCTAAGAAAAAAACGACGGAAAATAACGGTGTCATAAGTACACTTCCGTTATTGGCTAATGAATAATTATTCGGTAGACTTTTAGAAGAATAAATAAATTTAAGTTGACTTCCGCATGGGCATATATACCAATTCGCACATACGTAAAATAAATCCTCTGTCAAAAAAATAAATCGTTAATATATGATCATGTTACAATTACGATGTATTGACCATTCATCAATGTTGAAATCATTCGAATTATCCCTTTGAACCCCTTGCTCAAGATCTGCCCTCAATTTCTCGCCAAAAAGTCCCTGGACGACAGTAGGATAGTGTTTCCGTTTAACGCCTTTATACACTTAACTCCAAAAGAAACGCCGACATATATATGTTCTCTCAATTACTAAACCGTTTATGACTGAATTGCATTTCTTATATCAATACCTTTAAAACCGACTTTTTTCTAGACGATCTTTGTTGTTGTTAGGTTTAATCTTCCTTTTCATAGCAACGACTTCTTTTGTAAACGTCACCCCTAAGCTTGCGGGGTCTGTTACACAAATATTTGTTTAAAATTTTTAATGTGCATTGAAAGACACATTAGCACCTAACAATAAACCGTTTCAAAATCCTTAAATTTTCCATGACGTCAAATGTTACGTAAGAACGTCACCAGCCAAAATTGGGTCTACGGAGGCAAGTCATTTAAAATAGGCATTGCGCTATCAATATCAACTTCAAACTTTTCAATGAAAATTGAATGATGGTTTTTAAAAAACTTAAACTTACTTAGAAAATTTTTTCCGATTGAATTTCAAAGACTGGTGCAACTAACCATGTGTATTAGTCTTTGCTCGTTACTACGAAGACAAGATACCAACATCAAGTCGTTTTGTTAATTTAATAGCGGACAACCTGTTAATCATTAGTACATTAACAATCAACAAATCTGGTTGACATTATGACTCTCGTAAACGCTCAAAATAGCGTCTTATAAGCCATATCTACTGTAACTCGTCCCTAAGCATTAATGACCAAGTTTTATCCTCTTTCAGGCGAGTTTTCACCATAATCACAGGATTAGTGCTTACTCCACCCATTCTCCAACCATGCAGTGTGCGTGGGTTACGCAAGATTCTTCAGACAAAAGGAACAGATTTTGAAACCGATTTATTGTGTGGGCATTGCGGCACAGCTCACTTGCGAAATGGGTCTTCTTCATTGTGGCAAAAACATTTTCATTTGAGTGAACTTTTTTGATGGTGTTGGCGAAAGACTGTTGGCTGTTGAATAACGGTCTCAGGTAGCATCCTTATTTCATCCTATAATTGTGGCAAATTGAATACTCTACCAAATGTAGCAAAGAAAGATTAAAATTCGCTTAATGATTGTTAGTTATTTCAATTTATTTTTGTGGACTTTTCTTTTGGAGTTAAGAATACTTACAAGTCGTCGCCAATTGTGTTTGCTTTAGTTCCGTTAAATGTATGAGGGTTGTTCAAAAATTAACCGGATTTAGCCTCGCAATATTTTAATTTTTAAAGCAAACTAAGTTTGGTATCATTCGCTGTCGGATTCAATCCCCATATGGTTGTGTAAAATTGGTATAGTTATCGAACATAGCGCGTGCGCATCAGCCATATAAAATGCCATGGTAACGAGTACCCGGCGCAGCAGATATAATAATCAATATATTTGGTCTTCGTTTGTAAATATTCTTTCTTTTCTAACTGTTGAAAAACTTGAAAACTATTTGAGTTGCTAGAATAAGTATTACAAATGCCTTGTCTTAATTTGAAGTAATTTGACCGTAGAATTTTTCGATAAGGTTCGTTTAAAATGTGGCGGGGTAAGTGTTTCGGAATGTTCTAAACGACGTCAACTGAATGCTCGGAATTTTGATATTTAATTATTCTATTCAAAATCTACAAAAATACCGAAAGACATAAATCAAATACTTGTCACGATGAAAGGGAATGGTTCATTCTTTCAAATACTTTATTTTCATCGGTGAAAACGCTTCTGTGCCCCGTGAGATAAGAGGAAGAATGGACAGAGAGAAAGTTATCAAAGTAGCTGTAGGGATGTCAATTGTCGAGTTTCTGGAAGATATAGGCGATTTTCTAAGGGGCACCTTTATGAGAACTTTGATTTTGCACCATTCGGTTTTACCTTTATATAAACCATAAAAGCACAGCTTAATTACAGGAACACTGAACTCATTCTTCTTCCATGAATAGCGAGCCGTGACAAGCTAAATTACATAACATCAATTCTTTAATGCTTTTCGGTAGTTTATCGAGAAATAACGGTAGATTATCACTTGATAATCTCACCGCAAAAGCAGTGAAATTATCAAAAACTTATACCCTGCTTTAGTGCATTCACCCTATCGGACGTCATCTATGTGGGGCGAAATAAGTGACGTCACAATGAACGTTGCATAGCAATCACGTGCAAAATGACGCGCTTTACGAAAATATGTCATAGAAATTTCACATTTTGTCTCCTTTTTGCATTAAAGAAATAGAATAATCGTTTGTGTCTCGAGTAAGATCGATAAATATTTCATTTCGTGAACAACAAAATCTATATTTTCACTCGTGGCTCTGCCACTCGTGAAAATATAGCTTTTGACGTTCACTCAATGAAATATAAATCGATCTTACACTGAAACAAACGATTATCCTCTATATGTCTCGATTTTCGATAACGTCGCTAGCGTCATGTACTTTGCGCCGCCACCTAATACCCATGAATTTTTGTTTGCGTGTGAAATGAATATACATCATTCAAATGCTCCAGATTTTGGCAAGTTTGAGTATAGAAATTGCCCTGTTAATATGAGTATACCTTTTTCACATAGCGATAAATCAATGATGATTTATTGAACTAATCCGGAAAAAAATGAACATCCCTCGTATATGCCGAAGATAATTATTGGATTTGGCTAACGAAATTTGGATTGACGAGCGCATTCTGGTACATGCATAATCAGTCTACAGTGGCGGATCTAGGATTTCTGTAAAGGGCAGCGAACTTACAAAAAATGGTTTCGTTTTCCTTGCATTACACAATTTTAACCATTATCCTACTAAATCTAAATTTTTGTTAAACAAATTCAGGCAAAAAATGTGGCCTCTAGAGTGCATACAAGTTTTTTTTTTAAGATTTGACCCCGTGACCTAGTTTTTCACCCCAGTTGACCCAATTTCGAGCTCGTCCAAGATTTCAACAAGACAGTCGTTCTGACCAAATTTCAAGTTGATTGGGCAAAAAAGTGGCCTCTAGAGTGCATACAAGGTTTTTCGAAGATTTTACCCCGTGACCTAGTTTTTGACCCCAGTTGACCCAATTTAAATGTCGTCCGAGATTTCATCAAGGCGATCATACCGACCGGGTTCAGGTTGATTGGGCAAAAATGTAGCCTCTAGAGTGCATACAAGGTAAATGTTGACGAACGGACGTCGCACGACGGACGAATGACATCCACCGAACCACAACAGCTCACATTGAGCACTTCGTGCTCAGGTGAGCTAAAAAAGAAAAAGAACAAGAGGATAATTATGGTCACATATATCGCTCACTCAATGCCTTGACTATTTTCAGGGAAAAATTTCGTTCCTTGTTTCTATATATGTAAAATTGGATGCATATAGGCACTTGCGTGCTTAGCAGGGGTATAATTTGCGAACAGTTAGCGTTTTGCCATCTTGTACGCGGGGAAATGTAACTGCATATTTCTGTCGCGGTTCAAGGCACTTGATTGATTGAGTGGAATTTAAGGCCGCTTTCAACATTTTTTCAGTTATATCGCGGCGGCTGGAGCACCTAACAATGGTTTCCTGGTATTTTCTCACCAGTACAACCACCACATCCTTTCCTAGCCTCCAGCTGCTATCTCACATAGGTCTACGATTATCAACCCATTGGTGAGAGACAAATAGTCGGAAAGAACGAGTGCCGCCGTCGGGGATCGAACCCGGGACATCTAGATTCACAGTCCGACGCGCTACAACTGCGCTAAGACGGCGGCTGTCGGTTCAAGGCAGACGCATAATAGTCGATAAAAAGTTATACTTTATATAACGCCAATCTCAAGGAGAAAAAAAATCCAAGTCATGATTAAGAAAGAGAAACAAAAATATCACAACTTCAGCTCTAAACAGAATGTAATTACGAGGTTTTGATAACCAAACGACAAATGTGGTATCAGGGGAAACTCGTTCAATTGCATCTCAACGTTCAACCAGCAAACTCCTTCACTGACATATCTGTATGTATCACTCAGAGACCCAAGTAGACACGCATGGTCTAACCTACTTTTCATTTTTCAGTCATTACTCAATGATATAATTTTAGATTAGACCATATTGAGAGAAACTGCAGAAGACAATTGGTGGATCGCTTGTTCATTCCTTTGACCTTCCTCAAGACACACCCCCAGTGGCGGATCTATAGGGGGTTCGGGTGTTCAATCGAACCCACTCTGAAGCCATATTATTTCATTTTATGCAGAATTTCAACTTCCCATTTGCCTGCTGTACCAGGCAAATTCCTTTTGTGAAAAAAAGTCTTTGGCAGACAGTATGACTAAGATCAGCCTTCAAGCTTCTTTCTACTTCACTATGCCGAGTATTTTTTATTACCAATGCATGAAGTTTCAAATTGATAGTTATTGTAACCTTCATACAACGGAGGTAGCCTTAAAATGGTATCATGATTCCTTGTAAACAAAACTTCTCCTTCATTTTTGGTTAGATTTGCATGAAACTTCCACAGAATGTTCCTCATCATGTGAACAAGTGCATATCGTTTGGATTTTTGATACCTTGCAGCATCACTGAAAAAAAGGCATTTGTTGAAACAGAGGACCAAGGTGGTCCTAGATCCCTCACCTGAGTCTCTTTGACCCCACATCAATTTAAAAGGCAGATGTCATGAAGGAGAAAATTTCTACACAAAACCAAGTTTCATGAAGTTTGGGCCAAAATTATGGCTTTTAGAGTTATAACAAGAAAACTATCATTATAACCACTTTTCCTGTAATATGGCATAAATCTTTCCCATTTTCAATAGGGTTCATCGTTGTGACCTTACCAACATTCTGACCAAGTTTCATGAAGCCATAGATTTGACCTCTGGAGTGTAAACAAGACAAGAGTTCCAAGAGGGCCTGTATCGCTCCACTGGTTTTAAAATCTTTAGACTTTCATTACTTTAAAAGAATACATTAACACTCTGAAATCTCCTAAGACCTATTTAATAATGATTAACTGGTGGTTCTGGTCCATATTGCACCAAAATACTCAATCACAATGAACCTGCAACCCTTTACCCATCTTATTAAAACATAAAGTTCATCAGATGTCGTTCAAAGATTTTGGGCTCAAAATAGGCCCATCCTGCCACACCCATATTAATGGACCAATCAAAATTTCTTGAACAATTTAAGTAAAAAGTCACCCAAGAAACATCCTGGTAAATTTTCATTGAAATTGGCTGAGTGGTTTCGGAGGAGATATCGTTAAAAAATTTTGGCCTCAAAATAAGCCCCACCCTGCCACACCCAAATTTATGGGCCAATTAAAATTTAGCAAATAATTTTTGAAAAAAGACACTCAAGGAACATTCTGGTAAAGTTTCATTGAAATCAGCCAAGTGGTTCAGGAGAAAATGTCATTCGAAAATTTCGGGCTCAAAATAGGCCCCGCCCTGCAACTCCTATATTTAAGGACCAATCAAATTTCTTGAACAACTTAAGTAAAGGGTCAACCAAGGAACATTCTGTTAAAGTTTCATTGAAATCAGCCCAGTGGTTCAGGAGGAGATGTCCTTCAAAGATTTAGGGCTCAAAATAGGCCCCGCCCTGCCACGCCCATATTTATTGGCCAATCAAAATTTCTTGAACAATTTAAGTAAAGGGTCACCCAAGGAACATCCATGCCAAGTTTCATTGTAATCGGCCCAATGGTTTGGGAGGAGAAGATTTTTAAAGATTTCAAAGTGAAAAATGCCACGCCCTGCCAGGCCCATATTTGGGGGCCAATCAAAATTCTTTGAACAATTAAAAAAGTGGGCCACCAAAGGACCATTTCTACCAAGTTTGGTTAAAATCCACTCATTGGTTTGGGAGGAGAAGATGTTTAAAGAAAAAGTTTACGCAAGGACGGACGGACACACACACTGACGCATGACGGACACTCCGCCATTACAATAGCTAGCTGGCCTTCGGCCAGTGGAGCTAAAAATTGCCATAAATGCCCCTTAACCCATGATATGGCATGGATACTTCCCATTTTCAATAGGGTTCATCCTTGTGACTTTACCAACATTCTGACGTTTCATGAAGATTGGGCCATATTTGAAGCCTCTAGAGTGTAAACAAGAAAATTGTCAATTAGGCTCCTTTTCCCGTGATATATCATCGATCCTTCCTATTTTTTAATAGGGTTCATCCTTGTGACCCGGCCAACATTCTGACCAAGTTTCATTACGAATGGGCCATATTTGTGGTCTCTAGATTGTAAACAAGATATTTGTCAACAAGGCCCCTTTTCCTGTATTTTGGCATGGATCCTTCCCATTTACAAAAGGGTTCATCCTTGTGACCTGAACAATATTCTGATCAAGTTTCATGAAGATTGGATCATATTTGTGGCCTCTAGAATTTAAAGACTTAAATCATTGACGCCGGACGACATAAGACGGACATTCAATAATCACAAAAGCTCACCTTGAGCCTGATGTGCTCAGATGAGCTAGAACCATGACAGCTTATATGAGTATTATGACCAGCAGCGGATCCCGGGTTTCTATAAAGGGAGTTCGGTGTCGGCCTACAACATTCGAGTAATTATTCCCATAGTATCCCTATCTATATAGATAGGGATATAAATGGACTAACTATTCCCAATTCAGTTTACATCAGATATCTTTTATTTGTATAAATTCAAGTTCCTGTGGTTTCAAGACTTCAAAAAGGGGATTGTTTTCCTTTTCTTACCAAAGTTTGATTGATTGATTAATTGATTGATTTAATGAAGTTTTGGACCGCTTTCAACATTTTTTCAGTTATATTGCAGCGGCTGGAGCACCTAACAATTGATTTCTGTATTTCTCTCACCATTACAACCATCACATCCTTTCCTAGCCTCCAGCTGCTATCTCACATAGGTCTACTATTATCAACCCATTGGTGAGAGACGAATACACGTAGTCGGAAAAAAGTTTGATTGAACTTGTCCACTAGAATAAAATAATTCAGATAACCCTCTGAACCCCCTCTGGATCCACCACAGAAGACTCCGGCACCCTTGTTGAGAAATGCCTCAGATTAACCCTTTGCTTTTTAATCCCTGCTTTTTACGTGCCTGTGATTTTATGATTGAGAAAACATTGTGAAAAAAGAAGAAATTGCTTCTGACAAGCAATTTCTTCTTTTTACACACTATTTCCTATCCTACTGAATGGTTATTTCTTAAATTAAATCCACTTTAAATTTTCGTCTGCAAAACCTTTGAATTTGGGCAGGTCCAAAATTTTGTAAAACAGGAAAGTGTTAACAATAAGTAACATTACCACAACATGTAGTTCAATAATCTCTTTTTATTCTAATATTAATGCTTTTTATAATATGACCTATGTTGCAGGAGTGAAATAATAATGAATAATTTTTAAATTCCATAGGTGTTATTACACTAGTGGAATACTATGCAAATGAGCTAAGAACGAATAGCAACTTTATTTTGTAACCACGAAAACGTATATTGTGACGTCAGTTTTAAATGGCATCATAAGTTTTGCAGAAAATTGAATTGTTGAATTCAAAGAATTTTGACCATTTTTCGCAAAAATTCGGGTTTTGCAGAAAATTGAATTGTTGAATTCAAAGAATTTTGACCATTTTTCGCAAAAATTCGGGTCATATTATAAATAAAATATAAAATTTGTGCTCATAAAACACAGAATTTATTAAACTCGTCATCTAAAACAGATAAAAACTCGGCGAAGCCTCGTTTTAACCTGTTTATAGATGACTCTTTTAATAAATTCAGTATTTTATGACCACTCATTCAATATCCTCTATATACATAAAGATTTTAAACATTCAATTCATCATATATTTGTAAGATGGCAAATAGTTATTAAAATGATATCCCCCATCAGTTGTTCTGATTTATTGTTAATATCCTTTCCTAGATATACCCCATTTTACCCTTGTCATACTGAATAAAACTATTAGCTAAATTGCATTGAAATCAGTGTGCTGAAGGCACTTTATGTACTTTTTGTCAATTAGTATCTTTTTTTAAAGATAATTTTACTAGACTGTCGCAAAGCTCATTAATACTCTCAAACAAGTGCTTGACAATAATGAAAAGCCTTTTGTCATCAAGGGGCCACAACTGTCAAAATTCAATGGATCATACCCAAAATATCACTTGCACATCTTGATACTGAATGCATGTGTAAATTGAAATCCGCCCATTAGCAGAGACGAAAAAGCTACAGACGGACTCACTGTGGGACCAGCCAATCCAACTGACGGATGACAGACTGACAAGCTGACTCCTATAAACCCCCAAACAAAGTTGGGGGGGGGGGTTCAGGGCAAGAATAAAAACTTCTGTTTTAAAAATGAAAATCAGATGGTAATGACTACATAATTGCGCAAACTGACATATATCTGTGCCTCATGCTTAAGTAGGAATATTCTGTGTTCATTATGACAAAGGTGAAGAGAATTCCACTTTGATAAAATATCTTTTCAAGTGCAAATAAACCTTTTTCACTTCATCTTTGATGTTAGAATATCATTTCTACAGAAGATTCATTCTAGCCTTATACCTATTAAACTTTGACCATTCTGCAGTTATTCATCATTGCTGTAGGAAAATGGTATAGACTAAGATCAGCCTGCACATATGTGTAGTCTAATCTTAGCCTAGACTGTCTACTTTGTATATAATTATTCTCACAAACTAAAAATGAGGATGTGGTGCAATACATTTGGTAACTGTCTTTAGGCTTCAAGAAAGAAACAAATTGCTTGCGCGAAGTCCTAGAAACAATACTGATTGATATGTCCAGAAAATTGCCAATCATTTCAAACAAATATAAATAAGCAGAATAATGTTTAAACATTAATCTGGCTTGACAAATTGAAGATCTCATTCCCTGGGAATGGCCAAATCTAAGTTGATACAACATGTGGCCAGACCCGTTGCCGATATTGTATTGTATTTAATTTATAATTATATCTAAAATGTGAATAATTGGCAATAAAATATGTTTAAACTATTCCGTTTCAAATATCTTTCACCCATCTCACAAAAGGGAACATCTCATAAGAGATAGATATTCACACTTTTAGGAAGAGTTAATCTAAATGATCAATCTTTCTTTCTACTGATGAAATGATTTTAAAATTGATACAACTTCCTTTTTGTCAAATATACCGATGAAATGATTTTAAAATTGATACAACTTCCTTTTTGTCAAATATTTATGTTATAAACTTTGAAGATGTTTTTTATCCATTCATGTACTTGTTGTTATTTTTTAAAAAAAATCTTATACAGACAAGAAAAGTTTAACAATGTCTATTCCAGAAATTAAAAAGAAGGGGGAGGTGGGAATTTCATTGAATACTGACAACATTGCACGACTAAAAGATGATTGCTCTTTTTCTATGTAAAAACATCCCCCATCTTCTACAAAAGTATGAGAGATATGTGAAAAGTATGTGCTAAAATGCCCAAATCCCCCTGCTAGAATGGACGCTGGGTTTAAATAAAATTTCAGTATTTGAACCTTTAGCATTGTTAAAATCCTATAGACACAATTCATTTCTTCTTCCCATTACTTTTGCCATTTTTCCCATTCGATTTGGCAAACAAAGCATGGTCAATCTCATCCAAGGCAAGTCCCTTTACAGAGAACAGTCTCAATGCCCTCTGTTCTAGAGTACCACCACACTTAAGTCCGCGGCTCATCAGCTCTTCTTTCAGGACGTCCATTCCAAATGACAGGACTTGGTCAATGTCTTCCATCTCTTCTAGGCAAAACTTCTTCCCCTGTAGAAATATACATCAAGGCAATTATTTGATTTCCTGCGTCATGTTTAACCGGAATATTCTTGCAGTAGCAGGAGGTATAGACAAAGATCAGCCTGCAAATCTGTGCAGTCTCATCATTGTCTACACCACATTTTAGTCCCCTTCTAATGTGGTGTTGTATATGAAATTAATTTCAAAAAAGAAAGATTGGAAGCCCTACTACATTACAAGTTATACAGACCACAACTTCGTTTATTCAGAAAATGATTTTGTGGTCAATGAATACTGCATCTTTACAATAAAAATGGTCTTGTGACAAAAACTGGAACACAGCAAGAATTGGTCTCCAACCAGTGGCTCTGGATCCAGCTTTTCTGAGTAATCATTTATCTGCATGTATATATTATAGTTTATAATTTTAGATCGCAAAATTTGCTATAAAGTGTTAAGAAATGAAGTCTTGATGAGCACCAATAAACAAGATTTTTGGCGGAGCAGGTACATGTGTTCAAGGCCCGATGTTATAAAACTTTTCTCAGGCTCAATTGAGAATTTTCTCAAATTTCAAATTAAAATAAATGTATGAAAATAAAAGATAATATCAATAAGTTGTTGTTTATAACAAATTATTGATATTATCTTCTATGTTCATACATTAAAATGAGTAATAAAACAGAATTACGGCTTTAATGATTTAATCTCAAATTGAAATTTGAGAAACTTTTGAATTGAGAATAAGAAAAGTTTGATAACCTCAGGCCCTGATTGATTACAGTAATTTGTTACTAAATTTTCTAGATTGAAACTTAATGTTAACACTGGTAAAGTAATGATATTATCACTACTAATATTAAGTGCCTATAACACTTCACAAGCCTGAATATTCTGATGCAGACTTATTACTGATGCAGATGAATACATTTATGTGATTAGGATTTTAGTTTCATACCTCCATAAAACCAAACAGGTGGCAAATTGTCACAAGATACGCTCATTAAACTGCTGCATCTTCAAGTATCGAAAAATAAAGGGAAATAACTAAAAAGAATTAGCTGGGTAGAGTTATAGTACTTGTCAACTGCACTCCATTATCATGACAGACAACACTGCAAAGTTTCAAGTTAATTCAGCATAAGATGCCAGATTTATGCTCCAAAGAGGTAGTTGCTGCCCACCTGGACACCACATATGATCACATAATATGTTCCATCTTTCTACAGGCAAATAAATAATCTTTTTAAATCGTAAAATATGCGTGGAAGCTTTCAAAACAACTAAATAATCTTTTTTTCAAACTTTGATTGGAAAACTTAAGTCATATCAGGGTAACCCTTGGAACTATGGCAATTTCACATTGTTCATGGCCATTCAAAAAAGGTTTTATAAAACTTTCTGCTGTAATGTATGAAATGAGCAATTGAAATGGAGATAAGAGATTGACAGTTCTTTCATCTATTTTCAAGGGTAATAATTCTGCTCAAAGTAAAATCTGTTTCAGTCATATTTACCTCCCTTTACAAACAATGGCATTCATTTCCCTCAAAGAAGTAAAAGCCCATAATCCGTAGTTTTAAAAACCAATGAAAATTTCAAATGGTAATCAATGGTTACCCATAAAATTTTCACAGATAACTAGTTTGCGGGACTTCCTGTCATACAAGGATGTTTCAGTGAATATGGTCCAAGTCAAACAATCAGTTGATGAAATAAAGATTTTCAATGTTTTTACCATATACAGAGCTACAGATAGAGGGGATATTTTGGTTTTAGCTTAAATCCTATGATGATGGTTCCCATTTGAAACGTCTCATTGAGACGTTTCAAAAGAGTACCCACAATATAGGGTTTCATTGGGAAATAAAGATTTTTGACTGGCTTTACCACCTCTTATCTGGACCCTTGATATAATGAAAATAAGCTATGCCCACAAAACTAGTTTTTCTCCTTACTTTATTATCTCTTTGCAAACTGATTAAAGATCGTTATTTGATAATTGTGGATGCAGATTCTTAAAGAAGGATATACGAATATTGCAAATACCAATTATTATATAAGAAAAATATTAAGGAAATGTAAATAGTTAACAGTTAATTCAACTTTAGATGCAATGGCAATGGCAATGCAATGGAGTTTTTCACTAATTTTAATTCTTTGAGCTATTTTGGAAGAGGGAACGACTTTGGAACATTTCTGTAAAATTTGGCTCAAATTGGCCCTGTAGCCCTTAGAATTGGCCGTTAGAAGGAAACATTGTTATTTTCTACCGACGACTTACTGCGGACAGACACCCAACAAAGGGTGATCACAATAGATCACATTTGGCAATTTGCAGGTAAGCTCAAAACAAAGGCAGACAGATCAACAAATAGGTTCATAGGAACAGAGAGACAAACAACCACCTAGACTAATAATAAATAGGGGATATCGAATGAGTGGTCATTGAATAGCAAATTTATTAAACAGGTCTATAAACAGATAACTAGAAAGCCATGAATGGCTTGAGTCGCTCCACAGGCTTTAAATTCTTGTAATAGCAAATCTAAGTTTTGACTAGATTTTTAGATATTTTAGGTTCTACTGATGATTAAAATGATTTTCAAAGTTTCAACTATATAACATACAGAGAAATGACCTCTGCCCATGAAATACATATTTTTCATCCAATCACAATCATTTTTGGTAGACTGATAAAGGGTAACCCAAGGATCATTCATGTAATATTTAATTGGTATCCATCACTTAGAATATGAGAAAATTCACTTATTACCATATTTGGAAATTAGCCACTCCCATTAAATACATGTTTTTCATTGGATCCAAATTTCTTGAACAACTTTGAAAGAGGGTAACCCAAGGATCATTCCTGTGAAGTTGGTTGACATTCATCCAGTAGTTTTTGAGGAGAAGATTTTTAAAGAAAGTTTACGACCAGACGCACAACAGACACAATGCCATGACAATAGCCCTAGTGGCTTTCAGCCAGTGGAGCTAAAAACAAGCCTTGGCCAAGTTTTTATCTGTTTTAGATGACGAGTTAAATGCACTCAGTATTTAATGAGCATAAATTTGATATTCTGTTTGTAACATGACTTGAATTTTTATGTTAAAACAAGGAAATCGCATTATTCATTGATTAAAGTTATTCCGCATCGATCCGTGAAACATACATTATGATGTCATTTTCACAATGAAAATTTACTTATGATATTTGTTCTTGGCTTATATCCGTAGTTTTTCCACTAGTGTAATAACACCCATGTAATATCAAAAATATTCAACTGGTTTTTTCACTCCAGCTACATAAATCATATTATAATAATATTTACCTGATTTGCTTCTTTATCATCATTTTCTAGATTCTCATCACCTGAAACCTTCTTGTTTTCAGAACTCATTAGGCCAACAGATTCATCACTGCTTAAATTATCAACTTCTTTATTCAAATCTTCCTCTTTAGCTGTAGCATTGTCTGAACAAATATTCTTATCATGACTTAGATTCACTGTATCTGTTTTGACTGTATTGACAACTTCATTTTCCGCAGTGTTTTTTGCTGAAGTTTCATCTTTAGTCTGAGACTCAATAGGTTCAGTATGTAAGACCACATTTTGTTCTTGTTCTTCTACACTAGAAAGTTTTCCGTTTGTGGCACCAGCAGGTTCGAGTTCATCTGTTGAGTCCGTCTCATCTTCTTCGCTGTCAAGGTCACTCATATCCATGTCTACACCCAACCTGCAAGATTAAATAGAGGATTATTGTTTGTTTCAGTGTATTTGTTTGTTTGAATGGGTTTTACGCCGCTTTTAACAATTTCGCAGTTATATTAAGGCAGTCGAAGCACCTAACAATGGATTCCTGGTATTTCTTTCACCTGTACTACCATTACACCCTTTCCTAGCCTCTGACTGCTATCTCACATAGGTTTACGATTATCTACCCATTGGTGAGAGACAAACGTCGGAAAGGATATTTGCCGCCACCGGGGATCGAACCCACTACTTCCAGATTGGAAGTCTTATGCCTAACCAACTGCGCTATGGTGGCGGCTTGTTTCAGTGTAAGATTGATTTATATTTCATTGAGTGAACAACAAAAGCTATATTTTCACGAGAAAATATAGCTTTTGTTGTTCACAAAACGATTATTCTACTTCTTTAATGCAAA
The DNA here is from genome assembly GCA_948146395.1 of Fragum whitleyi. NCBI lineage: Eukaryota > Metazoa > Mollusca > Bivalvia > Cardiida > Cardiidae > Fragum > Fragum whitleyi. The sequence goes on from OX411544.1 coordinate 31,041,697, forward strand.
AATGAGACAAAATGGGAAATTTCTAGGACATATTTTCGTAAAGCGCGTCATTTTGTGTGTGATAGCTATGCAAGGTTCATTGTGACGTCACTTATTTTGCCCTTCTTAGATGACGTCAGAAAGGATGAAATGCACAAAAGCAGGGTATAAGTTTTTAATAATTTCACTGCTTTTGCGTTGAGATTATCAAGTGATAATCTACCGTTATTTCTCGATAAACTACCGAAAAGCATTAAAGAAAGTTACAAATACACTAGAAGGGGAATTTATATTCTTTAATCTTTATTTTTCAATAACCTACATTGTAGGTACTCATTTGAATTGTCTCAGCACAAAGCAAACTAATACCCCTACTAGGATTTTGTCTCAGTTCCCTAAATGTTTTTTGTGACCTTGACCTTTGATCTTTGTGACCCAAAACAATAGGGCACCTTCTTCAGATAAACAACAGGTGTTTAAAGCTTCATGGTTCTAGCTCACACAGTTCTTGAGTTAGGGTCTGGAAACGAAAAAGGTCTACAGACAGACAGATGGACTGATTGATAGACAGACAGATGGGGTGAAACTAATATACCCTGTCTTCTTCTTAGGTGGGGTGTATAATGAGTAACCTCGAAGCAGGGTTATCACAGAATTGCAAATATATATTTTACATACCATGTTCGTGTCATTCAAGTCATCTATCGTGAAATAATGCCTATAAAACATGGAGAAAATGGCAATTTCCCATTTTCTTAAATGACTTTCTACACAAAACAGGTTCTGTTGTTTCCTTGTGCGTAAAACAGTATAAGGGTGGCAAACAAAATGTCTCCTATTTACCATTCTGTTGCTTTCTTTCTTTTGACATCAGCTGATGTGACTGTCTCAATTTTCCTCTTCCCTGGAAGTGGTTCAGTTGAGGGACCTGCAACAGCTCTCTGTAATCCTGGTAAAGTTACAAAATATTGAAGTCACTTAGCTCTTGTCATGCTGATCCCAGAATATTCCTGCTTTAGCAAGAGGTATGGACAATCATCAGCCTGCACATGTGCAGTCTGATCTTGGTTCATACAACCTAATTTTCCTTTTTTAAACCAGAAAAAGTTTCAGAGATTATGTTACAAAATCAAATGCTACTCACAAGTAGGAAATACAGAGCTTTCAGCACTTTGATTTATATCTAATTTTGCCCAGGTTTTTTTATTCAGCATGACAAAGGTTAACCCTTTCCTGTTTTACAAAATTTTGGACTTGTCCAAATCTAAAGATTTTGCAGACGAAAATTAAAAGTGGGTTTAATTTGAAAAATAACCATTCAGTAGGGTAGAAAATAGTGTGGAAAAAGAAGAAATTGCTTGTCAGAAGCAATTTCTTCTTTTTTCACAATGTTTTCTCAATCATAAAATCACAGGCACGTAAAAAGCAGGGATTAAACAGCAAAGGGTTAATGAGCTACAAATCTACATTTCTTATGAACAGTAGAATTAAGCCTTGAATGAATAGACCACCAAAATATTTCACTAACATTAAGAGGCTCATGAGAGCCTGAGATACTCTACTGACTCCATGAAAAGCATATTACAGGATATATAGTGCTGTACTAGAATTAAAAAGAAATCTGTGCTTAACTGCTCACTGAGTATACCCCAGCTTTTTAAGACAAAAGTTTTTCCCTCCATGCAGATTTCATATGAACATGGATTAAAGGAATACCATATTTCCTTTCATAGCATCCTCCCTAATAGTAGCACCCCTATATTTTTTATTACAAAGCCCACTTCAAGTGCCTAAATTTTTTAAATTTCTTGAGACTTATTCTCTAATAATAGATAAATTTCTACTTAAATGATTGTTTTAAGGAAATTTACCTCAAATTAAAGGGAAATGAGCCTAAAAGACATCAATTTAAATGACTTTTTAAAATAAAACAAGGAAGATCCCTGCCAAGTTTCATCAAGATTGGCCACTGGTTTAGGAGGAGAAGATGTTTAAAGAAACTGTGGACGACACACGACTGACGACGGACATTCTACGATCACAATAGCTCACCTTGAGCACTTCGTGCTCAGGTGAGCTGAAAATAATGCACACTAAATAAAAGCTCAAGAGCCATGTTATGTATAGCTCCCAAGACAGTTAATTACGAGAAATACCGTAAGCAACTTTTCTAATACAGTCAAACCTGTCTTAAGCAAGCACTCAAGGGACATTTAAAAAGTGCTTGCTTAAGACAGGTGCTTGCTTAATACAGGTCAATTTCAGAGTAATTGGTTCATTTGGGAACACAGTGACCGCTTGCTTAAGACAGGTTGCTTGCTGAATACAGGTGGCCACTAAGACAGGTTTGACTGTATATATAAGTAAGAGATGATAAGGACATCTGCTATCTGATATACTTAGTTATTGTTACTGTAATTGTTTCATTGTTCCTGACAAAAATGTGCAAAAAGAGGAGTTAAAACCAGACTGAAATCGTTATTTTATGACAAAACCCTACTCATTTATCTAAATAACACATATGTCCATGAGATAACCCCTATTTATACACACCTACAACACAGGGTATGGGTAAGTAGATCTATTTTTGAAATACATTAAAACTTGTGTTAAGCGACCACTTAGGGGACCACCAAAAAGCAGTTGTTTATTGGAATGGTGTCTTAATACGAAATACTGTGATAAATGTGACAGTTCATTTTGATACCATTTATAGATTGTCTGTCAAGTCGCACAGAATCTTATGATGTTTGTTCCAACAACCATAAGTTTCAACAATAACCAATTTTTTGTTAAGAATGTCCTCTTTTTCAGATATTTTGCTTACGGTGCAGGGACTTTTCATGGTGGTCACTTAATACAATTGGTTGCTTAACAGACGTGGTTGCTCAAGCAATATCGTCTGTACTTTACAGGGTTTGACACTAACCACTTTTTGCCACCAGCCGAAAGGACCTGTTAGCCCTAAGTATCTCAGGTCCTGCCTGATTCAAACAGGTCCTCAAGCAAACTTTGCTTATTTTTTCAGCAATTTAGGAGTAAATTTTAAGAAAAACATTGTTGGAAAAGAAGAAATTGTTTGTGACAAGCTTTTTCCACCATGTTTTCCATGGGATGAAGGAAAACTTAGTAATAGGGATTTGCCAATTAATACGAAGACGAATTCGAATCCGAATCCGAAAGAAATTGTGGTGGGAGGGGGTTGTATAAAAAAGACGACATGCCATGTCGCACAAAAAGTGTGTCTCCAAAAAAATAAAAGGAAGAAGAGATCTTTAAAAGTCTTAATAAAAGTATTGGAATAAACTTAAAAGCCATGAATGGCTTGAGTCCCTCCACAGGCTTGAAATTCTTGTAATAGCAAATCAAAGTTTTGACTGGATTTTTAGATACTTTGGATTCTAGTGATAATGAAAATGATTTTCAAAGTTTCCACTGTATAACATATAGAGAAATGACCTCTGCCCATATAAGACATATTTTTCATCCAATGACAATAATTATTGGCTGCATGAAAATTGGTCACCCAAAGATCATACAATGAAGTTTGACTGATATCCATCAGTTACATTCTGAGAAAATGATTTTCAAAGTTTACACTGTATAACATATAGAGAAATGACCTCTGCCTATATTAGACATATTTTCATCCAATGACAATAATTTTAAATAGACTGACAAAGGGTCACTCAAGGATCATTCCAGTAAAATTTGGTTGATATACATCAGTTACATTCTGAGAAAATGATTTTCAAAGTTTACACCATATGACATAGAGAGAAATAACCTTCGCCCATTAAATACATATTTTTCATCTGATCATAATAGTTTTTCTTAGACTGATAAAGGGTCACTCAAGGAGCATTCCAGTAAAATTTGGTTGATATACATCAGTTAAATTTTGAGAAAATGATTTTCAAAGTTTACACTATGTAACAAATAGAGAAATGACCTCCGCCCATAAAATACAAATTTTTCATCTGATCACAATAAATTTTGGTTCCCTGATAAAGAGTCACTCAAGGATCATTCCAGTTAAATTTGGTTGATATCTATCAATTAGATTCTAAGAAAATCGTTTTCAAAGTTTCGACTATATAACATTTAGAGAAATGACCTCCGCCCATAGAATGCATATTTTTCATCAGATCTCAATCAATTTTGTAGACTAATAAAGGGTCACCCAAGAATTAATCATGTAAAATTTAATTGGTATCCATCAATTAGAATCTGAGAAAACTCACTTTTTACCATATTTGAAATAAGCCACGCCCATTAAATCCATGTTTTTTATTGGATCAAAATTTCATGAACAACTTTGAAAGAGGATCCCAAGGATCATTTCTGTGAAGTTTGGTTGAAATTCATCTAGTAGTTTCAGAGGAGAAGATTTTAAAGAAAAAGTTTACGACCGGATGCACGGACGAACGGATGCACGACGGACACAAGGCCATTGCAATAGCCCCAGTGGCCTTCGGCCAGTGGAGCTAAAAACGAGGGTGGGTCAAAATTACACGGACTTTTACTGTAACTTTGAAATTTTCCGACGGAAATAAATCAAATCTTGCACACGTCTCAAACCATTTAATGTTGACAAATTCTAAAATCACACATTCATTACTTTAAAGGTACCAGTATTTTTTACAGAATTTATTTACTTTTTAGAATGAGTTATTAATTCTCATCACCAAACACTAAGCGATTAGTATTCGCAAAAAGTCATGTATAGAAAAGGTAAAAATACCCAGTGAAGGGCTTCTAACACGTATTTAATGTGGAGGGTGCCAATGAGCGCCTTGTTATTGAAACCAAAAAAGCCCGGTTTTATAATTGTCACACCTCCTTTTGACAGCATGAATTTCTCTTGTCTTGTAGTGAATGCATATTAAAACACATTTAATAAGTACTGAATGTAACAAACACATACATGCAACAAGCGTATACATGTCTCAATATGTTTTTTGTTGTTGTTGTTTTTTCTATATAAATTTGAATTTGAATTACACATTTTGTTGTAGCCATGCTCAATGGGGATTCAGACTCACGTATATGTGATTTGGACTTGTGTAAGGCCTTTTCTTATGGGTATCTTTGCTATTTCAATAGGCCAATTCTCCGTAATTGGAAGTAATTCGGTGTTTGCCAGTGTTACCAACAAGAGTTGTCCGTGGACAACGTAGCTCGCCCAAACAGCTGCTTGTCACAAACAGCGCTTGACTGAAGACAGAAGTTCAAAGTGGTTTCTTTCAATATTAAAGTCCATGATCTAATATATATCTGTGGGAGTAGTAATTAAGAAAAATGAAAACTTTTTTGTTTTAATTGCATGTATAAGGTTAGGGTAAAGTGAAAGCCTACAAGCAGATGAGATAACCATTGGAATTTCTTTGTATCAAACATGAAGTTTTTCTTGAAAGTCCACATAAGGTCAAGGTCAAATTGTCAAGGCCCTTGGTTTCTGGTGAAAGCCTTTCATCTGGTGACTATGTATATGAAGTAATGATGTCCCTAGGTTAAAGCATTCAGAAAATATAAGCAAGGTTAAAGATTTGGTAAAAGAATTTCGGTTAAAGTATTTCTAAGTCCACAAAAGGTCAAGGTCAAATTATCAAGGACCTTGATCTCTCACATAAGCCTATCACCTAATGAGTATGTATATGAAGTAATGAGATGTCCCTAGGTTAAAGCATTCAGAAAATATAAGCAAGGTTGAAGTTTTTGGTTAAAGTTTTCAGTTAAAGTTTTTCTAAGTCCACAATTGGTAAAGGTCAAGGTCAAATTGTGAAGGACCTTGGTCTCTCATGAAAGCCTATCACCTGGTGAGTATATATATGAAGCTATGATGTCCCTAGGTTAGAGCATTAAAAAAATATATGCAAGGTTAAAGTTTTTGGTTAAAGTTTTTTGGTTAAAGTTTTTCTAAGTCCACAAAGGGTCAAGGTAAAGGTCAAATTGTCAAGGACCTTTGTCTATGGTGAAAACCTATCACCTAATGAGTGTGCATATGAAGTAATAATGTCTCTAGTTTAAAGCTTACAGAAAATATAAGCAAGGTTAAAGTTTTTATGGTTAAAGTTTTTGGCTAAAGTTTTTGGTTAAAGTTTTTTTGAAAGGGTCAAGGTCACAGTCTAAAGGTCATTTTGACATTGATGTTGGTCTCAAATGAAAGCCTATGCCCTAATGAGTGTTTCTGTAAAAAATAAAGCCTCTAGGATAAATATTGATAGTAATAAAAAACTTTAACCTAATGTGGACGCCGACACCGACGCTGACGCCGACATCCGAGGGTATGACAATAGCTCTTCCGAGACTTTCGTCCCAGGCGAGCTAAAAATGGAGATGTTAGGGCTTCAATCTTGGCCGCTAAGACAAGTTAGCTTAGACTGCATTTGTTGGTTTATTCGTTTGTTGTTTTTTTATCCTTTGTCTTAATAGTCCATAATGAAATTTGAACCATCCGGTTGAAGAAAACATGATATGTGCAATGGAAGACAACACATGTCATTCACAGGTTATTCAGCAATTCAAATCTGACGTAAGTTTCAATTGATCTTTGAATATGGTCCCTATTATATCAAAATGACCACAGAAATACATTGGAATATTGTATAGACAAGAACATAGGATGCAAGTGCCTGTCACTTTGCTTTTACGGCCGCTGGGTGCTCACAAGAAGACAAAAAATATTGAACAATAAGAAAAAGAAAAAAAAAATACTTAAATCTGAAAAGAAAATTTGTTTAGAATATACATGTATTGAATATATTGACGTCGTGCACGGTAATGCGGCACTAAAATGTAACGTCAAAATAGCGAATGTCGATTGTATAGCGTCTAGTGATTATATTACTCACTCTTTCCGAGCCATAGCAATGTCCGAATATATAGTCATCATTAAAGAATTAAAACTCGCCCCTTATCCCTCGCGAAGAATGAAAAATGTCATTTTTTTTTCAGCTTGGCATAAATGTGTAGACATGCGAAAACTGGATTAAGCCTTTTGTAGAGTTAGGCTTATTTCCACTCTAAATATCAAGATGTATTGGGTTAGACGCTTCTTTTGAACATTATTTGTGTTATAATGTAGATGTAAATCTGACATTATTGAAAATTCAACCTATTTCATTTGCAATGATCAATTGGAACCAACAGCAGCTTGTTCATATAAAGTGATGTCAATAACATATCGAGGGTTCAGCGCAAGACTGTACTAACTACGTTTTTGAAAATTTTACAGGAGGCGAAGAAAACATTCTCTCTTTTGCATTGTTCAATGAATGATGGATTTTTTTGGTGCACTCATTAAAAATATTATTTCTTATAGAGGCATGTAGTTATTTAAAATTACTTTTAAATATTTTTGAAGATATTTGACATTTATTGACTTAGTACTGTATTGCACTCAATTTTGTAATTTTCAGCAAAAATATTTTGTGCAAGACTGTACTAAGTCAGTAAGTACTCTCTTGCGCTATGTTTTTTTGTCAGATGGTTAGATTCTTTTATGCAATAAAGTACTAACTCATTTCTTTTTCTTTTTCATTGAATAATAATCAACTGTTATGATGTAAAATAACAGAGTATAATCTATTCATCATACAGTAACCACAATTTGCTTGTTAAAGAAAAATCAGTTGATCAGCAATTTTAATAATTTCTTCAAGGATACCATTTATGACAATTTATAGAACAAAATATTGATTAAACATTTAAGAAATAAGAGATTTAGATATGCAGATTATAAACCTTTGGAATTTAAACTTTGCATGAGACTGCAATGATTAAGCATTTATCAAGTTTGCATTATTTAGACCAAAATGAAGGATGAAAGAATGAATATAACTTTTTTTAATGACTTGAAAAACATTCTTACTATGTTTAAAGAACATTCGGCTAACTTGTTGCCCCTTATTTCAATGAATTTGTGATTAAAGACCCTTGTCCTATATTTTCAAAAAGAATTTTTTAGAATTCAGATAAGTTCTTTTTACCTGATCATAAGTCTGCCTAAATTTCATGAAGATTTGGTAAAAATGGCTCTACAGTAGAGTTTGAATAACACAAAAGCATGTTTCCTGACGGAAGATTCCAATAAGGAATATCCATATGATCATATGAACTTTTCTGAAAAAGATTTCTTAAAAATTTAGTCAATTAAGAACATTGTATTGTCCTAAGATTGTAAATAACATAACTTTATTAAGGCCCATTAATGTCCCCTTTTTGCAATTGATAATTTTATGAAACATTCTGTTTTGATATGGTCTTTTGTTATGACCGACTATGTGACCATATTCCATGAAGATTGAATCATAATTGTAGCCTTCAAGAGTAATAACAAACTAAAATTTTAACCCCTTTACATTTAGTGTGTTTTCCATTTTAAAGTTCAAATTTTATGTAAGCGTTAAACTAATCAATTCTTGAAGATGGGACAAAAACGTTTTCTCTTGAATATAAATACAATGTAGGCTATTGTGATAGTGACTTTTCCCATGATTTATGAATGCTGATTGAACATTCAAATTTTTTGGGTAATAAAAATGGTATAATTCTGATCAAGTTTAGTTAAGTTTTGTCCAAAATTAAATTATGATGAACCAAAGAGTGTATTTTCCTTACAAAAATTCCAACTGACGTTAAAGAAAGAAGTTGTCATCACCGTCCCTCTGCACTTGATTTCCAATGGAACATTCCAATTTTGACATCAAATACATTTTTCAAATTATACCCAATTCCATGAAAATGTGGCGAATGTTATGACCCTCAAATGTAAAACAATATTTCAATGTCATATTTACAAATATAACATCAAGGGACTACTTTTCAGCACACAGTTAAGGTATTTTGACAGAGGACAATAAGGCAAAACACATGTAAAACCTCCTAGAAGAGAATATTTTGAGAGTTTTTCATGAATTCTTATAATATATGAAGGACTTTTAAAGAAAATCAATCAAGGATAAAGTTTGTATTATATAATTGTGAATAGCTAGGAAGGCAGACAGACAGTTTGATGGGCATATTTTGACCAGACAAAATATTCAGTTATTCTGAAAATATTTCTTGAAGATTTGACCAACATTTCCTGTATTTTAATAGGGTCTACGCCTGTGCCATATAAGAGACCCAACATTCTGATCATGGTTAAATGAAAATTAAGAGAAAAAATTTAGCCCCTAAATTGTAAACAAAGAAATGAGGTCCATTTTTAGCTTATCTTAGCAACAAAATGCTAAAGGTGATCACCGTTTGTCTGTCAGAATTTGTCAATTATTCTTTGAATACTTCCCAATTAAATATTGACAGATTTCAATCAAACTTGGCAAAAATATTCCTTGGGTGACCCTCCTAAAAACATGTTTACCCAAATTAGATGTGTCAGGGCAGGGCTTATTTTGGCCCTTAAATCTAAAATCATCTTCTCCTCAGTTACCTGTCTGGACCACAGATTTCAATCAAAAAAAGAAACGTTTCTTTGGTGACAGTTCTCAAAACTTGTAATTAAATTTCGATTGATCCCCAAATATTAGCATGGCAGGGTGGAGCTTATTTTAAACATATTCTCCTCATTAACTATGGGATATAATTCAGCTAAACTTGGCAAAAATTTTACTTTGGTGATCCTACATGTGAAATTTTCATGGACCCCATAGATAGATTTGATATTGACCTTAAAATCTTCAAATGTTATCTCCATCTAAAAATTAAGAGTGGGTCAATTCCAACCATACTTGGCATAAATTCTCCTTTGGTGACCCTTTTCAAAACTTGTTTGTTTTTGGTTTTTTAGGTTCTGGAATGACCCCCAAATATTGGTGTGTCAGGGTTGGGTTTATTTTGACCCTCAGATCTTTAAACATCATCTCATCACATAGCAGTTTCAACAAAACTTGGTCTAAATGTTCTGTACGGGTGACCCTTTTGAAAACTTGTTCACGCATTATGATAGGTGCCAACATATTTGTGTGGCAGGATTGAGGCTTATTTTGACTTTGAAATTATTACACATGATTCTCCTTCCAAAGCCTTAGGCCAATTTCTTTCTTTTTTTTGATTGCAAGCTTCTTCTTATTCATCTACTATTATTAAGGTGGACAAATTAAGGTCATTCTTGGACTCTTGTTTTTCATTGGAATGTTTGAATATTTGAAACACTTCAGTGACCAGACAAACATAATCTGACCAAATATGTTCTAAATGTTTTGTATGGGCTAGATATAAGGTAAACTACACTGAACCACAAAAGAAAATTTCAGTTTTACAAAACAATCTGACATGTTTATGTATCTAAAATACTTGATGCACTTTGTAAAAAAAACCCCACCTCGGTTTAACTCCATTTAAAGTCAAAAGGTAACAGGCTATTTCACAGTAATTTTTCGATAGATTCTGGACGTCAATTGAATTTTATGACTCATATTTTAAGAATATTGCAGAAGAATTTTGCAGAATTCAAGTGTCCCATTTTCTTCTCTTGATTTTCACAGTAAAAGTCAGTAAATTGTTTTTATTATCTGCATAATCAGTCAATATATTCAGGTTTTCACATTAAGTTATAGTTAAAAAGAAAAGTTGACTGAATACCTGTGCAACAATGGTTGTTGCAAACAGCATGAACATAATGATCATCGTTAGTCATAGAACATTGAAACATTTAACACAAAAGCTTATGGCTTACTAAGGAGGTGTAAAAAAAAATCTTCGGAACCCTAATTCAACCTAGAAAGTAAAGGTGCTAAAAAATATTGTCTTGACTCACTAGTAACCATTCAGTCATATCACCCAACTCAATTTGTTTCATTACCCAGACAAGAAATTTTCTTCTCATGGGTTGAAATAGACAAGATAGTTAAGCAATTTGGCAAAATTGATATAAAGTGTACAAACCTTTTTAAAACAGCTATAAAATAATAATAAAACTGTTCTGCTTAAAATGTTGTGAAAAGTTTGTGTTCTTCTGCCATTTAGGAGAGATTGATATTTGAGATCTATCATTCTATTTCTTTAGTCCATTGAATCAGAATTGTAGTATAATGATTTACTTTTATGTACATGTAGTATGTTTTAAATGCAGCACACATTGGGACACAAGTTAAAGCCACAGTCTGCGTATAGAGTAAAAAAACCGCTCTTTTGTGAATATTCTTTGAATATTTTTTCTTGACTTGGTCATATGAAACATAAGTTACATATAAATACAAGTCAATCAACAAACGGTCGCTTTTTCGTGAAACGCATGATCTGCCATATAAAGTAAATATGTAAATGCAATTTTGGTCACATGAAATACGTCCACGTGCAGGAGCGGTATAAGAGCGGTATTCAAATCGTCCGAAATACTGCAGGTCATAAATGGGTTGACAATCGTAGACTTATGTGAGATAGCAGCTGGAGGCTAGGAGAGGATGTGGTGGTTGTACTGGTTAGAGAAATACCAGGAAACCATCGTTAGGTGCTCCAGCTGTGCAATATAACTGAAAAATGTTAAAAGCGGCGTTAAACTCCATTCAATTTATCAATCATTCTTGCTAATTGAGCCTTGATTGCATTTAACTGAAATTCCACATAACGCTACATTTGATTGTAGTAATAACTCGAACAAAACTTACCTAATTAAGAACATAACTTAAGGCTAAATTGAAACAAGATATGTTTTGAAGCATTAATGCCTTGGAAATAGCATTTTTCCAGAAATACGACCTTAACAGATGACATTGACCAAATGTCTTGTCTTTGGTGTCTGCAGATGTATATTAAAATTACCTATTATCATGCCAAAAATAGATATTATGTGAAGGGGCTTGAAGTGATTTGAAAGTTTTTGATAATTTTGTTTATGTGTTTAATTGTTACTTTCAAAGTTAACCAAGCTGAACCTGAGCATGACTTGAGCCTTAAGAAATGAGAATTAATGATATCTATCCACAATTATGAAATATAAGCATTCTATCTTGAATAGGCTATGGTTGAATTGAATATATTATTTTAAAAACAATGGTTAAGATATAAGAAGTTAGACCTTGCTACATGACCTTAATATCATCAGATGACCTTGATATTGGTATCTGCAGATGCATATCAATAAGATCCTTCAATATACCAACATTATATCTTGGAAATTTCAGGCTAAGGTTTTTTTTTTTTAATGTTTTGAAAGTTTTTTTTAATTTTACCAAGTTTGACCTTGATAGATGACCTTGCCCTTGGACAGAAAAACAGGAACAGGTGAAACAATAATCTCTAATCTTATAGAAAAGGTCAAGGTGGTATTTTTCTCAGAATTCTTTGATTCTTGGTTTTGATCATTACTGTCAACACATAAATTGCTTTAAGCATTCTCAATTTCACTCATTTATCAACGTAATTTGTAGAAGATCGTTGAAATGTGTGGTAATGGGTGAAGCAAGACAGCTTTTCCAATTGTAAACAGTTAAAAATAGGGGAAAAAAAAGAGGAAAATGCACTGTAAGACATTCTAAAAGATCTCGTTTTGTGAGTTAGTACTGTCTTGCGCTAATTATTATAACTAAATTCAGAAATGTTTTCCGTGCAAGATAGTTCTAAGTGCAGTTAGTACTGTCTTGCACAAACTTTGGTGGTAGACTTGAGTTAGAACTATATTGCACAATAACAATATCTTTTTCATCTTTAATATTTGGAATGCAATGTTTTCACAGGATATCCATCTTGGAAAAATAAACATAATTCTTTAAAAAAGTCATTTTTGAAAAAAATGTAGTTAGAACAGTCTTGCGCTGAACCCTCGATATGCATTTTTTATAAAAGGAATAGTTATTACATTTGCTAAGTTTGCTTCGAACTCACTATTCTTTGGTCTTTAGAACAACGAGTTACAGTCCAAGAATACAAGTCTTTGCGAAAAATGTATCAAACATTCTTTTTTGCTATCAGAAATTAACATAAGCAATTGCGGGCAATATTGGCCCTCTTGTTTATATCTAGTTCTTCCCTTCCCCTACTCGCATCGCCACTTCCAAACATATATTCTTCTCGCATGATATTAGATCATATTACGCTTTCTTTTTCTATTTCTCCCCTTGAACAGCGGATTTAATCTACTATGTATTCATCTGAAGGCGCGTCGGTTTTATAATTCAACGAATCAAACATAACGTCATTGTAAGAAAATGCGCGTTTTTTGAAATCGTTCCACACGCACTAATATCATTATCTCTTTTATTCCTAAATTTTTTTTCATAAAATTTTTATATTATTATTAAAAGAAAAATAATATTTCTTAGCTTTATTTAAATTATTGTATGAATAAAGAAACTGCTTCATTTAGCGTGTTAAGAATGGAAACAAGAGGACCCTGAGGGCCCTAAATCGCTCACCTGATATTTCAAGTAAATTATCATTAAGACTCCTTTTCCTATGATATGGTATGAACCTTCCCATTTTCAACAGAGTTCATTCTTGTGACCTGGCAATCATTTTGATCAAGTTTCATGAAGATTGGACTATATATTTATAGCGTTTGGAGCTCTAACAAGAAAATTGTCATTAATGCCCCTTTCCTGTGATATGGCGCGGATACTTCCTATCTTCAATAGACTTCATTCTCATGACCTAACAAACATTCTGACCAAGTTTCATGATGATTGGACCATATTTGTGGCTTCTAGAGTGTAAACATAACTAGAAAGCCATGAATGGCTTGAGTCGCTCCACAGGCTTGAAATTCTTGTAAAACAAATAATGTTTTGACTAGATTTTTAGATATTTGGGGTTCTACTGATGTTGAAAATGATTTTCAAAGTTTCAAAATGATTTTTTGTAGACTGATAAAGGGTTACTCAAGGATCATTCCGGTGAAATTTGGTTGATATCCATCAATTACATTCTGAGAAAATGATTTTCAAAGTTTCCACTATATAACAGATAGAGAAATGACCTCCGCCCATAAAATGCATATTTTCCATCCGATCACAATGATTTTTTGTAGACTGATAAAGGGTCACCCAAAGATCATTCATGTAAAATTTGATTGGTATCCATTGATTAGAATCTGAGAAAACTCACTTTTTACCATATTTGGAAATTAGCCACGCCCATTAAATCCATATTTTTCATTGGATCAAAATTTCTTGAACAACTTTGAAAGAGGGTCACCCAAGGATCATTCCTGTGAAGTTTGGTTGAAATTCATCCAGTAGTTTCTGAGGAGAAGATTTTTAAAGAAAAGTTTACAACCGGACGGACGGACGCACGGACGGACGGACGGACGCACGACGGACACAACGCCATGACAATAGCCCCAGTGGCTTTCAGCCAGTGGAGCTAAAAAATGTCATTAAGGCCCCTTTTGCCATGATATGGCACGGATCCTTCCCATTTTAAATAGACTTTATCCTCATGACCTAACGAACATTCTGACCAAGTTTCATGAAGATTGGACCATATTTGTGGCTTCTAGAGTGTAAACAAGAAAATTGTCATTAAGGCCCCTTTTCCCGTGATATATCACAGATCCTTTCCATTTTAGCAATTTTTACAAGGGACCACCCAAGGAATATTTCTGCCAAATTTGGTTGCTTTTGACTAATAAGTTTAGGAGGAGATGTCATTTAAAGAAATTGTTGACAAAATTGTCATTAAGGCCCCTTTTTCTGTGATATGGCACAGATCCTTCCCATTCAATAGCCTTCATCCTCATTACCTAACAAACATTCTGACCAAGTTTCATGAAAATTTGACAATATTTGTGGCTTCTTGAGTATAAACAAGAGAATTGTCATTAAGGCCCCTTTTCCCTTGATATGGCATGGATCCTTTTCATTTGAGCAATTTTTACAAGGGACCACCCAAAGAATAAATCTGCCAAATTTGGTTGATTTTGACTCATAAGTTTAGGAGATGTCGTTTAAAGAAATTGTTGACAAAATTGTCATTAACATCCCTTTTGCCATGATATGGCACAGATCCTTCCCATTTTCAATAGACTTCATCCTCATGACCTAACAAACATTCTGACCAAGTTTCATGAAGATTGGACCATATTTGTGGCTTCTAGAGTGTAAACAAGAAATTTATCATTAAGGCCCTTTTTCCTGTGATATTGCACGGATCCTTTCCATTTGGGCAATTTTAACAAGGGACCACCCAAGGAATATTTCTGCCAAGTTTGGTTGATTTTGACTTATAAGTTAAGGAGATGTCGTTGAAAGAAATTGTTGACGAAATTGTCATTAAGGCCCCTTTTGCCATGATATGGCATGGATCCTTCCCATTTTCAATAGACTTCATCCTCATTACCTAACAAATATTCTGACCAAGTTTCATGAAGATTGGACCATATTTGTGGCTTCTAGAGTGTAAACAAGAAATTTGTCATTAAGGCCCCTTTACCCGTGATATGGCACAGATCCTTTTCATTTGAGCCCAAGGAATATTTCTGCCTAGTTTGGTAAATTTAGACCCATCAGATTAGGAGGAGATGTCATTTATAGAAAAAGTTGACGCCGTGACGGGCAGACAGACAGACAGATGACGGACAACGATCGATCACAAAAGTTCCCTTGAGCACTTTGTGCTCAGGTGAGCTAAAAACAGTTTTATAATAGCCTAAAAATATTTTGTTCCACACGAATTTCGGCTAATCAATTTTCGGATTAAAATAATATTTCTAATTTAAAGATTGGTTGCAATTGAACCATTTTTAATCAAAATATAAAAGAAAATCGTCATTTTTTACGGCGTCTTAAAGTTTGATGTTACGCTTCACTTTTTGTTGAATATTAAGCGGTATTTTTCTTATTTGTGGTTAAATTTCGATCTCCGTTGGTAAAATTGTTGGATGTCATGCCATTTTAGATTTGATTAACTTTCAAGCAGTTTAAACAGTATTAAACTGTATAAAATATAAGATGTGTGTCTTCCGGTGATGCTTTTATGTTATATGTTACACCCTTTTTTCGCTTAAAGTACAATTTGAAACTCCTTTTACGAAATCATACGAAAATAGTTTGCAATAAAAGTTTGATTTATAAATTGACTATGGTTTAAGCGTTATTTAGATATAAGATATAAGGATGATGCAACCAAGGAGTATTGTTGTTAAGTATGATTAGTTTTAAAACACAGAGGGTGACGTTTATTAAAAAGTGCTGCATTACTGTGCGCGATGTCGTTGCTATTTGATCATATATTTATGTCCTTATGCTAACACGTACTAAAAAGAAGAGATAAAGCACTTTCTTAAAAAACTTTTATATGAATTGTAAAGTTTTGGTTGATTTATCAAAAACGTGTCGTACATTGTGTTCGGTACAAACCATGTCTTCACTATCTGATGAAGGCCAAGATGCTTGAATAGAAACGTGTCTTTATTGGGCAAATCTAATACTAGTTACATGTGCCGTAGCGGTACAATAAAATTAAGAAAGACTGGACTGGATACGAAACACAAATAAATGTGTTTGCAATTGTTAATTGTCATGTTCAGAAAAAAATATTATTGGTTTGTTCAAGTTAACCGAATATTGAAATTTGTTTGGCCTTTTTCTTACGATCTGTATATTTTGAGACGGTCCCTCATTTTTTCTTTTGTATTCGGTTTCGTATTCGGATTCGTATTAGTTCGCAAACCCCTATTAGAAAAACTAGAACTGTCACAGAGCAGACTTATACCCCCACAAGCACTTTGTCAAATTGCATGTGCTATTAGTGCAGGATGTGTTTGTAACAGATATTGAGGTCATATGCAGCATTTGCATGAAGTTTCATGATTGTAGGTCACTTGGTTTTTGAGTTAGAGTCCGGAAATGAAAATTAAACAAACCCTCACTGTGACCTTGACCTTTGACCTATGTGACCCCAAAACAATAGGTCACTTCCTTGAGTCATTAGCAGTATTTGCATAAAGTTCATGATTCTAGGTTGCTTGGTTTTTTATGAGTTAGAGTCCGGAAACAAAAATTGAACAAAATTTGCTGTGACCTTGATCTTTGACCTATGTGACCCCAAAACAATAGGGCACTTCCTTGGGTCATAAGCAACATTTGCATAAAGTTTCAGGATTGAAGGTCACTTGGTTCTTGAATAAGAGTCCGGAAACGAAAAGGTCTATGGACAGACGGAGTGATGGACAGATTATAATAATAATAATAAAGTCTTCATTTGATGAGGCAGCACAGTTGGGTTAACCCAGTCTTCCCTGTGGGCCTCTACAAATATGAACATACAATTTTTACATGAAACAATAAAATGAATCATCCAGATTTACAAACAATCAAATGAGAAGAAAGTAATAGTATTCACAAACATATCTAATGTTAGATGTAATCATCATCAAGGATTGACGGACAGATTGACGGACGGATTGACGGACATTGAACAGACAGACAGACATGGTGAAACCAATATATCCCACTCTACTTCGTAGGTGGGGGGTATTAAAACTTTTTATTTAAAATGAGATTACTCTTTACAGGCCTGAAGGACCTGCAGCGCCATGGTAACTTTTACCAGTCCTCCCTGAAATCCACAGGTCTCGGACCAAAGGACTGGCATTAATATTGATCCCTGCTTTAACTAAAACAATAGATATCCTTTTGGTCTGTAGGTCAAATACTTACCTTTCTGCAGGGCATCTTCTTGATTTTCAGATAAAAGTTCCCTTTGTTTCTCATATAATGGATCATCAAATTTATGGTTAGGCATAGCTCGTCTTCTCGCAATCCTTTCTTGTCTCTTCTGTTCTTTTTCCCGCTCTTTTTCAGCCTTTTTAGCTGCCCATTCCTTCAAACTGTAATCAAAAGAACAAATTACACAGGACATCAGATAGAGGAGAAAAGATTTCGGGCTCAAAATAAGCCCCGCCCTGCACTGCCCATATCAATCGGCCAAACAAAATATTGTGAACAATTTGTAGAGAGGGTCACTCAAGTATCATTCTGTCAAAGTTTCTATGAAATCGGCCCAGTGGTTCGGGAGGAGATATCGCTCAATGATTTTGGGCGCCAAATCAGCCCTGCCCGTCCAAGCCAATACTTATGGTCCAATCAAAATTTTGTGAACAATTTTTCAAAAGGGTCACCCATGGAACATTCTAGTAAAGTTTCATTGAAATAGGCCCAGTGGTTCAGGAGATGTCTTTCAAAGATTTTGGGCTCAAAATAAGCCCCACCCTGCCATGCCAATATTTATGGGCCAATCAAAATTCCGAGAACAATTTTTGATAAGGGTCACTCAAGGAACATTCTGGTAGAGTTTCATTGAAATCAGCCCAGTGGTTCAGGAGAAGTTGTCATTCAAAGATTTTGGCTAAAAAAAAAAGCCGCGCCCTGCCATGCCCATATATATAGGCCAATCAAAATTTTGCGAACTTTTTTTAAAAATGGTCACCCAAAGTTTCATTGAAATCGGCCTAGTGGTTCAGGAGATGTTGTTAGAAGATTTCAAAGTGAAAAAATGCAAAGCCCTGCCACACCCATATCAATGGGCCAATCAGCATTTTGCAAACAATTTATGGAGAGGGTCACCCAAGGAACATTCTGGCAAAGTTTCATTGAAATCTTCAAGGTGGTTCAGGAGAAGAAGTTTTAAAGATTGTTAACAATTGACAATGCAAGACGGGCTACGCATAAGCAGGAGGCATAGACAAAGATCAGCCTGCACTCATGTGCAGTCTAATCGTAGTCCATACCATCTACTTTTCCTTTTTAAACCAGAAGAGTTAAAATATTATATTTTCAAAGTAAACACTGACTCACATTTAATGCATCTAGTGTTCTTGACACTTTGATTTTAATGTAATTTTGCATTGGTTTTTATTCAGCATGAGAACGGTTATGATTCATTTGTCCTTGGAAAAGTACTGTGTGGCTATATAAGGTGCTTAATGTCTGTGCATCAGGCATGCTTGAATTACTAATAAAGTTGGAAATGCCATGCATATAATTGTTGGCCATGTCACCCGCAGGTTTTTTCAACAATACTTCTATGAAATTAGTGGACCTTAATAGTTCCACAACATTTTGGAACGCATGATCTCTCACAATGTTAACCGAGGTTTCCAATATGTTTATAGGCAGTTACAACTGTTTCTTGCTGAGCCATGAAGTTGGTAGAAAAATCTGCAGAAAGAGTCTTTAGGTCATGAGTTTAACTAAACTTTCACATTCTACTCATGAAAGGCTGATACTGGGAGTGCTGTATTAATTCAAAAAAAAGGATTGTACAATTGATCATTAGTTGATTGACTCGTGCAACTGAAAAACAATTATCAATTGTGATTTGAAACCGATTGCCAAACACTACTTCACACTCATATAAAATTGTTGGAAATATTACAAAGAAGTTCAAATTAAAAAAACTTACTCTTTTTCATAGTTTACATCTCTCATTCTTCTCCCGCTTAGATCTCTACATGCTTCATGATTGGTTGTCTTCTCAATCTGGGCACCAATAGCTCTTAACATGGAGCCAAAACCTGGAATTTAACCAATTGCTGTTAGTAATAGGCTTCTGAAGTCCTACAAATTTTTTTGAACATGTTATCTTAGTCACAAGTACCATTTATCTTGGAATCATTTCAAAATAGACTAACAGAACATTCTTTAAACTTTGATTGTATTCATCTAGATTCTGAAAACTGAGTAATTTTTTAGTTTGTTTATTTTGGCATTTTCAGGGATGACAGATGCACTGGTGAGTTCATAATTTAGCAACAGAGCAATATTTTTTTTTTACTTTCTATGCTTAACTGAAAATAAGCAACCTCCTTTATTTGGCATATCATTGATTTTCTGCCAAAACCTCGTAACTACAGCTTTTAACAAGCAGTAGTTACCAGATTTTAGCAGAACACCGACGAAATTCAATCAGTCAATAACATTAGCAACAAGATGCATCAAGATGTGTTTGTGAAACACCAAAGCCCACACCACTGCCACTCTTCAGATACAGTAGTTTGATACCGTAATCTCCAGCAAATCTTAACCCTTGTCATGCTGAACCCGGAATATTCCTGCTTTGGCAGGGGCTATAGACAAACATCAGCCTGCACATATGTGCAGTCTGATGTTAGTCTACACCACCTGTTTCTCACTTTCAAACCAGAATTGTCAATTGACTGTCAATATATTTAGTTTTTCAAATAAAAATTGACCTACAGTTGGTACTTTCAGTGCTTTTTGTCCTTTGATTTTGATGAAGTTTTTAGCCAAAATTTATTCAGCATGACAAGGGTTAATTATATACTGTAATCCATGGCAATACTTAAGTTATGTGTAGTCTAAAATTTCCACATATTTGACATTGAAGAAAATGGCCTAAACAGATGACATTGAAAGTGGTACCAAAAGAACTTCTTGTCAGCAGAAATACTTTTGTGGAATATGAATGCTCTATCCATTACCAATCAAAAGTTATGGCCATTGTTAAAGTTTTTTGGGGAACAAACGGAAAAACGCAGGGATAAAACAAGATGTATTTGTGAAACACGAATGCCCCCGGAACAGCATTTTTTTTTTAAGTTTGACCTTGACAGATGACCTTGACCTTGTCACATGACCTTGACTTTGGTACCAGCAGATGCGGATCATTGAGATCTATCATCATGCCAAATATGAGCCTTGTATGTCAAATACTTTTGGAGAAAAGGCAAAGGTTAAGTTTGGTTAAGTTTTCGAACAGATGGACGGACAGACGGACAGATAGACGGACAGACAGACAGACGGACATGAGTAAAACAATATGCCCCCGATCTCTCGATACGGGGGCATAAAAATATACCCCCGATATATCGATGCTGGGGCATAAAAATTAAACTCTTACTAATGAAAACAGATTTAGGGTAGTGGGCCCTAAAAGCTTCCTCACTGTTTCCGAAGTAGTAAACTGTAACATTATTATCCGAGGTTCCCTAATTATTTCATTTGGAAATTTCAGTTAACATTGTGAAAGATCATGAGTTTTGAAATGTTGCAGAACTATTATGGGTCCACTACCTTAAAGTAATCAACAAACACATAAATCAAAATCAAATTACCTCCTTTTCCACCCAATATTTTGAGGTGAGTATGATAAACAACATGTTCTTGTACAGGGTCTTCATCCTCAACAATAGAGCCATTACAAGTTAGAAAATACGAGTCCAAAGGAATGCCCTGAAATTTAAAATTACATATTCAAGTTAAACAATTTCTAGTTTTTCAAAGTTTTAGACTGGTCCAAATTAACCCTTTGCTGTTTTATCCCTGCTTTTTACGTGCCTGTGATTTTATGAATGAGAAAACATTGTGAAAAAAGGTGCCAAATTGTCACAAGATACGCCCGTCACACTGCTTAGTATTAACTGGGGGTTTGAATAGAACTGAGGTTATTATGAATGAATATTTTTTGCACCCATGAAGTTTCATGATCCTAGCTATTATACTTTTACAGATATACTCCGGACAAGATTCAAGTCTGAAAAACAACAAAGAGCAATAACTCAAAAAATAGGCCAGGTAGCTATCATACTTTAAGAGATATACTCCGGACAAGATTCAAGTCTGAAAAACAACAAAGGGCAATAACTCAAAAAATAGGCCAGGTAGAGTTAAGGTTCTTGTGCAAAGCACTCCCCCTTAGTGAGATCTATACACCCATGAAGTTTCATGATCCTAGCTATTATACTTTAAGAGATATACTCCAGACAAGATTCAAGTCTGAAAAACAACAAAGGGCAATAACTCAAAAATAGGCCAGGTAGAGTTGTGGTTCTTGTGCAAAGCACTCCCCCTTGGTGAGATCTATACACCCATGAAGTTTCATGATCCTAGCTATTATACTTTAAGAGATATACGCCAGACAAGATTCAAGTCTGAAAACAACAAAGGGCAATAACTCAAAAAATAGGCCAGGTAGAGTTAAGGTTCTTGTGCACTGCACTCCCCCTTTGTGAGATCTATACACCCATGAAGTTTCATGATCCTAGCCATTATACTTTAAGAGATATACTCCGGACAAGATTCAAGTCTGAAAAACAACAAAGGGCAATAACTCAAAAAATAGGCCAGGTAGAGTTATGGTTCTTGTGCACTGCACTCCCCCTTTGTGAGATCTATACACCCATGAAATTTCATGATCCTAGCTATTATACTTTAAGAGATATACTCCGGACAAGATTCAAGTCTGAAAAACAACAAAGGGCAATAACTCAAAAAATGGGCCAAGTAGAGTTGTGGTTCTTGTGCAAAGCACTCCCCCTTGGTGAGATCTATACACCCATGAAGTTGCATGATCCTAGCTATTATACTTTAAGAGTTATACTCCGGACAAGATTCAAGTCTGAAAAATAACAAAGGGCAATAACTCAAAAAATAGGCCAGGTAGAGTTATGGTTCTTGTGCACTGCACTCCCCCTTGGTGAGATCTATACACCCATGAAGTTTCATGATCCTAGCTATTATACTTTAAGAGTTATACTCCGGACAATATTCTAGTATGAAAAACAACAAAGGGCAATAACTCAAAAAAATAGGCCAGGTAGAGTTATGGTTCTTGTGCACTGCACTCCGCAATGATGTGAAGAATACAATTGCCAAGTTTGAAGTCAATCGGACTTCAAGTGACAGAGTTATGCTCCGGACAAAGAAGTGGACGCCACCGGACGCCCGGACGCCACGGGTGATCCCATAATACGTCCCGTCTTCGACGGGCGTATAAAAAGAAGAAACTGCTTCTGACAAGCAATTTCTTCTCTTTCCACACTATTTTCTACCCTACTAAATGTTTATTATTCAAATTAAATCCACTTTAAATTTTCGTCTGCAAAACCTTTGAATTCGGACAGTTCCAAAATTTTGTAAAACAGGAAAGTGTTAAAAGAATTAAACTATGTTGTTGGTAGGCACAATTTACACACACAAGGTTATTCAAATATAAACTACAACAGAAATCCGATGATTCTTATGTTTGTCTGTTATTTTATGTGTACATTGTAGAATCCTTTAAGGCTTTTACATCCTCGGATAACCCAGATCCAACCACCTTAGATCATAATTCATTTGATATTACAAATTTTGGCTTGAAAAATAATTAAAAATTTTTGCATACACATTTAATTGCATCCTTTTATAATGAATTTGCTGATTATCCAATTTACTTTTATTTCAATTTTAATGATATCTATAAATCTAAAGTAAGTAAACTCAGAGCAGGTTGGCCATTTTGAACTGTCCTACCTCTGACCATCAGGTGATATTATACATCATCTCACACTGCAGCAAATTTTAAATGTTATTCACAAATGAAGTTGACTGAACAGTCAAAGAAACTAGAGAGCCATGAATGGCTTGAGTCGCTCCACAGGCTTGAAATTCTTGTAAAAGCAATTAAAAGTTTTGACAAGATTTTTTGGATTTGGGTTCTACTGATGTTGAAAATGATTATCCAAATGTGACGGTAATTCTAGGCCTTAGCGCAGTTTGTAACGCACCTGCCTCTCGTTCAAGAGGTCCCAGGTTCGATACTTGGCCGCGGCAATTACCCTTTCAGACAGAAATGTCATCCATCAATGGTTTGATATCGCCGACCTATGTGATGGAGCAGCTGGAGGTTGGGTAAGGGTGTTGTGGTAGTACTGGTATGAGAAACAATAGGAATCCATGGTTAGGTGCTCCAGCCGCTCAATATGACCACATTAGTCGAAAACGGCGTAAACCCTATTAAACCAATCAAAATCAACGCAATGGCAAAGAAATATTTGCTAAAAATAGACTAGGATTAAACCGGTTTAAACAGACGACAAATGAAGAAAGAACTCTAGACGAAGGGAAACAGAGAGGAAGGAGGGTAAGGAATTGTTGTTGTTGATTTATGAAATATAAGAAGTTGTTTCCCCTTTTTCACAATGTATCCCCTCCACAGGGATAGACATTGATCACATGAAACAGTTTTTAGAACAACAAATTAGAACAGCACGAAGATAATTTCAATTCCTTTACTAAACCGAAAAGCTTGTAAAAAACGCTGAAAATACTAATTGGTTATTACTAAAAACGAAAAATTACATTAAATTATGTATAAGCCTCTTCTTTTTTGTCGCAAAAATGAAAGAGATAAGAAAAAATGTAGATTGTAACTGAAAAGGCCGTTTTTGCATTGTTAGTCTTGAACAAATAGCTCTGTGGATAACACGCAAAATGTAAGTGTCCAGCCTCGGTAAGCGTGGGTTTTGACCACGTGAAAATCATAACAGAATTTTATTGGTTGTCAGCCCTACAACTGGTAAATGACCGTTCGAGAAAAAAATCAGAGCAGTAAAATTGTAAGTGCTACAAATTTATTATACAGTTAACCTATTGTAGGTTTCAATTCCTTCACTCAACTGAAAATCATGTTGTAAACACTGAAAATACTAACTGGTAATTACTAAAAGCGAAAATTACATCAAATTTTGTATTAGCCTCTTCTTTATTTGTGGCAAAGTAAATAAGATAAAAAAAAGTTTGAAGATTGTGACTGAAAAGGCCGTTTCTACGGTGTTTGAAAACACGTACAGAACACATTGCTTAGCAGATAAGGGGAAAAGTGTAATGTGTCCAACTGATGTGATTTCTGGAAAACGGTATATATAAATCGGGTGAACCCAATTTAAAAACTATGATGGATATAGGACATAGCCGGAACTAGGGCGCCTGACAATACAGCTTGTTTTTACCTGAACTTTTCTACAACTACAGTTGTTCAGGCAGTAGCGGATAGTTAACGAAATTAACAAGTATATGTTTCTATTACAAAACAAAATCTATATTTTGTGGTACCAATTTGTAGGAAAATCTGTATTCTTTCAATTGAAACCAATTTTGGGATACTAATGTTGTTTATGCGTCAGATAAATGCTCTCTGCACTCAGCACTTATTAGGTTTATAGCCAATAGGATCAGGTAATAACGGAACGGTAATTCAGGGTATGTCTCAAAAGTGACAATGACACTATTTCACCGTTTTGAGGTGCTGAAAGAGCTGTATAATTTAGTGATTTTGATCCACAAAGGCTCGCAGATCGAACTCCGACAGATCTTAAGCAAATTTATAATATTGAGAAAATAGGCAGATTAACAGACTTTGAAATCATTTTGGTGAAGCAGAAATGTAATCATTGGTTTGATCCTACAACCTCATAGCTCTGCAATTTTTATGGGTCAATTTTTATCTAGCTCTAAAATTTTAGAATCAGAACGACAATATACTGCTTTAACGATAGTACTTTTGATGCATATCTCACGAAATGGGAAGAAATTCCGAAAAAACAATTATATATGTTCATCGGCCTATAACTTCTTAAAAAATATTTGTACCAAGATGCATTCGTACTGTTTCCCCCTAAAAGATTCGGCTTCGGTTATACTGTGTAAATCGTGTTCAAGTATTCTCTTAAGCATACACATACAATATCCTGGCTTGGTGATTTGTAGAGTGAGCAACAAATTAATCTAGACACCGCTCTCGATGCAGTGATTTGCTCCCAGACCCCAGGCGCGATTGGCACACTGCCGGCCTAGTGACGTCTAATCAGCCATCCAAAATCGCCGCTCGAGGGGCGGTAGCCTACCTAGCGATTGATAGAGATGCGGGGCAAATTCAGGGGTCTGGAAGGAAAACACTGCTTCGAGAGCAGTTGCATTCAATGCGCCGCTAAAATCGTTGCTCGACATTATCGAGGCAGGACTCCAGCGCAAATCGCTCTAGCTCCCGGCGGCTGCTATCTGCCACCGCCTCACCCAACTCGCCACGATTCTTGGGTGTGAATAGAGCAACACAATGTTCCTACTACATATGGATTGATCCATTGGTTCGAGCCCTGCATCGAGTGTCTCACCGAGAACATTTCACCTCTGAGCAATCAGCCCACTGCCGGCCTAGTAACGGCTAACTCAGAGCTGTCCAAAATCGTCGCTGGAGGGCCGGTAACCTGCCTAGCAATCAATAGAGATGCGGGGCAAATTTTGGGGTCTGGGAGCAAAACACTGCTTCGAGAGCCGAGCTGCATTCGTTGCGCCGATTAATCACGGATCATCCGCATCTAGGTGCGACTTCAGCGTGAATCGCTCTAGCTCCGCCGCTATCCCCTGCAACCCCACCAGATTCGCCTCGATTGTAGTGCTTGAATAGGCCAACAGGAGGGTACAAACAACATACGGATCGGTCCATTGGTTTGAGCCCTGCATCTAGTGTCTCACTCGCATGAACATTTCGCCCTGGAGTGATCTGCCTACTGCCGGCCTAGCGACGGCCAGTGAGCTCGGTCAAAAACTCAAGCTTGAGGGCCGGTTACCTGCCTAGCGATTGATAGAAAAGCGGGAGATATTCCAGGGTCTGGAAGCGAGATCTTCAGTTAGCTATGGCCGTTGAGCCGTCCAAAATTATGGCTCAACGGACCCATTTACTGCCTAGCGACAGATAGGCAAATAAAAACAAGAGTGCCGTTGGCCCTGGGACGGTCACCTGAGAAAAAAGCTTCGTTACCTAGGTATGTCAATGCAACCACAGAAAAAGAAATTTTCACTTATTCAATCAGATAACTTTTGAAATAATCCTCCCTCCCTCTGCTCCTCCCCTGGTCATTATTTATTTAAGCTTTTTTCATAAAAGGTCTGTGATCAACTAATCTATGCCAGATATACAGGCTGAGTCAGAGACTTTTAAAGTTTTCTTTAATGAGTTGATCATTCCATGTCTAATATAAAGGCTGTGGGATTCAAAATTCTCAACAAAGCACTCCCCCAAGATGCTCTGCACCTGGTGAATCTACAGTCATGATTTTAGCTAATTCAATTAATGTCCATATGCTGATCATCTATACCAATTTTCATGTCTGTAGGACTCCTGGTTCATTAGAAGAAGTTTAAAGATTTCAAAAATTATCCAAAGTACTACCCCCTCCCCAAGACACTCAGCACCTAATGACCCTACAGTCATGATTTTAGCTATTTTTATTAATGTCAATATATTGATCACCCATGACAATTTTCAAGTCTGTAGGGTTCCTGATCCAGGAGAAGAAGAAGGTTAAAGATTTCAAAATTGATCCAAAGTACTTCCCCTCCCCCCCTAATGCTCCGCATCTGGTGGCCCTACACTCATAATTTTAGCTATTTTATTTTAGATCCATATGCTTATCATCCATGCCAATATTGAAGTCTGTAGGGCTCCTGGTTCATTAGAAGATGAAGGTTAAAGTTACAAAATTTTTACAAAAGTACTACCCCCTCCCCCCTGGTGCTCTGCACCTGGTGGCATTACAGTCATGATTTTAGCTATTTTTTTATTAAGGTCTATGAGCTGAGCTGATCCTCCATACCAATTTTCAAGTCTGTAGGGCTTGTGGCTCAGAAGAAGAAGAAGGTTAAAGATTACAAAATTTACACAAAAGTACTACCCTCTCCCCCCTGGTGCTCCGCACCTGGTGAATCTACAGTCATGATTTTAGCTATGTTTATAAAGGTCCATATGCTGATTATCCATGCCAATATTCAAATCTGTCGGGCTTCTGGTTCAGAAGAAGAAGAAGATTACAAAATTTTCACAAAAGTACTACCCCCTCCCCCCTGGTGCTCCGCACTTGGCGGCCCAACAGATATGATTTTAGCTATTTTTATTCAGGTCAATCAGCTGATCATCCATGCCAAATTTGAAGGCTGTAGGGCTACTTATTCAGAAGAAGAAGAATGTTAAAGATTACAAAATTAACCCAAAGAACTCCCCCCTCCCCCCCCTGGTGCTCCGCACCTGGTGGCCCACTAGATATTATTTTAGATATTTTTCATTACGGTCTATGAGCTGATCATCCATGCCAAATTTCAAGGCTGTAGGACTGCTTATTCAGAAGAAGAAGAATTTTAAAGATTTTCTTAAATTTTTAACTTTGGTTGCCATAGCAACCAGAGTTTTTCACCGATTTCAATTCTTTTAGCAGTTCTTAAAGGGGATCACCTAAAGAACATTTCTGCCAAGTTTGGTTAAAATTGGCCAAGTAGTTTAGGAGGAGATATCATTTAAAGACATTGTTGACGGAAGACGCACGACACACGGACGCCGGACAAAAGGTGATCACAATAGCTCACTTGAGCATGTTGTGCTCAGGTGAGCTAAAAAAGATGTAGGCAAAAAGTACCACAAATGTATTCATATAACTTCACTCGGAAACGGATTTGTAAGGCTTGACAATTGACACTGACATTCAAAGTTGTGGATTGATGAAATGAACCTTAAAAGTTCATTATTGTAATATATAAATGTAATATGTAAATATGTTTATGAAGTATTGTGTGTAATTATGCAATCAATGGCCAACTAAGACCTCTTTACTTCAGGTAATTAAATTTGTAGTAGTAGGCTTGTGGTTGTCAACAAACAATGTCCATCAGTTATGAATATACTTTTAAATATGATTGACTAGCACTATAAATATCCATCTATCTGTTTCTTCATCTATCTACATCTACATCGATACGTTGTTCCGTCAAACTTGACTATTATACAACGGTTGACTTCTTATGGTAACGCAAGAAAAGATGGAAAATTAAAGAGAAAAATAGGCAGGAGAAGTAATTACAAGATATATATGAGGCCATAATGTGATTGCAGAAAAGCGAGATTGTAGAAAAATAACATGAAGAATGACAAATAAGTACAATAAAATACAATAAAAAGGGAAGAAGGAAGAAAAGTTTTTCCAGAACCTTTGGCTTGCTAGGCAAAGACCAGTCTGCCTTCCTTGGAGGTACCAGGGTCCTTACGTCCCCGACAGCATAGCTCCTCACCTTGGCAAGTTAATCAGCTCTGGGCTCTTAAACTGTTTAGAATTGAATTTTAGTTAACCCCTCCTTAAAGGATACCAAGGAAGGGGCCTCAGCTACGGAAGCTGGGAGGGAGTTCCACAATGGAACAGTGCGTGGAAAGAAACTGAACTTGTAGGAGTCTGTAGAAGGGGAGAAGCGCCTGAATTTCATTGAATGGGTTGATCTTGTATTTGTTCTTGCTGGCGTCAAGTATCTTTCAGCTGGGATGTCAATCAGGTTGTGTATAATTTTGTAGAGAAGAGTGACTTGGATTTTTGATCGTCTTGACTTGAGGGAATCCCACTCAAGATGTTCTAACATAGATTGTACACTGCTGGTATTCCTATAACGGTTGGTGGTGTATCTTGCAGCCCGTCTTTGAATCATCTCTAGCTTATGGATCTGGTCCTTATGGTGAGGGTTCCAAATTGGACAGCAGTATTCCAAGTTACTACGCACCATGGTGAAGTAGGCATTGGCTTTGGTTTCCTCACTGCAAGATCGAAGATTTCGACGCAGAAAGCCCAACATGCTGTTAGATTTCTTGCAAATCCTGTCTATGTGGTTTTTCCAGGACAGTGATGATTGAATGTCTACGCCCAAATACTTAGTGGTATCCTTTAGTTCTAATATGTGGCCTTTAAGTTGATAAGAAAACTTCTTAATTTTGACTGGTCAAAATGACAGAGTTATACATTGATGTCACAAGAATGAACTTTGTCAAACTGTAATAAATCCAGAATATTCAAGATTTTATGGGGTATGACAAAGATTAGCCAAAGCATCCATTTTAAGTTTGTCTTAGTCTTAAACAGCTATAATACTTAAAGAGAAGAAGTTGTTTTTGAGTTCCATTGTCATAAAAAAAATAATCAAATACAGTAAATGTTTTAGTGCTCACTGTAATTTGTTGGATTTTAGTGGCTTAAAAAATCAGCATATCCCAAGCAGTGTATTGATGCATAACTTTGTTATAAAAGTTAAACTAACTCTTTTAGCATGAACTGACTGTCTCATGCTTTATATTTGTCTTTTTCAATGCATTGAGAAAATCTGAATCATGATTTTTAGTTTATTTGCATTTGATGTTCACTTTGAGACAGCCCCCATGAAACCATTTCCACTCGCAAGAACTATCCGTTACTGCCCGAATCGGGAGATGTTTTCATCAGGCGATAATTTAATTCATTTTGGTCAATTTTCCAGATGTGTTGATATAGTGGGAAATAGAGTAAGCTACAAAATGATGCCAAGAACTTGTTGATTGGTTTTGATTTACATGAACATTACACGTCTGAGCGCCTGCTATTGCATTGTACTCTGGACCTGAAAAATGCAGCTTCCGGTTACCTCGTTTTGGTTGCAGTGAATTGAAAGTACAAAAACAAATGTAAACAAAAGAGAATTTGGCTAAGAAATCCTTTGAATATTGAATTTTGTCATGGTAAAATTAATTTTAGTGAAATATTCAGTTAAAATATTTAGAGATCGATTTAGAAACAACCTATTCGCTATACCCCAAAATCCGCTACTGCCTAAACAACTGTTGTGCTGATACAGTTTAGACCTCGATAAAAGAAAAGCGTCTTGAGCCATCGAATAACGAAATTCTTAAGATGAGATTTATAAATTAGGCTTTTGTTGACATGTCGTTCGTTCGCGAAAACAGATAACAATCAAAGTAGAAAGGGGTGAACATTGGAAAACCATAGTGTATCATTACCGCAGTCTGATCCAAGTAAAGCTTAAGTTCTAATACGCTCTCAAAGTCTTTGTGGCTGACACAAAGAACGCGCCGCGTTGAATTTGTTCGGATAAACGTCGTCATTTTTCGGGACAGTTTCAACCGGAAGTAATGGAATTAGGATTTTTGTTGTTATTGTTTCATTTGTTGTTGTTGTAGAAAGATATCCATGGCGGCAAGTTTCAAATGTTCTTCGTTTCGGTTTTATCCGGATCATCACCTGAAGCCAAACGTTCTGATATGTCTTTTGTATTTTGCTGCAATGGTAACAGGAAACGAAGCATCAACAGATTTCCTTTGGCTTTCCAATTTCGAGATGGCAACATCTACCATACAAAATGCAAAGTCAATCTCTTCAACGACACTATATAGTGGTAAATTAGTCATAAATTCACCAAACTTTAATTTTACGATTCTTCTATATAAGTTTAAAGTTGATGGTGCTTTGCCTGTGTATGTAAATGGCGAGACCATTACAGGGATTGGACTTGAAACTCTTGGAATTTTTGACGGAATTGTTATTGAGCCTTGCTGTAGATATAAAGCAACCGTAAAACATACACCAGAGGGCATTGATGCTATCATCAAAACAATAAACTCAACGTACATCTTAGAACCGTCTTCAAGGTACAGAACGATTAATAGCAATCTGTCGACTATGAATGAAAAGTGTGAATCAGGTTCAAGTATTGTAACTAATAACTCTTTAAATATCCACAGGTATGACAGTATTCTATACACACCAGCAGATGTTGTGCAAAATTACACCTGGCTTCCTCCAATAATCGTTTCTGAAAAATTTAAAGATTATTTTGGTGAACCGACCAGATTTAAGCGAAGTCAAGGACTTACCGAATGTACCATTCATATTGTTTCAGACGATACGTTTTATAAAACTGTAGGACATTCTGATGTGAAAACAACCCTTACAGAAATGATGTATTTGGTAAGAGGAGCAGACGTATTATTTCGTGGTACAGATTTTGACGGAGATGGTGCTGGTGATAATATAGGGTTCTATACATCTAGAGTTACCATCTTTACGAGTGCATCTGAGCATCCAATGTCTAGTGTTTCTACAGTTAGAGAATATCTGAGTACCTTTTCTAGGTTCGACTTTCAAGATTACTGTTTGGGTGTAGCATTTACTAGTAGAGATTTTGAAAGTGTTTTAGGTCTTGCCTACCTTGCTAGTTCGAACGTACATGCTCAGGGTGGAATATGTTCGAGAAGATCTGGATCTTATAACTTCAATACAAATCTAATAACAACCCATAGTAAAGGGAATAGGATGCCCACATATACGTCAACAATAACATTAACACATGAATTTGGCCATAATTTTGGTAGTCCGCATGACCAAGGGGATATTTGCTCACCCGGTGGTGTTTACGGTAATTATCTGATGTATCCATACGCAGTGGACGGATCAAAGCCAAACAACAGACTGTTTTCTCCCTGTAGCTTGAATTATATATACCCTGTCTTGAGGAACAAACGACATTGTTTCAAATATGGAAATTCAGACCAAGCTGTATGTGGAAATGGCATCAAAGAATCGGGTGAAGAATGTGATTGTGGTTCAGTGTTCACATGTGACGAGATCGACCCTTGCTGTACACCAGGGGATGTTGAGTACAATTCTCCAGATACGCCCTGTAAAATTCGAGCATCTATTGGACATGAATGTTCACCACAATCATCGCCCTGCTGTGACAGTAGATGCAAAATAATTTCACCAAACTACTCTTCTTGTCGGGCAGAAAGAGATTGCTCCGAGAGAACATTTTGTGATGGAGTCTCGCCTGAGTGTCCAACCTCAACAAATAAGCCAAATGGTACAGAATGTTATCTAGGTTCTAAGATCTGCTTAAATGGCCAGTGTATCGGGAGTATGTGTAGCATTCATGGACTTGTTCCCTGTGACTGTATCGGGGAACACGATTGTAAAATTTGTTGCAGAGAGGTAAACGGCACTACGTGTTCACCAACGGTCAACCATGCCGGCCAACAAGTTTACCGACACCATGGACGGTCATGTGATAACAGAAATGGATTTTGTGATGGCAATGGTAAATGTGTCTCAAAAGAACACGGAAGAACACTGGATAATTTGCATGAAGTATTCACAAAGGAATCAATGGAAGGTTTCAAGGGTTGGATGGGCAAATATTGGTATTATGTTCTGACGGCAGTTGTAGCACTGATTTTTCTGATAGCAGTGTTTATCTTCACATGCCGAAAAGAGAATGTACACACAAGCGCTTATATGCATGGTAATTTTGGACGAATACAGAGAGAGGCAGAACTACAAAAAGAGTATTTGCAAAGGAGAAAGGCCGAAACAAAATCTTTCTATGACGATTCGTTGAGAAAACTTGGCACTAAGGCAGATATGTCTCTTACTATTGCTCTTTCTAGGATGATTATATTTTTTCCTACAGCTCCAAAAGATGTGTTAATGCAAACGTTGAAAAACAGCGCAAATGAAGAAGCAGCTGTTAAATTAATGATTATGAGAAGTTATCCATTTAGAAGGATATGTATATCCCAAGCTTCAAAGACAGACTCTGAAACTGAAAGCACTGAAAAGTAGCCAGTTGTGCCATTAGTCGTAGTGTAATGTGACAACTAAAACTAAACTGAAACCAACTTCTAATCGGTCACTGCATGTTTTCCTCTTTCCGACACATTTACAATAAAAAAATTGAATAGAACATTACGTTCATGCAAAGACAAATCAATCTCGGGGATTTTGGTGAAATAATTGTGTAAAAAGAACCGACAGAACGATTGTAGCAGATAAAAGAAGACACCAACCCTACCTTGAAAAAGTCACAAAAATCGCATAATCCAGGGAATTTTCAAAATTTCAATCGGAGAAATACCGTCATGTTGTTGAAAAATCATTATGCTTTCGATGCCTTAAAGGTATCTGAATAGAAATAAGTAAAGAAAACATTATTTTAGACGTTCATTTGCGTATGTGAGGTAAAATTGATAAATTTACCCCACCCACCAATGTTAATTTTGAAATTAAGGGTACCCATGTTCTCATGCAAGTTAAAGTGCTTTCCCTGAAGAAGTTTTTGATGCATTTGGGTTTTGCTATCTACCAAGTGCGTGGGCTATCGGAACTCATCAAACACTTGCATCTTTAACATTATTAAGCATTAGTTTTTGTGCTTTATTTGAGTGACCGATTAGAAGTTGGTTTAAGTTTAACAAGGTGTGATCAAAGGAAAAAATATGTCTCTATGTTATTCATGTTCTTTCGTGTTTCATTCATTTTTTTTTTTTTTTTTTTTTTTTTTTTTGCATTGACAAATTAGTTTTTATATTTGGGTCCCCGCTGTATAAGGCTGTTGTCTGAAAACACACAATGTAGTACATGTAGAGTTTTTTTTTTTTTCGTAATTAAGTATCCCAATATTCTGTTTACTTCATATTACACTATGCCCATGAAAAAATACCGTTTTGTTGCTACACAGAACGCTCATGTTTATTTGTCGAGAGCATTCGTTGTAGATCTTCTTGAAAAAACACATTCACTAATCATGAGTTTGATATTTCGATATTTTTCACGCAGCGAGAAGCAAATACGTAATGTCTTGCCGTTCCTGTGTGTTATTTATCATGTATCTATGACTCGAGTCGACATTGCCTATATGTATTTATGTAATTACAATTTTTTCGCACTGAGCCATCAATATCGATGCGGACAATCACGTCGTGACGTGACATAGCAATTTCAGAGTGAAAATAAACACTTTGCATTCAAGTAAATGCGAAAGTCCATCTTTTCTACGGTCATCTTTGTAATTTTCAGCTTTGACACGTTCGTTCACGTTTCCAGACTTGTATTTAGTTATGAAATATGACTACTTAATTACATAGCAAGTTATTTGGAATTCTTATGTCAAAATAATCGTTTATTGTGTCCTATTTGTGAAAGTAATAGCCGTATTTTTTTTTTATGAATTTAGAATAATGAATGGGCTATTAGTATTTTATTAATCTTTTTACGAATCTCGTTATTTTAATTGGACTAATCTCGAGCGATCCTTAGGACATATTAAAACCAAGAACAGTATTATCCTGTATGCTAAGCGTAGGGGAGGAAAATAGTGATGGGCAAAAGCACAGGGTATAACGTGCCACGCCGACACCAGAAGGTCGTGGACACCTTACCGATTTTTTCGATACGGAACTTACGGTGGAGCAACTTTTTGACTGATTTATAAACCGAAATAATCATTTTCATTTCAATTTTTAGTATCACTGTCGAGATAAATGGTTCTTCTTTTAGGAAATAAAAGTAGAGGGTAAAAACTAAGCCAAATGAGCGAGTTCTAACCCTAGGAGTGAGTGACTTTGCTTGTTTTTTAGGTTTGTCATTAATTTTTTTGTCAAACAACCTGACTATTCTTAATTGCTTGTGATTGTCTAAGGGCATTTATGTGTCCTCTACACGCATACCAAATTTCTCGGCGAAAGATCCACATAAAGCGAAGATATTCGTACTTTTATTGGCCTGGGTAGCGGAAAATATGATAACAAGACACCCCCTATCACAAATTCTGGTGTCGATTTCCAATCGAAAAAAAATGCATGGGGTGTCTTGATATCATATTTTTCCCTACCCAGGCCAATAAAAGTACGAATATCTTCGCTTTATGTGGATCTTTTGCCGAGAAATTTCGGAATGTGTGTAGAGGATGCATAAATGCTCTTAGACAAACACAAACAATGAAGAATAGTCAGGTTGTTTGACAAAAAATTAATGACAAACCTAAAAAACGAGCAAAGTCACTCAGTCCTAGGGCTAGAACTCGCTCATTTGGCTTAGTTGTTACCCTCCCCTTTTATTTCCTAAAAGAAGAACCATTTATCTCGACAGTGATACTGAAAATTGAAATGAAAATGAATGTTTTGGTTTACAAATCAGTCAAAAACTTGCCCCACGGTTAGTTCCGTATCGAAAAATCGATCAGGTGTCCATGAACCTTCTGGTGTCGGCGTGGCACGTTAT
The DNA here is from genome assembly GCA_948146395.1 of Fragum whitleyi. Taxonomy (NCBI): domain Eukaryota; kingdom Metazoa; phylum Mollusca; class Bivalvia; order Cardiida; family Cardiidae; genus Fragum; species Fragum whitleyi. The sequence continues at coordinate 31,077,248 of OX411544.1, forward strand.
ACCATGTGAAAAGTTTTTCTTCTTTAATAAAAGTTTGTTGTTTATAAAATGTTGTTCTGGTTTGGTTTTTGCGTTAATACATATTCAAAAATTCCTCCTCAAGCTGGGAGTTAGTACATCTAAGTACATGTACACGCACAGGGATCGACACTTGCACCAGTCCTACCTTTGAATGTGAGGGGGGGGGGGGGGGGGGGGGGACTGGTGGTCGCTGCTATATAGCAAGTCCGCCTAGCGTGTAGTATTGATTCAACTTTATTTCTCATTCTAGCAGATGTGAATACACAAATTTTCCATTTTCTCATACTCATATTTCCACTACCCAAAAGTAAAAAAATGTGGAAGAAAAGAAGAAATCGCTTTAAGGAATCAAGCGATTTCTTATTTTCCCCCAATGGTATGGTGATGATCGAGATGAATGTTGGGTTTTTTTTCACGATATTGTTAACTGTACACACCAGACGTATTTTGTCCAGCCCATTGCAGTGTGTCAGTTTATATAGCTATTACTATAAGTTAGTGTAATTGCGTTATTGAATCAGTGCTTAAGTTCGCGCGTCTGTCAAAATTGTCGGAAACTAGTAGGCTACATATTACTCCTACATTTCCGAATACATTCCAAAACAAGGTCTGTCGCAAAGCGGACTAATTTCCTGAAACGCTCTTTGGCCCAGTTCCGTAAGCCCCTTTCAGACAAAGTTCATTTGCGACCTTGACCTTTGACCACCATAACTCAAAAACAACGGACACCCCCTTTGGTCATAGGCAATAGTTGTGCAAAATTTCACGATTCTAGGTCTGTTCGTTCTTGAGTAAGAGTCCGGAAACGAAAAGGTCTGTAGACGGACGGATGGACAGGCGGAGACGAATTACCCCTCCCCCTCTTACTTCGTAGGTGGGAGTGTTATAACTTGGCAAAATTGTCCAAGGATTGTGAGTAGAAACAATTTTTCAGATAACTTAAATGCCAAGGGTCACAGTCTAAGGTCAAATGTTGAAATTGAGCTTATCCGGAGCATCGTTCCTAAAATTATGGATAGTCAAAGTTACTTAGAATGCAGTTGAGCCATTTAATACAAATTCGGAAATATCGGATTTAAGGTCAAAACAACAACTTAAATTCAAATATTAAATGTAAACCTTATATAAATCTAAAGTATTTTTTTTTTAAATAGATTCCAAAATAATAAAACACAAACGTTACTCACCGCGAGTAGACTGACCTCCGTTCAAGGTGAAAGCGTTCGCGAAGCGTTTGCGAAATGATACCTCGCTTTGCACGTATGTGCACGTGCATAGCGGGGTATCATCTCAAAGCGCTTGCGAAACGTTTTTACATCCTGAACTAAGGGCTGGTGTTCGATTCAAAATGTTTGTCTCTCACCAATGGGTTGATAATCTTAGACCTATGTGAGATAGCAGCTGGGGGCTAGGAAAGAATGTGATGGTTGTACTGGTGAGAGAAATACCAGGAATCCATTGTTAGGTGCTCCAGTCGCCGCGATATAACTGAAATAATGTTGAAAGCGGCGTTAAACTCCATTCAATCAATCCATTCAAAATGAATTGTGCCTGCGTATGGTATTTCCAACAAGTTCTTATGTGCGCAAGGCATAACATTGTGCAGTCTTGACCACAACGCAGTGTAAAAAGAAATAGAGGATAATCGTTTGTTTCAGTGCAAGATCTATTTATTTTCCACTGAGCGAACAATAAAAAAAACTATATTTTCAAGGGTGGGGGAGCCACGAGTGAAAATACATGTATAGCTTTTGTTGTTCACAAAATGTAATACCAATCGATCTTACTCGAAATACAAACGATTATTTTTTTTCTTTAATGCAAAAACGAGACTAAATTAAAATGTGAAAAACTTAGGACAAATTTTCTTAAAGCGCGTCATTTTGCACGTGCTTGCCATACAAGGTTGATGTCGAAGACACTTTGGCGCCGCTTAGATAACGCCAAATAAGTTAAAATGAACGAAATCGGGATTTAAGTTTTAAATTACTTCACTGGTTTATTGAATAAACCAATGAAATAACATCCCTTTTTCTTGATAATCCACCGAAAAGAATTAAAGAATGCTCCATAATCGCATAAAGAACAATTGTGAGCTTATATAACTACAAAGCACAAAGAAAAGACTTGCCAGACTGTGCGTATACACAGGCTGGCCAGTGGCTTTGCTTGAAAACACATGTGAAATTGTTGAAATTTTCACGCACAGGTTAATCCAGGTCATCAGAGATCGTCGGGTTTTTTTTTATTAATTGCTCTTTGTACATGTTTCAACAGTTTGTCACTAAAGCCTAGCCTTGTTTACATTAGGCTTACGGAGCCCGTATGGGGTCCGTAGCTCGCCGTAACCCCAAAATCCTGCGACGCTCGTGCGGCGGCACACGGTGTCCTTGCGATCATCGCACGGATTAACTGGTGCCGTAGACCCTTGCGATTTTGTTTAAAAATAGTTATACAAGTTTTTAAAAATCGCGAGACCGCACGGAGACCGTAGCCCTTAGACTCGTCGTAGAGGCATCGCACGATCGCCGCACGGACATAGCAAGGCCACAGTGCTATATTTTGCCTTTAAATGTTTAACGGATCATCCTACGGTCTCCGTGCGGGTACCGTACGATGGTCCTGCGGCAACAGCACGGTTTACAGTGTAAATAGTTGACAAATCGCACGGTCTCCGTGGAGGATCGCACGATTACCTTGCGATCGCCGCACGGGCACCTCAATGATTTTCGTAATAGTTTTATGATAACCCGTGCGGACACCGCACGATTTTGTGAACACATACTCCGTAGAAAATAAAATCGTACGATGTCAAAAATATCATACAAGAAATCGCAGGCTGCGACAGCGTACGGCGATCGTGGCAAATGTTAACTAGGCTTAAGGTTCATGTAAAGTGTTTGAGACCCAATTTTAAGGGCATTCATTTGCCAAGAAAAAGCAGTATGTCCAATAATATTATATATCAAAATGAAGCTATTTATGAGCACAAGCAGTTGAAAAACATAAGACTGTTATAACTATAGCGGTGTAGCCAAAACATTGTGGAAAAGGGTCATTTTGTACAGAACAAGCAACTGCATGACTGTTGGATAAAATTGGCTCATATTTTAACAAAGTCTAGCCTAAAGTACCATCCAGGTAGTGCTACAACCATTGGTATAAAACTCAGACCCAAAACGTAGTTATGCAAGCAATTTATTTTGACTTATTTTATAAACACATATGTCATATATGTCATTCTAATTTTGTAAACGTGTAGATATTTTAAGGGTATGGTGTGTTATCACAACATAAATAGACATTAATTGTTTATATACCTGTAAGGTTATTTAGCAATATATCAATTTCTATTTCACAGAATGATAAATATATAGTAATATTGTAGATCATTGAATTAAAAAAAAACTATAATTTGAAATAAATCACAGAAAATATTTCACAATATCATGGTGTGATGTTGCACCATACCTAACATCTATTTTGAAAACAGACCAAACCGGTTTGACATGTATGTTGACAAAATAAATGGAAATTGATTGTTTCAAAAGAGCCTTTTGAGACTGAGTTTTATATCCAAGGTTGAAGCACTACCTGGATGGTACTTCAGACTGTACTTTGTTAAAATACAGGGCAATTTTATGCAACCGTCATGCAGTTGCTTGTTCTGTACAAAATGACCCTTTTCCACAATGTTTTGGCTGTACCGCTATAGCTATGGCGGTCTTATGTTGCCTAACTGCTTGTGCTCACGAATAGCTTCATTTTGATATATAATATACCTGGACATACTGCTTTTTCTTGGCTAATGAAGTGCCCTAAATATTGGGTCTCAAACACTTTACATGAACCTTAAATGAACCTTCATTTTGCTTGAAATAACATTGAAGTAAAAACGTTAGTACATTGGGTATCTGCTGTAGAGCCAGAGTGCATCAAAATGTAATAAGAAAGAAGAACACTAGCAAAGCTTGACATGCATATTAATAAACCTTAAATTTGTTCTTCTGCCAAAACATCGTAACTACAAACACACATAATTTTCGAAACGTGTTTTCATGAAACTTAATATTCATACAAGTTCAAGATAAACTGACTTTATCTACATTTGCCACCCTTTTTAAATGGAGCCCAGTCGTTTGATGTCAATATAGGATAAATTCACGTTTTTGAGGGCGCTGCCATGTCCTTATTTTTAGGTTCAATCAACATTAACAAGTTTTGAGAAGGGTCACCTAAGTAACATTATTCCTTTCAAGTTTGGTTTTAAATCCGCCCATTGGTTAGTGAAGAGAAGATGCTTAAAGAATTATGGAAGACTTCCAACGCATGACGCACAAAATGTATTCACAAAAGCTCACTTTGAGCATGTTGTGCTCAGGTGAGCTAAAAAAATTTATGTGGCATTTTTCCTCTTTAAATTACCCCCATAATTATTATTTTTTTTTTTTTGGAAAGAATATAATGCAACAGTAATTGTTCAAAGAGAAATTTCCATGGCAACAGTCAACAGTATATGTAATAAGTCTATCAAAATATATGTTATTTATATCTATCAGATGGTAGATACGATAACGTATCCCTCCTTCGATAATCTGATGTGGGAGGCAGAATATCAGAAAGAGGGGTACATTATTGCAGCTAATCAGATTGTACAGGGTGTTTCATAATATCTGTCTTTATTCTAAACCATTGTGGTTCTGCTAAAACTAATCATATTACTTATGTAAATGTTCATTTAGCAGACACAGTAAATTTTATGTCTTCTAGCAAATGGAGTGGGTAGTTCTCTCCTTTGACGACACTCTTCAAATTATCTGTTTTTGCTGGTAAGGCTGTTTACCATATATTACATGTATTTAAAACCCCCGTTTGCGTTTAGGATAAAAAAAGTCGCTCTTTTGAGAACATTCTTTGAAATTTTTTTCCTGATTTAGTCTTATGAAAGATGAGTTACATAACAATACGAATCAATTGACAAACGGCGGCTTTTTCATGAAATGCATAATCTGCTGTAAAAGTAAAATATGTTAATGAGATTCTAGTTATGTGGCACAGGAGTGGTAATGGAGCATTTTTCAAAGAAGTATGTGAGTTCACTAATGCATTATATGTCAATAGTTTCAGGAAGGTAGAATTACTTCACACAATGCTATATAGATTGTTTTAAAATGGTTGACAATATTAAGAAGTTGCATCGCTCTCAAGACTAATTGGAAATGTATGCCACAATTGTCTATTCTGAGCCTATTTTATCTTTTGGGGTAACTTAAAAAAAATCATACAGTGATTCACAAGCAAATGTAAAAGATTCCAAAAGCGTGACCACCAATAGAGAGAAATAGCCAATCCATTTGCCAGAAGATGCAATGCATTGCCAATTCAAGATAAAGACCATGACGTCATTATTGCCAAAAATTGATGTCATGATTAAAAATTGTAAAAAAGAATGATGTCAAACAAAGTGGGCATTTTTATAGGTATCATAACAAATCATATATCGACAAAAAATTCATTTTGTATGCCAAACAGATAAATATTTTCATTAGTAATCTGAATAGTTATATCAGAGCCATAATGGTTTAGAATAAGGACAGATATTATGAAACACCGTGCACCAGGTTTAGTTTCAAGAGTACTTTTAAAGCATGCTGCTGTGCCAAATTTCCTATGATGTTTTCTATATAACCACTTCATAGATTTTTGTATATTTTAACATGTTATTTAGTGAACATTAACTACATTTATACAAAAAAATAAATTCTATTGCAATTAGTTTAATGTTGAACCTTATATTGTCTGGACTATTATACAAGCCTAATAACAAATATAAACATTTTACTGAAAAATGGTCATTACCATCAAAGGGCAGATAGCACTTATATGAAAACAAGCATGAAAGGTACCTTCCAATTTTTATATAATGACTATACAATGTTAATCTACAACATATAAGAACAAGAAAAAAATCATCGAGCAGAAAAATAAGAAGCCATGTGTCCATTGCTTCTTTAAATCTTTTCTGGTAAATATAAAGATTTCAAGGGTTTGTTCTGGAATTCAAGTTATTTCTCACAGTTTCACTAGTTGGCCTGAAATGATCATTTTGACAGAAACCAAAAAATTGAAAAGGTCAGTTCATCAAAAAATATATAAAGATTATGTCACACCCTGCCAGGTCAAATTAACTAACAAATACATTCAAATACAAACTAATTATAAAAACAAACAATAGTTCTTATGTCACAAGATACACTGTTATCAGAAAACCAACCCAGGCAATATGAGCCTGTGTGTGACATTTCTAACAATGTCAAATACACAGTCTGATCAGAGCCATCACTATGCATTAAGTAGATAGATAACGTCTCAAAGTGTCTGTAGACAATTAGGTAACTTTATATTTACAGTTATTGGCTGTCTAGGTCTCTGAATGTTTACGTGTCACAAACATTTCAAATTGTTGGAAATGTCACGCACAGGCTCATATTTCAAAGGCTAAGGGACAAAAAAAATACAAGAGGACCAAGATGGTCATAGATCACTCACCGGAGTCTCTTTGACCTCTGGGACATCATGTCACTTTTATAGGCAGATGTCATTTAGGAGATAATTTCTAAACAAAACCAAGTTTCATGAAGATTTGGCCACATTTGTGGCTTCTAGATTTATAACAGGAAAATTATAAAAAGAATTATCATTTAGAGCCCTTTTCCTGCAATATCGCATGGATATTCCCATTTTCAATAGGGTTCATCCTTGTGACCTGACCAACATTCTGACCAAGTTTAATGAAGATTGGACCATATTTGTGGCTTCTAGAATGTAAACAAGAAACTTGTCATAAAGGCAAGCCCCTTTTCCTGTGCTATGACATCAATCTTTGTCATTTTCGATATGATTCATCCTTGTGACCTGACCAACATTATAACCAAGTTTAATGAAGATTGGACCATATTTGTGGCCTCAAAGAGTGTTAACAAAAAAATTGCATTAAGGCCCCTTTTCCTGTGATATGTCAATGATCCTTCCAATTTTCAATAGAATTCATCCTTGTAACCTGACAAACATTCTGACCAAGTCTCATGAAGATTGGACAATATTGGTGGACTTTAGAGCGTTTATGTAACAAAGGGACCATGATGGGCCTTAATCGCTCACCTTTGTTATTTAAGTCATAATTAATTTATCAAATTTTCCAATAAAAGTCTTAATTTATGATTTGTTAAAGTGTAAACAAGAAAATTTTGATTAAGGCCCATTTAAAATTGGCTTTTAGACCCTTTTTCCCGTGATATGGCATGGATCCTTCCAATTTCGATAGGGTTCATCCTTGCGACCTGGAGAACATTCTGACAAAGTTTCATGATGATCGGACCATATTTGTGGCCTCTAGAGTGTAAACAAGAAAATTGTCTTTAAGGCCCCTTTTCCTATGATATGGCACGGATCCTTCCCATTTTCGATAGGGTTCAGCCTTGCAGCCTGAAGAACATTCTGACAAAGTTTCATGATGATTGGACCATATTTGTGGCCTCTAGAATGTAAACAAGAAAATTGTCTTTTAGGCCCTTTTTCCCGTGATGTGGCATGGATCCTTCCCATTTTCGAAAGGATTAATCCTTGCAACCTCAAGAACATTCTGACAAAGTTTCATGATGATTTGACCATATTTGTGGCCTCTAGAATGAAAACAAGAAAATTGTCTTTTAGGCCCCTTTTCCCGTGATATGGCATGGATCCTTCCCATTTTCGATAGGATTTATCCTTGCGACCTGGAGAATATTTTGACAAAGTTTCATGATGATTGGACCATATTTGTGGCCTCTAGAGTGTAATCAAGAAAATTGTCATAAAGGCCCCTTTTCCCGTGATATGGCACTGATCCTTTTCCCATTTTCAATAAGGTTAATCCTTGCAAACTGGAGAACATTCTGACAAAGTTTCATGATGATTGGACCATATTTGTGGCCTCTAGAGTGTAAACAAGAAAATTGTCTTTTAGGCCCCTTTTCCCGTGGTATGGCACGGATCCTTCCCATTTTCGATAGGGTTCATCCTTGTGACCTGGAGAAGATTCTGACAAAGTTTCATGAAGATTGGATCACATTTGTGGCGTCTAGAGTGTAAACACTTTAATTGTTGAAGCATGACGACGGAGACGGACGACAGACATTCATTTGATTTGATTTGAATTGGGGTTTTACGTCGCTTTCAACAATCTCTCAGTTATATCGCGACGACTGGAGCACCTAACGATGGATTCCTGGTATTTCTCACACCAGTACTACCACCACATCCCTTTCCTAGCCTCCAGTTGCTATTCCACATAGGTTTACGATTATCTACCCATTGGTGGAAGACAAATGTCGGAAAGGATAAGTGCCGCGGCCGGGGATCGAACCCGTGCGAATATAGACCCTGGATTAGAAGTCCGGCGCGCTACCAACTGCGCTATTGCCGCGGCTGACAGACATTCAATGATCACAAAAGCTCACCTTGAGCACGATGTGTTTCTGAGAACAGACGGCGACGAAGATGGCACCAATATGCATCCACCTATTGGGGTTTATAAAAACAATATTTTATCAATCACAGTCTTGATGTGCTTATTTCTAACCACTGAATTCAACTTGTCCTTGGTTAACTCGATAAAAGTTCCATCAGTTTCCACTTTTCTGGATAATACCAAGCCTGGTGTGGTGGTTACTATGGGTTGTGTGTGATGACATTGGAAAAATATCTACAAATAGAAATTGTGAAAATACAATGTATTTCAACACTTTGAGAAAAAAGGCGCATTGTCGTAGAATTGTCATGGTAAAATTACTTTTTCCACAAATTATATGAACTCCCAGTGCTAAGATTGTGAGTGATAGGTGCTTGAACAATCACCTTTTAAGGTTTCTAAAAGTCAGTATTTTAAGCCTAGATGTATATGAAATCCAAATGCTCTAGGAAACTGCATAGTTTCAAGATACTTTACCTTGACAGCTTTTGTAGAAGTTGGATATTGGTTTACAACATTGACTTTTATTCCTTGTCCTGCTGAACCCGGAATATTCCTGCTTTGACAGGAGGTATAGACAAAGAACAGCCTGCACATATGTGCAGTCTGATCTTAGTTCATATCACATGGATTTCATTTTTAAACCAGAAAGGTGTAAAACAATGCATTCCAAAATCAGTACTCACTCACATTAACTTCCAGTGCTTTTAGCACTTTGATTTTACATTTATTTTGCAAAGATTGCTATTCAGCATGACAAGAGTTGAATTTAGATAACCTTTACCTTGTCATACAGTGTTTGACACTAACTTTTGTGAGTAAGGGGCCCAGTGGACTATCAACTTGTAAAATCTTGGAGTCCAAACAAAAATGTAAGGAGTCTAAATTTTGTGCTGGGGAGGTACTATTGTGGAAAAGAAGAAATTTTTTGTGACAAGCAATTTCTTCTTTTCAAGAATACATGTATATCCTCAAAAATTATAAGATGGTTTTCTTTCAAAATAAATAGTTGATACAAACAAATGTTACACGCAACAACTTTTGTTTAAAAGAAATCTGAAGATTAAGACAAATAGGGAATGGTTGAAACTTATGCAACTTCTCTGATTTCTATGACAAGGGTGTCCACTGTTCTCTTAGACTGCAAAACAAAGGAGTCCTGCCCACAGAATAAGAAGTCTTGGACGTCTGAAATCCCCTTAGATTCAAACCCTGGTATACGCATATACAATAGGAGAAATAAAATCTATCATAATGTCAAATATGACCTGAGTATGTTGAATAAACTCATAAAAATCACAGGCATACATATATACAAATAGACAGACAACTTGGCAATGATAAAAGATTATTCCCTGGATCTTTTCATCTCTAGATATGGTAAAACTAGATCTGTTGCAAAGTGGACTAATATCCCCAGCCAGCACTTCGTTCCAGTTCTGTAAGCTGTTTTTCAGACAAAGTTCAATTGTGACCTTGACCTTTGTGACCCAAAAACAAAGGGTATCTCATTGGGTCATGGACAACAATTTTACCAAGTTTCATGGTTCTAGGTCACTTTTTTCTTGAGTTAGAGTATTCTGTTACTACAAGTTTGTGTTTTAGGCTAGACCCCGTGTTGAATCTATTCCCAGTTATGAAGTGTTTATGGCTGGAAAGAGAACATGCATTTTTCCCTCAGAGACATGTAAGTATAACCAAATGCACAGCTAAGAGGACCAGTCTTTCCTCTTTAGGCAGCCATTTTTTAGTATCAATGTATCAATGTACAGGGGTGTGGAAATATAGATTTTCTTGACTTGTCCCTGGATTAGTATAGTATTGTATTCTACTTGTCCAGGATCAAAATGAACCTGTCTGCAAACAAATAGAATGGCAAATATTGAGAAAACATTGTTTTTAATGAAGAAAAAGGCAATGCTTTCTACCCTTTGATCTAAACATTAGGATAACTCTTCTCCTAGATCCTATTAGTACTATTCAAAGATTTGCTCTGATATTTACTTGTCCACAGACAAGTAGCCTGGAAAAATTTATTCGCCCGCAAGTGGAAAAGCTTGTGTTGGACAAGTCGGGCATGTGAATTCCACTCCCCTGGTATAATTTCAGGGCTGTAGAATGTAAAGTGAGTTTTTGTGTGAGACTGTATGTGCAATGTTTCCAGCGTTTTTTTCCTTCTTTGACAGGAACCCTAAAAAGAGACCCGTTCCCAATTCAAAAGTGACATTTTTTCGACAATCATGAAAAAAAATCCCAAATCACCAATTTCGAAGGACCATACAAAACAATTAAAGTTGAAATAAAGAATTAAACAGGTTGTTTCTAAGTCTTATTTAATTTGAATGTTTTAAATGGCAAAGAATAATTTACTGTGGTATGAAATGTACACATAACTTAAGTTTTTGTTAAAAACAATTTTTGTTAAAAACAATCAAGTTAATGTTTTTCCTGAATTTGGAGAAAATAACACATTTATCCTTATATGACTGGTTTCGGACCCGTTCACAAAATCCAGAGAAAAAACATTGGTTTCTATATTGTTTAAGGTTTTTTTTTTTAAATTGCAAAGTATTTAACCTCTTGGTGGTATATAGATCACCTCTTCTGTCTGTTTGTTAAGTTGTATTTTGATTTAAATCCAGACTAAAGGATTCTTTGATTGGCATATCAAGGGAGACAACCTTCCCTAAATTATTTTGTAGTGTATGCGTGGTTACTTCCCTTGTTTGACTGGCTTTTACTTATAGAGTTCAGAACACAGCATGTAGAATCCAGAAACTATAAAGGTCTACAGACATACAGATAGACAGACAGACAGGTCGGGTGAAGCCTATATACGTCCCTCTACTTTGTAGGTGGGGGGTATAATAAGTTTCTATGCCATACACTTAACATATTTCCTCTAATAATAGAGCACCCTCAATAATGTACATGTAGTAGCATGCCTACATTTTTACTTAAAAAACACTTCTAATGACTAAATTTTAGGAGTTTCTGAGACTTCTTCTCTACTTTGAAATGAATTTCCTAAAACAATCATTAATTTGAATTTGAAATTCCATTTAGTTTTTAATACCAACTTCAGCAAACAATCTTTAATGAATCTCTAGAGGTAGAGCGTCGGCCTCTCGACCCAAAGGTCCTGAGTTTGATTCCCGGGAGTAGCTTCGATCTTGGTTCTTTAATTGGCCCACACATTCGGCGCGAGTACTGGTGAATTTTCCAGGAAGCAGAATCGAGAGGGATTAATCTAAGTTGTAAGAACTTGTTTCCCAATTGATGTAAAATAAATAGGTTTAAACCAACAAGAGGACCCTGAGGGCCCTAAATCGCTCACCTGATATTTCAAGTAAATTGTCATTAAGACTCCATTTCCTATGATATGGCATGAACCTTCCCATTTTCAACAGAGTTCATTCTTGTGACCTGGCAAACATTTTAATCAAGTTTCAAGAAGATTGGACTATATTTGTGGTGTTTGGAGCTCTTACGAGAAAATTGTCATTAAGGCCCCTTTTCACGTGATATGGCATGTATACTTCCCATTTTCAAATGATTTCATCCTCATGACATAACAAACATTCTGACAAAGTTTCATGATGATTGGACCATATTTGTGGCTTCTAGAGAGTAAACAAAAAAATTGTCATTAAGACGCCTTTTCCTGTGATATGGCACCGATCCTTCCTATTTTCAATAGACTTCATCCTCATGACCTAACAAACATTCAGACCAAGTTTCATGAAAATTGGACCATATTTGTGGCTTCTAGAGTCTAAACAAGAAATTTGTCATTAAGGCCCCTTTTCCTGTGATATGGCACAGATCCTTTCCATTTGAGCAATTTTCATAAGGGACCACCCAAGGAATATTTCTGCCAAGTTTGGTTGATTTTAACCCATAAGTTTAGGAGGAGATGTCGTTTAAAGATATTGTTGACAAAATTGTCATTTAGGCGGCTTTTTCTGTGAAATGGCCGGATCCTTCCCATTTTCAAAAGACTTCATCTTCATGACCTAACAAACATTCTGACCAAGTTTCATGAAGATTGGACCGTATTTGTGGCTTCTGGAGTGAAAACAAGAAATTTGTCATTAAGGCCCCTTTTCTCGTGATATGGCACGGATCATTTCCATTTGAGCAATTTTGATAAGGGACCACCCAAGGAATATTTCTGCCAAGTTTGGTTGATTTTAACCCATAAGTTTAGGAGGAGATGTCGTTTAAAGATATTGTTGACAAAATTGTCATTAAGGCGGCTTTTTCTGTGAAATGGCACGGATCCTTCTCATTTTCAATAGACTTCATCCTCATGACCTAACAAACATTCTGACCAAGTTTCATGAAGATTGGACCGTATTTGTGGCTTCTAGAGTGAAAACAAGAAATTTGACGTTAAGGCCCCTTTTCCCTTGATATGCCACGGATCCTTTCCATTTGAGCAATTTTCATAAGGGACCACCCAAGGAATATTTCTGCCAAGTTTGGTTGATTTTGACCCATAAGTTTAGGAGGAGATGTCGTTTAAAGAAAAAGTTGACGCCGTGACGGACAGACGGACAGACGGACGCCGGACAACGATCGATCACAATAGCTCCCTTGAGCACTTCGTGCTCAGGTGAGCTAAAAATGAATCTCTAATGATTGAATAATTAGTGTTTGAGTCAATTTAAACCTTAAGTTCTAATCATACTTTTCCCCTTATGGTACACCTTTATACCTTTGTCGACACATTCAAATGTGGAAGATTCGGGAATCAGCTGTTAAATGTAGGCCTAACTAATGGTGAAAAAATTTTAGTCCAAAAAGCTACATACAATTCAAACAAAGGTACATTAACGGTTATCCCCCTTGATAGTATGGGTTGCATTTGTGATTGACAATAAATTTGCATGCCAAGATTGCAAGGAAATTACTTGCTGTCATAGATATGGTTAAATTTTATAACACCAAAGCCTCATTGCTAGTGATTGGCAATCAGTCAAAAAACATAATTGATTTGCAGCGAAATCAACTAATGATTGATACAACAATTGGTTTCTTAGAAATCATGTAAATGCTCATTGTAGATACACTATGGCATAATAAGGCTACTAGTATTTCCATTTTCTTCAAATCTATGCATTGATACTTATCTGATTATCTAACAACTTCTATTTGATTCATGATATAGATAATAAAATACCGGAACAAATTTAAGTTGTAACCCAGACTCAATAAGTGACACTAATTTTTTAAAACATTAAATAGGTGCCATTTACATGTTTCAAATTGACCAATCAATTGTGAGGTTTCTTAAACGATTCTCATCGCTGATAGCCGAAACCAACCAATTATCAATTATATTGATTAATCAGCCTATCACTGGCCTCAACCATTGTCTAGACAGACAATGTGAGGACAATGAATAAGTCAACATTTGTTGCCAAACTATAAAGCAATGAACTGATAATATGGGCATGACTTTTAAACAAGAGCCGTCAAAGATGGGTTATGCTCCCTGATAAGTGCTTGATACCGAAAGGTATGGTATGAAATAAAAGGTTAATGTGAAAAAAGTGACCTTGGTCATGGCTGATGACCTTGTCTTAAATATCAACTGAGAGGTTCTGTCTTAAGCAATACACATGAATATGAAGGCTTTATCACTTACCATTGTAAACAAATAGCCAATGTAAAATTTGCCAATGTTTTGATTTAACAAATATTCGACCTTGAACAAAACCTTGTCCTTGACTAACGACCTTGAACTTGATACCAACAGGTCTAAGAAGCCATACAAATGTGAAATATGTATACTATTCCACTAACCATTCAAAGAAATGGCTAATTTCAAGTTAATATAATGGAAATAATTGACCTTAAGAAAATGACCTTGAGTGACCTTGACTAAGAACATTGTCTAAGTAGTACACATTTGAAATATGAAGGCAGCATCGCTCACCACTGCAATCTTTTAGCCATTATAAAAGTTTTAATTTTACACAAATTTGACCTTCCTTCTTGAAAATTACTAAAATCACCTTGACATTGGCTGATGACCCTGAAATAATTACCAATAGAAAAGTCTTGTCACAAGTAAAGCACATGTAAAATATAAAGACCATATTGTGAAGCAGTTGTTACTTCCCAGGGAAAAAGACTAGCAGGGGCCCAGTGAGTGTCACTCATGGCCCCTCTATTTTAGGCTGGGCGCCTAGATTTTTTGGGAAAATCTCTGTGCCTCTAATGTTAAATATTGGATTTTTGAAGCATGAGCCCCTAAGTTAAAATTGTTAGCCATTTTCCCTGCTTCCTATGAATATATTGGCAGTAACAAGTGTTTCAGGCTGAGCCAACAACATTGCCTACCAATCAAAGGTAATGGCCAGTTTTAGGATTCTATGATAAAAATTAGAACTTGACAACTTGACCTTAACTGATGACCTTGATTTAAATGTCTACTAAAAGAGATTGTCCCAGATAATTCATGTTTGAAATAAGGATCCTATACTTATCCTCTGCAAACTTACAGCCAGTTTTTAAGTCTTAATTTTACAAATTGACCTTAAAAAAAGACCTTGACTGATGACCTTGAGCTGGGTACAGACAGAAAGGTTTTGTCACAAGCAATGCACATATAAAATATGATGACTAAGCTTTATTTGCCCAATGTTGTAGGTGTTTCTAAAAATAGCTCTGACGACTGTGATGACGTCATCAAAACAAAGACATTTGGCTCCAGAAAACAACTTGCTGATTTTGTGCTTGTGTTGACACAGTCTAATTAGGTGTGTCTTCCTTGCTTTAGGAATAATTGAATATTTTCATAAAGACCTATACATAACATATGAAAAACTCAATTTTCCTTATTCAGTGGCCTGTCCAAAAAGTAGGTTAAATGAAGAAAATGGATGCTACACAAGAGTAGTAAGTCTAAAGTACTGTCCCTAAAACTTTGACCTTAGAAAATTTAAATCAAAACTCCAATCTGTTCATTCAAGAAGACTACCATTGTTCAATCAAGAAATTCAAAAAATATTAGATAAACAAGAGGCCCAAGAGGGCCTGTATTGCTCCACTGGCTTTAAAATCTTTAGACTTTCATTAAATAACGCTTACTTTAAATGAATACATTAACACTCCAAAATGTAATGATTAAATGGTTCTGGTCCATATTGCACCAAAATACTCAATCACAATGAACCTGCAACCCTTGACCAATCTTATTAAAACATAAGGTTCAGAAGATGTCGTTCAAAGATTTCGGGCTCAAAATAGGCCCCGCCTGACATGCCCAGATTTATGGACCAAACAAAATTTCTTGAACAATTTAAGTAAATAGTCACCCAAGAAACATTCTGGTAAAGTTTCATTGAAATTGGCTGAGTGGTTCCGGAGGATATATCGTTCAAAGATTTTTGCCTCAATATAAGCCCCGCCCTGCCTCGCCCAACTTTATAGACCTATCAAAATTTAGCAAATAATTTTTTAAAAGAGACACTCAAGGAACATTCTGGTAAAGTTTCATTGAAATCAGCCAAGTGGTTCAGGAGAAAATGTCATTTTGAAAATTTCGGGCTCAAAATAAGCCCCGCCCTGCCACGCCCATATTTTTAGTCCAATCAAAATTTCTTGAACAATTTAAGTAAAGGGTCACCCAAGGAACATTCTGTTAAAGTTTAATTGAAATCGGCCCAGTGGTTCAGGAGGAGATGTCGTTCAAAGATTTCGGACTCAAAATAAGCCCCGCCCTGCCACGCCCATATTTATGGACCAATCAAAATTTCTTGAACACTTTAAGTAAAGGGTCTCCCAAGGAACATTCTGTTAAAGTTTCATTGAAATCGCCCCAGTGGTTCAGGAGGAGATGTCGTTCAAAGATTTCGGGCTCAAAATAAGCCCGGCCCTGCCTAGCCCATATTTATGGGCTAATCAAAATCTCTAGAACAATTTAAGTACAGGGTCACCCAAGGAACATCCATGCCAAGTTTCATTGAAATCGGCCCAATGGTTTGGGAGGAGAAGATTTTTAAAGATTTCAAAGTTAAAAAATGCCACGCGCTGCCACGCCCATTTTTGGGGGCCAATCAAAATTCTTTGAACAATTTCAGAAGGGGGCCACCCAAGGATCATTTCTACCAAGTTTCGTTAAAATCCGCCCATTGGTTTGGGAGGAGAAGATGTTTAAAGAAAAAGTTTAAGCACGGACGCACGCACGCACAACGGACACTCCGCCATGACAATAGCTCGCTGGCCTTCGGCCAGTGGAGCTAAAAATCAATTATATTGAATTTTGATGGACCAATCACTTTTTTAACAGCAAATTTGACCAAAACATATAAATAATGCTTTCCTAGAATAAACTGTGAAGGGATTTTTTAATGTTTCCTATCTTAGTTCATTTTTCTTTTAATAGCCACCGATAAAAGACAGCCCATATGGCTTTAGGCATATCAACCACATATCTCAGCTAGTCTCTTCCCAATCAAAAGTAATACATGTATATAAATTGGCAAAAATAAGTTATTGTATGACTAATTGAGAGCCAAAAAAATCTTGGACTAGATTTGCACAATAAACTAAGTGTGATGTTTTGACCCCAGTCAGCACCCAATATAGACTAATTTATAAGGGTATATATGGATGCTTTTAAAAGGAACTAGTACCAGTGCACATATATAATGGTTGACATCCACTGGAACCAATCTGTTTTACAATTATTTTTTTAAAAGGTTCTCTAGATGTTCTTTAGTTGTGTGATAGGCAACATAAAAATAAATTTTGATAACATTCTTTTGAATTGCTTTGTTGTAATTATTTACATTGCCTTCTTTCAAATCTGAAAAACTCGTATAGGGCCTATCAAATTCTCAGAGGGCTTATGCGATTTCTTGCCCAATTTTGGCTTTCTTATCTGCATATTAATTTGAATACCTCTGTTTTCTTTATTCCTTACTGTAAGTGAGTGTCATCACGCAAGTTCCTATATGGCCGATATGCCTAAAGCCGTGGGTTGTCTTATATCCGTGGCTTTAAAAAAATGTTGATCAAAGATCTCCAACATAAATTCCTTCACAGTTTATTCTGAGAAAGCAATATCCATATGTTTTGGTCAAAATTGCTATGAAAAAGTGGATTGGTCCATCAAAATTCAATATAATCGATTTTTATCTAAATTTTTCGTAATTTCTGGATTTAAAAAATTGGTAGTCTTCTAAAATGAAAAGATTGGAATATTTAATTACATTCTTTAAAGTCAAAGTTTATGACGAGGCCTTAGACATACTGCACAATGTGAATAATCCATTTTCTCCTGGTGTCACCCCAGTATTGTTCTAAATTTAACCTTCTTTTTGTACAGGCCGTGGATAAAGGAAAACAGAATTATTCATTAGTATTGTATAGGTCTTTATGAAAATATTCAATTATTCCGTAAGCATGGAAGACACACATAATTAGACTGTGTCAACAAAAACGCAAAATGAGCGAGTTATTTTCCAGCTCCAAATTTCTTAGTTTTGATGACGTTATACAGTCGTCAAGAGCTTGGTTTTAAAAATGCTTTGGACCTTTAATTACCTTCAAGACGTTTATGGGGTTTCAATGACTAGGTCGATTAACCCCTAGGCCGCTCTCAATGGGTGTGGATGCAGGTAAAACAGCTATTTTTAGAAACACCCACGGAATATTAGGCAAATGAAGCACACTGTTTCACATTCGCGAAAACCCATCATAAATAATCATAGTATCGTAGATTCATTTTATTTTTTTATTAAACATTTTTAATATGAAATTGGAAGATATCTTAATAAAACTTCGTCGATAATGACGCTAACATCAGGGATATGAAATAATAACCGACAGCCGTAATCGAAATTTGTTGGTTTTGGTTCGTTGTTGTTGTATTTTTATATTGTTGTTGTCTTTAGAAAGAGATTTCCATGGCGGCAAATTTCAAATCTTATTTGTCTGCGATTTATTGGTGTTGTTATATAATGCAGATCTTTCTGGCGTGTGTTTTGTTTACATCGATTGGAAAAGCGAAATATACTTACAATGATGTTGATAGCCAATGGTTATCCAATTTCGAGATGTCATCAGCAACTATAGAAACCACGGATAAATTCTCACAGGGAACATTATATAGTGGTAAATTAATCATAAATTCTCGGAATATTGATTTTACTATTCTTTTATTCAAATACAAAATTGATAGCGATACACCCATTGACGTAAATGGTGAGTTCGTAAAAGAAATCGACCTTGAAACTGTTGGGCTTTATGATGGCATAGTTATTGAGCCTTGTTGTGGATATAGAGCTTATGTAAAGGAGACATCTGAAGGTATCGATTCTATTATTGATTACACGAATACAACGTACATCTTAGAACCCTCCTTGCGGTACAGATCGCCGGAAAATGTTTCAATAACAGTTAATAAAAAATGCCAGTCAACTTATGGCAACAATTCCGGAGAAAAGCATGGCTTCAAATATGCCAGACGATATGAAAGTATTCTCTATACAGCCGCAGATGTTGTGCATAATTTTTCCTGGCATTCTCCAATTATATTGCCGCAACCATATCAAGATAATGAGACAGAGCCAAATAGATTCAAGCGAAGTCTCAGAAAAACAGAGTGTACAATTCACATTGTCGCAGATGATACATTTTATGAAAGAGTGGGACATTCTGAGGTAAAAACGACTGTTGGAGAAATGATGTATTTTGTAAAAATGGCGGACAGGGTGTTTCGTGGTACAGACTTTGATGGCGATGGATCTAGTGATGGCATTGGTTTCAGTACAAGTAGAGTTACTGTTTTCACGAATGCTTCCCAAAACCCAATGTCTAATGTTTCTAACAACCAATACATATACACTTTTTCTAAGATAGATTTTGGAGGTTACTGCTTGGGTGTAGCTTTTACTAGTAGGGATTTTGAAGGTGTTTTAGGTAGAGCCTACCTTGCAAGTTCAAGCATAAATTCTCAAGGAGGAATATGTAGTAAAAGAAAATGGAATGTTAACTACAATACGAATTTTGTAACAACCCATAGCAGAGGGAGAAGGATGCCTATATATACTACTACATTAACATTGGTACACGAATTTGGACACAATTTCGGTAGTCCGCATGATGAAAGTGACGTTTGTGCACCCGGTGGAGTTGACGGTAACTTTCTTATGCACCCCTTTGTACAGCCTGGGTCAAAGCCGAATAATTGGTTATTTTCTTCCTGCAGTTTGAATTATATATTCCCTGTCTTGAGAAACAAAGGACAGTGTTTTGAATACTCAAGTTCTGACAAGGCTGTATGTGGGAACGGAGTAAAAGAAGCAGACGAAGAATGTGATTGTGGTACAGTGTTGACATGTGATGAGATCGACCCTTGTTGTACACCAAGCGACGTAGATTACAAATCTAGAGATGTACCGTGTGAAATAAGAACTTCCCTTGGACATGAATGTACACCACAATCATCCCCTTGCTGTGACTTTAAATGTAAAATAATCCAACCAGGCCATTCCTCTTGTCGGGCAGAAAGAGATTGTACAGAGAGAGCACTTTGTGATGGCGTTTCACCTGAATGTCCAGTTTCAGCAAATAAGCCAAACGGTACGGAATGTGATCTAGGAACTAAGATTTGCTTGAAAGGACAGTGTTCTTTGAGTATATGTGACATTCACGGACTTGTGCATTGTGACTGTGTTGGTGACCTCGAATGTAATATATGTTGCATAGAACATAACGGGTCCGTATGTTCACCGACGGTCAACCATGCTAGAAAGCCAGTTTACAGGAACCACGGAGAATCATGTAAAGGAAGAAATGGGTTTTGTGACGGTAATGGTAAATGTATTGAAAAAGAACACGGAAGAACATTGGATTTTATACCCGAAGTTTTCTCAAAAGAGAATATAGAAGGTGCCAAAAGTTGGATTGGCAAATACTGGTACTACGTTGTCATATTAGTTTTAGCGCTTATTTTTCTGGTAGCTGTATTTATGTTCACATGCAGACCAGAAAAAGTCCACACAAGCGCATTCATGCATGGTAATTTTGGACGAATACAGAGAGAAGCCGAGTTACAAATGAAATACTTACAACGAAGAAAGGCCGAAACTAAAACTGACTTTGATAATGCTCTGCTAAGACTTGAAACTAATGCAGACATGCCTCTGGCGAGCGCTTTGACTAGAATGATGACATTTTTCCCTACAGCTCCGAAAGACGTCATAATTCAAACATTGAAAAACAGCGCGAATGAGGAGGCGGCTATAAAAATAATGCTACTGAGAAACTACCCATTTAGAAAGATATGTAAATCCCATGTAACAGGGAAAGACATGTTTGTAAATTAATCAATTGTCACCGTTTGATGTACTACGAATGAACAAATGAATGAAATTTATACAGAAGAGAAAAAGTTTTGCCACATGCAATTTATACAAAAAAAAAAAAAAAATCAAACTGATTCTAATGAAGCCAAGTTGAAATGCAGCGACAATTGTGAGATAGTTTTGTTTGCCGAATAAGTGAACTAGTACCTCCAGTTGAAAATATGCCCGACGTTCTGGCAAACAGTTAGCCTTTTTTACCCCGCTTTGCACGTGAACGTGCGTGCAAAGCGGGGTAAAATCGGCTTTTTGTTTGCGCTGTTTTGACATGCTGAACGCAGGGCTAGAGCTGTCGTAATAGGTAATGCAAAAGCAATGGCGTTTATATTCCACTTCGCTGATCCAGAATACACTATTAATGTACATAAGTTACAGGCCCCTTTTCCAAATACAAAATCGCACTTGACAGTTGTAGTTCTGATACCAAAGACGTAGACTGGCTCCCGTGCCACTGATCTGAAGTATATTGAAATGAGTAATTCAAATAGAGAAAGTATAATTTCTTATCAGCTTATATATTTCTCTGACTGGCCGATCGGTTGTCAGTCTTTAAGTTGGAATGCGGAGCAATTCCAACTTAGATTTAACAAAACCGCAAAATGAACACAAGATAATTTCATTTCGGGTTTTTTGTGAACACATATCACGTGATCAGGATGTGAATACACTTCGGCCTATTTTGTATATCTCAACTTGACATAGACATACAGTTTATTTCATCAAAAAGTAATAATGCCGTACAATTACACAACTATCACTTCATGTATATTATTAACACGCTTATTTATATTTTAAACGATATTTATTGAAAGACGCGTACGAATTTACTAGTATCACATGTTTGCGTTACTATATTTGGAAATCATGTGATAAGTCAAGTCCAATAAGGTCAGCTATTGACATTAGCACCAGCCAATCACGTGGTCTACTTATTTGGTAGTGTCGCGATCTGTTTTCTCAGTATTGTGGCAATAGCACAGGCCAATCACGTGATCTGCTTATTTAGTAATTTCGCGACCTGTTTTTCGTAGAATTATGTTATACATGTAGCTTCTTTAAGAGGTATAATTTCTCTTTCTGAACGACCTTATTAAACATTTAACTTTTGACAAATTGACATTCATCTCAATCAAAAACATTCTTAAGCGCCACTCAGCGCTCCATTCATTCATTCCAAACAATCACTCAAACCATTCAAAAACGCTCAAAATTACAAAAAAATAAGATCAACATGTACATTCAAAATGACTCGAGTAAAGCAAAAACCAAATCGCGATTTCACTGACATAATTGAAATTTATAGCGTCTAATTGGTTCTTGACGAAATAGAAAGTTATTGATGGAACCTTTATGCATATTTTATTTAAGGGAGGTTTTACATATCTCTAATTTTGTTCATCCTGAACAAAATAAGCTTTGTTCATCCTGAACAAAATAAGCGACATTGGATTCCCTCCCTTAAATTCACTCAAAACTCGCTCCACTCACTCATTCAACATCATTCCTTAATTATTCCAAAATCGTTCACCCCGTCAATTTCACGATGTTATTAACTGTACCCGCAACTCAGAAGTAGAGGAGCATATATTGATTTCATCATGTCTGTCTGTCAGTCCAGTGACCTTTTGCTTTCCGCTAGCAAAACGGAGAAGAAATTGACCTGCAATAACAAAACTTAACACAAATGTTGCCGATGACCCAAAGAAAAGCCCTATTGTTTCGGGTCATACATGTCACGGTCATAAGTAAACTTTAACTGTTTTAAAACAGTTTCCACTCTAACTGAACAACCAATTGACCCAAATCATAAAACTTGATATTGTCAAATGTTGTCAATGACCCAAGAAAGTGCCCAATGTTTGGAGTCACGAAGGTCGAAGTCACGACTGAACTTCGTCAAAAAATTGTCTTGAGATTCTAACTCATGAAGTAAAGACTTCCCTGCGAAAATAGTTTTTCATCAAGGACAAAGCGCTAGTTGGGTCCACTTTGTCGACAATTCTAATTAAAAATGCAATTGATAACTCTAATAGAGCAGAAGTCATTTGCAAAATAACATAGAAACTGTTTTGAGTGTATAGGTATCCGCCTGGGCGTCCATTAGTCGGCTGTATGGTACGTATCATTTTCTTCCTTTTTATCTCACCCTAGCACAATGTGCTCAAGGTGAGTTTTTCAGATCACCCTGAATCCGTCGTCCGTCTACTTTCTTAAAATTTCTTCTTCTCCTTAAGCGCTGGGCCTAATTCAAGAAAATTTGCCAAAACGTTTCCTGGGTGACCTTTTCAAAATGTTCGCTAAATTCTGATTCGTCCATAAATATGGGCGTGATAAGGCGGGCCTTATTTTGAGCCAGAATAACGTCTCCTCCTGAATCCCTGGGCCCATTTCAATGAAACTTTGACAGAATGTTTCTGGGGTGACCCTTTTTTAAAAATTGTTCATGAAATTTAGATTGGCCAATAATATTGGCGTGGAAGGGCGGGCCTAATTATGAGCCAGAAATCTTTGAATGATATCTCCATCTGAACCACTGGACCAATTTCTGTGAAACTTTGCCAATGTTCCATGGGTGACGCGTTTGAAAAATTGTTCACTGAATTATGATTAATCCATTTAATAAGGGTGTGACAGGGCGGGGCTTATTTTGATCCCAGAATCTTTGAGCGACATCTCCTCCTGAACCACTGCGCAGATATCAATGAAACTTTACCAGAATGATCCTTAGGTGACCCTTTTCGAAAATTATTCACAATTTTTGATTGGCCCATAAATATGGGCGTGACAGGGCGGCCTTAATTTGAGCCAGAAGACTTTGAATGACATCTTCTCCTGAATCACTGGGCCGATTTCAATGTAACTGTACCAGAATGTTCCTTTGATGACCCTCTTCAAAAATTGTTGGCAAAATGTTTATTAACCCATTAATGTGGGCGTGGCAGGGCAGGGCTAATTTTGAGGCTCCTCTGCAATGAATGGGTTTGCAGGGTCTATTATCACTGTTTATTCTTCAAGTAATATCTCCTTTTCAACAATTAGGCAAATTTGAATGAAACTTTGCCAGAGAGTTTCTTGGATGAGATCCGCTGGACCAATCGAATTCAGATGAGCGATTTAGGGCCATTCTGGCCCTCTTGTTATATTTTTTTCTTTCATCAGTTTCAGGCCTGTATAGAGATTGAGGGGTTTAAGCGTCTGTCGTTCTTGAAATACATTGAGATATATACGCCCGTCAAAAGACGAGGCGTATTATGAGATCACCTGTGGTGGGCAGGAGGCGTCAGCTTCGTTAGTGGCTTGAGGACACCGTCTCTTGATCGCATTCCAACTTATCAGTACTTTCAGTACTTTGATTGAGAATATGAGATGTAATTTGAAATAGTAAAACATGAGTGATGTATTTAACACTGGGCCAACTTATTTCTCCCCCGGGCGGGGCCCGATTTGGTTGTTTTTCAGCCGGGCCACAATTTGAAACCCGGCCCTGTGTTCCAGTTGACAAGATGCAACAAACCGTTTTTTAATTATACCCCGCTTTGCGCGTGCACATGCTTGCAAAAACGGGTATATTTGAACACAGTTTGTAGCATCTTGTCAGCCGGAACTCAGGGCCGGGTTTTAAATTGTGGCCCGGCTGAAAAACATCAAAATCGGGACCCTTTCGGGCGAGAAATAAGTTGGCCCACTAACTGACAGCCTGGGAGCCAGACTACCAAAGACGGAATTCAGTTCTAATGGAAGTTATCAAAATTGCCCGAAAACGGGGATTCTAACAAGTTTCATAATCATTGGATTCAATAAGAATTATCAAAAAAAAGTGCAATAAAACTTCATCAATATTTTTTGTCCTAAAGGTGATCCAATCGACGCTTTCTCATGGCCCGTGGATTAAACTGTATCGGGTCGAAAGTGGCGTTATATTAATAATGTGTTTAAGATAAGCTTATGGTAACCATATGCGTATCATTTAAACGCATTCAGAAGGCACCGGACAACCAGAGAATATATAGGATAAAGGCAATATGTGCACTGTGACAAAAGATGAATGCTCTCCGTCCGCCCCCTTTGTATGATTTAAGTGTTGGTGAATAATCAAAACATCGTAACTACAGCTTAAATATGCTGTAGTTTCGATGTTCTGATCATTCATCAACAATATTTTTCAACAGATGATTATTTCTTCTACGTACTTGCGTAATGGGAGTTACGCCCTTGGTAACACACTGACTATCTAATGACCATATAGTAAAGAATCCGATCATACTGTGTGGATGCAAAGGCTGATCTGAGTCTTAACTTAGCATTGCGCTCGTGTGAAATTGTTTGCATTTGGTGGACAAAACGTAGACAATGAAGAAGTTTCTTTTAAGATGCAATTTATTCGATTCGATGTTTTTAAGGTTTTTTTTCTACAGGGGTATTGAATATTGGGATTGTTTGGGAAGGGTTACCATACGCTAAATATAAAATATATTATTGGTATTTTTTTTTTTTTTTTTTTTTTTTTTTTTTGTCTTTTTTTTTGGTTGTTGTTGTTCTTTGTGTGTTCCTAAAGAAAGATTGAATTAGACCGTACCAACTGGAAAGCCAAAAATGTTTACGTTTATCAAGATAAAACTTGTTTTGTACTCTACTAAGAAATCTCTCAATTTTTTTGTTGGAAAAAAATCGTTCGATTTCTGCTTGGCCGCTATATCTTCATGAATGAAGCTTTTGATGTAAATATGTTTTTAAGCATTGAATATGGCTTTCTTGTTACATAAGGTTAAAAGAAAATAAATTATACTTGCAATTGGAATTTGAAGCCTGAGAAAATTCTAAGTTAAGTTAAAAAATAGTTTTATAATATATAGAACCCAGATATCGCCTACTTGATGCACGCGTGACCTTGTAATATGCGTTAAGAACCGCCACTGGACGACATGTGGATGATCAATGGGCGATGTCCGATTAATCTTATGAGCACCGATGACATATTATGCATGATTTATCTCCCGTTTATCAGGGCTACAGATTGCAAAACTTTTCTCATTCTAAAATTTTCTGAATTTTCTCAAACTTTAATCATCCTTTTTTTTAATACTAATATAAATGTTTGGACATAAAAGATACCATTAAAAAGTATCAACCCGTTGATATCTTTTTATGTTCAAATATATTCATTTAAATTCCAAGTATGAGAAAATTGTCTGTTGATAATGAGAAATGTTTTAAATTCGATGAGCCTTATAATATCGGATCAAGACGTGTTCGTAGGGTTCAGAAAATGACACAATAAAGTTTAGTTTATTTGTCCCGAGACGGTTCTTTTGAGAAAAATATATAGAGGATATTAAATGAGTG
Organism: Fragum whitleyi; assembly: GCA_948146395.1. Taxonomy (NCBI): domain Eukaryota; kingdom Metazoa; phylum Mollusca; class Bivalvia; order Cardiida; family Cardiidae; genus Fragum; species Fragum whitleyi. The sequence goes on from OX411544.1 coordinate 31,103,504, forward strand.
GTCATTGAATACGGAATTTATTGAACGAGTAATCTATAAGCAGATAAAAACGAGGCAGCGCTGAGTATTTATCGGTTTCAAATGAGGAGTTTAATAATACTCAGAACAAGAAGTTAAGCGCCACCAGTTTTTAGACAGAAAATTTTTTACAGGCAGGGAGCCTGCATTAATTCAAAATAACAAAGATGTAAATATTGAGTTCCAATGTATGTTGACTTAACAATTTCACAACAATACATGGGTGGTGATAAATTTTATTGACTTTGTACCTTGAAATGCAAATGACGTATTTTCACTTTTTTTCAAAGCATGAAAAACTATTGTCAAAGCCGACTTACTGTGTTGTCTATGGCATATCTTAGTCAGTAGTGTGTGTAAGATCCGTGAGCATTGATCACTGCGCGCACCCTCCTCGGCATGCCACGAATCAGCCTCTGGATGATGTGTTGAGGGATTTGCTGCCACTCCTGGTGCAGTGCTGCTTCTAACTCAACCACATTTTGTACAGGAGGCTCTCTCCGACGTATACGGCGCCCTAAAATGTCCCACAGGTGCTCGATGGGGTTAAGATCGGGACTACAAGCCGACCATGGAATGGTGGTGATGGCTTCACGTTGCATAACGTCCGCCACGACTCTTGCTCTGTGGGGTCTGGCGTTATCATCCATGTACACTGGTCTTGTTCGGAGAGGGTGATTGTCAAAATGTGGAATTACCACAGGAAAAAGGATGTTATCGCGATATTTATCGCCAGTCAATGTTCCTGGAACTGTCACTAGGTCCAGTTTACAGCCGTAGGAGACACAACCCCATATCATAACGGAGCCACCACCACCCTGATAGGTTGGTTGGACGTACTTTGGTGCAAATCGGGTGTTAGGTTGTCTCCAAACACGAATTCGGACATTGGTGACATGCAACAACATCCTGCACTCATCTGACCAATGGATCCGACGCCATGATGCCAAGTTCCAACGTGCCCTCGCTCTACACCATATTAGACGTTCATTGATGTGTCTCTGTTGTAATTGGACGTTTGAGGGGTCTTCGTGCCTTATACCCAGCCATCCGAAGTCGATTTCGCACTGTTAAAATAGAGACCCGTCTGTGTGTATTCCAGTTGTCCCTTAGTACAGGCGCACTGGTGAAGGGTAGACGTCTGACGTGACGCAAAAGTGCTCTATCCTCTCGAATAGACGTTACTCTAGGGCGTCCAGATCTGACACGGTCCTTAACGTCGATTGTCTGTGCGTGTTTTTGTACCAAACGTGTTATGACACTGTGGTGATACCCCAGCTGTCTGGCAATTGATCTACAAGACATTCCAGAATCTCGCATTCCAATTATTCGCCATCTTTCATTTGTAGACAATCTACGCCTTGCTATGACTGAGTTTCAAATCGAAATGTAAACAATTGTACGAGCTATAGTTCCGCAAGAAAGAGTGAGGTTTGAGTTTCAAATCGAAATGTAAACAATTGTACGAGCTATAGTTCCGCAAGAAAGAGTGAGGTTTGAGAAACCGTTATCTCCTACCATTTTCAATGTAAAATTGATCTTTGATCACTCACTTGAAATTGTAGGTCTATACACGACGTAGGTATCTCTGACAGAAAAGCTGATTTTCCACTTTGCACGAGCCCTGGCTTTACAGTCATTGCACGAGACTTGCTGAATATGCACGTGCATCCGAAACGTTTTAAATCAATAGCTACAAGGTTGTTCTAACCGTTTCACAACATAGATACGTTATTAAATTTTTCGATAGAAATTTTATTAACTTAAAACTTAGTGGCTCTTAACTTTATGTTCTGAGTATATATAAATCCGTATTTTATGAGCACTAACTTGATAGTCTATGTATTATATGACCTGAATTTTTGCAATAAATAAAGGAAATTCCAAACATTTATGAGTTCCAGTTATTCCACGAAACATATAACGCCATTTGCGAATTGACGTCATCAAATGCATTATGACGTCATTTTCCACACGAAAAAATAACGTCGCTTTACAATTTTGGCTCATTTGCAAAGTTATTCCACTAGTGTAATAACACCCGTGTAAAATCAAAAAATATTCAAAGGCTTATTTGACTCCCTCGACGTCGGTCATATTATAACCATCAATAACTCAGGACAGGTTTTATCACTTTAATCAAAGCACTGTAAGTGCTGATGGTGATCATCCCTGTTCGCATAGTAAGGCGGTAGAGACATTTAAAAAATCTACTCAATATATACATTAAATGGAAATATGGCAAATCGATAATACCAAGGTAGTCCAACCAATTATTTCTTTCTTGCCGCACAGATAAAAAGCCATCCAAGTATTTCCATTGAAATGTTGATTGAATACTTTTCATATGGAAACAAACTCTGCTTATAAATGGGGGAGATTTTCATCATAATAATATATATTCCTAATTTTAAAGGGTTCCCTGGGATAATTCTTGTGAGATTTGGATGACATCCATGCAAGCTTTAGCTTTTAAGAAAGGGATCTCATCAAATAAATTATATGGAATTGATATTCGTTCAGAAAAGGCTTGATTCACATGTACTGTAATCATACTAAGATTTTGCATACTGATACATGGTTTCGCAGGAATCATTTTCGTAAATAGTTTTTAGCTATAGGCGAAAATGAGTAATTTTACTAGGTACTAGTAGTTGCATTGCCAACATTATTTACCTAACGTGTTTCGATTTAAGATTTGTAATTTAAGCAGTCACTCGGAACTTTCGCCCATTAACGCTCATTTTACCACGGTGCTATTGCTAACTGTTTATGGACATGTCGTCACGCGTAATGATAGAATTATTTGTGAAACATATTGGTTAAAAATCAAAACGCATTCGCAGTTCACGTTTGTCACTAAATGGTTACCGTTTCTAATGCTAACTACGTATATTGGTATATACGGTAAAAACAGTTCAGGAAGTTTCGACCTAAATAACACATGTTTTCCGGCAAATTACTACGGGAATTTGACATAACGATGGTTTAGAGCAAAAACATAGTATGTGTCTATAATATGTATAGACACATACATTTTTTACTTTGTTAAGCTCTAAGCCCTTGATATGCTTACTCAAATCATCAATACGCCCGATTAAAAAAATGCAACTTCTTTTTGTACTTCATGTATTCACAAGATGAAAAATTCTAGTATAACACCATTCACAAAATAAACAGTGATCTTTCGTAGAGAAACAATGAGAAATACTTAATTGAATCTAAATGGGCACTACTTTATTTCGAAGCTATTAAGAACCTACTGGGTGTTCCCTACGTAGGTGAACGTTCACCAAAAAATTCAAATTGCTTTCGATACTATTAGTAATCATACTCTCTTCAAAAAGTAAGTGTCCTCTTTTAAATTCCGACTATCAAAATTAAACCACTGAGAGTAATAAATTTTCTTACGACGTATCTTGAGATTATTTGGTCTTCAAGCTTAGTTACGAAGTTAAGGTCGCCAAATAAAGAAAATGTTATAAACAAAATGGCGGAAAATGGCGTGATCAAAACAGTCAAATCCGGTGAAAATAAGTGTTTTGATTGGTCAGTCTATTTCTTTTATTGGCAGCAGCGATCTATTTATTCGCTGTTATCATTTAACATTTCAATGACCGATCACTCCGCACTGTAGTAGGTCATTTACTTGGTTTTACACCAACGGGAGTCCAGGGACCAAAGTCCACCCTTTTTTACAGACAGGGGTCCTTGTTTATACCCCCAAAACTATGTCGACGGTCGGTCGGTCTGTCCGTCGGCCGGTCGGTCAGTCCTTAGCCTTTTTTGTCCGGTCAATTTCTCAGCAGAAAAAATGCGAAATTCATTCTTACTTAAGATATGTGATAAGTATCAAGCAGAGACGTACAAGTGAAATGTTCGTTACGATCTTTTGACTTTTGACAGAGTTACGGCCGTTTGACGGAAAAAATGCTTTTCGATATTGACAAGCACTTGTAGGGGGATACTAGTCCGCATTGCTAGAGTATAGTTTTGCTTGTTAGGAGTTCGATGACCCCCGATGATCATATGAAAACATTTTAACATACACATGAGAATGGCAGTTTCCTTTCAATCATTCTGTTAAATTTTCAGATATGTTCAATAATTAAGTTTTTGTAAGCAATATTTGATTGAATCTCTTAAAAAATGAAAGCAAACTACCTTATAATTGGCAACGAACAAGCAATTTCTTTCTTCCCATCTCGTTCACCCCAATATGAAAATTCGGGCTTCTTACTCTTAGCTTGGACTCCTTTCTCGGCTCCACTGGTCAAATGCCAGCGAGCCATTGTCATGCCGTTGCGTTCGTGCAAAAGCTTTTATCTTTAACCATCTACAGCCTCCCAAACCAATAGGCCGATTTAAACCAAACTTGGCGGAAATATTCCTTGAGTGACCCTATTCCAAAGATGATCAAGAAATTTTGATTTGCCCTCAAACGTAGGCATGGCAGGACGATGCTTATTTGCCCTTTAAAAAATCTTCTTCTCCCAAACTATTGAGCCGATTTCAATGAAGCTATGCGTGAATGTTCCTTGGATAGCCTTATTTAAGATTATTCAAAAATTCGTATTGATCCCCAAATTTGGTCGTGGCATTGCGGGGCTTGTTTTCACTTCAAAATATTGACAATCTTCTCCGCCCTAAACTTTTGGTCGATTTCAATTAAACTTGGCATGAATGCTCCTTGGTTGAACCTTTACTTACATTGTCTAAGAAACTATGATTGACCCCCCCCCCCCCCTCCCCCCTCTTCTCCCAAAACCATCAATGAAATAGCTTCCAGCTGCTCTCCCACATGTTGGAAGACAAATAGTCGGAAAGGATGCTTGCCGCAGTCGAGAATCGAACCAAGGACCTTTTGAGTGACAGTCTGCATCGCTACCCCAGCGCTATGATATCAAGTATCTTGAGTAGGTATAACACCAAGATGTTTTTTCTTTAAATCTGTGTTTTCCCACTTTGAACACACAGAAATGTAAAGGAACATTTGTAATTTCAAACATATGAAAAAATGAAAGAGTAAGAAGTGGGAAAACACAGAAATATAAAGCAACATTCGTAATTTTAAGCATATGGAAAAATGAAAACATCCTAGGTGTTTCAATTTTTCCATTCGAATTCATGACAGCAAGCCAGTCTTTTTTGTTGTGTGTGTGTGTTTTTTTTTTAAAAAAAAGATCGACTTTTGTACAAATTGCTCTTAATTTTTGTTTGACCTTAAAGAAAATAGTCTTTACTTTGCCTGATATAACATCGGCTATGAAAATTCTTGAACTGTATGGATACTTCAAAGGGGTCCTGGTAACCTTATTAGAAAAGAAAATGAACTCTTCGGCGACCCGTTAATTCGAAGTTAAGGCCGTTAAAACATCATAGATAGTTGCTGCAAACAACACTGCAAAGTTGTTGCAATCGGGGAAACATTGCATTTTAAAGACATATTTTGGAAAGAAGAACAGATAAACAATTTCTTCTGTTTCGACAATATTTTATTTTCAAATTTGAAATCACGGGTCGCAAAATACCTGCACTAAATGCACTGAATTTAGATTGTACTTATTCATTTTAGTTCGACTGCGACAAAAGCTTTTAAGTTTATGGAGAAGCTTTGGAATATCCAATGTTGATCTTTTCACGTCCCTTAGAGAGAGGGGGAGAGAGAGAAAGAGACAGAAAGAGAGAGAAAGAGAGAGAGAGAGAGAGAGAGAGAGAGAGAGAGAGAGAGAGAGAGAGAGAGAGAGAGAGAGGGAGAGAGAGTGGGAGAGAGAGCGAGGGGGAGAGAGAGGGAGAGAGAGAGGGGGAGAGAGAGAGGGGGAGAGAGAGAGTGGGAAAGAGAGAGAGGGAGAGAGAGAGGTGGTAATCGTTTAACCCTCATGCAACCCAACTCTTCACCTAGGTTGACGAGAACGGTTAAAAAGTATTTTACCCATAAAACACCTCGGAGACGGTGGGAGTAGAACCGCGAACATTCATATCACAAATCGAGACTATGCAACTGAGGAACTAGATAATTCTGTCGTCAATTATCCAATCTGGAAGTCGTGGGTTCGATCCCCGGTGGCGGCAAATATCCTTTCCGACGTTTGTCTCTCACCAATGGGTTGATATAATCGTAAACCTATGTGAGATAGGAGTCGGAGGCTAGGAAAGGGTGTAATGGTAGTACATGTGAAAGAAATACCAGGAATCCGTTGTTAGGTGCTCCGGCCGATATAACTGCGAAATTGTTGAAAGCGGCGTAAAACCCATTCAAACAAAAAAAAAACTGTCGTCAATTAGTCACAGTAACTCAAAAAAGGAGTTATATCTTGGCTAATCTGAACATATAACCTAGACCGCAGACTGATTACAGAGTTTTGCAACCCTCTGTCATTACCTTAAGAAATGCGTCGATCTTAAATAGGAATTTAACTATTTAAAAGAATGCGACAAACTTAATTTGATATTTGTTACATTCCAAGACAAATTTTACGTTTTCAGGGGCATTCAAAGACAACAGCTGTCAAATGTATTTAAGCGACACCTTCAAAAGTTAACAAATAATCAATGATATTTAATTATCATTTGATAATGACATCGGTACAGTTCGGTTGATTTTCCAATCCACATGCTCTCTCAATTAGATGTAGCTTTTGACCTCATCGGTAAATACTGTTAAAATGAAGCTCGAAATGCAAATCAGACAATACATCTCTCAAATGTTGAAGGTAAACCATTTTGACCATTTTCTTATTCTAGATCAACCATTTTACCTTGTCATGTGAGCATTAGAGCCTGTGTGTGACATTTCCAACAATTTGAAATATTCATGAGGTGCAAACATTTAACAGCCTATACAGTCGAATACTGTTAATAAAAAGATCTGATGCCTCTACAGATACTTTGAGACCTTATCTATCTACTAAACGCATAGTGAAGACTCTGGTCAGACTGTGCGGGTGCACAGGCTGGCCAGAGTCTTTGCTTTGCGCATATTTGAAATTGTAGGAAATCTCACGCACAGGCTCATTTTCGAAACACTTACTCTAGCTTGGCTCTGCTGGATCACATTTCTTTTTCAAATATTTGTTTTGCACCATTTAGAGATGGTCCGTCCCAAAGAACCGCATGTACAAGAAATTCCGCTTACGTCATTTTTATAGGATAAATGGAGTTGCAGCGGTTTTTCAGAAATAGTATCTTGATGGTATTTGAGTTGTCAAAACCCAGAACATTTTAGTAATGGATTGATAAATGGTGATTGGCGAAGACTTATGATCCTCGACCTAAAAGCAGATTTTTTTCTTTTATTTTAATGTGACCTTACACTGCTTTTAACAATCTTTCAGCAAAACCGAAAAAATAGAACATCTGGGACCTCTATTAAAAAATATAATAAGTAAGAATGAGCATTCCAGATTCAGTAAACCATTCAAGTGTCAAAAGTTTCGACTCCGGTCAGGTTGCACAGTCTTGCATGACCTTAAATGAGATCTATTATCAAAATATGAGCATTGTATCTTGAATGGACTTCAATTGATTAGCTATGTTCTTTTTAATTAAGTTTTGCAAGCACACAGACAAAGTAAAACAATATGCCCCCAATCTTATCGAAGTAGGGAGATAAAAGTAATTTCATTACAGTGCACTAAATCTTTACAAGCCTGGAGGATCTGCATGCACAACATACAGTAAAGCTTGCAAATAAGAGACCACGCACAGGACCATTGAAAAGTGGTCTTTCAACAAAAAAAGTCACAATTATCATGACCTTAGCCTAGCTTGCTTCGTCTTTTGAGTCATTCGTAGCCACTACCATCTGAATATAATGAATAATGAAACTTGTTTTAAGCAACTCTTGACGGTATCACAAAAAAGCGGTCGTTAAAGAAAAATAGCCGCTTTATAATGTTTTGTTTACATATAAGAAACATGCTTTTTATTGAATATGCATATTATTGCGAAATTCTCAATTTGCCTTAGTTTGTTGATCAAACCCAATAGAATTGTCTCATTGAGACGATTCGTGTGAGCTTTAACAACACAGAGTTCAATAATTTCAATAATCTTTAGACCAAAAATCCCCTTTTTAAGCTATTTGATTTAGAGAAGGGGAGTTTGAAAACAGTCGCTTGATAAAAGTGGTCGCTTAATAACATGGTCGCTCGAGCAAGATGGTCTGTAGTAACAAAGTACAAGCTAGATAGCAAAGAAGAATACACAAACGGTATATTTTGAGTTTTTAACTATAGGTAGATTTTGCGCCGTGAGCCGTGAAATCAACTTTTAACCGTTAAATTCTCGTGCCATTTGTTCGAAATAGATAAAACGGGTTTGAATAACGCATAAAGAAAGTTAAAAATTTTCCTTGTAAACCCACATTATGACTTGTCTTAAAACGTAAGGTTTACTCAAACATGTACTTTCATAATTGCAGCGAAGGGATCAGGTTAAATTCCTATCATTTGCTTTTCAATCATACCCGATTTACCTATTGTACTGGACTCAGCGCCTACGTCAGAGCTCAGTTTTGAAAATACACCTATACAGACATTTTACGTGGTATAGTGCGGTTTTATTGACTTGAATCTGACTCCTACTATTTAGATGAATAAAAATATGATTTTTCCTACTTTGCTTTGCACGTGCTTTCATAGGAATGAGTAACAAACGATATTGAATGTACTATACATTTTGTCTATTGATAAAATATTCCGGTAATTGTTATTTAAGCATTTTTTCCACAGAGGTCAAAGTCGGGTCAAATTAATCAGGCTATATCAGTATGTAATTTCGTATAAACGTGATCACAGAGACCTTTCTCCACCAAAAGCTCTAATCCTTTTTGAAACTTTTGAACTTTGGCTACTGCGTTAATTATTGTTTTACAACCAGACAAGTAAAAAAAAGAAAATATTTTTTTTAAAAAATAAAAAAAAAGAAAATGCATGATCGAAAATGGAAAAAAATGAAATACGGTATAGATCTAATAAAATAAATTTTGATAGAATGACAGCTATAGACTCTGAAAATCGAAAGATTATATTTCGAACCCGGCTAGCTAGCATATTTCAATGCGAAATAATTATCGATGTCTCCATTTAAACATTCGGCGGCTGGCACGAGCTTGAGGAATGAAAGCTAATTGAAAACGCAACAACCTGCCTTAATTAATTTTCGACCCGGTCGCGTGACCGTTGACTACTTTTGTAAAATAACGTGTAAATCAGCTCGTTAAATTCCTTTTGATGACGTTTACACCAGCTTCATAAAATTTAGAAGAGAACTAATCTAGAGTTATTTATTTATTCTACAGTGGATTTTACAGTATTTTAGCTCGGCAACTGTATATGTTAGGTCCTTGGTCTAATAGTATTACCGCGGCTGGCTACGGTAGCAGAGGGTCCCGGAATTGAATTCCGCCCGGGCTATGGGATATTCCTAAAAAGAAAAATAAATTCACGTTCCTCTTTAACTCTGATTTTAAATGGGGGTATGAGCAGAGTTGTACGTCTAAGGTACTTTGGCAGCAAAGAGAAGCACAGTGTGACTACAATTCAACGATGTTATGCTAGGCATTCATCCTGCTGATCATAAAAATTTCCTGCTGTTCTGTCTTAAAAATATACGGCCCTGCACCCTCCTTTTTCAACAAATAGCAATTAGATAAGCTTCGCATCCAAGGGTAAACATTGGCATTTATTATGTAAAAGAATATTTTAAAAAAGTACATAATTTTTAATTATATTTTTAAATTCTATCAAGAAATCTATACTGTACATAATGGATTGAAATAGAAGAAAATAAGAATTGAAAAAAGTACGAAAATGTTGAAAGTGAAGTACAACAATCATCCCAGTGACCGTTAATTCCGATGGAATGACTTCTATCGATCAAATTAAGCAAATTCGTTGAACAGAAACTTCATTAGTGCCGGTTAATTGACAATTAAATTACACGTTCAAAGCATGAAAGAATTACTTTTCTAAAGAAAGGTCGCTTCAGGTGCCGTTACCATGGCTCTTATTAGATGGTTTAGTCCTAAACTGTTGACATGTCAACCACGCATTAAATTTCTGAGAAACGTCTTTCTAGAAATAACAACTCGGGTATTCTGAAATTTTAGATAAAAAATATAACTAATATTTGAGAATATTTTATTAACAAATAAGTGTATTCTGATCAGCTGAAGGTCTGATTTCATAAATAACAATTTTAGGACGCAGCATTTTTAATGCTTGTTCACAAGTAATTCTTATAAGTAAGTATTCGCTTTATTTGCTAGACGCCATTAAATTATGATAAGTGAATGGGTCTATTCTTACTCCACAATAAAAGCGGTTGGTCCGCTGTAAGTTTTTTTTCAAAGACAGCATATTTTATATAAAAAAAGAGGTTGCTCATTAATAGTCGCTTTCTATCCTATCCTATCTTCTCGTTCCACTCATTCTATTCTATTCTTTCCCTTTCAGCGGCATTCTATTCTGTCCTTTTTACCATTGGCTTCCTTCATTTTCCCTCAATCTTTTGCCATTAACTGTGTTTTCAAATTTCTACATGTATTTCGTAAAGATACCCAATCAGTGCAATCAATTATGATGAAACGGAACTTTACAAACGATCATCTATCGCCAAGGGACCCTATGAGTGAATTGGACACTTTCAAAATGAGCAAACAGTTGTTTTCGAGCTCTAACTACATTAGAACATACCCCGGAGGAACTATTACATGCTATGAAATATGATTCAATATTTGATTGAGTGATACAATATTTGCAGCCGGCAATTCACCGCTTAGGCGACGAGGAGTAGGAAATGATTTTCCCATCATATCTCTATCCAAATATCGGCGATTCTCGGGAAGAGACTAAGTGGTCTATAAGGGCGCATCCATGGTTTCGGTCCGTCTTTTCGCATGTTGATTTACATAACGTTAAAAACACTAAGATGAGGTTGAGCAAAAAAAAAAAAAAAAAAAAAAAAGAAAAAAGAAGGCTGTATTAAATCTTGGCATAATTATACATCAGAAAGGTCTCGATTGACGATCGGAAAGCATAAAGGAACGTAATGACGGAAGAATAGCCAGAAGCCAAGTTTACCAAAGATTGACCCAAAATTACTACATATTTGTCCGAGAGACTTTCCCGTTTACGACAAAGTCTGAGCGTTCTGATCCGAATGGACCAAATTGAAATTCAACTTTGGAGCTAGTCATCTAGCGAAATTTGCTCTTAACAGACACTGCCTGTACATAGTTAATCAATCATTGCAAAATACTGAATATTAGTTGATTACTATTTGAATTCAATTAGGTATAATATGGCCTACGTCGCATGAGTGAAATAACCCCGTTTAATATTTTTGATATAACACGAGTGTTATTACACTAGTGGGATAACTATGCAAATGAGCTAAGAATGTAAAGCAACGCTATATACTTTCTTTGTATAAATGCCGTCATATACATGTACTTGCATTTAAGGACGTCATTTCGGCAAAGGCGGTATAATGTTTTGCGGAACAACTTGAATCAATGAATTTTTGGATTTTTTTCCGATTTATCGCAAATTTTCATGTTATATTATAAATAGAATATCAAATTTGTGCTAATGAAACATGAAAAAGATACCACTTATTCCATATAATTAAACGACGCCAAGTGAAAAAGCTGATATTTCTTCAATTTGAAGACTTTGAATGTAAAAAATATTTGCATGAAGATATGTATACATGCTGAATTAATAAAACCTTTTCCGTATATCAATTATTCATCTTTGATCACGGACGCTGTTGCCAAAGCATAGTAATTCCATTTCATATAAAGTGAATGAGATGTTGGTACGGTGCTTTGGTAGCTATCACTTTAAAACCTAGAACCATTTAGTGATGATAATTATTTCTTAAGTAATCAACTGAATAACATGTCATCTGACCCCTTGAAATCCACCTGGAAAAGAATTCAATAAGCTTTGCTTTGGTTCTAATCCATTTGAATTATTCTTCTGTGTTATGACATTCTGTATACACTTTTCATCAATAAAATATATGTTTAAACCAAGGTATGTAAATAGGTAGCAAAGCACATCGATCGCTGGAAAGGGTGATTGGAAATGGATTTTCATGTATAAGGGTTTCACCTCATAATTCCGAGGAATGGTAAATATTTGCAAAGTTACGATTATACCTGTTAAACTGTTGTAATATAATTGAAGACAGGCTGATAAAAAACGTATTTTCCCACGCTCGTTTTTGAGCATTTTACCTGTAACAGTTTACACGTGAGAGAATAATAACCCAGACAAACTCAAAATATATTTTATATTTGATTTGGCCGATCAGTTCGGATACAATTAAAGCTTAATAAAGTCTATTTTACTTTTAAGGACGATTTCGGGAGTTCGTTCTTGCGCAACGTCTTTGCGCATCGAACTCTTCAAAAAGGGGTATGCGCTCCAAACTTGCACTTATCTCGGACGTAACAAAAACACTACAAAAACCCTCTAAATTTCTATATTTCGCGGAAAAATCTTTCATAAAGACGATTAATTAATCCTATCACTAAAAATAATTATATAAATTATCGCAGCCATTTTATTTTATAGAAATAAAGGATATGACGTCAGCTTGTTGGTATTTGTGCCGTTAACGTTCCCGCGCATAATCAGACATCAAACAACGTTATCAGTCGTATATCTGATAGCTACATGGAACCGTCACATTTCATTTTAACGGGGTTTATTTTTGGAAGGTTGGCTTTGATAAAAAATTCTGTCGTTGTCAAATGATCTTGTCAGGTTTTTAATTTTCAATGTTTGGATTATTTTTTAATAGACCTGGGTGTATTTGAAAATTTATTGGGGGATGGGGGTGTGAGCGAGATAGATGACCTTGATCTCATCATAAGACTTCGATCGGGGAATTTGATGATGCTTATTGACAAGATCAATTATTAATCCATATGTGAGTATTCTATTTTCAACAGGCTTGAAGATTTTTGAAAACACTAGATTTTTGCGTGATTTATTTAACGTTGGCCTTGACATATGACCTTTACCAAGTGATACCCTAATTGTTGAGGAATTCAAATCCATAATCGATTAATTTAAGAAGGATTTAATATCATTGATTTTGTACATAAAATCGGTACGAGAAAAAGAATCTGGAGTGATTTTTTCCTTAGTGTCAAAACTGGGTGACCTAGAATTTGGCATTTTATCTAAAAAAAATAGCACGGTGACCATACCTTTTTTATATCATTATCACACGAACATATAATTATCTACAAAATATAGAAAAAATAAAATATTCTATCTCAGAGTTTTTGAGAAATTTGATCAAAAGTTATAAATTTTGAAAATATTCTCGTTTATTTTCGATATACCAGTTTTTACGCATTGGTAAAAAATACGCTAAAAATCATTTTCCTTTCAATCGATAAGTGTATAAGATTCAGTGCAAATAACTTCCTATCTATGAAATTAAAATAAAATTGATATTAATTGTTTGATTAGATTTGATTGTGTTACGGTTTTATGTAATTACCAAGAAATGAAAAGCGGCTTAAAATCGGACAAAGAATTTACTCGATACCTATGACATTCGTTGACGTTTTACAAAAAATCTGATTCGGTGACACCCTTTTTTCTATACAATTTTGCAATCGGCATACTTTAATCTATAAAATATGAAAAATAAAAAAAATCTATCTCAGAAAATTAATTCTAGCAATCGTCCTTAACTCAATGAAAAGTAGGTCTTTTATCAGAGTGAATACTTCAAAATCAATCACTCAGATATACATGTATAACGTAAATCTTGCACTTAAACATTAGAAACCAAATTGCATTAATAAATGCGTTAATTTCGTTAAGGAATTTTGCAAGTTGTTGTTGTTGTTGTTCTGAACCAAGTTTTGTTGTTAGACTTAAATTAACACAGGTTATATAAACTATTTGTAAATTTAGCAATGCGTAGATTTAGAGAAGTGAAGGAAACTTTTTTATCTATTACTATTTAAGAAAAGAAAAAAAAAACGAAAAAAAGCGATCAAAAACTGAAACCAACTTTAAACAGGTCACTGCATGCTTCTTTCGACACATTATAAAAGGCTGATTGTAACAGACAATAGAAGACACCAACTCTGCTTTGAAAAAGTCACAAAACTTGCAAAAATGCAGGAAAATTTCAAATTTCCAAACGAGGAATACCGTTGTGTTGTTGAAAAAACACTACCCTCCGATGCTTTTAATATAGCTGACTAGAAATAACTAAATATACTATATTATTTAAGACGTTCATTTGAGTAAAATGAGGTGAATTTGAAATCGGGGGTACCCCACCCACTAATGTAAATTTTGAAATTGACGGTACCCATTTTCTTATGCAAGTTAAATTGCTATCAACATTTTCTTTTTTTGAATGGCTATTTACCAAGTGAAAGGGCGGGGTATCAGAACTCAGCAAACAATAGCACCTTTAACATAATTAAGCAATACTTTTAGTTATGAGATGGAGATAATATGAATATTTGTTTCATTCATGATGGTATGAGACTAAAAGTCCAATCTCACTTGACGAATATAGGAAGTGGACTCGAATCTTAGTATGATTCCGTTTTTGTTTCACACCTCCACAAAAAAATCTGTATTATGATATAATGTCATCAAGACAAAAAAAAAAATATTAAGCTGATATGGAACTTTTCTGTGCACAAACTGCGTGCTCATAATTTGTTCATTTGGGTATGAAAGATTTTTTTCAGTCAATTAGATCGATGGTTTTGGATAGTTAAAACAAAGAAATGAAATTATACCGGAACATTCTAGCCTCTACGCTTTTAAAGCAAAAGTCTAAGTAATCTCTGAATATGCCTTGTGTCTAAGAAAAGGAATTATTTTCAGAATGACAACGAACAATACTTGAAGAAAATAATGATTGAGTAAATACATGCGTCACTGAGCCAATACCCTCATTCCTATACGTTCTGAATTCCTATAAGACCCGGAGAATACCTCTGCGAGCATGCGCAATATTGGAACTCGCATAATCTTCGGAAAATTCTTTTAAAAACATGTATTCGTAGCAAAGGCATTTCTGGTGAACTTATTCTTTTAAAAGGTATTGTTTTATATTGTCGTTCTACGCGGAACTAATTTTAAATTCTATGGTAAATATTTTTTGATATGTATTATTAGAACACTTTGCATAAAATATACTTATGGTTTACGTTATACGGAAAAAATATGTGTTTGATTTCCAAAAGCTTAATAGAGATGTACGTTTACATGTCCAATAATAACAAAAGTAAGTGAAAGAACGGTACACAAAATTTTGAAAATATTGCCGCATCATTTACATTGCTTGTTTTAAATGCATTTAAACAAGCAATGTAAATAATGCGGCAATATTTTCAAAATTTTGTGTAACCTTGTTACACTTTTTCACTTACTTTTTGTAAAATGCATTTACAAGTGAAACGTTTAAAATACGTCAGAGATTTTTCGTGCCATTTCATTTTTCTATGTAAAACACATGTAGAGATATGCATGATTGATTGATTAATTTGAACGTATGGTTTTTTTTTTTTTTTTTTTTTTTTTTTTTTTTTAAATAATTTATCTTAAGTTGGAATCTTTAACTTACATTATCATATTTTACCATTCTACACTTGAGATTTGAATCTTTCAGCAAAACTCAAATATACTGGGTGTTGCTGGTACTCGTTTGTTTTGTCTCGTTGAGAGAATTCAAACCTATAATAAAGGGTTGCATTGAGAGACTCGGGGTTAAATTTAGTTCTGCACCCCCACCCACCCCTGTTTTCAAGGTAGTGGACCCGTAATAGTTCCACGACGTTTCAGCATTAATGAACATAAACATTGTTAACCGAGGTTTCCTAATGATTTTCATTAGGATATCTCGGTTAACATATTGAAAGATCATGAGTCCCGAAATGTTGCGAAACTATTACGGTTCAACTACCTTGAGGCCCTTGATTCTATCTCATACCATATAATATTTTATGTATCAAATGCATAATTGCAATTTAACGTTGATTTTTATTGTTCTTAATAGCAATTTTTCGATCCTAGTCAAATTTGTTGATATGAATAATTGATTTGTGATCATTTCATTAATCAGTGGCATTTATTTATTTATTTATTTTACACTTTATTTATTTCATTGATTCATTCATATATTTATGTGTATCATCTATGAGTTACTGGTATCATCATTTCCTTCAAAATTATTTAGACATATTTTTTGTTTCTGTTTCGATTTTCAATAAATTCTTTGATTCAGAATAGATCAGAACTATTTAAAAAGAAAAAAAGAAGGAAAGCCAATTAACTGAAATATAAGGAGCAACTTTAAAGAGAATTTATGCTTTTAAATATTGAAAATATTTTTTTTTCAAAAACAAATCTTAACTCATAAAACATGGAAAATAAAATAAAAAAATGAATAAGTAAAAAAGTAAATTGCAAGCTTCATACATGTAAAGCTGTCTCGCGTTCCTCCAAGCTGGGGCAAACTCGAGCTCATGCGGATATTATTGCTTATAAAGTCAACAAGGAACTACATGTATCTGGTATTCAGTTTCGAAGGAGTTTTAAAAAAGCTGCCAATATTTCCATACCATTTAAAACAGTTTTGTACCAACCCCACAAATAAGATAGGAATCAGTAAAAGTTAATTGTGGGTTTAGTACATTCAGAATCTTACGAGGGTCCGAGATAATAAAACTTTTCTCATGCTCAACTGAGAGTTTTCTAAAATTTCAACTTGAGATTAAAGCTTTAAGTGTTGTAATACTATGATTAATGTATGGACATAGAATAGAAGTTTTAATTTCTAAATTATCACCATTTGCGTCCATGTATTCATTTGAATTCTAAATTTGATAAAATTATCAGTTGAGAAAAATAAAAGTTTTAAACTGACCCAAATTCATACGTATAGGGTTGGCGTTGCATATTAGAAAAAAAGAATACTATATATGAACACGTGTAAATATATTATCAAACGTATTTAATAAGAAGCAATAACAGTGATTCGAAACAGTGTAATTCTGAAATTGTCACCAGTCAAAGATAAAATAATTTCAACACAAACTTAAATTTTTTAAAATTTAAATTTTCAATCCCGATCCCGATGTTTCATTCATCTTTATATAGTTATTTGTTTGTTGTTTTCCCCCTTTAATCTCAATACTTTTTTCCAATGAAATTTTGGCGGTTTGATGCAATCACTTCGCTTAATATGCTCATAAATGTATTTGTTGTAAGCATACGAAAAAGCTTTTGCTATAAATAAAATGCTTATATATTAAACATAGTTTTATATTACGTGAGAAATATATAATTTGATTGTTGCTTGGCAGTTTTCTGTTTGCTATATATATTATATGTACTTAGTGTTTTGTATGAGAAAAAATATCTAACGAGGTTGGGAAAATTGATAATGGTCGAGGCTTTGCCGAGGCAATTATTAATTCTCACAACCGAGTTAGATATTTTTTATACAATACACTAAGTACGTATTATATTCATCTTATAACCTGTATTTGTCTTGTTTTTGTCGATGTTTCTGACTGAAATGCAAGTTTCTAAAAATAACATGATTATATCATTGTTCTTAAAATAACTATGTGATATCATAAAAAATATCATACGGGGTGTTATCATATGGATATGTGTATAGTTATAAGATAAAATTAGAGGAGGTATATTTCAGGTTCAATTTCGAAAGTACTCACTGATTGGCAGCTAGGAAGAAATTTCATTCAAATTCGAGTTTCAAGATTTGGTGACAGCGAGAGAGGCACCTTTCGGCACGAATTAAAAGGCAAATCCATGATAAATTATAAGCATAGCGTAAAGTTTTAAAACTGAAGTTAGAATGTATTTAGCCTTGAACTTGTGTAAATTCACCATACAATGATTTCCTGGAGCATTCTGTTGATGACAGCTTACATGCAATTTTGTCAAGGTTCTGGATATTTTGAAATCCAAATACTATCAATGGCGAACACACGTGGTGAAGTGTCGGACGGAAGCTGTTGCGGAACACGGAATGACGTCACAAGTACTTGTGTCGGTGAATGTGAGACGTTCTTTCATGTGTGTTTAAAACAGTACCAAAGTTTAGTAACTCTAACAGGAAAATGTACATTCGGTAACCACACCACGCCAACACTTGGGGGAAATTCATTTGAATACGTTCCAAACATTACAGTGTCAACCATGCAGTTGCCATTCAAGTTTTCGTGGACTGTAAGTAATGTATTTCAATTCTTCAATAAACCGCAATTTAGTATGATGCATGTTAAGGCGAAGTATACCTTTTGGTTATTCGACTAAAACTTAACCTCTTTGGTAAAGGTAGTTGAACCGTAATAGTTCCGCAGCATTTCGGATCTCAATATATTTCACAATGTTAACCGAGGCTTCCTTGTGAAATCAAAAGGAACCCTCGGTTAACACTTTTAAAGTTCGTTACTTCCGAAACGTTGCGGAACTATTATGGGTCAAATACCTTTAACCAAATTGCAAAATACATACTATTAAAAAACTTCTTTTTTTTCATTTCAATGAAAGCACATGGCGAAGGCGAGTAGGAATTATCAGAGTTACATTCATCTTAATGATAGGGGTCAACTTCAGGCCAACTAACCCTTTGCTGTTTAATCCCAGCTTCTTACGTGCCTGTGATTTTATGATTGAGAAAACATTGTGAAAAAAGAAGAAATTGCTTCTGACAAACAATTTCTTCTTTTTCCATGCTTTTTTTTACCCTACTGAATGGTTATTTTTCAAATTAAATCCACTTTAAATTTTCGTCTGCAAAACCTTCGAATTTGAACAGGTCCAAAATTTTGAAAAACAGGAAAGTGTTAAAAAGACCTTAAAAAAAACAGTCTTTGGTCTCTCAAAGAGAAATTGTACAAAGCCATGGATTGATTTTTTAATGTTTTCACTGGAGCCTGGACGAGTACAACCTTCGTATCCGGGTACTCGAGATATCGCTACCCGCGGTTACTCGAGTATCCTATGATTGCTGTCCATGTTTTTATTTCTTCAACTAAATACAAACACGGATCCAGAAATTAGGTACACGGGTTCAAATATATGAATTCCGACAGGTTTTTAAGGGACGCAGGTGTTGTGAGTCTATTGCTCGCAGATAAGTAGCCAGAACTTTCTGATGGAAGTCCGTTGGAACATCTGAAAATCAACTTTTTATAAATGGGATTAGAACGAAAGATATCTTTTGGTAGTAATACTACTTGCAAAATTACAAGTTTTGCTTAATTTTTTTTCTTGAATAAATTTTGTATAATCCTATTCATAATTAGGTACAGACATACAATTTGGTTGATCATGTTAGAGATCGTTACTACCGATTTATCTTGCTTTGTTTTCATACATTTACAAATTCATTCGCTCTTTTAACTGAATGTTATCATTCGTTTTTATTGTTTAAATTATGTTCAATAACAACACTTAGTATTTAATTACATCTGTTTTTTAACCCATTTGTTTTTATGTACCTTTTAAAATATTTTTATGCTTTATATCACGATAACCAAAAAGTGAATAGAAAAATACTGTGGTCCTAGATTGAATTATAATTCTTTAGGGAAACAACAAAATACGACATCTATTTACTCCCATAAGACAAAATACCTATGTTTATAATATGACCTACGTCGCTAGGGTGAAATAACCTCGTTATCTTTTTAATTTTTTATATATATATATATTACACGGGTGTTATTACATTAATGGAATAACTATGCAAATGAGCTAAGAACGTCTAGCCACGTTATATTTCCATTTTAAAAATGATGTCAAAATGCATTTGCTTATGTAATTTCGCAAACGGCATTACATGTTCACGGAAAAACTAGAATCTATAAATTTCTGAAATTTCCTCAGTTTATTGCAAAAATTCAGACCATGTTTTAAATATAATTTCACATTTGTGCTCATAGAATACCGAATTTATTAAACTCGACATCAAAACAGATAAAACCTCGGCGCAGCCTGTTTTTATCTATTCATAGATGACGCGTTTAATGAAGTCGGTATAAAATGACCACTTATTTAATAACCTCTATTTAATTCTCAAAAGCAATAGCCTACGTTTTCGTACGAGCACTTCATTCAGGATGACAAACGTTTTATAAATGATGTAGAATCTACATGTACTGCTTGCTTGAAAATCAAAAAGGTTTGACACAGTAGATATTATAGCTTTTGATATCTGACAAACTAATTTGCAAGGGAATCTTTTTCTTTTGTGGATTGGTAGTTGAATTAATAAATTTACATGTATATGTGATATGTCTACACCTATAAACGGGACATTAATATGAAAATACTATCTCAATTGGAAAAAATTCATAAACCTTTGCTGTGTCATTTTTTTTGCACAGCAGACGCATACAAAAGAAACATCGTTAGATCATATGATATACAGCACAATATATGGAAGAACGTGGCATTAAGGTTTTGCTAGGAACAAACAAGCCCAAAATATAATAATTTCAGCTAACAATACATTAGCATCGAAACCAGGCCCTATTTTGAAAAGTTTTTGAGAAGTATGTTTTTCTACAAATAACCTCTAATTGAGAGACGGCTACCTATCTATGTATACATTAACAGAGAGTAAGGCCTAACTTATTTCTGACCCTGGGCGGGTACTGTTGCCCGCAATATCAGAGTATCTTTCAGAAAGCGGACTACCTGCTCTAGACCGGTCCACAAATCGACTATCAGAATAGCCTAGAATAGACTATTCTGATATTCGACGGTGAGACCAGTCTACACCCGACCCGAAAGCGGGTCAGAAATAAGTTTGCCCAATGAGTGTCGAATTTCCAGTTCCGATTCACGCCGACGGGTTTCGTTCTTGGCTTTTTCTATGGCACATACATTCGGCGCGATTATTTACCTACTGTTTTGATAGCTAGGAAGCAGTATGGAAATGTGTCAAACCTCGACTTTTGAAATTTGCTGAGGAATTTTATAATTTTCTGCCAACGAAAATTCCTTATGATTTTTTAACAAACACAATCTGTTCAGAAATAAGCATAAAAAAAACGTTGTGCATGGTTTCATTCTCATAAATAAAAGATACATGTACATATTTTCATTAATATATCTCACCTACTAAAGTTAATTTTTGAAATTATGGATGTTCTAGGTATCCATTTTAGTTTTACCGCAATCTTAAAATGTATTCCGTATTAATTTTGATGTCGTTTTACAACAAATGAATATTCAACCAGGGCCCGAGGTTATAAAACTTTTCTTAGGCTCAATTCAAAATTTTCTCAAACTTCAATTTGGATTAAAGCCATAATTCTGTTTTATTTCTCATTTAAATGTATTAACATAAAATATAATATTAATAAGTTGTTTGAGAAAATTGAGCCCGAGCCTGAGAAAAGTTTTATAACCTTGGGTCCAGGTCTCTTTCAGCTACAAAGTCGATGTAGCTCGAGCGCCCACTTCTATTAAGCGACCCTCTTAAGGTAGTGGACCCGTTTTACTCATACCCTAGATCAGAGGTTGCATGTTAACGACGTCATTTCTCTTGTAGCACATGATACTGTCAGATTTTAAAATGGAGTTAAGAGTGCTTGTTTAAGCATTCGGCGACCAAAAGAATACATCGCATATGTTTGATAGGGTTTACATCTGCAATGCGTTCAGGATGAGAAAACGCTTTAAACAGTTAGTCAATTATACCCCGCTTTGCACGTACACTTGCGTGCAAAGCGGGGTATAAATGGCTAACTGTGTTCACCGTTTTGTCATCCTGAACGCAGGGCAGACTTTACGAAAAGCACTTTCATATCCACATGATTTATATGTTGCAGTACTTTTTCCTTGTGTAATTCATATCAAATAACTATTGCAATAAATAGAGGATATTGAAAGAGTGGCCATGAAATACCGAAATTATTAAACGAGTCATCTTTAAACAGATAAAAACGAGGCTGCGTCGAGTTTTTATCTGTTTAAGATGACGAGTTTAATAAATTCTGTATTTTATTAGCACAAATTTTATATTCTGTTTATAATAAGACCCGATTTTTTGTTAAAAATCAAATGTCAAAATTCTTGAAAGACAACATTTCAATTTTCCGCGAAACTTATAACGCCGTTTAAAACTGACGTCATAATATATACATTATGACGTCATTTTCGCGGTGACAAAATAGCGTTGCAATTGGCTCTGAGCTCATTTGCATAATTATACCACTAGTGTAATAACACCCGTGTACTATCAAAAATATTCAACGGGGTTATTTCACTTCCGCGACGAAGGTCATATTAGGGGCCTATAAAAGAAAAATATTCGATTGAGCCTTGCACTTTCTAAGCCATATTTTATGACTTGCTGAGACGATAGAAAAGTAATGTTTGCACCGAGGCCACGACCGTCTGTACATTTGGTCGGCTTCTTATGGCAAACTAATTATGTCGAAGTGTTCTTTTAGTCTTATACGTATATTTAGGCGTTCACCTCTAAAATGTACAGCTGTCAGTCAAACGGATGTACGTTCAAATGTACGGTTGTATCCCTAAATAAATACGATCACGTACAGAAATAGTAAAAATAACGTAGATTCTAGGAGACCGTGAATTTTGTGAATCTTTAATTTAGATGTACTTAGCAAGAAGTAGAACATTCGGT
Organism: Fragum whitleyi; assembly: GCA_948146395.1. Classification (NCBI taxonomy): domain Eukaryota; kingdom Metazoa; phylum Mollusca; class Bivalvia; order Cardiida; family Cardiidae; genus Fragum; species Fragum whitleyi. The sequence goes on from OX411544.1 coordinate 31,126,220, forward strand.
AAAAACCAGACGAGATGTATTTATTCCTTTATTTGGATCAGATAAAGCGTTTGATGTAGGTTTCATTGTCCGTGTTTGTAAAAGTAAACATTGGATGGGTCGATTGATCGATGAGACCTTGTAGGAAATTATTAAATAATAGATAAATGAATTGTCGGACATGAGGATTTCCGATCTTCTGTCGCCAGCATAAGAGTGCAAACATGACCTTTAGACACTGAAAATTTCGAGTTGTCAGCGCAAATATATATGCACTTATGATAGTTTTGCGCTTAATCTGTAAGGAAGAAATAACACCCTATTTAGAAGTCATGAGTAAAAATGAATAATTAACAGTATCAACAGATTTTTCAGTAGATGATTGATTTTGACTTGCATAATCTTTTTCTGTCAAGATACACTTTAGCTTCAGAAAAGAACCTTACCGCCAGCTTCTGACATTTTGACAACAGACCGTAAAACTCTCCAGGGTTACAAGTAGATTAACCCTTTCCTGTTTTACAAAATTTTGGACCTGTCCAAATTCAACGGTTTTGCAGACGAATATTAAAAGTAGATTTAATTTGAGAAATAACCATTCAGTAGGGTAGAAAATAGTGTGGAAAAAGAAGAAATTGCTTGTCAGAAGCAATTTCCTTTTTTCACAATGTTTTCTCAATCATAAAATCACAGGCACGTAAAAAGCAGGGATAAAACAGCAAAGGGTTAAAGCTACCACAGTTTAGAGTTTGTACCCGTATGTTGGACATTGCTTTTAATAATGAATCTGACAATCTAATGTCTACCGAAGCTGAGACTGTAAATTAATCTAATTAATTAATGTGTTTTACGGTAAAGACAAGAGAACATCTCTGATTTAATTGCGTTGAAATGAATCTCTTATTTGTAGTTTTCTTGTTACCCATAAAATACTCATGGCGTGGTTTTATGCCGGGTTGATAGCACCAATTAATCACGTTTTATGGTATTTATCCAGAAGCTGTTCAAGTGTCACATGACCCGACGAACGTCTTTTCATTGGTTCAATAAATTAGTCTTGCGTAATTTTATTTCAATCAATTTTCGAGATTGCATCAGTCTTAGGCATTAAAAGATTTCCAGATAATGGGTTTTCGCCGTTCGGTTCTCCAATCTATCAAAGTTAAACAACAGATAATGACTCGGTTTGGCATTTTTATATTTCTTTTTCGTAACGTCTTGTAAGATTTGAAATTCTTCTTCTAAAAAGAAATAGACCGCATATGCTTTCCGATTCAAATTTGGACATGAATGCAGTTATACATGTGAAGGGTACCTTAAACATACTTCATTCATTCATGAAAAGGTATCTTTATATGTAAAAATTAATTGAGCCTGTGCGTAAGATTTTTTACAATTTCAAATATGCACGAAGCAAAGACTCTGACCAGCCTGTGCATCCGCACAGCCTGGCCAGAATCTTCAGTAAGCGTTAAGTAGATAGATAAGGTCTCAAAGTATCTGTAGACCATCATGTAACTTTATATTTACAGTATGTGGCTGTCTACGCTACCCACCGTTTGCACCTCACGACCATTTCAAATTGTTGAATATGTCACCCAAAGGGCTCAAATGATTTGAACTCGAGGAAACTGTATCTTACGAACTCAAAATAAGTGACCTGCGATACAATATGTTAGTGATACCCGGGTCTAATAAAGGCAGTTCGTATTGTTTTAGAAATTAGGGACCCGTTTTACTTGACATCTTACGATGAATTTTTGCATAAGTCAAAAAGTTTAGTTGCTTCTAAAACTTCTAGTGACTAAATATGGTATTCTGCCATGCATCTTCTCATTGGAATCGTGTTCTGAAGACGATTGCAGTGAGATATTACAAAGCAGAATCTAGCGATGAATGAGAACACCACTTGGAATTTGTGATTTTGACTAACGATTATTTTTTCGTAAGGAGTTTAGTAAAACGAGCCCAAGATGCACATACATATGAGCCTATATATGGGATTTTCGACAATTTCGAATGGTCGACAAACAAAGACTCTGGTCAGCCTGTGTATCCACACAGTCTGACCAGATTCTTCCCTATAAACTTTGTAGAAATATAAATTCTCATTGTATTTAGACAGTCGGGTAATCTTATTACATTTGGACATTTAGCTTTCTTAGCCATTCAGTTTATGCACCTGAAACATATGCAAAATTGTTGAAAATGTCATGCATGGGCTCACATAAGTTTCTACAATTCCTGAATAGATTTTGTTGCGGGCAGTCAGTATTCGAATTTTAAAAAAAGATCTTAATGATTGTTCTGTCTGGGATAAATGAGTTCAAGTAAAGAGCCAGTACACAAAAATCTGATTATGAATACATTCAAACAGCCATACGTTCAGGATGACAAAAATGACAACTGTTTGTCAATTTAACCCCGCTTTGCACGTACTCTTGCGTGCAAAGCGGGGTATAATTGGCAATCAGTTTTCACATTTTTGTCATCCGGAACACAGGGCAGATCTCAGTCAACCATTATATAATGCCTCCCGAACCAGAAATGTTCAAAGATCACAAGTAGGAAAATTGTTGACATCAGAAACTTTCTTGTTTTACTCTGCCATTTCATAACTTTCACGGACAAAAACATTTCATACAGTCACTGTCATATTCCCTAGTTTTACCGGAAATGTTGCAGTTTGTTTCCTTTAAAGCACATGTCTATAACAGATTGCGTGACCCGGGGTGACGTGATTGAACATTTCCGCACGTTTGTCACTATAAATACGTCTGCCTTCCTGTACAGCCATTGTTATTCTTTTATTCCGCGATTCTTTTTATTTCTGAAGGCGGTACATTGTTCGATTGCCGCGGATTACAAGAAATCATTAATCAAGCTCGGTTAATGAGCCTTGGACATGCGTACCTCGTTCCTTGTTAATTTCATTACATTCTTTTACGGAAAAGAATAACGTTCGATCTGAGTGTTTTTTCTTATTAAAAACAAACTTGTATTCTTTGACATTTTGACCATTGCTGGGTTTTTTTGTTTTTTTTTTGTTGTTGTTTTTTTTGTTTTTTTTTAAATACACACACATCCCTTAGCTATGGGGTACTTCTCTGCGTAAATTATAAAAACATGCTTGCAATCTAAAGATAAAATGAAAAGCGATACGATTACATTTTTTTTATTGTATACAAAGAAAACCAAAAAAAAATGACCTATTGTCTGGGCTTGACAAGATCGAACGTTTTATTTTAAAATTATTATATTTTTTTTTTAATTTAAAAGTACTTCAATATTCTTAATAATTTGGCGAGTCTTCATTCATAGCTGATAGGAGAATACATCTTTAGAAAGGCGCCGATGTTACTCAATGAAAAAGGCTGTTTTTAAATTTAAAATTACTATACAAATGTATTGTGTCAAAGCATGTCAATAACAACATATATAAGCTACATGGAATAACATGAGCTTTTATAATGTATGGTATAGCATATACCTAAGAAAGATACTGTGGTAACCAATCAGTAAAAGAGAAAATGTCCTGATTTAATATGGTGATAATTTCTAGAAGCATGTTGGATCAATGCTTCCTATCTTAGCATCACTTTTCTCGTCTTTATAAAACATTTACGTCTTAAATGATTCGATGATTCTCCTTTGTCGTGATAAACTCTTAGATTGACCCTTACTGGAAGGTTTTTGAAGGATTTGGTCCTTGACATTGTTTAAAAGGCATTTTTGAGATGAAAATTAACATTAAAATAGAAATCTAAGGAAATATTAGTTCAGTCTGGATTATCTAAATATGTCGTATTGTCATACAAGTTTTCAAAATAGTAAAATGGGTGTGTGCAAAACCTTTGGTTAAATTTAGGTGCAGTACATAAGAAAAGTTGCTTTTTGATATGACATCCCCGTCAAAGAATATTTATGCAAAATGTTTTAGATAAAATGAATGTCATTTTTTTAAATTGAAACACGTTCTATTTTTCTTTTTTCTTTTCTTTTTTTTTTTTTTTTTGAAAGATAAGAAGTAAAGAAATGTCTGTCTTGGGTCTTCGAGTGTAGTCTCCAGCAAGCTATCACTTAACCCCACTTTGCTTTCGACATAATATTATCTGCCCCACATTCAGCACCCAAATGGTTTGCAAAATATTAAAAATGGAACACCGCTTTGCACGTGGGTTCACGTGCAAAGCGGGATGCCTTTTCTAAAGCGTTACGCGAAAGTTCTAATCTTGAATCCAAAGCTGTATCTTAGCTTTGTCAAAACTTGAATGAAACTGGCTCTTTTTCTTCCAAATAAGAATGGCTCCACTATTTATGACTCATCGACGTAATTCTTATGCGTTATCTTTTTCTTTCACCTGCGCTGTATAAGGAGATAGAAGATGGTTTAATTGATTGATGAACGTTCTTGAGCGTTATCATCATGATTCACAACATGAAGGTCTTATCTTTTTCATATTCAAGTTGAACTGTCTAACAAGTTAATTAATTTTCTAGGAATATTGCTTCAGAATTACGAAACGTAATCAATGAAATGAAAAATGAGTCTATGTGAGACATTTCCAACAATTTGCAATGTTCATTATGTGCAAACACTGAGTAGCTTAGACAGCCACATATTGTATAGAGTCACCTGATGGTCTACAGCTACTTTGATATCTTATCTATCTACTGAGCACATAGTGAGGGCTTTGGTCAGACTGTGCGGATGCACAGGCTGGTCGAAGTCTTAACTTTGCGCATATGAGAAATTGTTGGAAATCTCACGCACAGGCTCAAATGAAGTTCACTGTATTTTCAAAATACATGTGAATTCTTATCAATCATACATACATGCATCTAAAAGTCCAATGCAAAGAGTAGTAACATTATCATGAAAATTCTGACGAAGAAAATTCACACTAAAGAGATTTAAAGAAAAGCAACTGACTGCAATCAGAAATAGATAAAAAAAAAATACCTTGCATAATCATATGATAAAATTTGGTACAAGAACAGATAGACTCATTCTATGAATAGAGCTTGCAGTTTGGTACATATTTATTTGTCCTAGATTTGTAAGCTTCTTCTATTTTGTCAAATTAAGTAAATCTATTAGTTTTAACCAACCCAAGTTTATGAGTTTATTATAATACTATAGAGCCATTTTTTGAAGGTCTGAATATACGATCATTGATAAATGATAAATATTATTACCAGTAAATCATACTTTTATATACAAAAAGTGTTTTTATGAAGCCAAATACTTAGTAAACATTTAAATAGGTTTTTTGAGTATCGTTTTAACATTATTATTATTTATTCATTTTTTTCAAAATTTTCAGCGGATTGGCAATCGGTGCACTTGAATAAGATAAATAAGACTGTTATAACTTTTTTGCACTAAGCCATCTATATTTACTCTATGCCAATGGTAAATAGACACACGAAGAAACACTATAGTATAGACAAACACTGGCTAAAACAATGGCACTTTGCTTTGTTTGACCATAACTGACTTTCAAATACTTTTCTTCTTCTTCTCCTTCTTGATTTTCTGTAGCTCTTAGTAAAAAGTACAATGTTAATGATTTTATTTGATAAATTGTTTGTTTGTTTGTGTGGGGTTTTGCGCCGCTTTCAACAATGTTTCAGTTATATCGCGTCTAGAGCACCTAACAATGGATTCCTTGTATTTCTCTCACAAGTACTTCCATCATATCCTTTCCTAGCCTCCAACTGCTATCTCAAATAGGTCTACGATAATTAACCCATTTGTGGGAGACAAATAGTCGGAAAGAATGAGTGCCGCCGTCGGGGATTGAACCCGGGACCTTTAGATTGATAGCCCGACGCGGTACCAACTGACCTATTTATTTGATAAAAGTATTAGTATAGTATTGATATTAGTCATAGTAATATAATTATTATAACTATTATTATTATTATTATTATTATTATTATTATTATTATTATTATTATTATTATTAACATTATCATTATTATTATTATTATTATTATTATTATTATTATTATTATTATTATTATTATTATTATTATTATTATTATTATTATTATTATTATCATTATTATCGTTATTATTGTTGTTATTATTATTATTATTATTATTATTATTATTATTATCATCATTATTATTATTATTATTATTATTATTATTATTATTATTATTATTATTATTATTATTATTATTATTATTGTTATCATTGCTCGTAAGAATATTATAGCATGTACAGGATTGGGACACATTAACCCTGGTGCCATCGGAAATCAAATTATATGGAAAGTCTGTCCTCGCATTTCTTAAGTAAACATAATTAAATTGATTGCGACAAGACACAAATAGGATATTGATATTCATTTAGCATTATCTTTTTTCTTTATTCAATAACCCTTGCACAAATCGTGACAATATGCTTAAAACTTGGGACGGCAAGGGCGCTTTCTCAGAACATTTACGCTCAAAGAGACATTTCGATTGTTTCTTGTTGATCAGTATTTCATATTTTCATTCATTCTCATATAGCAGATTTTCATTATTTTTAATACATTTAACATGATCTTTTTGTCAATCAAATAACGTTCCTTTTTTGCGATATAAATATATTGATACCGTCATAAACAAAAATATAAGTATTTCGCTATTCATTTAAGTATGAAACGCGAAGCCAATGCACACCTATATATGAATCCGATTCGCGTATCCATACGGTGTGATTATGATTTCCGTTCAACACTTTAATGAATTCATAAAATATTCTTTTCGCCTATTAGATAAAAATATGTTAATATTAACCCGTTGCTGTTTAACCCCTGCTTTTTACGTGCCTGTGATTTTATGATAGAGAAAACATTGTGAAAAGAGAAGAAATTGCTTCTGACAAGCAATTTCTTCTTTTTCCACACTATTTTCTACCATACTGAAGGGCTATCTTTCAAATTAAATCCACTTTAAATTTTCGTCTGCAAAACCTTTGAATTTGGACAGGTCCAAAATTTTGTAAAACAGGAGGCGATCTAGTTATCTTTCTGATATCAAAGTCAGAACCAGTTACTTTCATACTTAACTATTTTTCTTAGGTTCGTACGCAGCTGTCAAACGCAGTTGGCGGCGCATCAGACTTCCAAACTTCAGATTTGTGATGATATGAGCCTGTCTGCGTGACATTTCAACAATTTGAAATGTTCATGAGGTATAAACATTGAGTAGCCTAGACAGAAAACATATAGTAAATTTAATGTTACTTATGGTCTACAGATACTTTGAGACCCTATCTATCTATCTACTAAGAGCATAGTGAAGACTCTGGTCAGACTGTGTGTGGATGCACAGACTGACCAGAGTCTTTGCTTTGCGCATATTTGAAATTTTTGGAAATCTCACTTACAGGCTCATATGATTTCGATCCCCGGTGGCGGCACGTATCCTTTCCAACATTTGTATTCCATTACCGTAAACCCAAGTAGACACCCAAGAATGATATCACCTGGGTGTAACTTTTGTACTGGAGCGAGAAATACATTTGTACAGGAAATCCATTGTACTGTGCTCATACGCGTGGTTAAATGGAAAAATTGTTAACAGTGGCATTCAAATAACTAAATCTCCAGGTAGCCTATATGCTGACATTGCTTTTTGGAATTTGAAAATAGCAAAAATGATATCGACATTTTGCAGGAAATACAAACAACCAAGGGCATCAGCGTCCATTTACCATGCAAACCCGCCATGTTTCTATGGCACCATAGCTACAGATTGCTTAATTCTTTTTCATGATCACATGACCTGATCACATGGCCTAATGTCGTAAATAACCGGAAGTGAGGTGTTAATGAAGTTGATATTTGAGTACAGCTGGCTTCTTTCTACAAATCTAATCATCGCCGACATTTTAACGCTACAACCACAACTCGTAAATATTTAATGATCTCAAAACATGATTTATTCTTTTCGGTGGATTTATATCAAGTTATTCTAGAAAATAATACGTCCATATATTTAATGCCTTGATACAGACTTTATTTAATGATAAGTAATCCTATAATAACGTACATAAAAATGTAATATATTTTAAGAATTATGAACTCATTATAAGTTTAAATTATAGTAAATAAAGCTTTTTTTCTCGTTTCTCGTCCATAGGTATGAGAGGGTCGTGGGCATCCCTATACACACCGTACAATAGATAAGTTAGTAAAGTTGTTAGTGACATAATTGAAAAACATGGGTACGACAATTTTTTTCACAAATCTTTTCGTTTTACCTCAGCTGCCATGTTGATATCTTATATTTGTAATATACTACCGAAAATATATATAATGTCAATCTGGTTTGTGTCATATAAAACTACTTTCAATAGCCAATGTTCAAAAACTGTGCAATGAAAGATCAACATAATTCACTATCTATACTAAACGCATACGTTTTTATTTAAAAATAAAAATAATATTTTAACAGAAACTCTTTCTTGCGTATAGATCCTGTAATGTTGTATGCAAAGTATCGAGCGTTCTTTACTAGACAACAATCATATACTAGTACATGTTTGGGTTTTTTTTTTTTTTTTTTTTTTTTTTGGGGGGGGGGGGGGTCTTTCTTTTTCTTTTTAATTTTAGATTTGTGCCTTTATGGTAACATTTTTTTCTTAAAATATTTATGAGTGCATCAACGAATATTCACTATTCAAACTTAAGTTAGGCTTGCGGATCATTATAAGAATATGTTGTTCACAGATGCTTTATAACGGCAATAATAGATTTCAAGATACATATGCATTTGTTTTTTTTCGTTTCGCTGTGACTAGGCTTTCAAGTTTTCGGAGGTATAGATAAGAGGTGGTGAAGCCGGTCTAAAATCGATATTTCTCAAAAAAACCTTATGTTGTGGATACTCACATTTTCTCGAAGGGATAATTAAAATGAGTACCAACAACATTAGATATGTGCCATAATAATTGTAATACTGTTATCTTAAATCCAAATAAAAACTATATCTATAAAGTTCTGAGTTTTAAGTAAAACATGAAGAAAGTTCCATTCAAATTCTGGCTCTAACATTGTTGACTGGTTCCCGATAGAACCACGTGATGACGACAGAACCTAATTATCCGATTTCTTTAATTCGATTGAAAAATAATTTTCATTAGTTCGCCCTATCTGTTTAGATCAAATTAAGACGTTCCTTTTTTCTCCCGTAACGCATTGCCCGACGTCAAATATATTGACGAGCACAAATACAAGAAGTTGTTGAAAATCATTTTAAGGTCATAAAAGTTGAATAAACGTTGACTTTCTAAACAGGAATTGTAAAGGAAATGAAGTACGGCCCATCCTACTCTAGCATTTATTTCTATTGGGGGCATTTTTTATTAAGCGACCATTTTCCAAATTCCTTTATTTCAATCAAAATATCAAATGTAGATCTTTACTATTTGTTAAAGAAATACATGTAATTGTAAATGAATGCTTTGTTGTTAAAACTCATTAGGATCGTTTCAATTAGACGATTTTTTTTTTTAGTTTGAACAACTGGTATTATTGGTAAACTCGCAATTATAAACATGTTCAACCCAAATTATGTTTCTAATTTGTAAACAAAACGTGTTCTTTAACGACCGCTTTTTGGTGGCTCCATAAGTGGTAGCTTAATATGCGTTTTACTGTAGAGTTTTCCAAAATATTATTATGGTGGAAGTAAAAAACGCGACTTTTTTTTTTTTTTTTTTTTTTTTTTTTTGACATATTCCTGTCCAACTTCTACTTAATATAATTGTATATTTCCATTTATTTTTGGAAGTATGGCATTTTAAGATGAATTTATAAAATATAAATACGCGAATAAAAAAGTCGTTGAATTTTTTTTCTATTTAATGTAAACTGTTATAGTAGACAAAAAAACTGTAGTTTTCCGAAGCAAATTCTAGTTTTGAGTATTATTGAAATTCTCGTAAATTGCATTCTGGTGATGTTTTCATTTGTGCTAAAGCGTAATTTTTCGGCGAATATTACACGTGTGCAAAGTAAAGTCTCGGGTCAGTCTGTGCACCCGCACAGATTGACCAGAGACTTTGCAATGCGCTCTTTAGATAGAAAGCGTGTTATCACCCTGTTTGCAATACGTGAATGCCTAAGCTGCTTAAAGATTTTAACTCGCGTAAAAGGGAAATTGTTGGAAATGCACAGCGCCCTAAGAATTTTGTCGTCTGGAAGAGTGTTAATGTAAGGGTTAGTCTGAAATTTCACAAGGAGCGTGCTCGTGTTATCAGTCTGCAACCATCAGCTACTTGAACTTAATTATTGGATGATTAGTGAGGGATTCCGATTGATTTGTAACAAACAATTCTACGTCAATCATTACCCTTCTTAAGGCAGATATCACAGAAAAAGAATATTAAAAAAAAAATGTACGCATTTCTGAAGAGTAAATATTTCTAACATATTTTTTTTTTTTTTCATTTTATTTTTGAAAAATTTACTCTTCAGAAATGAATTCATTTTTTTGTTTTGTTTTTTATAGCGTAATGAAAAGTCAAACCACAATTACACTGGATTCCGTATCGAGCTAAAAAAAATGGGGTCTTTGACACATATATATGTTACAGTGAATATGTAAAATCAGTGATTTTGTAAAATAACTGAAAATTTCAGGGATATTGTAAAATCACTGATTCCGTCAGCTATTTCATAAAATGACTGAAATTTTCAGTTAATACGTAAAATAATAGAATATTATTTTAGAAAAAGGGATTATACAATAAGGTGTATAAGTAAAATAGGTTGAGGGTTTTGTTTAGATAATTCATTCACATTTTTTTTTCTGTTTGATATTTATTTCTTTGCCAAACATTGAGATTGTTTATAGTTTATGTTATCATCATTAATGTTCATTGTAATAGGGCTGTCACACCTTAACGTTTTAGCCAGCGTGTGCGGAACGTGTTGGATTTTTTATAACACGCTGCGAACACGTCGGGTACGCTATGGACACGTTCCGCACACGCTATCGGCACGCTGTAACACGTTGGCACACGTTGCGATACGCTGAGTATCTCATAAAATTTTGTGCATGCTTAAAATTTCTCAGCGTATGCTCCGCACACGTTCCGCACACGTTCCGAACACGCTCAGCACGCTAGAGACACGCTAGGAACTCGTTCACTTACGCTACGGACACGCTAGAAACACGTTCGCTAAAAGTTTAACGTGCTTCGAGCGTGTCTCCAGCGTACTGGGAACGTGTGCATAGCGTGTCTTCAGCGTACTGAACGTGTGTCTAGCGCGTTGCCAGCGAGTTCACAGCGTGTTTCTGGCGTATGACAGCGTTTCAGTTTTCAATGAAAATATAAAAGTTCCGCTGCATATTTGTCTTGAATTTCTACCATCAGCTTCTCGTAAATAAATAAATTTGTGCATGTACGTGTGTATGACCCTTTTGACATGTTCATATCTGCATGTTTCCTCATGACCAGTCTAAGAAGGACTTGAAAACTCGATTATAAGAAGCATTCTCTATATTTGACGATGAACGATTTCGTTCAATTCATATAAATAAAGCTTATGCTATGTAATGTTATGTTATATGCTGATTGTCTTTTCGTCCATATAAATCATTTAATTTCTTAATTTTAATTTCTTAATTCCTTAGATTGTCGAGGTGGAGAATGTAGCTTAAATGTGCATTAAACATTGCGTTTATAGCTTTACAAGTGCGTCTGCTCTTTGGTTAGAATAACAATACGTTCGCGAAAATACAAACATTCATTCGTCTCATGTGATCATTATCAATATACCAAAAAGACAAGTACATCGTTGTACCTAGTGGACATAATACAAGACGTGTTTTACTATATTCTGCTCTGTTCAAAATATTTGATTCTATTATATGTACTTCAAGTTTGATATTTGGTACACCTTTTCCCCCTTAATATAGGACTAGCTATTCTAGATTAAGAGAGGTTGTAGAAAGTCATCCTACATGGTAGAGCATATGGAGGAAGAAAGGAGTGCATTATGACAAGTAGTTCCTTACCCGTTCGCAATATTTTTCGAGTGAAAAGTACTAGAAGCTTTAATCAGCCTGTAATCTTATAAGTTTCTTATATGCATGTTTTCATATGTAACAGGTGCCAGTGTATTTTTCTTTTCGTCTTCTCCTATTTTTCTTTTACATGAACCAACATACTTTGAATTTGAATATGTGTAGTGGCCGGTGGCCTGTTTATATATTATAAGAATGAATTTAAAGTGGTAATTTCTTGCAGAATTTATATTTATATCCAAAACACGTTGCGAACACGTTATAACACGCTAGAAGCGCGTTACAAACACGCTAAGTACGTTCTGAGGACGTTACGAGAACGTTGGACACACGCTCAAGAACGTTGGTATACGCTGACATACGCTATCAACACGATATGGACACGTTTCTCACGCGTTACTCACACGTTCAAACTCGCTATGAACACGCTACAAGCGCGTCATGAATTGACAAAAAGAAAATGTAGGTCAGCGTATGCCGACGTTTTGCGGACTTAGTCGTTTTCTCAAACGCGTTAGGCACACGCTGGCTAAAACGTTGAGGTGTGACAGGGCCATAAAGTAAAAGATGTGCAAACAGTGTCAGAAAAGAAGCTGAGAACACAGCCACTAGAGTAGTTGTAAAGCCTATATGTATTCTTACAAAGGACTTTAGTTCTACGTTTTTTCGTTTCATCATGTATTCTAACTAATGACCTCAGTTCTACGTGTGCGTATTCATAAGTGTGATAAGGTTTTAGTGTCATACCTCCATGAAATCAATAAACATTCTCATTGACTCTTAATTAAGAATAAAACTTATTAATATTATTGTCTGAACAAATTTATCTTATAATTTCTTTTTTAAGATGAAATTTGTTATTTATTTTTTGTTTTTGTACTTTGTTTCAATGTCAATAAATAAATACTGTTTTAATGTGATATGTTTTGTTAATTCTATCTTTCAAGTTTGAAATAGATAAATTAATATTCCTGCACTTTGGAATGCAAAATTGTGAATAAAACTGTTTCACATACTTATTGATTTCTTCGGATAATTTATAAAAAAGCTTACCGGTTTAACTATTTTCAAAGATCTCTGAAGCATACAGTATTCTTGAAAATTTAAACATAAAGATGTCTAGATAATGAACTTTAAATATAGTACATCTATTATTTGAATTGACACTGTATTATCCTATTTTATCATAAATAATTCATCGTTTCATCGTTTCATATATTATGTGAATATTTCAGTCATTTTACAAAAACAACTGACGGAATCAGTGATTTTACAAAATCCCTGAAATTTTCAGTTATTTTACAAATCACTGATTTTACATATTCACTGTAACATATATATATTAATTTTTTTTTCGTTTTGTTTTTTGTTTCATATTCACACATTCGTATACGTATAGTTTGATGATAAATAACAATACATTATTTGGGCCCGATATTATAAAACTTTTCTGATGCTCAACTGGCAATTTTCCCAGCTTACATTTTGGTATTGAAGCTTTAATTCTGCTAAAATACTATGAAAAATGTACGAACATAAAAAGATAATATTAACAAGTATTTGAACATACAACTTATTAATATCATCTCTCATTTTTTATTTATTTTTTTATTTTATTTTATTTCTATTTTTTTTTCCTTATTCTAAATTTTAGAAAATGTTCAATTTAGCATGGGGAAAGTTTTTTACTTTCGAGCCATGAAGTTTGTGGCGATAAGAGGGTAAAGGACATCTTCGCAAGCACAGGGTTCAAGCTCAACTACCAAAGGTTCTAGCTCCACTATGTCCTTACGAACGTTCGTAAGAAACATAGTGGAGCTAGAACCCTTGGCTTGCGAAGATGGGGACGGGGTCAGTGATCGGGAAATTACTCCTAGGTTTACAAACAGGTTAAACACTTACAAATGTTTAATTTCAGAGGTCCTACACCATCATCGTGACAGCCTGGGATCGGGATTCAACTGGTGGTAAGTCTACGTTATTCAATTGCATTGAAAGAAAATGAGAGAAAAAAAAACCATTCTAATTTTGAGTGTCAAGCGTTTTGAAGGTCGGAGCGTAGCTGCGTTGCTGTAGCAAACCAATTCCTTCGGGCTTGAATTACCAAAAAATGGTCTTCTGTGACGGAGGTAGCTCTACTATTATCTTCGTTGAAAAGGAAATTGAGCTGCGATCCGTTTTTTTCTTCTTTTTCATTTGTTCGGTTTTTAAAATACAGAAAAATGCCAAAAAAAGTAAGGCTAACTCATTTGTGTACGTCTGATGACTATCATCTTCACTAAATATATATACAGACGTTTCAGTCAAATCATCTTCTGTAATAGCAAAATTAAAACATGCTTCTTTGTTCCTGTATAGTGTGATGTTTCTTTAAGGTTCATGTAAAGTGTTTGAGGCCCAATTTTAAGGGCATTCATTTGCCAAGAAAAAAGCAGTATATCCAGGAATATCATATATCAAAATGAAGCTATTTATGAGCACAAGCAGTTGAAATACATAAGACTGTTATGACTATAGCGGTATAGCCAAAACATTGTGGAAAAGGGTCATTTTGAACAGAACAAGCAACTGCATGACTGTTGGATAAAATTGGCTCATAATTTAACAAAGTCTAGCCTAAAGTACCATCCAGGTAGTGCTACAACCGTTGGTATAAAACTCAGCCCCAAAACGTAGTTATGCAAGCAATTTATTTTGACTTCTTTTATAAACACATATGTCACATATGTCATTCTAATTTTGTAAACGTGTAGATCTTTTTAGGGTATGGTGTGTTATCCCACCATAAATAGACATTTATTGTTTATATACCTGTAAGGTTGTTTATCAATATATCAATTTCTACTTCACAAAATGATAAATATATAGTAATATTTTAGATCATTGAATTAAAAAAAACTATAATTTGAAATAAATCGCAGAAAATATTTCACAATATTATGGTGTGATGTTGCACCATACCTTACATCTATTTTGAAAACAGACCAAACCGGTTTGACAAGTATGTTGACATTATAAATGAAAATTTGTTGTTTCAAAAGAGCCTTTTGAGACTGAGTTTTATATCAACGGTTGTAGCACTACCTGGATGGTACTTCAGACTGTACTTTGTTAAAATACGGGGCAATTTTATGCAACCGTCATGCAGTTGCTTGTTCTGTACAAAATGACCCTTTTCCACATTGTTTTGGCTATACCGCTATAGCTATGGCAGTCTTATGTTGCCTAACTGCTTGTGCTTATGAATACCTTCATTTTGATATATAATATACCTGGATATAGTGCTTTGTCTTGGCTAATGAAGTGCCCTAAATATTGGGTCTCAAACTCTTTACATGAACCTTAAGCAAACGCTAAGTGATTTCTAACGTAAAGTCTGTCTGTGTTTAACGAATATTTCTTATTTATGACCCGTTCGGGAGGAGGGGACGATAATGGTTAGACTCCGCGAGTCGCGCAGGCAAAGGCTTCAGAGGTCGAACTTTTTCAAATTTCAATCATTTTCTGAATCTTATAAAAGAATAGTGCCGGTCGTATAATTATTTTCGAAATGTGACCTCTGGTTGAGCTTTTCTGGGTGATTTTCCTCTTTTCAAAAATTTGTTTATTTTTTTTTGTTTCCTTTCTACGTGAAAAGTCATAGATATGTACTAGTTCTGTATTCAGGATGTAAAAGCGTTTCGCGAGCGCTTTGGGATGATACACCGCTTTGCACGTGCACAAACGTGCAAAGCGAGGTATCACTTCGAAAGCTTTTCGCTGACGTTTTCATCCTGAACGCAGGGCTGCCCTGTGTCCAGGATGTAAAAAAAAACGTTTCGCGAGCGCTTTGAGGTAATACCTAGCATTGCACGTTCACATACGTGCAAAGCGAGGTATCATTTCGAAACCGCTTCGCTTACGCTTTCACCTTGAACGCAAGGCAGTTCTGTTGGTATGCTGGCAAGATACTCATATCGTAATACAGCGTTTGATCAAAATTTGGCGGATCAATCAAATTTTTAAAAACAATAGTTTCATTTCATGTTGAATACACTGAAAGTAAACTGTAAAATGCGTTACAAATACTCAATGTTGCGCAATCGTTCGAATATTGTAAACATCAAAGAGGGCATGATTTATGTGATAATCAATGTTGTAAGCGATGTGCATTGTCGGAAATAGCTGTCCCCTACCGCTTATAACAAGTTCAAATAACGGTAATAATTGCTTAATCAATATGTACCCGTTTCCTCACCAATGAAGATAATTTCTCGATAACTTTGATATTAATGCAAATATTCATTGGGTTTACACTGTTCAAACACAAAGAACCCCGTTATATATATTTTTGTTGTTGTTGTTGATTTCGACTGTTCTAAATCGCATTGCAACTTCAGAAATTAACAAATTTGTAAGGACCATAAAAAAGGCCAGGCACTCTACTTGGACAATACTTCGAAGCAGATACCCCAATATACAGGAAAAAATCAGTTGAGGGTTAAGATAATCAAAGACCCAAAGTGATGCTTGTTATTTATCATGTCACGACTACAATAATCACGACACGTGTAAAAGCCACTGCTGATTTCCGTTTGTTTGGTTTTTTTTTTTTTTTTTTTTTTTTTTTTTTTTTTGGGGGGGGGGGTGGTGTTGTTGTTGTTGTAGTTGTTTTTACGAACGTTTACTCACTTGACATCAGGCATATTTTTTTGCAAATTCTGTGACTTCTTATCAAAATTTCTAAAATGATCAGTAAGACATTAGGATTTGATATATCGGTGCTGCATGCGAATCTTTAACTTATTTTCAAAGTCAGTGAATATAAGGAACTAATTTAACGTAACAAATAATTTGATATGAACATAATAAGATAAGCCAAACGCTTATGTTTAAATGTTTGATTAGATGATTCATTCTTGGAAGTGTGTTTTTAAAATCTTTTGGCTCCATCTTACTGGCTTTCTCGCGTGTGTTGTGGTTGTTATCTGGTGAGTTCCCTTGAACCGGAAGTCATGTGACTGATCGATCATTTCTCTAAAAACCATAGTTCTTCTTGTTTTAAAAGTCCTCGCATTTTGCAAATATTTGACCCGTCAAGCAAAAATAGGGCTATCTGAGTAGTGGGTAAAGTGTCAATCCTAGCCAGACTGCGCGAACTGCGCAGACTGACTAGGGTCAACACTTTTCGAACCTCACCCCTAATTTTCTGAATCGAAAAAAATAATATAACTTCCAGTGTGAGAACCTTTGAAATGCGGCTCCTGCTTGTAATTTCTAGAACCAATCTCTTTTTCAAATATTTTTTACGGAGTTCCCAGATTGTCCCTTTTCGTGTGACGGGTCACATATCTTTAAAACTGAAAAAAAAGTTTCATGAACCAATATGATGTTTTCGTCAGAAATTCTAGCATATCATTTTACATAGGCTTAACAGATGCAGTCAAAAATGTTTACGTTTGTCTCAACATAAAACAACAACAACAACAAAAGGCTGTCGATCACAAAGGGATCAAATACACGTACATGGATGTACCCGTGATAAGATATTTCTATTCTTTCTTAAATTTATATTTCACATATCATTTTCATTTTCTTTTTGTTTGTTTTGTCATTGTATAAGTAGCTATTTCATATAATTTTTTATTCAAAAATTGAATGATTTACAGAAAATAGTTATTTATTTTAGATATTTCTTTCTTTCTTTCTTTCTTTATTTATTTATTTTTATTTATTTATTTATTTATTTGTCATTTTAATTATTTCAATGAGTAGATCCCTGTAATAATTCATCACGGTATTTTCAGAAGCTTCCTTTACGGTGAGTGAAGCCTTCAATATCCATATAAAGGTTGATATTTTATCTGCCGTAGCTTTTATCGGTTACAAATTACATAATGACAATGGATGACATGTAATCATGTCCAAACAACATTAAAGTAGAAGATAATTAACTGAAGAGCAATCAGTTGTACAGGTTCCCTTTATCCAAACAGTTTATAACATCGTGTAATTGGCATTCACTCCGATCAAAACCATTCTGAATCACTCACTCGCCACTCCAAATGTTCATTCTAATTACCCACTCCATTCACTCAAAAACGCTCTGAAATCGTTCAATAACGCTTGGAAATTATTTCGCACGATCAAAATTTCCTTCAAACCGATCATGTAAGTGCAGATTTGAGTGAACAAATTTTCGCTCACCAGTGTTACTATATACTATGTATGGAAAATCCTGTAGGATCTTAATAGCTTCGAATTAAAGTAGCGTCCCTTTAGATTCAATTTAGTATATCTCAAGACTTATCTCCGCAAAATCACTGTTTAATTCGTTAATGGCGTGATACTAGAATTCTTCATCAAGTGAAGATAATGAAAATTTCCCTTTAAAAACACAAAATGATCTTGAAATATTTAGACGAGCGATTGATGATAGGCGTAAGGTTGTCGGGACTTTAGATCAAAAACAAAGTTTGTGTCTGTACACTGCATAGACAGATACTATGTTTTTCATTTAAGCCTTCGCCGTTGCAACATGTAGTAATTTGCCGGAAATGTGTGTTTATTTAGGTCGTGAACTCTTGAACTTCCACACACTTCTGATTGGCCATACCATGCGTGATTACCTACTACGATTTTATCTGCCTTCTTATGAATGAAATTTGTACTAATGAGTTACGAAAGGTAAAGTTTACAAACTAATGGAATGTTCCTATATTTAGCCCAAATTCTTCTTAAAATATAAACACGCACCATTGACCCTGACCAACCTTGATATGAAGTAAAAATTAACCCATTACAAGACAACTTATGTTCTCAACTGACCAAAGACACCTCTTGCTTAAATCCTGTTTATATCTCGAACCGTGCTGTATTGTTGTGTAATGTAAATATCTTCGGTTACTTGTATTTTTGAATCATATTCCCCAAATCTTTTTCCCTGTTTTTTCGTTTCGATCAAGGACGGAAATCAGGGGATATAGCCATCTCGACACGATTTACTGGAAATATATGAATGCCGTTGTTATTTTAAATTAAAAAATAAATAAGTTAAAAAAATAAAAGAATAAACAATTATCCCAGCACAATAGATCTAATTTCAAATTTTAACATCGAACGGAGACTGAAACGTCGTAAATAAAGAATAATAAACACATAACTGCGATGTTTAAGTCCCCAGTGGCATTTTTGTCCCCTAGTTTTAGACTGACAACAAAATCTTCTTCTTCAAAGTACTTAACTTAGTAACTACAACTATATAGTAGCGCTTCGATCCCTTGGACGAGTGTAAAATTTCCTCAATCCAATCATTCATCTATTTGTTTTACCGGAAGTACTTCAAATATTAAAAAAACATCATTAATGTATAGTGTCCATATCGTACCTCATTGTATTCTGCGTAATTAATGAACTGACAGGGCGGGGGCTTAACCGTGACGTAATTTGGCGAGTTAACTTTTCAATAGTTTGGGTTCTTTCAAATTTTAGTCGGTAATCATCGCTAACGCGTACAAATAACTGTATCCTTAAACCTAAAGGTTTCTCGTGCTTTGAGAGAGTGAACACATGTCATCGTTTGGTTACTAAATCCTCGTAACTTCAGCTTGATTATGCTGAAGTTACGATGATTTGGTTACCAATCTACGATTTAAGGTCTCGGGTCATTTCTGTCGACTCTCTTTAGAAGTAGGTTATTTTAGATAAAAGCCGATTTCCCCTAACCTTAAGTGCAACGACCCGTTGGTTAGGCTCCGCCCTGCCAGGGCATTTATTATGGAGAAAACTTGAATGAAAATATAAGATATGTTTTTTTTCTGTTCTGTTCCTTGTAGCATCAGAAATGCTAACAAGTCTAGCGACATTTGTGGTTTATGCAATCGGGTTTTACATAACCTTTCAACATGCGACAGTTAGTCTCAAGGCGGGTTTTAAGAATTATTCGACACGTGTTTTAAATGTAAAAACTTTCTTGTACCTTTTGTTTGAATAGGGATGAACACCGTTGTTAACAATTTTTCTGTAAAATCGCGGTGGTTGAAGTACAGGTAAACTTTACATAATCTGAGTTTTGCCATATATGTTAATATAAAATAACCTTTAAGACGAAATTTGAATTGTGAATCAATCGCTTGTGGACTGGAGCACCTAAACATGGAATCTGGTATTTCTCGCACCAGAACTATTATTAGCATACACCCTTACATAACAGCAATCTTTTACCTTCTTAGGTTCACGATTATCCACAGATTTGTAGTCCTGAGCAATAGAATTTAAACTACGGCTATATTTGGACAATGCATTAGCTGTACAAAATAATTACCTACATAAATCGTATTGTTTTTCATTATTTTTTTTTTTTTTTTTTTTTTTTTTTTTTTTTTTTTACGCAATGGCATCAGATAACCATTCTTTCAGTTAACTGCATAATACCGAAAGAGACCCAAACCCTGTTATTACAGCGTTTTGGTTGAAGACAAAACTACGGTCTTTTATTTCGGAGGATGGATGACCCCCATTCAGGTAGTTAAAGTTCCAAAGCCATAGCGGATGACGTTTAATAGTCACAATGCAGAAAAACTGCTGTTTGATCTTGAAAAACATAGGTTCCATATGTGGAAAATGAATTATCCTTCTGACTGCCTTTTGAGTTAAGAAAAGAATTATTAGTCTAGACACTATAGTTGCCTTGTTTCTTTTCTCTATCGCTCTCAGTCTCTCTGTCTGTCTTTGTCTATCTGTCTGTCGCTCTCTCTCTATATCTTTCTTTTTCTATCTTTCTCTTTCTTTGAATTTTACATTTCAATTGCAGAATTGCCGAAATTTTGTCGAGACTCTTTCCCTTTATTATCTTTTACATTTATAATTTCTCTTTTCTCGACGAATTCAATATATCTTTCTACAATGGCATCAGATTCGTTCACCATCAGTACTTTCAGTGCTTTGATTTGATCCTTACGCAGAAATGAAGGAAGGCACAACATAAAAAAAAACGTTTTTTCGAATTTTACGGTTTCTTTTAAGAGATTAGGAGAGTAATTGTTGATTCCATTATGCAAAAACGTGCATTGTACTCTGCATGAATACCACGAAATAACCCAATTTATAATTTGACCTACGTCGCGGGAGTGAAATAAGCCCGTCTGATATTTTTGGACAAGGATGGTATTACTACAGCCTCGTTTTTATCTGTTTAAAATGACTCGTTTAATAAATTCCGTATTCAATGACAACTCATTCAATGATCCTCTGTATCCAAACCTATTTTGCCATGGCAAGACGTGATCTTGTTTGGCAATCATAATTCGTCCATTGAATAGAGGATACTGAATGAGTGGTCATTAAATACCGAATTTATTAAACGAGTCATCTATAAACAGATAAAAACGATGCTCTCTCTCTCTCTCTCTCTCTCTCTCTCTCTCGCTCTCTCTCTCTCTCTCTCTCTCTCTCCTCTCTCTCTCTCTCTCTCTCTCCCACCGTCACTCCTTCTCTCCCCCCCCTCGCCCCTCTCTCTCTCTCTGTCTCTAGGTGTCTCCCTCCACACACTCTCCCTCTCCCCCTCCCTATCTCTCCCTCTCTCTCTAGCTCCCTCCCTCTCTCTCTCTCTTTCGTCTCGCCTCGCCTCGTCTCTCACTCTCGCCCTCTCTCTCTCTCTCTCTCTCTCTCTCTCTCTTTCTCTCTCTCTCGTCTCGCCTCGCCTCTCACTCTCCCTCGCCCCTCTCTCTCTCTCTCTCTCTCTCTCTCTCTCTCTCTCTCTCTCTCTCTCTCTCTCTCTCTCTCTCTTCTCTCTCTCTCGTCTCGCCTCTCACTCCCCCCTCGCCCTCTCTCTCTCTCCCTCTTTCACTCTCTCTCTCTCTCTCCCTCTCTTCTCTCTCTTTCTCTCTCTCTCTAGGTGTCTCCCTCCACACACTCTCCCTCTCCCCCTCCCTGTCTCTCTCTCTCTCCCCCTCTCTCTCTAGCTCCCTCACTTTCTCTCTCTCTCTAGCTTTCTCCCTCCCTCTCTCAACCTCCCTCCCCTCCACTCGCTCGCAGCCTGCCTCCCCCAGTCTCTCTTCCTCTCCAGTGCTTACATTTCATTTTTTTTAGCATCTCTCTCTCTCTCTCTCTCTCTCTCTCTCTCTCTCTCTCTCTCTCTCTCTCTCTCTCTCTTTCTCTCTCTCTCGTCTCGCCTCGCCTCTCACTCTCCCTCGCCCCTCTCTCTCTCTCTCTCTCTCTCTCTCTCTCTCTCTCTCTCCCTCTTTCACTCTCTCTCTCTCTCTCCCCTCTCTTCTCTCTCTTTCTCTCTCTCTCCTAGGTGTCTCCCTCCACACACTCTCCCTCCCCCCCTCCCTGTCTCTCTCTCTCTCCCCCTCTCTCTCTAGCTCCCTCACTTTCTCTCTCTCTCTAGCTTTCTCCCTCCCTCTCTCAACCTCCCTCCCCTCCACTCGCTCGCAGCCTGCCTCCCCCAGTCTCTCTTCCTCTCCAGTGCTTACATTTCATTTTTTTAGCATCTCTCTCTCTCTCTCTCTCTCTCTCTCTCTCTCTCTCTCTCTCTCTCTCTCTCTCTCTCTCTCTCTCTCTCTCTCTCTCTCTCTCTCTCCCTCTCTCTCTCTCTCTCTTACTAGACCTCCAACTCTCACTCACTCTCACCCTCCCTCCCTCACTCTCTCTCTCTCTCTTCCCTCGGTCCAACTGTTACGCTTACAATTCAATCTTAACCATGTCACACTAAAAGGGAACAAATGCTTTTCAGTAGAATATACAATAAATAATGTATTTCCTACGAAAGGGCATTTTGAGGCTGATTAAAGTGCAGTTTTCATGGGGTCAAAACATTAAGCACTGTTTTCAGAGTTTAAGTTGTTCCCTTCTAGTGTAACAGGAAGTTGATATGATATTGTAGAGGGATAGAGAGAGAGAAAGAAAGAGGAATGCCCACCGGGCACTCACTCGAAAATTAGTACATTCACATACAGATGAACGCACTTGAGTGGCTTATCAGCAATGAGATTTCGGAAAAAGATCGGTTTTTATTTGAAAGTTATATGTTTTCTTACGGTTATCTGGTTATGAATACCTAATAAGCCCTATTTAAATAGCAGTAAGAAAAATATTTTCTATTAAGCTTACTTAAATAGTATTCCAATGTTATCAATATAACTTGAAAGGAAAATTGAATTAAATGATATACTGGGATGATATCATCATTATCAAGAGAAAAATATAGAAAATTCTTATTGTTATTCTTGAAAAATGATTTATTTCGCTATAAGATTAAAACTATAAATACATATATAGCAATAGTATTAAACACTAAAATACAAGTTTTATCAACTCTTGCATTAATCCGCGGATTAGCTGTGAGGGCTAAACACAAGGGCCGTTCACCAATAAAAAAAACCAAACTTTTTTGTGTCGGCAGGAAGTTCGACCCCGGGAAACGCTAGTTTGTGTAATCTTTTCAGGTTTTGTCCAATTCAAAAATTATTAATGTTTTATCTGTCTAAGTTAAATTCTTATTCACTTAAAATTTATATTTACGGATTTGAAAATAATGAGAAAAAGGCATTGAAAGAAAGAATGCTCGTCGACTCCCCGCCCTTAAACTGTAGAGAAATCTTAAATTCCTTTTGATATGTATTCAACAACAAATCCAGAGAAAAAACGATATTACTTTTCAATTGTACCTAAAAGTAGTCATAAATAATACATAAAAATCCAAAAATATTCTTAATTTTATAATTTTACAAAACTCTCTATATTACCTCAAGAGACCAAATCATTGTTATACCAGGGTTTTGGTTGAAGACGAAACAGCGGTCTTTGAATTAGGGGTATTGGGGACCCCATTCAGGTCATTTAAGTTCCAGAGCCACAACGGATTACGTTCACAGTCAAAATGCAGAAAGACTGCTGTTTTATCTGGTGAAATATGGGTTCCGCATGTTGAAATTGAATTCCCTTTCGGACTGTTTTTTTCGAGTTAAGAAAAAAAATGATATTCCGACATGAAAGAAGCATAATGCTGCCACTCGGAGCATATAATAATTGAAAAAAAAAAACACAAAACACTCAAATATTCAGAAAATAATATCAAATTCCGTTTGAATTATGAACCGAAATGTAGGTTAAAACAACGACAACAAACCCCAAACAAAAGCATAGTATGTTTCCTGTTAAGTGTTTTTTTCTGGTTTTTTTTTACCGCTCAATTTTAAATGCGACACATGTTACATATAGTAAAAACCGTTGTTTAATTCTGCTTCAACTTTAGATAGAGCTTTGATTTTCAATGCAGTGTTGCGGATGAGCATGTCAAAATACAATATCTTTTCTAAACGATATCTAAAATATTCAATCTTAAGCACGTCGCACGTTCATTAAGTCTGATTAAGAGCTAGCAAATCGAGCAGAACTAAGTAAACGAACATTTATTGACAATTTCAGATCTCCCCTAATGGCTTCTATCATTGCGTAAATCATGAAATTATCTTAATTTGATAGCTAGAACTCCCTAGGCGGTATTAATATTGAATTTTGTACTTAAAACTTCGCGAGTCTCTAATTTGAGGCCATGATTTAAAGCTGACATGAAATGGTTGAGGTTTTGAAAACTCCCATTTCAATACCCCAAGAGACCGAAATATCTCCTCTGGACTGCGACACCAGAAAATCACTAGAATTTTTTAGCAAAATAGTTCTATGCATCAATGAGAATATGTTTGGATAAGTGTATCTAAAAGTTTCTTTGTCGATTTGTACAACGTTGTAGCAGGACCCTTTCTTAAGAATTGTTCCAAGTTTCATCAAATCACATAAGAATATAGCTTACGAGAATAAAGAAGATATTTTTCGTGAAAAAAATCACGGAACCTAAATTTAGAGTCCCTTTACAAATGAAACGAAACATTCTACACAGGTTCATTTTTGTTGTTTGTTTGTTTGTTTGTTTGTTTGTTTGTTTGTTTGTTTGTTTGTTTGTTTGTTTGTTTGTTTGTTTGTCTGTCTGTCTGTCTGTCTGTCTTTTTGTTTGTTTGTTTGTTTGTTTGTTTGTTTGTTTGTTTGTTTGTTTGTTTGTTTGTTTGTTTGTTTGTTTGTTTGTTTGTTTGTTTGTTTGTTTGTTTGTTTTCCGCATCAGACCTTCTTGTAAACAAAAAATATATTTATCTATAAAAGTGATGGTGTCTGGAACACCACTTACAGGTTTCTTTAAAATATTTTTTTTATCTTCCTGTATTTTCAGAATCAGATCGAGTCATAGAAAGGTCGTCACATTCCGGAATAATACTGCCAGGTCAATCTTGGCATACGTTAACCCATAATGGACCCACAGCCAGTCTCATTTACAGGTAAATACGACTAATCAACTGGAAAAATAATTCCTCCACCTTTCAATGGTGAAATTATTCACGGAAGGAAGGTTATCATTTTGACCAAATACGGTACTGCCTTCAATGAAAGAAAGCAAAGATCTTGAAAGGTTCTATGTAGTGTTTATTATAAAGTAATATTACAAGGGCGTAATACCCATTACGCGCATTACGCAAGTGCATGAAAGAAATAAATCATCTTTCGTAAAATGGTGTTGATGAATGATCATAACATCGAAACTACAGCTTTTTAAAGCTGTAGTTACGATGATTTGATCATTCACCAACGCTCAATTCATGGAAATGGGGAGCGGACGGAGGACATTCATCCATTGTCACTCTATATTGGTAGCCTTCTGAGTGCGTATAAATTTCAAAATCCTAGTTACGCATATGATATTATTCCATGGTACGGGCGTTTCTCCATCTCCACATTGGCCTAAGCTTAATATAGCTTGACCTCCGACAAACGCAGTTAGACTTCTGTTTGTATCGTTGACCTACCCTGCGTTCAGGATGAAAACGCTAGCGAAGCGCTTTCGAAATGATACATCGCTTTGCAAGTATGTGCACGTGCAAAGCGGGGTGTCATCTCAAAGCGCTCGCGAAACGCTTTTACATCCCGAACAAAGGGCTGTGTACAATACTGGAAGCCATGAATTTGATAGGGCAAAATTTCCAATAAGTATCAAATACTATCATTTTTGTAGTTTTGTTTCTGACCGCAAAACGCAATAATTCGCAAATGAAAATTTTTGTACAGTCTAGGGGACAAAAGAATGCTTTTTCTCGTTCCGCGTTCTGAGTTAAGTTACATACTAACGATTCTTACATTATATTAATTCTATTTATTAATTGTATTCGAAAGAAGTGCGTCGAGGGCATTTGTCCATAAATTTTAAGACATATACTATGTTTTTGCTGTTAGCCCTCGACATCTATTTTTTTTTTATTTTCAGGATACGTGTTATGTGTGACGCTCATTATTACAACACAACTTGCTCAAAATTTTGCCGTCCGCGGAACGATACATTTGGACACTATACTTGTAATAGTAATGGAGACAAAGTGTGTATGCGAGGCTGGCTTGGTGCTGAATGTGACATTGGTATGCTTTAGATCAGGGGCCAATATGAGAAGGGGGTTAAGTCTATCTAATAAAAAATTTCAGAATGTAACCCTTTGTTGTGGATACTCATTTGAAACGTCTCGATGAGACGTTTCAAATGAGTAAAAACATCATAGAGTTTAAGTAAGGACTGATGCAATATTCAAATTTGAAATCAAAAATACCACCTACCTATCTGTAGCTCTGTTTATATATATTGTTTTCCATGGATAAAATGTTTGACTGGCCCCACTGTCGACTATCATAAAAGCCTCATACATGAGTCGACAGTAGTACCAGTCTACATGTATGTGTGGCCTATCACGTAATTAGGGAAATTGGGGAACTCCGTACGATGAATATAGGAAAAAGAAATTGAAACGCTTTAATTCAGCACATGGCAACCATTATATAGAAAGTTAGAATGTTCAATCTATATTCTGATATTCTGTCTTTAGCGAAAAGAATCAGAAACGGTCAGGCTGCACTAACCGTACTAGCAGACCGGGGTCGGTACCCCAGGCTTTTCCGATTTGGTCTTCTCTTGCGTGACGTGCATCAAAATCGCAGAAAGTATCCTTTCCGGAGATATTTTTTGTGTGTACATTTGTACACATTCATAATGACCCACAATTAGGCAAACACTCGGCGGTTTTCGTTCACCTTATTTCAAGAGATGAAAAGTTCTCCCTGAAATATGTTCTTTCATTCATTTGAATGCCATTAAACATTAAACATTTATTTACCATTATGATTATTTAACATTTTTTTTTCGATCTACCAAAACATATTGAGATAAATTTCAATGTAATACAAAAAGTTTTTTTCCTGTTTAAAATATCATATTTTTTGTTAGAAAAGAAAACTATAATTTAATATCTTTTGACGAAATTAGTTTCTATTTTTCAGCAATTTGTAAAACTGGATGCCATGCCCTCCATGGGTCCTGTGACCGACCAGGAGAATGTAGGTAAGCAATAGTTTACGGTTTGTTTGTTTTTTTTGGTTTTTTTTTTGGGGGGGGGGGGGGATGTTAAATGTGACCCGTCATCTGAGCATGAAGTGACGACCCTATTATTCCCAAATATGTATTTCCTTGATGGCCCCTTTTCGCGTGACGGGCCATAATTTTACCTGGGCAGTATTTTGTAGAATCCGTGTTTACAATGTATGGATATTTTCTAACTTTAACCCTTTTCCTCCTGAATTTTGATTTTGTTCCAAACATATTGTAAATAATTGGGACATTTCAACAGTCTGACACAATTTCTTTTCTTTTTAAATGATTAGGTAGAACGCAGACAGTGTATATAGTATAGGGTATAGGTCTTTACAAGCTGGTATTATTCAATGCTGCCCGTAAGAGCTCTGTGTGAAGCTGAAATGTGGCGTTAGTTATAGCAAATAAAGGGTTTATCTGATATTAATTTCTATGATAGTACTTTCTTCAAGTCTAAAAGTCAAAACAAATATGCATTGATGATGTTCTCCTTTATATCATATTATTTATATTCATACGTTCATAAGCTTGGAACAGTTCTCAACCGACTCGGGCTGCTAACGCGGGTCTTATAATAATTCTTCACCGCAGATTTGAACCTTCATTTTCATTCATTCAGGTGTTCATTCGGCTGGCAGGGACCTCTATGTGACCAGTGTATACCGTACCCGGGCTGTGAACATGGGTCGTGTAATAATTCACCGTGGACTTGTAATTGTGATCTCAACTGGGGCCATATACTTTGTGACAAAGGTGAGACAGCCTTGCTGCCTGCTTACAACAGTCCTGCGTTCAGTAGGACAAAACGGTGAAAACTGTTTACCAATTTACCCCGCTTTGCACGCTAGTTCACGTGCAAAGCGGGGTTAATTTGGTAAACAGTTGACATCGTTTTGTCATCCTGAACGCAGGGCTGGTTTTCATGAATATATCTAGAGAAATGTTCATACAGTTAGAAGCATCATGGAATTGACATTCACCTCGATCAAAACCATTCAAAAATCACCCACTATACACTAACTTATACCATTCAAAAACGTTCCAAATCGTTCAAAACACTTCAAATCGTTCATAGTGATCATTATTTTCATTAACTCGACCAAATCATTGCACATTTGATTTTCGAATCTGGATTTCAAACCGATAGATTAGCCTGTGAAGACACACAAGCTAGATACTACGTTGATATTTTTCATGGGAGGTAATAAATTATCGCTAATTTCTTCCAAATTTGGAGATGTGTATTACCCCTTTGAATTCCATTCAAAACCTGCTCCACACTCATCCTATGTCATTCTTAAATCGTTCCGTAATTATTCACCTTAGAAGTTTCACGATGATATTAACTGTATCTACAAACAAACACAATCATATTTTATCTTCCATCAAAATGTTATTGGGAGCTCATATAAAACATTTATCATAATTAGGGTTTGGAATAAAGAAACTGATTAATTTGCCAATTTAGGACTTGGTAAAAACGTATAATGCATTAAACAATAAGGAGTTATTGTATGTAATTTCATTATATTTCAGACTTGAATACATGCCGACACAAACCTTGCCAAAACCACGGATTGTGTATAAACAGTGAGCCTAACAACTATACTTGTGAATGTCTAAAAGGATTCTCGGGGGTCAACTGCGAAATAGGTACGTATGTTTGCGTATTTATGTCACGACAGATGTAATATGTGTTTCAACTTAAGTGATTCGAAACACAAACTTCAATTTGTCGAAATCTAGACATATTTACAGTTACATAAAATATACAGGAGTACAAATGAGCGGAGAAGAGCTTGAAAAAAACCTTGATTACATTATAAACCATCTTAACCTAACTGTAGATTTTACTTGAAATAATATGATTGCTACTAATGTAAAAATGTGTTTCATAATTTTTAATTTGAACTTCGAACGTTTAACCGTCAAAGAATAAATGTATGGAATTTTATATAAACACTCTAAATTGAATATTTCGACAAAAATGCCTTTAACAAGAAAAATACTTTGTTATTTTTCTTGATTTAGGCATTTTTTTCTCCGAAATATAGTGTTTAAACTATTCCATGTGGGATAATTTGTGATATTTTATATAATCAACGCGAATTCGTACTTATGCAATTTTTATGGGTGCTTATACTTACATTCTAGAAGAGGATCCTTGTTCAAATAGCCCCTGTCAGAATGACGGAACATGTATGGACACAAAGCCGGGATTTGTGTGTAATTGTATTCCAGGATGGACCGGACAAGACTGCTCTATCGGTAAGTCCGTTTAAGTTTTAGCTACTTTGCTCTTTAATTATTTGCTATTTAAAATCATAATTGAAATTGATTCAATTGAAATTTTGTTAGGTTGTCACAATGTACATACATAAAAGTGACCCGTCATGCGAAAAGGGCCATCTGGGAATTTCGTAAAATGAATATTCGAAAAAGAGATTGGTTCTAGAACAGGCCAACCAGAGGTCGCATTTGAAAAATTATTTCACAGAAAGGTAGATTGATTATTCTTGATTCAGAAAATTAGTTCAGGTGGAAGAGGACAATAGCGATTTTTTGAGATATGTGCACATATATTGATATCTATGGAAACGTTGTGTTAGCCCGATCTCAACGGTCTATGTTTTTTAACGTTCAATTTAGAATTTCCTTTGCATGACGTCGTTAAAATGACGGTTTCGCGCGTTTTTCACAAATGACCCTCTACGCGTTCTAAAACGGTTACCCTGATCGTATTTTAGGCGATTCAATTCCATGGAATACACCAAAATGAAGTTGAATGAATTGGAAACATTGGCGTGTAATTAGAACAATGTTCTTTTTAAAAAAGATACACAAGATTGGATTAAAGATAAATTTTTGAATTTAGGCGGCCCGAAAAATAGCTTTAAACTTTTTTTTTTTTTTTTTTTTTTTTTTTTTTTTTTTTTTAAATGGTCCGATTTTTTTTAATTTAATATATTTTTATCCAGCTTCCTTTTCATATGCTCGCATCTTTTTGACGTTTTACCGTACGGAATTTCTACAATTGGGGATTGAAGTTTATTACCCTAACGTCGAAAGTTGGAAAAAGTCAAGCGCGGTGCGTCGAAAAATTCGCTTAATTCTTTTGACAGACTTCACAAAAAGTATTTATTTGATAAAGTATATTGAAAAATCAAATGTGAAAAAGATTTTTCGTTTTTCATAAACATGCATAGAGGTTTTCCCATTTTATTTGAAATCTTATCACTGCACCCTCAAATAGTCTTTGAACGTGCTAATCAATGATTACGTCATGAGGTCGAGCTTGTGAAATAAACTTACAAAAGTCAATTTTCATTTATATCGACGCCGACGTAAAACTTATTGAAGTCAACGATCAGCAACAAATATGTTAGGTAAATTCACGTGTACCGTGAAATTTTCGGTGTTTCGGAATAAAATTTTGAGGGCCCTTTCCTCAAAGACTTTTGAACATGTCTGTGAATTTTTATCTTTTTATTCCAATAGATCCCAAAAGAAATCAAATAAACATAGGAAAATATAAGTGTATTTCAAGCGCCAAAGTCATAGTTTTAACGTCAAAATAACAAACTTTAAATCCGGATTATAAAAGATCAGCACGGTGAAAGCTTTTCAAACTTTTCTTGTTAATCGAACTAGAATTGTAGAAAATAATATAAAAAATCTAACAAATTTCATCGGGCCAATTTTATAAAATTTTGTTAAAAGTGAGATTTTTGGGAAAGTAAAAAATGCGAATATCGATTTCAAGCAACTCATTTGTCCACATATTTAGTTACAAAAGTTTTAATATAGCATTTGCGTTTTGACCATTCATTAAGCTTCATTTCGGTACAATTTTCGAAACAAAAACGTCTTTAATTAAATCGCACAGCGCATTTCTATGGGGCTATGGTAGTTTGTAGAAAGAGCGCCAAATCGTCATTTTTGCGACGTCATGGAAACGTAATTTCCAAATTAAAAATGGAAAAATATATGCCGTTTAGATCACTCTAACTCGGAGTTTATATATATACCAAAATTTAATCACTTATCTCAAAAAAACGCTATTTGCCTCTTCGACCTTAAGTGCGAAAAGTTTCGATCCAAGTCAGTCTGCGCAGTCTGCGCAGCCTGACAAGGGTCGAAACTTAACGCACTCCCCAGATGGTCCCTTTTCGCATGACGGGTCACAAATATAAAAAAAAATCTCACATCATTATCCGCTAGAGATCAATGTAGCATTTTATACCTTATCAGTTTGGCTGTTGGAATTGAAGACTAGAGTGACTATTTTAGAAAAGAATTTCCCACATAATATTTCTTGTCTTCTATAATCAGAGATACCCTTGTATTGAACATATGTAGTCATTCTAAAGTTCTTGAGAAATATGCGCTCTGTCATGAGATTTCATGTGAGACGAGCTGAGCTTAACTGAGTCTAGAATTGAAATGTTATAAAGTAAGCTTTGGCGAGCTTAATAACTTTTCTATTCCAGACCATGTTAAGATCAGCTTGTCTAAACACTTTATAGCCAGTCCCAGTTTACCCAGCTATAGAATTAGGTACCAGTGGGTTTAAACTACTGCCCCTCTCTCAGGGACGTGAAAACATCAGGATTGGGTGTTCGAGAACGATTCTATAAGCTTAAGCTTTCTTCGCAATAGAACTAAAATGAAATTTGTATACACTAAACTAAACTAAGTACCCATTTTTGAAACGCTCTAATAACAGAAAACCGAGAAAAAGCACGTTAGATGACGTCATTTAGGAAGTGATCTCACACATGTGTATGACAATGATATCTTTGATAGCTGTTCATTAAATTGGAAGCCATATGAGAAAAAAAATCTTCTACTAGAGTTTATTAGGAATAAGCGGATGCAAATCTCGTCTAGAACAAAGAAATTATCAAGCTCGCCTAGTTACGCCTATACGTTGATAATTTCGTTTATATGCCTAGTATTCATTATATTGGTCTAGAGCGTCTTTTCATTCTAGATATCAACGAATGTGTATCCTTCCCTTGTTTGAACCACGGTACCTGTATAGACAAACTGAACGGTTACGAGTGTCTGTGTCCACAAGGTTGGCAGGGTCCACATTGTCAGCTAGACGCGGACGAATGTGAAGGTCGTCCGTGTGTTAACGCGTTCACGTGCCGAGATCTCGTGGGGGATTATCAATGTGAATGTCAGCCAGGATGGGAAGGAAAGAATTGTGACATTAGTACGTAAAATAATGGAAACTAATAGAAAAGACTTGTAAGAATAGTTCTGCGAGATATTTCGAATAAATAAAATGGCCATTAAAATTTTTTAAGACTCGACTGAACCTTCGTACCCGGTTGTCAAATAGTTTGTAGATGACGAGTTATTCATTTATTAAAGAATCTCTTTTAAAGCTTACCTGGGTCACAAATAAATGTGACCGGTCCTTAAAATGGCAGTAGATCTATTTCAAAATCTTATTCAACTATGCATTTGACGAATTTTATTGAGCTAAAGAACAGTCTGGCGTTCATGACGAAAACATTTGCGAAACGTGTGAGAAATGTTATCCCGCTTTGAATGGAAGCTCGCGTGTAAAGCACGTTAACACTTCTAAACTTTTGCAAAGGTTTTTTTTTCTTTTTTTCATTTTTGAATGCAGGGCTGGTAGATATTAATAAACTCTTGCATTTTTCTTTAAGATATCGATGATTGTGTAGATGTGACGTGTGAAAATGGCGGTCATTGCTTGGTAGGTATAACCTTCTCAATGTTATAGTTTTGATTTGATATGTTCACAAATTTTACTGAACATTTACTTAGATGAAAACGGCGTATTTTTCCTATAACTATACAAATATCTGTGTGATAACACCCTGTACGATATTTTTTATGATATCACATAGTTATTTTTAGAACAATGATATAATGCGGTTATTTTCTAGAAACTCGCATTTCAGTTAGAAACATGGACGAAAACAAATCAAATAGAATAGAGTTTATAAGATAGATATAATACATACTAAGTGTATTGTATGAAAAAAAATATCTAACTTGATTGTGAGAATTTATAATTGTCTCGGCAGAGCCTCGATAATGATCAATTCTCCCAACCTCTTTAGATATTTTTATTCATACAAAACACTAAGTATGTATTATATATATATATATACTGAACCACAAAGAAACGTCGCATTATCTAGACTTGTCAACTTTATGGAAAATTAAGAAACACGTGATGTTCTTTGGTGGCAATGTATTTAACTGAACTCCAAATTAATGATAAAGTACCCCTTAGGTATCTTTTGCTTGGCTGTTTTAAAGGCGATTGCATGGCGATTGTGCTCTCTTCATTAGATGAGAAGATGAAAAGAAAATTTGCAAAAATCCAGTGTTCCTTATTTTTGTTAGTCAGTACTGGTGTTAAAACAGCAAAAAAAGAGAATTGAATATTGAATTCAATTTGCATAAGACAGCCTCCGAATTTTCTTTCCCAAATAAGAGAAAACATCAACTCAAAGATTTCTTGCACTCGAATCAAACAAGCTTTTTGTGATGGATATCAGTTTTTCACCAGTGGCATTAGAACCACAAAATGACTCAAATTGTTCTTATTGGAAACTAAGGAAATTCGCACATGAATTTCCCAGAAATATTGTTGTTCAATGATATCTTTAAAAGAAGTATACATTTTCCTAAAACTACTCAAATCCTGTCTTTACACTCACAAATCCATTCATATATCACATCGACAACCACTGCATAGCCTTGAGTAGGTTTTGTTTCGCCATATTTCAATGGTCAAATATTTGGCACTCGACCTAGAAGAAAGTATCGCTAGTATCTCAAATATTGCTATCATTGGTGCTTTACATCCATTTGGAAATGACTATCCATTGAAAGTTGAAACAAAAATAAGCAAAAGATTTTGTATGAATAAAACTGTTCTATTGAGACGTTTCTTTTGTGATTCAGTATATTATGTTTCAATTTGATTTTATTAATCGAATTTATTCCGAAATCTGTTCCTGAAAAAGGGATAAATTGAACTTGTTTTTGTTAGAGTTTATTATATCTTATAAATTATGTGGTCTTTTATTGTTCTCCCTAGCAAACATTGAGTATTTTATTGATAACATTAGAATGTACTTTCGTACATGGATTTTGGTGTTACATAGAAAGTGCCAACACTCATTATGGTATAGGCTTTCATTTAAGATAATCGCCCATGTCAAAATGACAGTGGCAGTGACCTTGACCCTTTAGAAAAATTAACCAAAAACTTTAACCGGAAAACTTTAACCTAAAAACTAACTTTGCTTGTATTTTCTGAATGCGTTACATAGGGACATCATTACTTCATACACACAGTCACTAGGCGATAGGCTTTCACTGGTAACCAAGCACCTTGACATTTTCACTTTGAACTTGACCTTTTGCGGACCTAGAATAACTTAAACCAAAATCTTTAACCATAAAACTTTAACCTAGGGACACCATTACTTCGTGAAGCAAAAACCTTAACCAAAAAGCTTTGACCTTGCTCATACTTTCTAAATGTTTTACCTAGGGACATTGTTACTTCATATACACACTCAGCAGGTGATAGGCCAAGTGCTTGATATTTTGACATTTTAAGGACATTTTTACAATTTGCAATTTTAACCAAAAACTTTAAACAAAAGATTTTAACTTTGCTTATATTTTCTGAATGCTTTACCCAGGGACATCATAGCCTCATTTACTTACTCAACAGGCGATAGGCTTTCACTGGTAATCAAGCTCCTTGACAATTTGACCTTGATCATTTTTGTACTTATATAACTTTTAACAAAAAAAATTAACATTGCTTCTATTTTCTGAGTGCTTATACCTATGGCCATTTTTCTTAATATTCGTACTCAACGGGTGAGATAGGCTTCCTCCTGTGATCAAGTCCCTTGACTTTGTGACCTTGACCTTGACTTCTGAACTCTTGGCATATTGCTTTAAACTTGCATATAATTTTTAATGCTTACAGCTTTTATACTTCATGAATGGGATGATTAGATGGTCAACCTTTTATCTAATACAAAGAAATTCCATTAGGAGCTTCATTGGGCTGTAGGCTTTCACTTTACCTTACCTTTTACATGTACAAACTTCGGTCTCTCGAACAGGGGTAATCTCGAACACTAGGGAAAATTCGAACAAAGATCTCAGTCCCGGCAGATTTCGCTCATAATTCATAGTATTCGACCTCGGAAAACTCGTACACCAGGACGGTCGAACTGTCGAACACATTCTTCATTCCGGAAGTTGAAAATGCTTTATATTTCACCCGCTGAATTCGAACAAAGGGTCTATCGCTAATAACAAGATGTCATATTTAGGTGATTTTTACACTTTCAATTTGTAATCCTTTTTGACACTTTATTGTCAATTACGCACCATTCCGTGAAAAATACACTGTTTTATTTAATTGAATTAAGTTGTTGTTTGGCCGTCTGCTGTTTACATTAATTACAATAGATTGTCTCTTATTGATATTTCGGCGACTAGTTAACATAGCGATGTCAAAAAAAACATACAGATACGTAACGTCTGCTAGAAAGTATGAAAAGAAGGGTCCAAACGAGTGACTCGTGTAGAAATTCGGGTTTTAAATTTAGATGAATCTACATTTTCTTAAAGACAGACGTAAATTTATATACTCGACAAACGTTTAAAGTTCAACATTTGAACGGCGTTTAAATTTGACTTAAATCAATTTTTCACTTGCAATTGAGGCCGTGTACGTAACAGTAATGATAATACGGTAGCCTTTTATGTAAACAATAAGACTTAGGTCGAAAGTTATTTCATCATATTTTTTATTCATTTCCCAACATAATTTCCGAGGATCAATTGTTAGAAACCTAAAAAACAGTGAATCAAAAAGTGCAATTGGAGAACCAAATAAGATACGTTTACTCGGATGCGATGTATAAACCGGATGTAGCGCATTCCCATCTTCTGGTTATAGTTTTTTGGATTGGTCGAACAACCGATCTCTCGAACAAAATATCAAGTCCCCAATATGTTCGAGCTTCTTAAGATTAACTGTACTTGAAACAAAAATGTTTTTATATTTCTTTCTTACAAGTTAATCAGACTGATGCGTGTATAAATTAGATCATTGACTTTAACATAGAAAAAATGACCGTGAACTTTGATCTTTGAACAAGTGCTGTTTGTGCCAAGCAGCAGTTTGGGCGCCGCGGAGCTACGTTGTCCGCGGACAATTGTTTGTACATAGAATTCATCAATATTTCCAGGATATGATCGACGATTATTTCTGTATTTGTTTACCTGGTTATGAGGGCAAGACGTGTCATAAAGAGGTACATGAATGTGACAGTAATCCCTGTAAAAATGGCGCCACGTGTGTGGAAATGTTACCCGGATATTCGTGTATTTGTGCGGAAGGATACAGTGGCTTTGATTGTCAGGTGAAAACAGTTTTTATGAATAAAATGACCGTCCGATGGTCACCTTTTTCTTAAAACCTTTTTTTACAATTCTGCAATTAAAGACAACATGAACAATTTAGCAAAGAAATCATGAATTGCATTTTATAAATATAAATATTACGTTTTATAGATAGAAAATAAAACAATAATCGAGTAATCAGAAACAATTATTTGAAAAAGACCATATAAATTATGATATTTATATGAATGATAAAGTGTTAAAGGGCGAACTTATTTCTGACCCTGGGCGGGTACTGTTTCCAGCAATATCAGAGTATCTCTAGGAAAGAGGGCTACCAGCTGTAGACTGGTCCTCATATCGACTATCAGAATAGCCTATAATGGGCTATTTTGATATTCGACAGTCAGACCAGTCTACACCCGACCCGAAAGCGGGCCAGAAATAAGATGGCCCAAAGTTTATAGGTTTCTTCATTATTATGATATTCTTAAATGCGATGATAAATGCTTCGTTTTAGAAAAGCCATGACGCTTATATATATGTGACCCGTCACACGGAAAGGGACCATCTGGGTAGTCCGTAAAGTGTCGACCCTAGTCAGACTGCGCGGTTTGCGCAGACTGACTAGGGTCGAAACTTTTCAAAATGTGCTTATTTTCTGAATCTAGAATGATCAATCTACCTTCCAGTGAAATTTTTTTTGAAATGCGACCTCTGGTTGACCTATCCTGGACCCAATCTCTTTTTCAAATATTCATTTTACATAGTGCCCTGATGGTCCCTGTTTGCGTGACGGGTCACATACATGTATAACTTCGTGTAAGCCGTACTTTATTTCTGATAAAATAAGTGTATATTTCAGATTGACGTAGATCCTTGTAGTCCCAACCCTTTTCAACATGATTCTACATGTTATATTTTGGATGAGGACTATTTCTGTTTCTGTTCTGATGCATATATGGGAAAAAACTGCGAGCAACCAAAAACCATAACTATTGACAGTAAGCATTTATATGAGGGATTTTTTTGTATTTATAATGATACTTGAAAAAAGATTGCAACCAAGCCTACGCTTATTTCCTCACATCTGTTATATTTGCATTACCATATTGTATAAGCACTGAACAATACCATATCAGATATTAAAAAAATATATATATTAACCACTGCTTAAGATTGCATTTTGGATATGTCATGTTCAATGTTGTATCGCCGATTCTTCGATTAACCGTTCATTCTTTTGTAGTATAAGATTCAAAAGAACAAAAACTATTCGATTCGGTAAAGATAACTAATTTATCATCATTTTCAATCTATTTATAGTTGTTGACAGTTGTACCATATCAATCCCAAGCAACACCAGTATGGGTGGGGTACAGTTGATATCCTCAGAGATATGTGGTAAACACGGTCTGTGTATCAGTAAACCTGGAGGTGGATTTGAATGTTCATGTAGTCCAGGGTTTACAGGGCAATTCTGTCATCAAAGTAAGTCACATCAATGTTTGGTTGATCAATGTTCATTGATTTACAGTTCCATGAATAAGCAAGTGGTTGACCTATCAATTTTGTCCTGCCGCATGCAGAGAGCAATACAACATTCTAACTACGACAGACCACCGTATGCGTTCCTTTTGTGCGTTATTTTGTCCGCATGGGTATGTCCAGCCCTAAGTTCAGGGTGACAAAATGGTGAAAACAGTTTGGGTTTTTTTTCAATTATACCCCACTTTGCACGTGCAGTTGCGTGCAAAGCGGGGTTAAATTGGCAAACTGTTTGGATCGTTTTGTCATCCTGAACGCAAGACTGACAATTACTCCTATATGCTAGGATAAAATTCACTTTTGTTCACTTGAGCGATTGTACCGTATAGATGTTATTCTGTGTCTTATAGGACAATGTCGGACACCGGATCCTTAAGTTCAATGTCAATTTTTGTAAGTAATATACCTTTTAAATTAAAAGATGGGTTTACATTTATATAAACAAGATATTTGTTAAAGTGAATGTGTTAAAGCAGACATAATTAATTGTTAGCATTCTATTATCTTACAGATAAAGATGATTGTTCCAGCTCTCCCTGTCAAAATTCGGGGACCTGTGTAGATCTCGTCAACTCATTTCAGTGTATCTGTAGTGAAGGTTGGGAAGGGGTTCTCTGTAACATCAGTAAGCTCGTTCTCTAACATTAATTCTGTTCTTATATTGACCCGGATTACAAATGATCTTTTGATGTCTTTATTAAATTCATTAAGTTCCCAACAAAACTACAAAAATGTTAAACTTACCGTTTTGTTGTTGATATTTTCCTGTCTTTGTACGCTTTGCTTTACTTTTCGTGTAGAATAAAGACAACATGACAGTTTGTTTATATTTTGGTTAAAAAGTATCTACTTTTCTTTATTAAATAAAGAAACTCTTTGTTTATGTAATGTTAAATGAACTCTCCCGAATAACAAAACA
The DNA here is from genome assembly GCA_948146395.1 of Fragum whitleyi. Taxonomy (NCBI): domain Eukaryota; kingdom Metazoa; phylum Mollusca; class Bivalvia; order Cardiida; family Cardiidae; genus Fragum; species Fragum whitleyi. The sequence goes on from OX411544.1 coordinate 31,165,574, forward strand.
TATTCTAAATTTCAAATCTCCCCTACCTCCTTTTCTTTCAGATAAAAATGAATGTTCGCCGAATCCCTGTCGTAACCATGGTAATTGTGTTGACCTAGTTGCTGGATATGTTTGTCAATGTGAAGACGGGTGGAAAGGAAAAACTTGTACACTCCGTACGTTTGTCATGATACATGTACTTTAAACCCATTTTGAAATACTTTTTCAATATTTACACAGCAATTTTTTAAATATTAGCTCGTAATTATGAAATGTATCTCTAAACAGTCTATCGACGAAAAAATAGAAGAAAGTACATGTATATAATACATTGGATAAATACAATTAAAGTACGCGTCGCCTCAAAAAAAGAATTTAACCTGATGTGATCAGGTAATGTTGCATTCTAATATATAAAGGTATGCGGGAAGATAAAATGGTCATTCTACACTCGGAACTGTTACCCAAATCGAAAATTTCGACCATAATCTGCCTTTTCAGTCAGCTCGATCAAACCAAGGTTAATAGTTTCCTGGTTTCTGGATGTATTTTCTCTGTGTTGCATTTTCCTCTTAAATGTGATTCTTTGGGAATTAGCCATGCTATTCACTACATCTATGAATTTAATGCAACTTCTTAAACAACATTTTTCTATGAAAATGTCGATGGGATTTAGTTGTTTCTTTTGTTTTAGCGGCGACTCTACCACATGTAATTTCTGTCATTTAGTATACTTTCTTTATTGTATGATCTGTTTTGTATGGTAACAATCCTTCCATTGGATTTTAAACCAATAAAATATTTTTTTTATACTTGAATCAAAATAGATTTCATGATATGTTGATTGTACTTAAATGACTAAATCTTCTTATTTTTCTTCCAACAGGAGATAGTCATTGTGATATGTTCACGTGTGCTAACGGTGGCACATGTGTAGATTTAGTCGACACATTTGCCTGTAGATGTCCACCAAACTGGGAAGGAATCACATGTCATACACGTAAGTTTGCTTTCAATATAATATCTTAAGAATATCAAAATTCTTTAAATTATACATGATTTCTTTGACCATGGATTTTTCATTTAGGTAATCTTACAAGAAAAAAAAAACACACAAAAATTAGACGAAAGGATGGAGCATTTACTAGTAATCTTCGATGATTGATTTATGAGTACTTACTATAAATAACATTAAAAATGTTATTGAAGATAGACGAGAGAAGTAGTTTCGTATATCTTATTTAGCAGAACTTTTATTCCGGGTGTGTACAAAGTATGCATTTTATTTTAACTCCAATACGAGTACATTCATACAGAATTTTAGAAATTTAGAAATTACAGTGAAAACCCTACAAGATGAGAACAAGAAATTACGTGATGAAAACGAAAAGTTAACAGAGAAAATCACTAATATGGAACATATGATACAAGAGAACAATAATAAGACAGAATATCTAGAGGCACAAACCCGAAGAAACAATTTGAAATTTTTCAATATTGAAGAAAGTCCCCAAGAATCATGGGATCAGTCGGAGACAAAAGTGAGAAGATATCTGTACGAGGTATTGGGTATTGTTGAACGTGAAATAGAGATAGAACGCGCGCACCGGCTGAATAGCAAATCAAAACCAAGAGCGATTATCGTAAAATTTAGTCGCTTCAAGGATAAGGATTATATATTGAAAACATATAAGGAGGACGTCAAGCAGAGAAGTGATGAGCAAGCAAACGAAAGGTCACCAGTGAGGGTTAGCGAAGACTTCCCTGTACGCATTTCAAGAATTAGGTCGAAGCTGATTCCATTTCTAAAGGATGCAATTAAAGATGACAAACGTGCATATTTGAGATTAGACAAACTAGTCATTGAGGGTGAACTATTTTCTCTTGACGAAGCTAACGGACGATTGGTTAAAGTGTCGGATCAATAATATTCAGGCCGACGCCCTTCTTCTACGACACGCTCGTACACAAATGACACTAATAAGACATCACAGCTACTGAATCATTTCAATAGTTTATCGTTGTGTTCTTTAAATATAAGGGGGTTAAAAAAGTTCATTGATAATGAAGAGTTTACTAATTATTGTAAATCTTTTGATGTAATTGGGCTTTGCGAAACTTGGAAAAAGGAAACAGACTATTACTCAAATTTTATTGAAGATTTTTCATGTTTTGACTCAATTCGCAAAGTTAAAAAATCTAGTCTCCGAGGCTCTGGAGGAGTAACTGTTTTGGTTAAAAATAAACTTTTCGATACAGGTTTTTTAAAGCGCATCTACTCACATATTCCGGAATGCATTGTATTACATTTTAGTCAATGTTTATTTAATATTGACAATGATCTTATTATGTTATTCGTATATGTACCACCTGAGAATTCTAATTTTTATGATATTGAGAATCCAAATGGTATAGAAATACTTAATGAACATTTAATAGCAATATCAAGTGAATATCCAGGTTCACTTATATTTCTTGCAGGTGACTTTAATGCTCGAACCAAGGATCTAAACGATTTTATTATTGATGATAATATTGAATATATCTTCCAAAATGTACATGATTATCCGACGGATGATTTTATTATTCCAAGGAAATCACGTGATTCGGTTTTTGTAAATAATTTTGGTAGAAGTTTAATTGAGATGTGTCAATCGTTTAATCTCCATATTTTGAATGGTAGGAAAGAAGGTGACATTAATGGTGATTTTACCTGTTTCTCTAACGATGGCAAGAGTATTGTTGATTACATGATAGTTTCAACTGAATTATTTCACAATGTTTGTTCATTTAAGGTAGATGAAATAGAATTTTCAGACCATTTTCCTATACTTTGTACAATAAAGTTTAATGAGGTTATCGAATCTAATAGAGAGAGTGACTTTGTTTCGTTAGATGATGATTCTCAACTTCATGTACAATATAAATGGAATGAAGATAAAAAAGAAGCATTCCAAGTAAATTTTGAAAGATTATTTGCTGATTTCAGTAATGATATAATTACACAAATCAACAACATTGATAATGAAAATATTTTGAATGAATTTATCAACCTTTATTATAACGCGGGTAAACAGATGAAACAAAATTACACTTGTAAACACAAATTAAATCATTTTAAAATCAATCCCGAGTGGTGGAATTCAGAGTGTGAATTACTCAAAAAAACAAAATACTCCAACCTGAGAAAGTTTCGAAATAGCAACACCGAAAACGACTTTTTACATTTTAAATGTGCCAGAAATAAATTTAAGGCGAAATGTAGAAAATTGAAGTATGCTTATGAAAGAAATAACAGAAATTTATTAATCCAAAATAGAAAAAAATCGAAAGTTTTTTGGAAACTTGTTACCTCTAAGAAAAGCTACAAAAAGCAAACTGACTGCGTAAGTAAAGAACTCTGGCAAACTCATTTCACACATCTTTTAAAAAGGGATATGATTCACAATAACGACACGCAGTTTCTGGAAGAGATTACACATTTTTGCGACAGTTCAACCCTAAATGAACAAATACAATCGGAAGAAATTTTCGAAAGCATAAAAAATCTGTATTCTAATAGATCGGTAGGTTCCGATGGGTTATGTTCGGAAATGTTTAAAAATACTTCTCATCTTATTGTGCCCTTTTTGACTGATATATTTAATAGAATATATGATTCTGGTATCTTTCCAGAAAGATGGAGTAGAAGTATCATTATACCGTTACATAAAAAGGGTCCAACAAATGATCCAAATAATTTTAGGGGTATTTCCCTTATTGACAGTATTTGCAAAGTTTTCATCAATATTTTAGGTACAAGACTATATACATGGGCAGAAAACAATAATGTTATCCATGAAGCACAGGCCGGGTTTAGGAAAAATTACAGTATAATAGATCATATTTTTACTCTTCAATCCCTTTGTCAAAAATATCTTTCGAAAAAAGGTGGTCGCTTTTATTGCTTATTCGTTGACTTTGCTAAGGCTTTTGATTTAGTTGATCATGATAAACTTTGGGATTCTTTAAAACGAAAAAGCGTGGATGGTAAATTTTTGAATATTTTTGTATCAATGTACAATCAACTTAAGTCTCAAATAAAGCTAGGCGACTCCCTTATGAAGCCAATTAAATGCGAAAGAGGTACCCGACAGGGATGTGGGAGCTCACCAACTTTATTTTCCCTTTTTATAAATGATCTGATTATTTACTTACAAAAAAACTGTCGCCGCGGTATCTCAGTTTCAAACGAAATGGAAGATATATTCGGATTATTCTTTGCAGACGATGTATCATGTGTTTCAGACACAGTTTCTCTTCTCCAACAACAACTTAATAATATTGAAAGTTTCTGTAAAAACGTTGGAATGAAAATCAATTTAGATAAAACGAACGTTGTAGTTTTTAGAAATGGAGGAAGTCTAAAAAATAATGAGAAATGGTATCTTAATGGTAAAAAAATTGAAACCGTTACATATTACAAATATTTAGGAGTATTTTTTTCTTCTCGTCTATGTTGGTCTTTCGCTAAACGAAATCAAGCAATACAAGCAAAGAAAGCCTGCTTTAGCATTTACAGATTTCAGAAACAATTTGGTCGTTTCAATCCCTTAGACGCATTTCGCATTTTTGACTCTATGGTTAAGCCTATCCTATGCTTTGGCTCTGATATTTGGGGTTATGAATATTGCCATGTTATTGAAAAAGTTCAGATCGATTATTGCAAATATCTGTGTGGTCTCAATCAAAATACAACCGACTTTTTCGCATTAACAGAATGTGGTAGACTCCCTCTCTCAGTAACTTATATGCTTCAATGTATAAAATTCTGGGTGCGATTAACAAAAATGCCAAGTACTAGATACCCAAAACAATGTTATGATATGCTTAAAAATCTAGACGAAAATGGAAGAATTACCTGGGTATCGAAAGTTAAAAAACTTATTTATGAATACGGATTTGGTTTTGTCTGGATTTCAAATAGCGTTGGCGACACAGATAATTTTCTTCAATGCTTTAAACAAAGACTCATTGATTGTTCATATCAATATCTACAAAATAAAATCAATGATTCACCTAAATCTAATTATTACCGATACTTCAAATCCCATTTAAATGTAGAAAAATATCTGTCACTCGATATTTCTCATTTTCACCGCCGTATTCTATCAAATTTCAGGTGCTCGAGTCATGCACTTAATGTCGAAAAGGGTAGGCACAACAATATTGACTATAATTTTCGAATCTGTCATCTATGTCTTAAACGAAATACTTATGTTGTTGAGGACGAATTACACTTTTTACTGATTTGCCCTCATTTTGAAAACCTCAGAAATATTTATTTTCCATCGGAGTGGAAAAATGCTTATCCAACTCCATATTTATTTTACAAAATAATGGGAGAAACCAGAAACGAATATTTGAAAATATTAATAAGATTTTTGATAGAAGCATTCAAACATAGAAAAGAAATTCTTTCAGAGGATGTACAAAATTGATGTCATTTACGATTACTGAAATGTTCTAAACAAATGGCAGTTAACGCTACGTATGTTCTAATTCAGGCGGTTCGATTGTACATGTCATATTATTCATTATTGCGCATTGAAATGTAAAATTGATTTTCACCTTACTAATATCCAAGTTGAATTATTCATTTTCAGGATGTCAACACCAGATTTTGAAGAAAATGATTATTTGTAATTTAATGATATATACCGAATTTTATCTGATAATACCCAACGTCACTCACTGTTAATTGTTGTATGTATTTGATTGTATGATGGGCCAGTGGCCTTATATACTAAATAAACTGTTTAACTGTTAACTGTTAAATACATGTACTTTGGTAACTTTTTCCTGACACCTAAACATTTTTGTATGCACATGCATAAACGTTACCATACTCGATTATCTCTTTTTTCATATTTATCAAAACGCAATATTCTCCATTTCTTACTTTATTCAGCCAAGGTTAGAAGCTGTGACTCGGATCCCTGTGAAAATAACGGTACCTGTGTAAACAGTGGGGACAGTTTTACGTGTATCTGTAAGGAGGGATTTGAGGGTCGAACTTGTGAAATAAACGTCAACGATTGTAACCCATTCCCATGGTAACTAGTTATTTTTTTCATCCATAGTAGCTTTAGGTTACTTATTGGTCTGAAATTGTAAACCATAATTCTTTAAAAATAAAAGGCACAAATCCTCTAGAATTTTTTCCCATCAGTAACTGGTAGAAAACTAATCAATGACAAAGTATCCTTATAGTGATGTATTTCCGAACATATTTTAGTGGTTGCTTCATTTAAATGAAATGCTGATTAAGAATGATATATGTATACTTCTTGTTCGTTGAAACAATGTTTTAATTGCACAATAAGAAAGTAAGTTTGGCTTAATGTTTCAATAAGATACTAGCTCGGAGTTAGATACCTCTCTTGTTAAACCTCCTTGTGCTGAATAAAAAACATTGGAAAAATTATATTAAAATCAAAGTGCTGAAAGCCTTGTATTTCTTATTGTGAGTCAGCATTTGATTTTGAAAATACAATTTTGAAACTTTTCTGTTTTAAAAAGGAAAACCAGGTGGTATAGCCTAAGATCAGACTGCACATATGTGCAGACTGATCTTTATTCATACCTCCTGCCAAAGCAGGAATATTGCGGGATCATCATGACAAGAGCTAAACAATTTCCTACGTTCGAACGAAATAAGGAATCATAAACGATGTATTTTTGATATTGTTCCAAAAATATGATATTTTGATTATGAATTTACATTTTTTTATTATCCCTCTTTAGTTATAATGGAGGTCAATGTATAGACGGTATCAATCGGTATAGGTGTGAATGTGATCATGGATTCACAGGGACTGATTGTAGAGTTAGTAAGTATTTAATCAGTTATAATGAAAGTCGATGTACAGACGGTATCAACCGGTTTAGGTGTGTATGTGATCATGGCTTCACAGGGACTGATTGTAGAGTTAGTAAGTATTTAATCAGTTATAATGAAAGTCGATGTACAGACGGTATCAACCGGTTTAGGTGTGTTGATTGATTGAATGGAGTTTAACGCCGCTTTCAACATTATTTCAGTAATATCGCGGCGGCTGGAGCACCTAACAATGGATTCCTGGTATTTCTCTCACCAGTACAACCACCACATTCTTTCCTAGCCTCCAGTCGCTATCTCACATAGGTCTACGATTATCAACCCATTTGTGAGAGACAAATAGTCGGAAAGAATGAGTGCCGCCGTCGGGAATCGAACCCGGGACCTCTAGATTGACAGTCCGACGCGCTACCAACTGCGCTATGACGGCGGCTCGGTTTAGGTGTGTATGTGATCGTGGATTCACAGGGACTGATTGTAGAGTTAGTAAGTATTTAATCAATTATAATGGTAGTCGATGTACAGACGGTATCAACCGGTTAAGGTGTGTATGTGATCATGGATTCACAGGGACTGATTGTAGAGTTAGTAAGTATTTATAACAGTTATAATGGTAGTCGATGTACAGACGGTATCAACCGGTATAGATGCGGGTGCAATCATGGATTTACTTGTTCCGATTGTAAAGTTAGTACTTGTTTGTTTAAATGGGATTTAACCCCGCTTTCAATCGCGGCGACTGGAGCACCTAACAATGAATTCCTGGTATTTCTCTCACAAGTACTACCTTCACATCCTTTCCTAGCCCCAAGCTACTTTCTCACATAGGTCATAGAGTTAGTGTTTATATCAGTTATAATGGAAGTCGATGTATAGATGGTATCAATCGGTATAGATGCGAATGTGATTATGGATTTACCGGTACTGATAACAGAGTTAGTTAGTAGTTATTTGCTTTAAGGTAGTGGAACCGTAATAGTTCTGCAACGTTTTGAACTCATGATCTTTCAAAATGTAAACCGAGGTTTCCTAGTGAAATCATTAGGAAGTCCATGCAGCACTTTGATTTCTAACGTTGATTTTTAACTGCGATTTTTATTTTAAATGTATTTGTTGTTCTTGTCACTTTTAGTCATTTTCAAGCAATTTAAGTGGCCTGAGTGAGTGTTTGAAACGAATGAATGGAACGCCGAATCAGCGGTTTAGAATTGTTTTGATCGGAATGACCGTAAATCTTACTTTAAATTTATGCATAGATGTAAATGTGAGACCGCTCTATGACACTGTATAAATGCTACTCAAACTTGCTTCTTGTACAATGTGGATCCCAAATTGGCGTTGCATGTATAAATGATTTTGTGTAAGAGCATGAATTAAAGTTTCTTTATCTTAAAAAAATCAAATCGAACCTCTTCCAACAAATCGGTCATGCGGCTAATATTTACTGCACTAACTTCGTTTATAAGCTCACTGGCGAACGATTAGTTTTTCTTGTTGGATATTGAAAGTTTTAAAAGTAATCCTTACTTTTTACCTTAGATATAAACGAATGTCAATCCAGTCCGTGTACATATGGAAGTACATGTATTGATGGTATAGGGGAGTATCGGTGTATTTGTCCTGTTGGTCGATCTGGCGTACACTGTGAGAAAATTGAAGGACGTGTGGCCTCTCTACAGTCTTGTGAGTTTAAAAGGAGAAAATATCAGCATAATGCCACATGGGAAAACGGTTGTAGCCTTTGTAGATGTAATGATGGGAAAGTCGTGTGTTCTGAGGTAACTTGAACATTTATTGTACATATAAAATGTATGCCAATAAAGAAATGGAAGGATGAATATAGTTCTTCAAATTCAAAAATGGATAATAATATTAGCACAAATATTTCAACATTGTAGACCACGAACTGTCATAACTTTTATAAATTACGCAAATACCTTATGACTTCGAATTTATATACATCGTAGCCGCCGTCATAGCGCAGTTGGTAGCGCGTCGGACTGTCAATCTAGAGGTCCCGGGTTCGATCCCCGACGGCGGCACTCATTCTTTTCGACTATTTGTCGTCACCAATGGGTTAATAATCGTAGACCTATGTGAGATAGCAGCTGGCGGCTAGTTAAGGATGTGATGGTAATACTGGTGAGAGAAAATACCAGGAATCCATTATTAGGTGTTCCAGCCGCCGCGATATAACTGAAAAATGTTGAAAGTGGCGTTAAACTCCATTCAATTAATTATATACATCGTATAGGCTAACTATTCGAGACGAATATGCACTTCAGCAGCGGGAGAGACTTTTGAGATCTTTTAACCCAACACGAAAATCCATAATGGAATGATAACGATTTCACTCTTTCAGAGCCTAGAGAGTATCTGTGGACCCGGGAACTGCGCAGCACCTATAAACTCGTCCCTCCCAGTCTTCACGTGTTCTATACATGAGACATGCGTAGTGCAAGCGGAAGTGACGTGTTTCACGCCACCCTGTATTCCAATGGGACATTGTAAACCCAAAACAGAAGTGACAGCCTCATCTGCTCCACAAGAACAAATGTTGTGTTACCATGGTAGCGATAAACTCAGCAGTAACTGTGCTAGAATAACATTGGTCTTTGACAAAACAAAAGTACCAATAGTAAGTTATAAATAATTTCTTTGAAACATATTATTCAAATCTAAACACCATAATGAAACTTGTGATTGAGTTGTAGCTAATATACCTGGCCCATTGAACACACCTTTTGTGTCTCTATGTTTAGTACCTAAATTATTTGAGTAAAACTTTAAATCAACCACCTTACATCCGTTGAATACTAATCTCTTATTTAAGAAGTATGTTGTTATTTATAAGGGAATCTAGTTATTTGCCGTAAAGTACAGTTTATGAAATATTTGTTTACAAATTGTTACAGGGTGTTACAGTCGAGGGAGTTTGTACCTTTTTAAGAACGATTGCCAACCAAGACTTCGATAAGAAATATTCCTTCGTGGAAATAGACTGTAACATACCAAGAACCAACGCAGATGCCATGCAAATTCTGATGGTAATACAGATTTTTTTGTCTCGATCTTTTTGATTGTTTGAATAGTACCTGAAACTGTCTGTAAAAACATATACATGATTCATTTTGTAACTGATTGTGGAAAAAATATTTTTGTAAGCATATAGGCCTTTAGAAATGTGTTATCAAATTTAACTTTTATAATATATGTATAAATTACTTAACTATGTGGTACGCTTAGACATGTTGGTATGTGTTATGCCATACCTCAACAAATTTGTAGAGGTATGGCAAAACACATACTAACATGTCCAAACGTACCTCATTGTTAAGTAATTAATCTATATAATTTAACTTTTCTTCGTTTTTTTTGCGAAAGTTAATTGCCTTTTATATAAGTGACCTCTCCATTTAATACTATATATTATTTCTCTTCATGTATAGACGGTAATCAGTACGACGAGAACACAACCGACATTTACCGAGTTGAAGGATGTGGTGGATCACGTGACATATCTCATCAGCCGTAAACAAACAAGTAACTTAGCTCTGGCTGCTGTGATTGGCGTTACCGTGGAAACAGCGGAACCGGAAGACGAGTCCGAAAAAGGTAAGTATATATTTCACGTGAAATGTTTGATTTAGTCTTGAAATTTACACTAACTTAGCAGTGTTTATTCGTAAATGCAGTCTGATATAAACCACTTAAGTGCTGTATGTAAATCGAAAATAATTTGAAAAAAAAAATGCAAGTGGACGAGGGAAACAAATACTTGAAATAGAAAAAAAACATCCTGTGATAAATAGCAATACCAAGTCCCAGATTGACCGAAAAGTAAAATGATTAGTCCAGCATTCGAATCTCTCTCAAAAATTAATGGACTGGGCCAAAACTCGAACTTTTCCTCTAAATCATAAATGCAGACTTACAAACCACATGCAGGCATTGAAGAAAAAAGTCCAGATTCCTATTAATTTTCTAAGTCCAGCATTTTCCAAAAGAAAAATGGGTCTAAACGAATGTCGAAATCATTTACCTGTGTATAGACTTACGTGCCAAAATCAGCCCATTACAAGCAATCGAATACAGTTAAGCCCAGACAACTGACTTTTCGGACAGGCTGGCGGTAAGAGTGCGAACTTGTCCGGTGAAGGACTTAAAGGCCTGGCAATGTACATTGATCACTAACAAAGAAGAACTAAAGTAACTATTCTTTTCTTGATTCTTTAGTTCGATTTGAAAACAATTTTGAACTTCATTAAAATATTTTTTTTACTGAACGAATTTAGTGTATTTTAGTGATTACGTTGCTTTTATTGCTTACAGATCCACCGTATCTCATCCCGTTGGTCTGTTCATTATTCGGAGTCATAGCCGGTATCGCCTTGGCGTTGATAATAATGTGGCATCGAAAACGACAACACATCATCGATCAATGGAAAAGGGCAGCAAAGTTTACAAATGAAAAAGCAAACAATGATAATATAGAAAACTTCCAGAATTTAAGACGGTATAGAAACCCTTTATATGAAAAAGACAAAAATCCGGGTACTAGTAATATCCGACCAATAGAGATACAAGATCCGGATAAATATCACGAACTAGATTCTGACATTCGAGACCGGAGTCCAACACGGCTATTGTGGCAAGAGGACTTGATGGGAGGGGGTAATGACTGGTTAGCTAATGTTCCAGAGAAAACAAAAATAAAAGATATAAATATTGAACTAAACAAGTCTCGAATGAGACCTCATAGACGAGACTTCGTTCAAATTGTTCCTGATCTCGACCCCGATGAAACTGAGATGATCGTGTAGCAAATAGTTATCGATTTGTGTATTCGTTAAGCTAAAACGTTTTGTCAGATGGAAATAGGGTTGGGATGATCAAAAGTGATAGAAATTCAAGACCACAATTAGACCAATTAGTAGAAGAAAATCTTGCCTAGGCCTACTGCAACGTTGTGACAGGCAGTTTTCATGAGTGGCAACTTCAAATTGTGTTCATCTAAGTTATTAATTCAATGTAAAGAATATGATTCTTTATGTTTGGACAGTCAAAGGAAGGGAATTTCATGTCAAAGTTATTCTACAGAAGAATAACTTTTATTTCTGGTTATGAAGAGACAATCTTAATCATTCCAAGTAAATGTTTGTCATTTCATCTAGGAGTACGTTAAAATTGAACTACAGTATACATGATCATTTTAAACTGTCTGCATATTTATGTAAATGTATTTTGATTTTATTCAGTGAGTGCTTCAAGTCATTTTAAAACGTGCGTTGCTATTCCTTTGCCAAAAATGTAAATATATTTCTTTTGTTGTTGAAATGGGCCAATTTGCAGTGATTGGTATATACAATTTTTATATCAAAGATTAAACCTATTTCTTTAATGCTTTTCGGTGGTTTATCGAGAAATAACGGTAGATTATCACTTGATAAACTCACCGCAAAAGCAGTGAAATTATCAAAAACTTATACCCTGCTTTTGTGTATTTCATCTTATCTAACGTCATCTATGCGGGGCGAAATAAGTGATGTCACAATGAACGTTGCACAGCAAAGAAATTTCACATTTTGTCTCATTTTTGCATTAAAGAAATAGAATAATCGTTTGTTTTTCGAGTAAGATCGATTGATATTTCATTGAGTGAAAAACAAAAGCTATATTTTCACTCGTGACTCTGCCACTCGTGAAAATATAGCTTTTGTTGTTCACTCAATGAAATATAAATCGATCTTACACTTAAACAAACGATTATCCTCTATGAAAATTGGTTACCACAAAAACAGACACCATAGATACACATTCAATTTGTAATTAAATGATTTAACATTATTGGTTTTCATAAAATTTCGTGCCTTCTGATTGACTAAAAAATTGATTTTATTCCCTAAGGAAGCCATTTTTAGTACGCAGCTAATTTTTAAGCTTGCGCGCAAAGTAGCCCCGTAAGAAAAACATGTATGTCTGATTGTGGAGAAATTTCACCATTTTGCTTCATTATAGTAAATTATAAGAGATGAAGATATTTTTTCTAGTTTCATTGAGGTATGAATCTAATCACACTTATGTATGAATCAGCTTCGCGAATTAATACTGTGTGAATAGGTTTTTAGTTTCATACCTAAAAGAAATTTGGAAAAAAAATACGCTATTCGTCTCCTAATAATTTCACGAAATATTTGAAGGGGGTGGGTTTACCTCCAAATGTTAATCACAATTTTGGTGTGCTTATCGAACAACAGATCGCGGTTATGGCATTTAGAATAGATCTAGAGTCAAACTTGTATTAAGCGACCACTACAGGGACCACCAAAAAGCGGTCGTATAAGAAAATGGCCGCTTAATACACGTTTTGATTACAAACAAGAAACATACTTTTTTGATTGGATATACATATAATCGCGAGATTCTCAACATCCTATGTTGTTATAACACAAAAGAATGTTTCTGGTGAGTTTTAACAACATTGGATTCACTTTCAATATTTTTAGAACAACAATAACTTCTTTTGAGAAAATTCTTATTTAAAGAGGGAGATTTTCTAAAGCGGCCGCTTAATAAAAATGGTCGCTAAATAGACGTGGTCGCTCGAGCTAGATTGGCTGTATGTCCAAGCTCGCAAATGGACTGTCAATCTGAAGTCATGGTTTCTATCCCCGACGGCGGCACTCTTTGTCTCTCACCCATGGATTGATAATCGTAGACATATGTGAGATAGCAGCTGGAGGCTGGGAAAGGATGTTGTGGTTGTACTGGTGAGAGGAATACCAGGAAACCATTGTTGGGTGCTCCAGTCGCCGCGATATAACTGAAAAAATATTGAAGGTGGCGTTAAGCCCCATTCAATCAATCAATCGCAAATCCGTCCCTGGGCGACCAAAACTTTAAAACTAAAGCTATGTTAGTAGCAAGCTACGCCCCCTTTGTAGATTTTTTTTCTGATAGGGGTGTCAGTGTTATCTGCAGTCAATAATAGTACTACTTAGATAAATCTTCCTGTTTGCTTCTTAGTAATACATCTAAATCCAAATGTTCGTAGTCTTTTCGTTTACTTTGTTAGTTTAGTTCGATTGCGACGAAAATTTAAGCCTCAAGAGTGTCTCTAGAATGTCCAGATGTTTTCACGTCTCTGAGAGAGAGAGATAGTGGTTCGCTCAAATACACTGATCTTGCTTGACTGCAACTAGCTATTAGGTATCTTGTCCATAACCCCAGCCCGTTGATCCCGTTGACGGCGGATTTCGAACCTCGGGCATTCGGGATAGGCCGTAAATAACTCGGTTATCGAGACAGACGTTTTAATTGTTAGTATGGGCTCATGAGATTCATATATATATTTCATCATGCATTGAAAATTGTGTACATAAATTTTACTACAATAAATGTGAATGATTTGGACTTGTTTTTGTTTGTTTATTTGACTGTTGTTTTTTATTTTATTTGTCTTGACTATAAATGCTACTGTTGGACCTTAAGAGAAATAATTCATAGTTTAATTGGTAGTTATTGATGTCTTAAGGAAGTGGACCCGTAATAGTTCTGCAACGTTTCGTAAGTAATAAACTTTAACAGTGTTTATCGTGGTTTCCAAATGATAATCATTAGGAAACCTCGGTCAACATTGTGATAGTTCATGGGTGCCGAAATTTTGCAGAACTATAACGCCCCCCCCCCCTCCATTAAAAAATAACTTAAGCCATATAATTATATATACTAATAAGCATATTTGCAATCGATCAAGGCTAATATCGTTGTAATTCACAAGACAAGACCTTTCTGTAATAAGTTCGAGATCTTATCGAAAGTTACAATGACAAAAACTATAAAGTTAGGTTCAAAATTCAATATACTTTGACATGCACATTTTTAAGACTCATCGGCTTAAACCACATCAAAAGTATAAGTAGATTTTGTGCGGTGAGCTCAGTTTTAAAAATACACCTATAAAATTGTTATTTTATCAATGTTTGTACTATATTTTGTTTGTGACAGCAATAGGCCATATTTTCACTCGTGACTCCACCACTTTTGAAAATATACACGTTTTTGTTCATTTAAAGAAAGATTAATCGATCATACTGTGCAACAAAGAATCATCCTATATATTATCAAAAGGGGCATATACACTCCTCAAAACTGCAATGCGGCCACTAGCCTTTTTGGTCATATGTTATAAACGCCACACGGTTTCAATTCGTTTTTGCTTTAATAATGTAGCCAAATCATTTATGAAGTCAACAAGAGAAAACTCAGTGAAATAATCCAACAAGAAATGTGTTAAAATTAAACGAAAGTAGGAGTACCCTCGATTTCAAAGTTAACATTGGTGGGTGGGGTATTTTTGACATTTCTTGTTAGGATAAGGGTTGTGTAGAACGTTTTGGCGTTTCTTATTTATTTTAGAAGTCCATAGGCGTTGTACCACTGATATAAGTACAAAAGTTTGATAGGAGTTGCGTTTTTCAAGTATCGAAAAATTTAAATTTCTCTTAAAAGTGTCAATTTTGGGACTTTGGAAATAGAGGGTACATGCATTTAATTCCGTCTTTACGACTAAATGATGCATAAATTTACAAAACAATTGGGTAGGATGATGACTGAATAGCCACTCTTTCGAAAGACAAAGTTCACATTTCAAGATAAAAGCGGAAACTGTGTGAAAAATGGAGAAAGGTAAGGTTGCCGCTTAGAAATTTTGAGTAGTGTATTGAAAGACTTTACCCCAAATAGAAGTGTTGAAAGAAACATCGTTAGTTCAAGTGTTGCGGTTAAGAATTTCATGATTCGACCAGCCCTCTTTAGAATCCAATCACTTAAAAATCAGAGTAGGCGATCTAAAATGTCAAAATGTGCAGCTTGCATGGGCTGCCAAATGAACGACACCTTTCAAAATAAGCAATTTTCCTAGATCTAGAAATACCATTCTAACAATCCTTTTCTCAACTGCACGTTTGACTTAAGAAGGCGGTCCTGCATGGTCCCTTCTCGCGTGCCGAGCTACGTTTATTTAAATAAGTAGCAAAAGTTGTCTATCAAAGAAGATCGTGTACTTATTCCTGTATTTATATGTTTTTTTCGTGCGATTCATTAATGTTACGCGTCACGCGAAAAGTGGCCATATTGGATGTGCGAAAAGTTGCGACCCTGGTTTAGCTGCGCGATTTGCGCAGACTGACCCGGTCGAATTTTTTTCGCAAATTACAAATTGCCTGAATCTAGAATAATCATTCCGCATTCATAAGAAATTATTTCAATAATACGCCTTCTTGTTGATTTATGTTGTATTTAATTCATTTCTAAATATACAATTTCCCAGATGGTCCCTTTTCGCGTGACGGGTCACTTTAAACTCCTTCTGTATGTCGAATGTGGGTGAGACAAGTCTTTAAATGGTTGATTGAATGGAGTTTAACGCCGCTTTCAACATTTTTCAGTTATATCTTGACGGCTAGAGCACCTGACGATGGTTTCCTGGTATTTCTCTCTACAGTACAACCACCACATCCTTTCCTAGCCTCCAGCTGCTATCCCACATAGGTCTACGATTATTAATCCATTGGTGAGAGACAAAAAAGTCTGAAAGAATGAGTGCCGCCGTTGGGGATCGAACTCGGTACGGCAAATCTTTCAAAGCTAATGAATGAATTTGGTATAAAAGTTTATAGATGTTGATTAATAAAAATTGAAGTGTTGACCATGGCTGTTATCTCTGTGTTCCGGTTTGGGTGTTATCAGTGCATGCAGGTAACCAGCTAGAAGTGGGCGTGGCCAGCGATGACGCGACGTTCCCTCAGTCAATGATAACAACTAGTCGGACCAGGACGTATCCTACAAAACTTGAACAAACTTAAATAAACTGCAATCATGGTTAGAGAATTTGAAAATCCGGTAAGTTTTCTTGGTTTGTCTTTTCTTACAGTTAAGATCATCGTAAATTTGACAAAATGAATGATTTCGGAGTGTAATTGAATAAGTGTGTGGAGCGAGATTTGGATGAATTCAAGGGAAGTAAACCAATATTGGTAATGTTGATCAGGATGAACAAAATTAGCGATATTTATGACCTCCCTTTAATTAAATGTGCATACATGTTCTATGAATAGTTTTCTGTGTCTTCACGAAACCCATAATACAAGTTTCAATTATGTTAGTGAAATCGTTAAATTTATCTGCCAAATTAATTTGAATGTTATTGTAAATTTTATCAATTTTGTGATTTTGGAGCATTTCTTAATGGTTTGAGTGGGTGTTTGGAAAAAATAAATGAATGGGGCGCTGAGTGAGCTATTGAGAATCGTTTTGATCAGAATGACTGTCAATTTCTCGATAGCACTAACTGCAAATGTATTATGTCGAATAACTCATGTCATATCAGATTCTTAATAAGTTTTTTTATCGCTTTGATCAACACATTTTTATATTTAAAAAATGTGCCGTAAATTGAATCCGCGTGCTTTATACTAATTTATAAAATTATTTCATCATTGAAACAACTCGTCGACGGATTTTCTGAGATCTATAACAGTGAAAATCGGATTGAAATCGGCTAATTTCGTGAATCATATAACGTCAACGTCATCAACGTTTCCGCTAAACGACGCTCAGAAACGTGAAAGTAACAAAACATTATCTCATCTGCCAATACAAAGAAATTCAATAAATTGTTTGTTTCACTGAGTTTGTAATTCTATGGGAAAATAATAATCAGCATTTAAATATTTGAGAACTATCAAAATGGTTTGCATTAAGTAGTCTCTCTCTGAGCGTATCAAATAAATTACCTCCGTAAGCCACATCCCCGGAAGTCAGCGTACCAAAAAGCAAATGACAAAATGCCTACGCTTTTAGCTTGAAACTATTGCTATAACCTTGTACAGTACATAAAGGTATTCACTTGAAACTTTCAATAAATTCAGGTGTACCAATGAGAGAATAAACCATACTTTTAGCGGAAGATAACTATATGTACTTTTGGATAAATTTTGTGTCTATTTGCATTGAATTTTAATGTAACAGTCGAGCGTTGACATCTACGGGAAGGCTTTCATTATACCCAATATGCTCAATACGGATAAAAAACTTCTTCTACGCGTGTTGAATTTTCTGCAATTTAACAGATTGCAGGATACCACTTTTTACAAAGCAGACAAGCAACATGACAATCTTATAAAAAATTCAACAATCGTTTACATACAGAAAGACAGCGGTTTCTTCTTACGCAAGTTCACGTGTGTAAAAATAAAGGAAAAACTTGTAGGAAAGGGATAGCTATCCTTTAGATAACAATAAGCGTTCTTTACGCATTTATATTTTTTTTTTTTTTTTTTTTGAGAAGAAATGTATAACATGATTTTTGGTGATGAGTTCAAATGTAATTGGACATAGTTTGCAGTTAAGAAACTTGAGACTTAGGATAATTACATTGAAATATTTGTAGGACTTCGACATTTTTTTCCAATACTTTTTTTCTTTTCATTTCATCATAGATCTTAACAAATTGAAATTACTAAATGGATTATGGTATGATTAGACATCCAACAAAATTATTATGGACAAAATGTGATTTTTGAAATTCAATGGCACATCCCTTTTGATCCAGTTTCTCCACTTTTCTCGGTGAATTGTTTTTAGTTCACCTGAGCACATCGTGCTCTAGGAGGGCACAAATATGGTCGAATGTCCATGAAACTTGATCAGAAAGTTTGTCAGGTCACAAGGATAAACCTTTTGAAATTGAGAAGGAGCCATGCCATACCACGAGAAGAGGGGCCTTTATTATTAACTTATTGAAAATTGCCCAATCTTCATGAATTTTTTTTATCCCATTTTGACCTCGATTCAAAACCTTTAAGTATTTTGAAAATAATTGACATAAGGATCATATGTGTGAAGTTTCATTGAATTAGGAAAAAGGGAGATTTTTTTATTGACGGACGGACGGAAAGACGGTCGCCGTATATTGATTGACAACAATACCTCTCACCTTGGGTATTTTGTGCTCAGATGGTATGTAAATGCATTATAAACGAGGGTTTGCAAAAAAATATGCCCCAATAAAAGCAGGCCAATATCCAATTCTTTGTCAAGCAAGAAAGGGCAAAAACTCACAAAATATAATGAGTAGAGTTTTGGTTCTTGTGCAATGAGTGTCTATCTACCTGTGAAATATGCTCCGGACAAAAAAAAAGTCTACAGACGGACGGGCGGGCGGACGGACAGACGGACGGACAGACCGACGGAACCGACCGACCGACAAGTGCAAAGCAATGTACCCCTACGTCTTCGAAGTGGGGCATTATTATTACATACGGGCTCAATATATCAAATCGTTCCTATTCATGGGGATGATAAATACACCACTCTTCTTTATAATCAGAAAAAAAACTAAAAAACAATAGAGATTAAAATGTACTGGAAGGAAACGAACAAAACCAGTTGCAACTTAATTCACAAAAATAAGTTATAAAATGAATAAGAATATGTACATATATTGAATAACTAAAAGCAAAATATATCTCGTTCAATAAAGTTTGTGGGAGTTTTTGATAAACTTTATGTGGGCGTCGAATGTTTGAAGAGATAAAAAATGGATATAAAAGTGTTGTTATACTTGCGTCAACATAATTTATTATCCGTTTATACATTTCGATTCACCTCCATGCATAACTGAAAATGAGCCTGTGCGTGGCATTTCCAACAATTTGAAGGGAGTATGAGGCCCAAATATTGAGAAGGGTAGACAGCCACACACTGTAAATATAAAGTTGTTAGATAGTCAACAGATACTTTGAGACCTTAACCATCTAAAAAAAGCATAGTGATGACTCAGGTCAGACTGTGAAGATGCACAGGCTGGTCAGAGTCTTTGCTTTGCGCATATTTGAAATTGTTGGAAATGTCACACACAGGCTCAAATATAAGATGAGGATTTATAGATGCTTTGTTATTTTTATGCATGTAAAACACCATTTTTGTTATTTATTACCTCTTGTTGGTAAAAACCGAATACTTTAAGAGAATCGTGTGCGTTGTTTACTTTGAAGCTATCATATGAATGTCAGACGAACCAAAAAGGTTTTCTTGACTAAACGCACTGAACGTATGCACTGTACATGAAAAGTTAACTATCAACTCAGCTGTATGCATTTTTGAAAATAATACCTCTACGATTTGCAAGAAATGTAAATAAAATAGAATTTGATTTCATGAGTATCACCCGATAAAAAATTTCGGACAGATATCAAATTTCAAATCCGACGAACGTTCTTACAACAAAAAAAGTCAAACGAAGCAAAGGCGATATGGCGTAGGTATATAGTTTACAGAGAAATAGTCATGGGTTTGTTTATGGGATCAAAGATCTATATCTCTGATTGCGCTAAGGTTTTCGCACCTGGCTCATCATAGGATTCCGAAAAAATAGACAGATTAGAGCAGTTTTTTCTATCAAGAAATAGTACTTTTAGGATAAAAAATATACTAAAACATTTTAGATTCACTATAGGGAAAGTAATCGATTCTAGTTATCTTCGCTCACCGTGAAATCTGACCAGGACCGAGCTTATTCGAACTGCTCTTGTAGTGCAAGGTATCACATATTGTAAGAACAACGAGGATCGGACAGGTTGCATCATAATTTTAGAATGCCAAGATACTTGAAAGTTGTAGCGTAGGTTAATATTGACATAAACAGACGCGTAGATAACGGATGACCTAGACGCAAACCATTCATGAATATATACCCCGGGACTTTGGACAAGAACAGACATGTATTTTGAAGCATTTCAATGTTCCATTTAAAGTAAAAAAAAACCTACAGTATTATTCCAAATACAGAATTGCGTAGCCAAGCCTGTGTATGACTTTGATTTTCATTGAACCTATGTATCGACAATTGGCGATCAAAAATCCCTCATTTACCCAATTTCGGCGACTAGAAAAGAATTGGATATTGGCCTGCTTTTATTGGGGCATATTTTTTGCAAACATCTCTTGTTATCAACAATTTCAGGAGGAGCATATATAGTGCCGTTTTTGCAAGTCAATGGTTCTAGCTCCACATTGTTTCTTACGAACATAGTGGGGGTAGAACCCTTGTCCTGCGAAGATGATATATTGAGAAGTCTAGGCATGCCGATACAAAGTCAGTAAACAAAAAATTTCCGCTGATCGTAAATCGGGAAAAAATCATAAGCATTTAATAATACACTCAGTATTTCAATATTTCGGAAAAAAATTAGCTTGTTCAAGAAAAATGAAAATATTTTGACACTATTTGATATTGTATTTCACAAGCTACCAACGGAGTGCGTCGTGAAGATTCTGATCAGTCTGTGCGAATGCACAGGCTGATCAGAGTATTCACTTTGCGCACATGAGAACGTAGTGGAAATGAAATGCGCAGACTCGTTTATAAATTTCTCAAAATATGGAAGTAGATAGATTAGTGACTAGACTGGCTCCCGTCCCACTGATCTGACTCTTAAAGAAAAGAGCAATTCAACTAGAGAATCAGCTTATATTTCTCTGACTGGACGATCAGTGGTCAGTTTTTGAGAATATGGGAGGTAATTTGAAATAGTAAATTGAAACGAGAGGTGTACCTTATTTAACACTAACTGACAGCCTGGGAGCCAAGCTAGTTGGTGACATGAAAATAGTTATTCAAAATTCCCCTAACAGAGATATGAAACTTTAATCATACTCAACTGAGAATTTTCTTAAAATTCAACTTGAGCTAAAAGCATTTTTTTTCCTTTTGAACACTTAAATGTATTCACAGAAAGATAATGAAACAACCTTTAAAAGCAATGTTTCGTCATTATTCATTTATTTAAACTAAAAAAAAACAAAATTCTCAATTCTGAAGGAAAGATGAGTGATTCGACAAAACCCGACACTTTTCACTCCTCAGAGATTGTCCCTTTTTAGGTGTCAGGCCATAAATATTTGGTATGACGCGGGTAATATCAGGTGAAAGGTTTGGATTTGATAAATGGAACAGAAGTATCAATATGTCGAGGTCAAGTTATGGACTAGGGCCAAACTTTATCAACATTTGTCTACTTTTAGGCTAAGATAGGCCGAGTTGGTCACTTTAAATTAATCTTTTGATAAAACTGGTTTCCATTTAGGTGTGTCAAACCTGTATTTGATAAATGATTTTGAAATATACCGGTGCATTTGGATTTAATCAAAATAATCTCAAGTATGAGGCTCTCTGATAATCTAATAATGCAGCTGGTATATTACTTCTACATCTCTAAAATAGAACAAAACAATGTTCGACTAATGCTTACGTATTGTTTACAGTTAACAACATCGTGAAATTGACATTCATATCCATCGAAACCATTCCAAGTCACTCTCTCAGCGCTCTATTCATTCATTTCCAAACACTCACTCAAACCACTCAAAAACGCTCCAAACTTACTGAAAAAGATTAAGTCAGCAATGTAATTCAAAATAAACAAAGCTAAAAAACCCAACACGCAAATGCACTGACATAATTCAAATTGTAAGCGTCGGAAAGGCTCTTGAAGAAATAGGAAGCTGTTTATAGAACTTATATGCATATCTTATTTAAAGGAGGTCATCAATTTCGCTAATTTTGTTCATCCTGAACAAAATTTGCGATATTGGATTACCTTCTATTAAATTCACTCAAAACACCGCAATTCAATTTCATTCCAAAATCATTCATCTTGTGAATTTCACGATGTAAATAACTATAGGTACAATTAATTTTGCCTAAGCGACTATCTAGACCTATGCTTTGATTTATTTGACCCGAATTTGACCTCTGCGGAAAAATGTTTAATTAGAAATAAACGACTTTTTATATCAATTAACAAAATGTATATTACATTCAATATCGTTTGCTTTTTATTTCCTATGAAAGTACGTGCAAAGCCGAGTAGGAATAATAAGATTTTCATTAATCTAAATACATGTAGCAGCGGTCAGATTCGGGTCAATAAAGCCGTGCTATATTAACCTTTCTCGTGCTGTTCATGGCATTATCCCGATATCAACAAAACCACAGCAGACATTATAGGACCAAATCTTAGTCTTCACTGCCAGCAATATAGATAAAAATATCCCAAAAATTGGCAGTGTGTTTGAACTTCTAAATGTGAATTTCTAAATGTAGCAGGATAATGGTTCAGCGACGTTTTTTTCCTTAGGAAAAAATTCTTTTTTTCGAAATCGATACCCATAAACGAGCGCAATGTACGAGTTAGCGACAGGGTGGGTCAAATTGAAGAGCGATGGTTACAAATTTGTGATGTCGAAAATAAGGGATAATCCCCTTTACCAAATTCTCGTTATCAGTTTTAAACAAATAGCTAAATTATTGATCCTGGTATCTGTTTGGTGTTTCCTCCTTCACTGAGACTCGAAATAGCTAAATTATTGATCCTGGTATCTGTTTGATGTTTCCTCCTTCACTGAGACTCGAAATGTCTTGGCAACCATCATGTTATTTCGTTAAATTGTTGTCACGTTCCTTTTCTTAAATGTTTTTCGGTGGTTTATGTAGAAATGATGGTAGATTATCTCTTGATAATCTCATCGCAAAGCAGTGAAATTATTAAAAACTTTTTTACACTGCTTTATTTCATTTCATGTTATTTGACGTTATCTATGCGGAACCCCAAAAATAATTTGATCCTGTGCGTGGGATTTCCAGCAATTTCAAATATATGCAAAGCAAGACTCTGACCAGCCTGTGCACCCGCACAGTCTGACCAGAGCCTTCGCATGGGTTTAGTAGATAATAAAGGTCTTAAAGTATCTGTAGATAATCAAGTTACTTTATATTTACAGTATGCGACTGTCTATGCTACTCAATGTTTACACCTCACGCACTCGTCAAATTATCGAAAATGTCACGCGCATGCTCATTTTAATGACGTCATGATGACGCTGTCTAATAATCGCCATTCGGAACACCACTCGGCCAATCTCACGATCAACCTCGGATGTACATAGACGGACTATTTTTAAAAAGTACGGGAAAACCATTGAAAAACTTGATGACGTCAGTTAAAATGGCGTTAGCCCTCGAAACTGTGAGTGAAAACATTCGACGTCGCCAACGCTGCTCGTTTAAGTCACTGACGTGAAACCACCGAATTCTAATATAAATATCATTAGATTCTTAAGGTATTCCTACATTCGGAACATCGCTCGGACTTTTCCGTAACTTGAAAAGTACCTCGGACGTAAGTGTAGTAATTTTGTGTCATTTTTTAGGTAATTCGGCTCCTGGTGGTACTTCGGTTAATACGCTTGAAGAAAATCACATTTTGTTAATTCTTTCCGACCGTCTTTCGAGATCTTTTGGGCATATCATAATTTGATGACAAAACGCAGTAAAACACTGCGTTTTGTTATCAAATTATGATATGCCCATTATTCTTCTTTATTTGATTTTGTTTTATGCAACGTCATCCTTAGCGGGATCGTTTATGTTTGTGACGTCATATAAACCCACGTGCGAAATGACGCGCTTTCATGGATGCGCCCGTATTATTCCCGAGGTCTATTCCGTGGAATCGCCGAGGGTTCCCGATTGGTATTCCTAGTGTGCAATCGGGAACCCTCGGCGATTCTACGGAATAGACCTCGGGAATAATACGGGCGCAGCCATGAAAGCGCGTCATTTCGCACGTGGGTTTATATGACGTCACAAACATAACTGACGATGACGTTGCGAAAAATAAAGTCAAAGTATTGTTAAAATTGGACATGTTATGATTTGAAAACAAAACGCAGTGGCTTACTGCGTTTTGATTTCAAATTATAACATGCTAAAATAATCTTCACAGACGCTATGAAAACTTTAGAGGAATATACTATTCTTCAAGCGTATAAACCGATTTACCACAAGGAGCCGAATTACGGAAATATGACCAAAAATTACTACACTTACGTCCGAGGTACTTTCCAGTTTACGGAAAAGTCCGAGCGATGTTCCGAATGCCTAGTGTGAAGATCGGAATTCAATCGGTTAATATCGGCCATTTCCGTCAATCGAAGCGCGTCGTTTTGCACGTTAGTTAGATGACGTCATAATCATAGACGTTCCCGCTAAAAAAAGACGTACAGCTACATAAACTCAATGGAAATTTGATAAAATCTACCAAAATATAAATTTTATTATACTTTTATTGTTTTGATTGAGTTTTCAGTCCTGTTACCAAATGTTAATCTGTACAAAAAATACCTCGACCAATCAAAATAATTTGCAGGAAATTGCCTTTCTTTAAGCGTACCGACCAAAGGACTGCCGGAAGTCACACCCCCGGAAACCGATTTCCCGGAAAAATTAGAGAACAAAAATTCTTACGCTCATACCCGAAACAAATTCTCTCTGCTTTTACTAAAGGCATTTACACGAAATTTTCAATTCATACCTTCAAACCATAAAAAGAGCAACCCAAATTATCATGGAAGATGCCTTTATGTATAAATGTACATATTACGTCCCTTTTCAATCATTTATTTAATCAGTCGAACGTTTATACAAACAGAAACATTTGAATTAGGCCCATATAAAGTATGGTTACATGTAACATACAAATTATTTGTCTTGGTGTAGACATCTTGCATGCTAAAAAGGGACAGACTATGTCTATTTGCAAAATATTCTAGTTATTGAACGAGTATCATACACAGTTCAACGATCCATTTCATACTTAAAGTGCTAGTTCAGTCCAGAATTTCATGTTTTTCTTTGTTTAAATCCTTAATAGTTATGCTTTTTTATCAAAAAATCCGTTGGTCCGAAAACGAACAAAATTCTAGTTTTATTTTAATCCGCACAGGTGTGTTATCGTAAAAATCCAATTAGCGAGCTCCAATCGATTTTGGCGATAAAGCCGTGTGACGTCAGCACATGTAGACGCTTTACATCCGCCATTGTGTAAAATAGGGAAACAAGAGGGATTTCTCGAAATAAAAGAGGAAAAACGAAGTTCAAAATTTAAGACTGCGAAAAGGGGGAAGCAAAAAGGACAACAGCAGCTCTGGCGCTAAGCGACGTGTAGCCGAAATGTGTTGTAACCGGCATGTAGACGGAGTTTTCGTGCATTTTCCGTAAAGATTCAGCACGGAGAAATGGGTGGACTGATTTTGTGAATTCATGTGTAACGAGAAGGGACTTGACCGACCGAGTTTTCTGTGTAATGTTATGTACAATCATTTTACTAGAGACTGGTTTCCTTTTAAGAATTTCTTCGATAAAGAGCCATTAATAGGATTATTCCGAAAGCTGTTCATCTGAATTATAAGGTAAAGTACCCCCACCCTGTTTCTAACTGTTAAGGAGGTTTTGTCTGTAAATTCAATGAACCAGAGAAACATCCGATGAATTACTGCTACATATTGAAGGGGATTGATCTGCATGTTCATTTTCACTTACACAATACAGAATGATTTGAGGAAAAACTCAGACAGTTTGGTGTCTCAGGGCCTCTTGTTTCACCTTTAAAAAAAAACACATTTTGATTTTTGAAGGTAAATGGTTTTGAAGAAAAGAGTTCTAAAACTTGCATTTAATAATGGTTTAATTCAGTTGAGATTTGTATATCCTGATTGGTTGAAAAATTGGTTTCATAACCCCATGAATACAATTTTGAATAAGCAGCTATTTTGTAAAAATTGTAACTTTCTTTTTATATTTTTGGCATCAAACATAAGATAAATAGATTATATTTAGTTAGTTATGAACCTAAAAATCTCACCACACTCATGTATGAATCTGCTTCATGTATTCATACAGTATGATGAGGTTTAGTTTCATACCTCTATGACATGAAAAAATATTATATTCATCTCTTAATTAAATTTTCTGTTTCAGAGACAATGGTAACACTTGATTGTATTGTTGACAGTAGACACATGAGAAAAGATACTACAAAGTTGTCTTCTCATCTTAAAATGTCACCTTTTGAGGGATACCATTCAGTTATCAACCACTTTGCCCTGAAGATGATCAGGTTTTCCTATCATGGTATGTTGAGTAGGTATGTATTCTTAGTAAGTTTAAATTCAAGATGTTCTTGAATTTTACCAAATGCTGATGATCAGTGATTTTGATATCTTTCAAATTTATGTTAAAGGAAGTGA
This sequence comes from Fragum whitleyi, assembly GCA_948146395.1. Taxonomy (NCBI): domain Eukaryota; kingdom Metazoa; phylum Mollusca; class Bivalvia; order Cardiida; family Cardiidae; genus Fragum; species Fragum whitleyi. Next base: position 31,192,584 of record OX411544.1, read on the forward strand.
AATTGAGAATTCTCTATAGGGAAACTATACAAATGCTGCTGCTTATGAAAAAAATAAATAAATATATGTGAACCATCACATAAAAAGACTTTCTGCGTAGGACATCAAGTGTCAACCCCAGTCTGACTGTGCATATTGTGCAGGCGGATTACGGTTAATTATCTGGATCTGAAATGATTATTCAACCTTTAGATATAAAATGCATTTCTGGAATTGTTTTCAATTACTTACCAACAGTTTTGTGCTTATTAATCAAAAGAATTATAGTTTCTCAAAATAAAATTGATATAAAATAATGAATCTAAAGGTTTCATCAGAGCACTGTCTATAGGTGCAATGTGAGTTTTTAATACACCATGAACTACTGTTAAATAGAAACTGAAATAAAACTACAATATTGTTTTGTGTTAATATCTATGTCTTTGTTTTTTGAAATGCACCACATTGCCACATGAATCAAGTTTCAAAAAATTGCTTGCACAAGCAAGGTAAACTCAAATATAGGTTCAAAGGATATAAGAAATTTTAGCTCAACTGTTTTAAATAAAAAGTGAGTCTAATGCCATCATCTTGGTGTCAATGATGGTGTTTGAGACTAACTTCAATATTGGTCCTATCTCTGATGTTGAAGATTTCCTCTTGAAACTTGACATAATGTGTACACCATCACAAGAGCTAACCAGACTATGAAGGATAAATCTTGAGGCATTTTTGTAACAAGAGGTCCACTGGCTTTAAAATCCCAAGGCTTTCATTAAACAATGCTTACTTTGACTGAATACAACACTTTGAAGTTTCTTTAGAACCATTTTGTATTGATGTACTGGGTCTGGCCCACATTGCTTCACAATACTCATAATTAACCTGCATACCCTTTACCCATCTTTTAAGTCACATAAAGGTGATTGAAATAAGTAGAACATTCTAAAACATTTTTGGGAAAATAAGAGTAAATGGTCTTTGATGGAGCATTTATTCCAAATTCAATGATATTAGTCCAATTGATTGGGAGGAGAAGATTTTTTGAGATTTCAGAGTGAAAATTTGCCCTGCCACACCCACATTTATGGACCATTGGGCCCATCAAAATTTCATAACCATTTTAAGTAAAGGTGCACCTAAGGAACATCCATGCAAAGTTACATTGAAATCTGCCCAATTGTTTGGACTGAAAATATTAATAAAGATTTTATTGGAAAAATAAGCCCTGTCCTGGCATTATTTGGGAATCAATCAAAATTTCTTTTACAATTTAAATAAAGGGTTACTAGAGAAATATCCAGGCTAAGTTTCAAAGAAAAAGGCTTGATGGTTTGGGAGGACAAAGGTTTCAAAGTGAAAAAATGCCCCATCCTGTCACACCCCTTTTTTTAGGGGGGGGGGGGAAGGGGGGGGGGGGGGGTCAATTAAATTTTCTTTAACAATTTAGGCAAAGGGTGATCAAAGAATTATTTTGACACCGTTTCACGCCAACAGACAGATGGACACATTACAGACACACCAGCATGACAAGAAGGCCAGCGGAGATAAAAATCATGCCCCTTTTTTTTTACTTGGATTTTTCATATCTCACTGAAATAAAACATCAGAAGCCACTGGGAGTGCTCTTGTTAAATGTAAATTGAAAGTTAGATTATGAAAATGTTATTTTAATTTACAGATTGTGTTGATGTCCCTATGAGTACAACATTTCAATTTGGTGAAAGGGCTCATATGAACAGGGATGGCTATCAGTTACAGGTTTAAGCTCCACCACCCGTGAGCAGTCAAAGTGAGAGACCCATTCAGCACTACTGTTAGGAAGCTTTATAACTGATTCAATCCGTTCCAGTCCCAGCATGCTTGAATCCTGTGTATGCTGGCCACAGTTTGGACAAGTTTGTCTAATCTAACTGACTAAACTTGATGGAAGAACAACTCACTTCTTTTCCCATGAAATGCCAGCACCATCTTGCAAACTGTCTATATGTTTATATGCTTTATAGCAATGTCTCCTATGAAAAATAAACAATATGTGACCCATTATGAAAAAAGGGAGCATCTTGGAACTCTGTGAAATAATCATTTTAAAAACAAGATAGTAGACATCAACGGTGGCAGATCCAGGATTTCTAAAAAGGGAGTTTCGTTTTGCTAGTATTTCAATTTTAACCCTTTTCTTGCTGAATTTGAATTTTATTTAAACAAATTTTCTTTCTTCTGGACATATCGAGTATGCAACAATTTCCAAAAAATAAAGGAGAAGGCAGGCAATGTATGCTAAGATCAGACTACACAATTTTGAAGACTGATCTTGATCTTTACTGTCTACCAAATTTATGTTCACAACAAATATGTGATGAATCGTAGAAGATTAAATGAAATTCTGCATGTAAAAAAAATTTGGTTTAGAGGGTGCTCGTTTAAAACCACGAACCCCCTCCCCTGGATCTGCCACTGGTCAGTCTTAGCTTGCATTTCGTAAATTATTATTCAGAATGACAATTATCATTCTAGATTCAGAAAAAGAGCTAATAGCAAAAAATAATGAAACTATACTTTTCTACTATTTCTATGGTAATTTTCAACTTGGTTTTGTTTAAAAGTCACCAATATGTCCAGTTAGAGTTTGAAAAAATTATTGTGATCAAAAGAAAAGTACACATGAATGTTTATTTTTGGCGAGGACATCCCCCCCACACACACAGAAAGATTGGGGGAATATTGTTTTACCATTGTCTGTCTGTCTATCTGCAAAACTTAACATTGCCCATATTTTCAAGGCCATTCAAGAAACATTGCTCATATTTGGTATGATTATAGATCTCAGTGATAAGCAGCTGCTGGTACCTAGGTCAAGGTCATGTGACAAGATCAAGATCATCTGTCAAGGTCAAATTTCTAAAAAAAATGCTGTTTTGGGGGCATTTCTGTTTCACAAACACATCTTGTTCTATATGCTATATCGTTTAAGCTTTGAAAATCTTACTGATGGATATCATCCAAATTTTTCTGAAATGCGCTTTGGGTGACCTTTCATCACTCTGCAAAAAATATTATGATAAAAGAAAAAGTATGTGTTTAATGTGCAGAGGTGATTTCTCTGTTTACTGGATCTTTGTATTCTACTCAGACCTGTGGTATAGTGGTTAAGACATCCGTCTCTGATGCAAGAGAACCCGAGTTCAAACCGTGTCAGAGAAAGTATAATTTTCTCTCTCAACTGTCTTTTTTTGTCTTACAATCAAATTTATTATTTTTAGACGGAGGGTGTATCGGGGTTTGTCCACTTTCTTGTAATTTTGAAGACATATTTTTTCATATATTCAGTTAACTTTTTATATATAAAATGACAACAACAAATGTTGATCTTCTGATACAGGGTGCCTTTGTGGAAACTTTGTCAACGGTTTTTTTACAGGTTCGAAACTAGGCTTAATCGGATAATTTTGCTTTTTTCTGAATTTGGGAAACAAATAAGTGCAGTGTATATCTCACTTTCATACAACAATAAAAGAATATTTTCATCTTAGATGTCGCGATATGAATCAGAAGAAAGTGGTCGTTTAATAATTCAACAAAAAAAATATTCCTCAAGAGTGAACTTGTAATAGGGACGAAAAAAATATGAACACTGAGAAAGAAAAAAAAAGCACCTCGGAGACTTGAACCCATAGATGTGTGATTGATAGCGATACACCTTAACCAACTGAGCTATTCTTTCTTGCCCTCAATCGCTGGTTAAATTGCGTATTTATAAATATGTTTCTAACGGTTTATTGAATGAGAACTCGGAGATCTTCCGAAGATATACGAAATATGCACTGAGTCTCAGGCGAAATTAGCCAAATAATATCAACCAAATTTCATTTAAGTGATCCTTGTGTGACCCTTTATCAGTCTACAAGAGATTTGTGATTAAATGAAAAATATGTATTTTATGGGCTGAGGTCATTTCTCTAAATGTAATTTAGTGTAAAATTTGAAAATCATTTTCTCAGAAGCCAAATGATGGATATCAATTATCAATCGAATTTCAATTAAGTGATTCTTGGATTTGTGATTTGATGAAAAGTATGTATTTTATTGGTAGAGACAGCATTAAACAAAATTCACTTGAATGATCCTTGGATGACCCATCAACAGACTAAACAAAATTATTGTGGTTGAATGAAAATATGTATTTAACAGGCTGGGGTCTAACTGTTTTATCATATTCATCAATCGTGATTTTTCTTAGAAGAAATATTTCTGCAGGTGACACTTAAAAACTCGTATTTACTTGAAATAAACATTCATTCATTCATTCATTCATTCATAAATTCACTTATATTCTCGACGAAGAGAAAGCCATTATTACTGTGCGTATTCAAAGACGTTTAACATGTTAAATTTTATGTCCCCCCCCCGCAATGATAAGATCCTAAGATGGGGGCATGTTGTTTTACTGTTGTCCATCTGTCTGCAAAACTTAACCCGAAACTTAAAATTGCAAATTACTTCAGCCAAGGCAATTGAAGATACAATACTCATATTTGGCAGAATGATAGATCTCATCGATAATTATCTTTAGATACAAAGGTCATGTAAAGTGACGTCAAGGTCAAGGTCAATAGGTTGATAATATTGCTGTTTTGTAGCATTTGTCTTTTACAATCATTTCTTGTTTGTACTGAATACATAAACTTTAAACATTTTCTTACTCATTTTTTTGCTCTGGTCTTTCTCCATACTGCTGCCTATACTGTAGATACGCTCAATGGCATGAATATTCAAGCTATCAGCCCTTAATCCCTGATGGTCTGTGACGCATTCATGTCCGGCCAAATTGTTATGGCTCCTACGAAATAGATGGGGGGGCGTATTATGATTTCACCCCGTCTGTCTATCGATCTGCCAACCTAACTACTCATCAGTCCTTAGTCCTTTTTCGTTTCCGGCTTCTATTTAAATCATGAAACTTTGCATAGTTGTTACCCATGACCCAAGGAGGGGCCCTATTTTTATACTCCGCCGAAGGTGGTCGTATATCGGAATCATCATCTCCGTCTGTCCGTCCGTCCCGATGTCAGTGTGTCCGAACATTACAATCTTTTGTCCTTGACCTAGCGCATATTGTTTGGTAAATTTCAGCCGTGTCATGGAAAGAGGAACCTTCTTGTAAAATTTCTTGTGAAGGCAACTCCTCCATTTATGGACTGATTTGGATGAAACTGCCTTACTGAGGTTTGGTGAATTTCAGCTGCGTCATAGAAAAGGGGATATTCTTGTGAACGCAATTAATTTATTTATGAATTGATTTTAAAGAAACTGTCACGAAATGTTCTTTGTCACCAGAATTTGTGCATGTTGCAGTTTGGTGCATTTCCGTCGCTTCATTGAAAATGGGGCCCTCGTGTCAAATTTCTTGTGAATGTAACTCATTTTTCACGAAAAAAGCGGCCTTATTGTCATTTTCTTTATAATACAAATTGTTCATTTGAGATGAAAGTAAACAACTTTCCATTTACGGATTGATATGGTTGATACTTTCAAAGGTTATTCTTCATCTAATGAACATGTGCATAATCTCACCTTTCAATCTTATGATGTACCATCACAGTAAGGGGGACGCCGTCATAGCGCAGTTGGTAGCGCGTCGGACTGACAATCTAGAGGTCCCGGGTTCGATTCCCGACGGCGGCATTTATTCTTTCCGACTATTTGTCTCTCGCCAATGGGTTGATAATCATAGACTTATGTGAGATAGTAGCTGGAGGCTAGGAAAGGATGTGATGGTTCTACTGGTGAGAGAAATACCAGGAAACCATTGTAAGGTGCTCCAGCCGCCGCGATATAACTGAAAAAATGTTGAAAGCGGCGTTAAACTCCATTCAATCAATCAATTACAGTAAATGGGCCTTTCGATTTAATGATAATCCTTTTGGCGGCGTATCTTGTGTCAACGGCACTCTTGTTTGGCGTCACGAAGGTCAAAGGTCAAGGTCGCAATTGAACTTTGTCCGAAAAACGGCTTATGGAACTGGTGCTATAGAGTGTGTGTGGGAGGGGATGGGGGTATTAGTCCGCTTTACGACACATCTAATTCTTCTATTTGGTGTCCCTGTCGATTTCATTATATATCGACGCTTAGTGCAAGACTGTACTAGGTGTATATCCATTGTATTTACACTTAGTACAGTCTTGCGCTGAACCCTCGATATGAATTCCCTTACAGATGACTTTACTTTGTAATTAAAACAATTACACCTGAAAAAATACTATCTTTGATTCGAAAGAAGTTTTAAATCTGTCTTTATACCCCAGCTACAAAGTAGAAGGGATATATTGCTTTCATGCAGAAAAAAAATCAAGGTCACGAAAGAATTTCGAAGATCACCAACGTACTTAAAAAATTCAAAACATATTCCTTTTGTTTCTACTTCCCGACATTATTTACTAGTACACCGGCCCTTCGTTCAGGATTAAATCGTTCGTGAAACAGTCTTAAGAATACGACACGCTTATCACATGCAAAGTGAGATTTCATTTTTGTACACCATCGAATGTTGTCGTACATCGGCATCATCTCCGTCCGTTCATCCGGACAACTAATTCTTATTAACACAACTCCTTTAACTACGGACAGACCGCTGTCATAGCGCAGTTTTTAGCTTTTCGGACAATCATTTAAATGGTCCCGGGTCACAAGTTGATACCCGACAGCGGCATTCATCTTTTCCGACTATTTGTCTTCCATAAATGGGTCGATAATTGTAGACAAATGTATGATATGCAGCTGGAGGCTTTGAAAGGATGTAATGGTATACCTGGTATACCAAAAATCCATTGTTACATACTCCAGCCGTCCTGATGTAACTGATAGATTGTTGAAAGCAGCGTAAAATCCCATTGAAACAAACAAATCAATTACGGATTTGCATAAAACGTTCACAGAATGTTTCCTATCGAGTGATCATGCGCATATCGCAACGATATTTTGATACATGTTCACTGCTGCGTCTCGTAAAAGATAATTTTGTTGAAAAATTGCCCGTAGCTGCGTATAGTGTGACCTGCACAATTGATTTTAAGTTTGAACGTAGGTTCGTTTACCTTGTGTAACACAATTTCGGTTGAATTTTTGCATGAAAATAAAATAATTATGCTATCGAGTTTCTTTAGACCCGAACCCCATCTGGACACACCACTGCAGTTGTAGGTAGCGCTAGTTCAGGAATGAACTGTTCCCGATTTGGATTTTCTGTGCTCGAGCGCAAAAGCCCCACCCTCGGAATTTCTGCGTAAAATCTCTATGCATCCTCTTAGTGTTTACGCAAAAACACATACGAAGGGTTTTCTCGTTAACGGATGCGCAAAAATGTTCAAGAACCCTTTCTTGGTTTTCTGCTTTTACGTATATTAGAATCTACGCATATTTTTTCTTGTCGATTTTTTGCGTGTTTATATGTAGTTCCTATAGGCGACGTGGAAGAATTGTGCGTGTTTCGTACCCAACCTTGAATTTTTACAAAAAAAAAAAAAACGCGGGGACGGGGCTTTTGGGCCGGAGAAAATCAAAGTTTTAGGAGTGTTCATTACTCTCTAGTTTAGAAAATTAGTCCGCTTTGCAAAAGTTGGCTTTAGTTTGAAAACTCAAATTCATAACAAAGGCATTTCACGGAATTCTGCATCGACTTCTTACACCATTTACTAAATAAATGCTTTATTGTGTGTTTTGAATAAAATAGTCATTTTGTCTCGGTCATAAAGATCACGGCATTTGTGTATTTCTTTAAGTAAAAAAATAGTTAACTTTCAATAAAAAAGATCGGCGTGAACACTGTAAAATCACCGTAAATACAACTGATGTTGTAGTCAATAATATACATCAATAACTTTGTGAATTTTTGGATGATTTCTTTTTCTCAAAATACTAATTCATTCAAATAAAATTAATTTCTCAGCAGCCTCCTTTCGCCACCAGTTTCTTCCCGAAATGTTCTTGTTTGCGGTCCTATAAATACGGCTCTAATTCATTCGACTAGATGTCCTCGTCTATGTACTTTTGTCTTCCTTAATCATTGGAACCATCCGAGGATGAACACGGCGAAAAAAGATCGAAAATGTCGTCTAGACTATTCCATTTACTCTCCATTTCTATTCGATATTCTATCGAGACTCCGGGTCGTGACGTCACGGGGTCAAAGTGTATTAACAGGCTACGATAACGGAAGCGAGTATCTTGACAGGTAAAATATCGATTTTTACAGCCGGATTACTCCCAAGCGGAAAATAATTTGACTATGCAGATAGGCGCATTGTGTTGTGTAAACACATTTTAACGTGAATCCGTATTAAACAAAAAATATTTTTTTGGACTGAACTAGTACTTTAAGGAGAGTTACCTTTCATACTCCAGTATATGAGAGAATAATGAAAGCAAAATCCATGCCGAAAAAAATCCCTCCTTTACAATAGCAAAAGCATTTTTCTTTAAGAGAGAAATCTTACTTTTTCCTACGGAAAAAACACCTTTTTTCAAAGTTTCTTGCAATTATTTCAAAGACAAATGGACACTCTTTGTAGTTCAGATACTTGAGATTAAGAATTTAATTAAATGCGAGTAATTTTATAAGAACAGGGATCATCATTCAGCAATTTTGAAAAAATAATTAATGGCATTAACAGATTTATTTTACTTTTTTATTTTCTTAAAGACTCGAGCGCGATTAGAGAGCTTAAAAACATAATTATGGTAAAAAAATAGGTTTATTTATTTCAAGGGCGCATAACTCTTGGTCCATTTTCTCTATTTTTCCATGGTGAATTTATTTCATACTTTAAGCCTGAATGCCGGAAGTATTTTAGTAATTTTTGAAAAAGGCATTTGAGATGCCCCATCAATACTTTTTGAAAAAGAGGAATTTCTTTGATAGTCACTGTAGCAAAAAAACATTACAAAATGGCGCCTTATTCTGTTTCCGACTTGAAATATTGGCTAACTATGCATTATTTGATTAAAATTATTTGTTCAAAACTAACTTTTTGTAATTTACAACATTTCTACCAAATATATTACATGAAATATGTCGCATGACTATACGCAGTTAATTGCACAATTATCATTTTAAGATAGACCCCTTCCTATCTTATGGCCGATTTCCCCACCCACTCAAGAAAACGGACTTTTTTCAATATTTTCTAAACGGGACGGTGAAAGTCATTTAAATTTCAGACATAAAAGGGGAATAACATGTAGTATTCGTTTTTAGTATCATTTTTACATTCTTTTTACCCTTGCTTCACACTAGGAATACCTTAAATAACGGCTTAAAAATCTTAATTTTTGAGAATGATTCGTCATTCTCAAAAATTAAGATTTCTCAGCCGTTATTTACTGAAAAAGATACAAATCTACAATGCTAGTTTTTCTTACACTGTTTCCGGCTAACAAAATGCAAGATTTCGTTACATACCCATCCGCCTTACATACATCCGAGGTATATTGTAGTTTACGGAAATGGCCTAGTGATGTTCCGAATGTAATAATCGCGTGGCAAATGACACGCTTTTATTAATTTTGTCCCATTTTTTTTTTTTTTTTTTTTTTTTTTACATTTCGTCTTATTTATGCATGAAAGAAAAGGAATAGCCGATTGTTTTTCGTGCAAGATAAATAAATCTTTCATATCGTAAGCAACAAAAGTTATCCTCTATATATTATATCAGTATTTCGTAACCAAATTGTCTTTCTTTTGAATCTCAGACTGAAAGTGGGTAATACAACAATGAAAAGCGGCTGTAGTATAAATTACTGTGACGAATACAATCAAGTCAAGGACTGTTTGGAAAAGGGGTTAGAATTTAGTTTCAATTGATCGGTTAAAGATGACAGTTCTATAAGGAATGTTTTACTTATTGCTTTCAATCATATCGAATACGACCATTAAATACCTTTCGACCGGCCAGCACATTTTGCAATTAATGCAACTAAAAATGAATAGTTCTTCAACAGAAGTTCTTATCGATTTAATGCCACGCGGAAAATTCAAAGTGTTTAATATATTATAATATGTATATATTTAGAGATGTAGATGTCGCATTCAAGCTGCTTTAAATATAAATACAACGAGTCGTTTAATTTGATTTCTTTCTGCTCTTTGGAAAGTATAAAATATTCTTGATTACCTGTTATAGATAAATTACTTGGTACCTAAATCTGATGCCTATGCCAAAAATCAAAGCTAGTACTGCATTATATTGGCTAGACTTTGGTCCAATCATTTTTAGATCAATTACAGCATTTTAAGGACTGCCAGTACGTTGATTAAGATATCCCACGGCAAATGCATTAGTTTTATTTAGGTCAAAGAAAAAACAGAATGTCGATGAAAAATACATCGAAAAAACAACACTCTTAAATTTCCGAATGTCAATTATCTTTCATAAAATCGAGAATAACATGGCGTTGAAGATCTTTCCGGGTCAGCACAAAAAAAGAAGTTCATTCAGCTACCATAGTTATCTTCAATTTTGTCTTTAGGTGGTGGACCCGTAATAGTTCTACAAGTTTCGGAAGTAATGAACTTTAACGATGTTAACCGAGGTTTCCTTATTATTTCATTAGGAAACCGTGGTCGACATTGTGAAAGATCATGAGTTCCAAAATGTTGCGGAACTTTTACGGGTCTACTACCTTAATATCGTAACTACTGTCTATACAAAAAGAAGTTATGCTATTTCCTATTAATTATGAAGATAACGCTTTGACTCACCCTGCAGAAATTTTATTTCACCCAAATAGTCTAGTCGGAATGTTGTGACCCGGTTACAATCGGGATATGTAAATAAAGTGAGGAGCGGCGTGGCCCGGGTTATAATATTTGTTTGCCAATCAGTCATCAAACTTCAGACATATTTTATGGTGTTGTAAATATTTGGACCGTTGAACGTATATAGTATTAGATATTTCAATGGAAATTTACCGAATATTAAAGTTGTAGAGTCACGTGATCTTAGTTTAATCAATACTTGAAGAGTAATGAAATTTATAGAAGTTTAGTCCATGCAGTTCGAATTGATCGCACATTCCTTTTGTGTGAATCCTTTAATTGCAAGACCACTGAGGCCAGTTTTATCGAAGCATTTAAGGCGTATTTTTGTCTAACTGATTACTTTCGAAACAGATAAAACAACAATCACCTTACATAGGTATTGATAGATTAGTGATACGCGATTTTTGTCCAAAATATGGGGTTAGTCATCAGTAAGACAAAAGAACGTCTTAAATGTTTTGATGAAACTGGCCCCTGGTCATCAGTATAATCAGTACTTTGATCTCCGATTATAATGTGTAGAATTTCTTTTATCTCCAGTATTTCAGTAGAAACTTTGCGACAGACAAGAGATATACCGATAAGACGTATGAAAATATCTTGAAATTATCATTTTTAAATGTGCCCAAGGAAATAGTAATCTTGATTGGCACACGATAATTGTATAGACATTCTTAGACGAGTTTAATGCCGATAATTTGGACCAGTGAATATCATATTATCACGTACTCAGAATATACTAAAAGAGCAAAGAAACGAAACACCACTAGCATTTTACCATCTCTTGACAATACACGGACACATGTGGGGTCGTGTAAATGTGACGTGTTTTCAAAACCGACATAGAATATGAGAATGATGATATGTTCATGATGCAAATAACATCATATAAGCAAATAACAAATCAATTCATATTGTAAGGGACAAAATATTGGGGGAGCGTATCTTTTCTCTTTCAGAATAAATGTGATCGTCTTTGTAAAACCAGTATACCGTTATCTCACGCTTTTTTATATATTTTAGTCCACCCTCTCTCCTGCCTTGCGTTCTGGATAACAAAAGCCGCGGCAATAGCGCAGTTGGAGCGCGCCTGACTTCTAATCCAGGGGTCTTTATTTGCACGGGTTCGATCCCCGGCCGCGGCACTTATCCTGTCCGACATTTGTCTTCCACTAATGGGTAGATAAACCTATGTGGAATAGCAACTAGAGGCTAAGAAAGGGATGTGGTGGTAGTACTGGAGTGAGAAATACCAGGAAACCATCGTTAGGTGCTCCAGTCGTCGCGATTTAACTGAGAGGTTGTTGAAAGCGACGTAAAACCCAAGTTCAAATCTGGAAAACAAAACGGTGCAGACAGTTTTCCAATTATATCCCGCTTTGCACGAAAATGCACGTGCAAAGTGGGGTAAATTTGGCAAACTGTTTGCACCGTTTTGTCATCCTGAAGGCAGGGCCGGCTATAACATTTATCCTACGTTTAAAATTATCGACGTTTGACTATACAACAATCAAGTCATCTGTATATAAATTTCATTTCAGGAAGTTCCATTTGTCTGTTTTATGGACACAGACTGGATCCAGAAGATCACCATTAAAGGCCGGGCACCAGAAGGAGCTTCAAGGTATTCAGCGCTGTGCTCGCGTTTCGCGAACGCTTTGAGATGATACCCCGCTTTGCCGTGCACATACGTGCAAAGCGAGATATTATTTCGAAAGAGCTTCGCTAACGTTTTCATCCTGAACGCAGGGATGTTTATCCCAATGCCAATGGTTTGATTCTGAAGTATCTGAAACAAATTTTCAGATTGAGGAACATTTTTCGAAGAGAAGATAGGTTTGCATTGGATTTGAATGATTTCTGAATCAGTCATTTCTAAAATAATGTAACTTAAAATTCATTCAGCATAAACATAAAACTTAAACTTTATATCCCTAAATTTACGCGCAAAATATTTTACTTCAAGTTGACAGCTTTGAACCGAACACCAAAGAAAGTTTTTTAATCTTTACATCAGTTAACGAATTATTCTAAATTAAAAGTAATTGGTGGATAAAGCTGTGATGTCTTATCAAAAACGTACCCCGTGTTCAGGATGAATATACTCGCAAAACGTTCTTATTTTGCTCGGTTTTGGACTTGCACATTTCTTAAGTTTCCAAATGGGTTGTTATACTGAACGCAGGACTGCCTTGCGTTCAAGATACGAAAACTTTTAGATGATACACCCCCCTTTTTCACGTGTTCTCGTATACAAATTAGTAAGTTGGGTATCATTAATAAAAACAAAATCGCGAACGTTTCCATCCAGAATGCAGGGCTAGTTTTATACATGTGTCTATTTTTTTTACCAATTTCTTTAAATAACTATTTCATGACTGTATGGTTTAATTCTAGGTTTACCATTTATCTTCAAACGGGAGCAGAGTCCGAGCCCGATGAGGTAGCGTTCGTGTTGGACGCTCGATTCAACTACGGTGAATCCCAGAGGAAAATTGTGACCAATCACAAGAAAGAAGGGGCGTGGGGAGCAGAAGAGGATGGAGATTGTGAATTCGTCTTTAACGAGGAGGAAAATTTCAAAATTAAGATCCTTGTAGAAGATGATTCTTTTAAGGTAGGATTGCTTCAACAGGTTGATGTTGAATAAAATATTAATGTAATTATCGAAATGACTAATCATCAAGAACTCCGTTTGTAAGACTTTAGCATATGCTTTTTGTTGGAAAAGCATTTCCTGTCCAACGAGAATTTATAGATATGCATGATGCTTCTTAGTGTTCTGATACTAAAACAAAAATTACCAGTTCTATTGCCCCCTTGAAAAAAAATGTTTATTACGTGAAAGACATATCTTTATCTTCTTTCATCTTTCCTTTTAGAAACAACAAATGACTTTCTTAGATAAATTCTGAACAAGAATTTGAGTTATTGAAATATGTCCAATAGAGAAACAAGAGTGCCATCGTCACAAAATACGCCGCCACTTTGCTGCTGTTTCACGAAAGTAATTGTAGACACTACTTAATTTGACAGAACCAAATTGAAAATGACCAAGTTTCATTAAAATCAAGACAAAAAGTTTGGAGGAGTTGCCCTCACAAGGCTGCAATTTCAATAAGCCCCAGGCACTAAGTTTTAAGGGGACATAATTCAGGGAAATAAATGAGCCATAAAATCCTTGATCCATGTACATCTACAAATTTTGGTGATGACATTGACCAAGTTTCATTTAAATAAAGACAAAAAAGTAAGGAGGAGTTGTGTTCAAAAGGCTGCAATTTCAATAAGCCCTGGCTACTAAGTTTTAAGGGAACATAATTTAGGGTAAAATTAATGAACCATAAAATCCTTACTTCACGCTCATCTACCAATTTCGGTTATAACCTCCACCAAGTTTCATTTAGATCCAGCCAGAAACTAAGGAAGAGTTGCATTCACAAGGCTGCAATTTCAATAAGCCCCAGAGACTAAATTTTAAGGGGCATAACTCAGGCAAAAATCAACGAACCATAAAATCCTTCCTTCGTGCACATCTACCAATTGAGGTGATAACATTGACCAAGTTTCAAGAAGATCCAGCCAGAAACTTAGGAGGAGTTGCGTTGACAAGAAAAATGGACCCAGAGACTAAGTTTTTAAGGGGCATAACTCAGGCAAAAATCAACCAACCATAAAATCCTTCCTTCATACACATCTACCAATTGAGGTGATAACATTGACCAAGTTTCAAGAAGATCCAGCCAGAAACTTAGAAGGAGTTGCGTTGACAAGAAAAGTGGACCCAGAGACTAAGTTATCAAGGGGCATAACTCAGGCAAAAATCAACGAACCGTAAAATGCTTCCTTCATGCACATCTACCAATTGAGGTGATAACATTGACCAAGTTTCAAGAAGATCCAGCCAGAAGTTTAGGAGGAGTTGCGTTGACAAGAAAAGTGGACGGACGGACGGACGGATGAACGGACGGACGGATGGACGGACGGACAGACGGAGAAGATGACGCCAATATACGTCCGCCTCCGGCGGCGTATAAAAAAGAAACTATCTATAGCAGCAAGCATGAGGACTAAAGTAAAGGTTTTTAACACTAACTTATGGTGTCATCAAACCTAAAACGGTTAAAGTTGCTATCTATGTTTGCTTCACGAACTATCACTAAATGAACAATGTATAAACGTACACCAATTTCTGATTTCAGGTGAAAGTGAACGGCGAGAACTACTTGGAGTATGAACAAAAACTGTCCATGAAATCCATCAACTGTATCCGTATACAAAACGATATCATCATCGACAAAATCAAGCTGGTTTAAAATACTGACTTTGGTTGTAGGCCTTATTCTGCTGTATTAGTCCTGGGGGCCGTTTTACTAAACATCTTACGATCATTTTGTGCGAAAGTCAAAATTTAAAGTTGCTTCTACAGAAGTAACAAAATATGGAGTTCGGCCATGTACTATCTCATTGGAATCGTCTATCAAAGACGATTCCGATAAGATATTGCAGGGTAGAATCCAACAATGAATAAAAACACCAGGTACGATTCGTGATTTTGACTTACAATTTATTTTTTCTTAAGAAGTTTAGTAAAACAGGCCCCTTGTCTTTTTGGATAAAAGGCGGATTGGCATTGGAAAACATATCTGCTCCTTGTGGAAGTGGTCCAAACTAAATCGGTTTTTTTTTTCTTTCTATTTTTTGTGCAGTTCAGTTCGAGGTATTAGCGCTTTAACCATCGAAAGTGCCTAAAATATGGGCACTAACATGCTGTTTTGTGCTTACCTCTAGAAATTGAAATCTGATATAACATGTGAGAATCAACATGTTGGTGGGGTAGAGCAAAACTATTGTAAGTAGCTATATATCTATAGGCACTTACAATAGTTTTGAACTCACCCTTGGCTATGAAATAATTTCTAATACAGGATGCAAGATTCCCGTTCCCGTTGAAATTTGATATAACATGTGAGAATCAATATAGTTTTGCACTCACCCTTGTCTATGAAATAGTTTTTTAATACAGGATGCAAAATTCCCGTTTTACAGCAGAATAAGAAAAAATCTTGGCAGCATAAAGTATTTTCTTAATATTATACGGCAACAATTGCGCATGAATTTGTTTAAACTTTGTGTGGTCATTTGTTTACTAGGCATTATATCAAATAACTATATTTTACCTATAGTTTTACAATAAAATTAAAAATCTAACAGCCTATTGTTTTATTTTTTACCCACCATCGAGGAGATATTGAATTCTGTGTTACCCAGACAAAACAGTTTGGGAAAAAGAGTTAAAACACAAACCCTATTTGTACACTTATTTTGAGAAACCCTAATTCAAGAACTTTGCGTGCGACAAAATCCATCTGAAAATATTTAAGAAATCTGTCTTTTGGAATAAAAAATATTGTGAAAAGTTACGGATATTAAATGCTCTTCACTGGGTAGTGTGCGGTACCATTTTTGGGCTGCTTGCTTCAGCTTCGCCACGGCGGCACTCATTCTTTCCGACTCTTTCTCTCCCACAAAAGGGTTGATAATTGTAGACCTATGCGAGATAGCAGCTGGAGGCTAAGAAAGGATGTGGTAATAATACAGGTGAGAAAAATACCAGGAATTCATTGTTAGGTGCTCCAGCCGCTGAGAAATAACTGAAAAATTGTTTGATGCGACGCTTAACTCATTCAATCAATCAATCAATCAATCAAATCAGCTTCGCCAGGGCTTTGTTCGATTCATAAACCAGGGTTTTTGACCCCGTAAATATGAAAATATCAAGCATTTTGACCCATACACATTTCTCCTAAGGGGATCGTTTTAGCCCACCGAGAGAAATTCATAAGGGTCAACTTGTCAGTTTACTTTCAAAGCATTTTACATTTCTCGCTTACGTTCTGATATGTCACAAATATGATCATTAGTGTGAAAGTTTCTTTCCGGAAATCCGAAAAAGATATCAGGGCCAGAGGTTATAAAACTTTTCTCAGGCTCAGGCTCAATTTTCTCAAATTTTAAATTAAAATAAATGTATGAAAATAAAAGATAATATTAATAAGTTGTTATTTATAACAACTTATTAATACCAACTTTTATGTTGATACATTAAAATGAGTAATAAAACAGAATTACGGCTTTTATCTCAAATTGAAATTTGAGAACATTATGAATTGAGCCTGAGAAAAGTTTTATAACCTCGGGCCCTGATCTAGCAGATGCAAATCAGATATAGCTTTTGGATAAATGAATGAGTAATACAGCAGGTCTTACAAGAGGACCATGATGGTCCTAGACCGCTCAAATGCGTCTCTTTGAGCCCTGACACATCATATTAATCAAATAGGCAGATGTCAAAGAGGAGATAATTTCTACATAAGACCAAAACCATGAAATGATTTTATCCAAGAGCAAGACAGATATGCCTTTTCGCTCTTTGATTCTATGTAAAACAGGATGCATCAGGGTGTAGCCCAATTGTGACCCCAGGGTCTTGATATGAACAAACTTGGTAGAGGTCCATAAGATGATGCTACAAACTAACTAGAAAGCCATGAATGGCTTGTGTCGCTCCACAGGCTTGAATTTCATGTAATAGCAAATCTAAGTTTTGCCTAGATTTTTAGATATTTTGGCTTCTACTGATGTTGAAATGATTTTCAAAGTTTCCACTATTATAAGGTATAGAGAAATGACCTCCGCCCATAAAAGACATATTTTTCTTCAAATCACAATTATTTTTTGGCTGAATGATAATGGATCACCGAAGGATCATACTAATGAAGTTTGATTGATATCCATCCATAACATTCTGAGAAAATGATTTTCAAAGTTTCCACTATATAACATATAGAGAAATGACCTCCGCCCATAAAATACATATTTTTCATCCGATCATAATAATTTTTGGTAGACTGATAAAAGGTTACCCAAGAATCATTCATGTAAAATTTGGTTGATATCTATCAGATTCTTAGACAACGATTCGCAAAGTTTCCACTTTATAACATATAGAGAAATGACCTCCGCCCATAAAATACATATTTTTCATCTGATCACAATACTTTTTTGGTAGACTGATAAAGTGTCACCTAGGGAACATTCATGTAAAATTTAATTGGTATCCATCAATTAGAACCTGAGAAAAATCATTTTTTACCATATTTGGAAATTAGCCACGCCCATTAAATCCATGTTTTTCATTGGATCAAAATTCTTGAACAACTTTGAAAGAGGGTCACCCAAAGATCATTCCTGTGAAGTTTGATTGAAATCCATCAAGTAGTTTCTGAGGAGAAGATTTTTAAAGAAAATGTTTACGCACAGACGCAAATACAGACGGACGCACGACGGACACAACGCCATGACAATAGCCCCAGTGGCTTTCAGCCAGTGGAGCTAAAAATGGTCCATAGAAAGACAGACCGACTGACTGGCAAGTGCAGAGCAATATACCCCCTCTTCTTTGAAGGGGGGCATAAAGAGCCAGTGTGTGACATTTGCAACAATAACCTAATACTTTCTATTAATCACCAATGGTTTGTCAACCCATTACTAGATGACATTCCTGTGAAGTTTGGTTGAAATCCATCCAGTAGTTTCTGAGGAGAAGATTTTTAAAGAAATAGTTTACGACCAGATGCACGGACGAACGGACGGACGCACCACAGACACAACACCATAACAAAAGCCCCAGTGGCTTTCAGCCAGTGGAGCTACAAATGAAAGCTGTCTGCCTTCTTGTTTCAGAGAAGAAGATTTTTGAAGGTTTTCCTATTTTCACCCATCATGCTCAGATGAGCTAAAAGGGATGCAACCGGGTTGGGCCCAAATATGACCCCAGAGTCTTGATATGAACAAACTTGACAGGGGCTCACTAGATGATGCTACATACCAAATATGAAAGCTGTGTACCCTCTGGTTTCGGAAAAGAAGATTTTAAAAGATTTTTGCTCTTTAATTCTATGCAAAAAGGGTTGCACACGGGTGAAGCCCAAATATGATCCCAGGATCTTGATATGAACAAACTTGGTAGAGGTCTACCAGATGATGCTACATACCAAATAAGAAAGCTGTCTGCCATCTGGTTTCAGAGAAGAAGATTTTTTAAGATTTTCATTTTTTTATCCTTTGTGCTCAGATGAGCTAAAAGGGATGCACCTAGGTGGAGCCCAAATATAACCCTAGGGTCTTAATATGAACAAACTTGGTAGAGGCCTACTAGGTGATGCTACATACCAAATATGAAAGCTGTCTGCCATCTGGTTTCAGAGAAGAAGATTTTTGAAGATTTTCATAATTTCACCCTTTTTGTTAAGGGTTAAGGGAAAGTTTAGGGTGGATTTCATTTATTTGATCAACTTTATTAGAGCTTGGCCCAAGGAAGATCCCTGCCATGTTTCATCAAGATTGGCCCACTGGTTTAGGAAGAAAAGATGTTTAAAGAAATTGTGGACAACGGACATCAGACGAAGACTGTTCAGACTGACTATGGTTAAAACTTTTGGTTGATTGTCTGAATTTATAATTATCTTCCAACGTTTTCTATGAGAATTTCTTTGAAATGCAATCTGGACTTGACGTCTACTTGCCATATCACTTTCTTATAATATTTATTAATGGAGTTCACAGATGGGTCCTTTATTATGTGATGGTTTACATAAATAAAAATATCACTCCAACAACCATAAACATGAACACAGATAATTTATTGCACCAAAATATTAATATCACAAAAATGTATTTGATTATGATTTCACTTAGGTATGGCACAATACATCTTCAGCCCATTTTACTAAACAACTTACGAAAAAATTAATCATAAGTCCAAATCAGAAATAAAACCAGGTGTTTTCATTCATTGTCCGATTCTGCCTTGCAATATCTCATTAGAATCGTCATTAGAAGACGATTCCAATGAGATATTTCATGACATAATTCGATATTTAATTAAAACTGTAGGAGCAACTTTAATTTTTGACTTATGCGAAAAATAGTCATAAGATGTTTAGTAAAACGGGCCCCTGGATTTTATTTTGATTCTTCTGACCACTAATATCTGATTAACCAATCATTGGAGGACAAAATTTTAGACAATTTTGAATTCGATGAGGTTGCAGAAGACATAAACAAATGGGAGAGAATCAGCCTAAATTGCTCACCTGAACGATATTAGATAAATGAGAAGAAATTTACAATAAATAACTTTATAATATGACCTATGTCGCAGAAGTGAAATAACCCAGTTGAATATTTTTTATATTATACGGGTGTTATTACACAATGGAATAACTATGCAAATGAGCTTAAGAGCGAATAGCAACGCTACTTTGTAACCGCGAAAATGACGTCATAACATATATATTGTCACGTCAGTTTTAAATGGTGAAATAAGTTTCGTGCAAAAAATGAAACGTAGAATTTCAAGAATTTTGACGATTTTTTACAAAAATTTGGGTCATATTATAAATAGAATATCAATTTTTTGCTCCTTAAATACCTAGATAAACTAGAAAGCCATGAATGGCTTGAGTCGCTCCACAGGCTTGAAATTCTTGAAATAGCAAATCTAAGGTTTGACTAGATTTTAAGATATTTTGGTTCTACTGATGTTGAAATGGTTTTCAAAAATGCCACCATATAATATTTAGAAAAATGACCTCCGCCCATAAAATACATATTTTTCATCCTCCGCCCATAAAATACATATTTTTCATCCTATCACAATAATATTTTGCAGACTGATAAAGGGTCACCCAAGGATCATTCCAGTGAAATTTGGTTGATATCCATCAATTACATTCTGAGAAAATGATTTTCAAAATTTCCACTATGTAACATATAGAGAAATGACCTCCGCCCATAAAATGCATATTTATCATTCGATCACAATAATTTTTGGTACACTGATAAAGGGTCACCCAAGGATCATTCCAGTGAAATTTGGTTGATATCCATTCATGACATTCTGAGAAAATGATTTTCAAAGTTTCCACTATATAACATATAGAGAAATGACCTCCGCCCATAAAATACATATTTATCATCCGATCACAATAATTTTTGGTAGACTGATAAAGGGTCACCCAAGGATTATTCATGTAAAATTTAATTGGCATCCATCAATTAGAATCTGAGAAAAGTCACTTTTTACCATATTTGGAAATTAGCCACGCCCATTAAATCCATGTTTTTCATTGGATCAAAATTTCTTGAACAACTTTGAAAGAGGGTCACCCAAGGATCATTCCTGTGAAGTTTGGTTGAAATTCATCCAGTACTTTCTGAGGAGAAGATTTTTAAAGAAAAAGTTTACGACCGCACGCACGGACGGACAGACGGATGCACGACGGACACAACGCCATGACAATAGCCCCAGTGGCTTTCAGCCAGTGGAGCTAAAAATCGGCGCAGCGTCGTTACTTACACCTCTCGAAAAAAATATTTCTTCTTTTGATATTTCTACTTCCCAAATATTGAAATAGATAACTAACATGTTTGACATACACTAAAATAGATAATGAATCATCAAAAGGTTTAATTTCTTAGCAACCAAATCTATCAATTACACATCATCCAATTGTTTGAAATATCTGAATGTTTCAAGAACATTTAATCATCATGGCTAGCTAGATGTCTAGCACTAAACACTTTTTAGATAGTAGGAAAATTCTGACTAAGAGAAAAAGACATGCACTGAAATATGTGATCCGTCAGGCAAAAAGGGACCATCTGGGAACTCTGTTAAATGAATATTTGAAAAAGATATTAGGTCCAGCATACGTCAACCAGCAGTCGCAATTCAAAACTTCTTTCAATGGAAGGTAGATTGATCATTCGAGATTCAAAAAATAAGTACATTGTGAAAGGTTACGACTCTTGTCATTCTGCGCAATCCTTGCAGTCTGACTTGGGTCGACACTTTACACACTACCCAGATGGTCCCTTTTTGCATGACGGGTCACATATATGAATATAAACAACATACAAGAAGTATATAAAATGACAAATGATGTTCTATTGAACAAGTATAAAAATAATCAAAGTTGTAATTAAAACTATGTTGACGTTAGTAAAACATGTCCCCCCCTCCCCCCCATAACAGCAGGTCAATGGCATATTCTTTATCAAGGGCAATAATTCAAAACAAGAGCACATCCTACAGGTGCAATGCTCGGCTGCAGGTGTTGAATAGAAGCTAGATTTGCTCCACAGGCCTGAATCTACTGATATGATTAGACAATGATTTATGTGAATGCATGAATGTTTATTTAAGTAATTAAGTATTTTTAAGTGTCACATGCTGGAATGATTTTAAAGAGAAAAATTCATGATCGATGAAAAACATACAGAAAATCAAGTAATTTCAGACTAAAAGATTTTTAAAGAAAAAGTTTATGACCGGATGGACAGATGGAGACAGCATCATGACAATAGCCCCATTGGCCTTTGGCCAGTGAAGCTAAAAAATTACATTTAAAAAGGGGCATTACTTTTACAAAAGTGCTTCCAGAGTTATTCCCCTTCATAGTCATAGTCTTCACAGCTCTTGTGTCAGTGAACACACATGCCAAGTTTCATATTGATACCTTCAATAACAACAGAGATATGATCAAGGTTAATATTTGTTACACCAATGCCAACAACAATTCAATTGCCAACTTGAACAACGCTAAGGTGATCTCTACACCTCTGATTTTTCTCCCAAGCTAAAAATGTGTTGTAGAGTTATGGTTCTTCAATGGGTTCTATCGACCTGTGAAGATTCATGATTCTAGCTTGCATACTTTTTGAGATACACTCAGGACAAACAAGAGGGCAAAAGGATGATTAATGAATGTCACTAAGCTAAACAAAACTGTTGCTTCTATACAACCAGAGAATCCGTTGGGCCAATTTCAAGGTAGATCTTGGCAAATATGTGGCTTCTAGATTGCATAGAATTTTTCTATAATTTGACCCTGTGACATAGTTTTTGACCCCAGTTGTCCCAATTTCAAACTCATCCAAAATTGCACCAGTATTCAATCATTCTGACCAAATTTCAGGTTGGTTCTGAAACAAATGTGGTCTCTTGAGTACATACAATGTTTTTCCTAAGATTTGACCCTGTGACCTAGTATTTGACTTTAGATTACCCAATTTCGAATTTGTCCGAGATTCTAGCAATCATTCTGACATCATTTCAGGTTGATTGGGCGAAAATGTGGCCTCTAGAGTACATACAAGGTTTTTCTAAGATTTAACCCAATGACCTAGATTTTGACCCCAGTTGACTCAATTTCTAACCTGTTGAAGATTTCATCAAGAAATTCATTTTGACCATATTTCAGGTTGATCGGGCAAAAAATGTGGCCTCTAGAGTACATACAAGGTTTTTCTATGATTTGACCCTATGACCTAGTTATTGACCCCACTTGATCCAATTGCAAACTCATCCAAGATTTTATCAAGACAATCAATCTGACCAAATTTCAGTTTGATTGGGCAAAAATTTGGCCTCAAGAGTGCATACAAGGTTTTTCTAAGATTTGACCCTGTTACCTAGTTTTTGACCTGCAGTCACCAAATTTACTCACCCATGGTTTGTCAACCCATTACTAGATGACAAAATTTTAGACCAATCAAATATAAAAGAAGAAGGTGATGACAATTTATATTTGATGAAAAATTAAAAGGGAAGAACATATTCTGAAGGACAAAGAAAGTGCTTCTAACAAGTAATTTTTCACAAATATTTCAGACACTTTTTCATCAAAAGTGTCAAAAAGTGGGAATGTGAGGGAATGGGTTAAATATTCATCCCCTATTGCAAACATAAAATTTTTGAAACCTTGAATTCAGTCATTGGAAAGTGTTTTTATCATTGAATACTATCATAAGAACTGACTTCTTTGGTTAATAAAACTTTCAGTGACAGTGTGTCTAAGACAATGAATCCAAATATACATAAGATATTACAAACAAAACATAGATTGTTTATTGGAAAGATATGTTTAAATATTGTATGACACTTCAAGTATAAGAAAACTGTATAAGTACAAGACTACTGCTAGATGATATATTAAGCATGTCAAACAAAAAAATAGAGGATAATCATTTGTTTCAGTGTAAGATCGATTTATATTTCATGGAGTGAACAACAAAAGCTATATTTTCACGAGTGGCAGAGCCACGAGTAAAAATATAGCATTTGTTGTTCACGAAATGAAATATTAATTGATCTTACTCGAAAAACAAACGATTATTCTATTTCTTTAATGCAAAAATGAGACAAAATGTGAAATTTCCAGGACATATTTTCGTAAAGCGCGTCATTTTGCATGTGATTGCTATGCAACGTTCATTGTGACATCACTTATTTCGCCCCGCAAAGATGACGTCAGATAGGGTGAAATGCACAAAAGCAGGGTATAAAAATGTGATAATTTCACTGCTTTTGCGGTGAGATTATCAAGTGATAATTTATCGTTATTTCTCAATAAACTACCAAAAAGCATTAAGGAAATATTGATACATGTATAGTAATATGTACATGAATGAACTTCTAGTTACCGGGTATGTATCATATCTGATAGCTAGCTAATGCAAGAAACATGTACATGTATTTAGAAAAAGAGACTTTAGAGTAGTTTGTTGTCTATTACGATTTTAATTTGTTTGTTTGTGTGGAATTTAACACAACTTTTAAAATTATCGCAGTTATGTCACAGAAGCTGGTGTACCTCCCATGGTTTCCTGTCATTTCTCACACCAGTACAACCACAACATTTCAAGCCACCAACTGCTCACCTAAATAAATCATACTCCCATGGATGGGAGGTAAATGACTTGTGTCCCTACGCCTTTGGTCAAAAGTTAGAGGAAAGATGGCCTAGCCAGGGTTCAGACTCACAACTTCAGAATTTACAGCCCAATGCATTATCCCTGAGCTAGTCAGGCTCACAATTACAATTCCAAGATTGATTCAATCATCCTTGTGGCTAAATAAATGAAAGACAAATTTCATGTTTATTACTTCACATTTAACTACATGTACTTGTCACATGACCTTTGTACCAGCAGACAGGTATCATCAAGATCTATCATCATACCAAATATGAACATTGTATCTTGAATATGTTTGAGGTAATTGCCAATGTTAAGATTTTTGGTTAAGTTTAACAAAAAGATGTGTGGACAGACAGACATACAGACAGACAGAAAACATTAAAACAATATGCCCCTGATCTTATCCTTGTGGCAGCTTATAAAACAAACAGATATTCAGACATAACAGAAAGACAGCAATTCAATACCATTTCTATACTTAGTCCTAAATTCAACTATGGAAGATGAATTCAATGTATTAGATAGACTATATAGAGAACTTGACTACTTATAAGAGCAATTGACTAAACTAACAATAATGAGGGGGTCTAGTTACTGCAGATTATGTTGTTTAACTCTTTCCCTTTTTTCAAATATTACCTGGTCCATAATCAAAGAAGTTGCAGACAACGATAAAAAGTAGTTTCAATTTCTGGCAGAAGTTTTGTGAGAGAGGAGATATTGCTACAAGCAATTTCTTCTTTTTCCATAGTATTTCTGTCACTATTACAATGACTTAAAATTCTTGTACTTTGCCGGATAGGATTAATTACATGTATTCAGAGATGATAGAATAATTTGTGTTCTCTAAGAATCGAAAAGATATTGTATATACACAAATTAGTCAGTGCTTCCTTTGAATAATATTTCTTTCTGCTAATTGTGGAATCAATACAAAACTATATCAAGTGCTTGAAATATTTAGACACTTACAATTGTTTTGAGCTGACCCCCTCATTATGCTTGTAAACAAGGTCTAAAAGAAATGCATCATATCAAAGTCTAAGCATAACCACAGATTTTCTCATCAAATCTTTAATCATTATAATTCATCTACAATTACTATTTTTTCTGACAAACAACTTTACTGACAACCCACTAATCCTTTAAACAAGAGGCCCAAGAGGGCCTGTAGCGCTCCACTGGCTTTAAAATCTTTAGACTTTCATTAAATAAAGCTTACTTTAAATGAATACATTAACACTCCAAAATCTCCTAAGGCCTATTTAGTAAAGATTAAATGGTTCTGGTCCATATTGCACCAAAATACTGAATCACAATGAACCTGCAACCCTTAACCAATCTTATTAAAACATAAGGTTCAGAAGATGTTGTTCAAAGATTTGGGGCTCAAAATAGGCCCCACCTGACATGCCCATATTTATGGACCAAACAAAATTTCTTGAACAATTTAAGTAAATAGTCACCCAAGAAATATTCTGATAAAGTTTCATTGAAATCAGCTGAGTGGTTCCAGAGGAGATATCGTTCAAAGATTTTGGCCTCAATATAAGCCCCGCTCTGCCAGGCCCAAATTTATAGGCCTATCAAAAGTTAGCAAATAATTTTTGAAAAGAGACACTCAAGGAACATTCTAGTAAAGTTTCATTGAAATCAGCCAGGTGGTACAGGAGAAAATGTCATATGAAAATTTCGGGCTCAAAATAAGCCCCGCCCTGCCACGCCCATATTTTTAGTCCAATCAAAATATCTTGAACAAGTTAAGTAAAGGGTCACCCAAGGAACATTCTGTTAAAGTTTCATTGAAATCGGCTCAGTGATTCATGAGGAAATATCATTCAAAAATTTCGGGCTCAAAATAGCCCCGCCCTGCCACACCCATATAAATGGACCAATCAAAATTTCTTGAACAATTTAAGTAAACGGTCACCCAAGGAACATTCTGATAAGGTTTCATTGAAATCGGCCCAGTGGTTTAGGAGGAGATGTCCTTCAAAGATTTCGGGCTCAAAATAAGCCCCGACCTGCCACACCCATATTTATGGGCTAATCAAAATTTCTTGAACAATTTAAGTAAAGGGTCACCCAAGGAACATCCATGCCAAGTTTCATTGAAATCGGCCCAATGGTTTGGGAGGAGAAGATTTTTAAAGATTTCAAAGTGAAAAAATGCCACGCCCTGCCACGCCCATATTTGGGGGCCAATCAAAATTCTTTGAACAATTTAAGAAGGGGCCCACCTAAGGATCATTTCTACCCAGTTTGGTTAAAATCCGCCCATTGGTTTGGGAGGAGAAGATGTTTAAAGAATAAAAAGTTTACGCACGGACGCACGACGGACACTCCGCCATGACAATAGCTCGCTGGCCTTCGGCCAGTGGAGCTAAAAATTTGTTGAAGAATCCTAGAATTGCACATCAACACAGCAGCCTGATAATACCATTATCTGTCCCCAGCAGTAAGGTTCTGTTAAGGGGTAGGATGGACATACTGGTCAAAACACCCTTAAACACCTCCGATCGTAGTTTGGTGGCTGAGAAATTAGCCTGAAAAGAGATTAAGCTTGCCTTAACTAACTACAGTAAAGGGAACAAGTTTTTCAATTTCTACTTACAATTCTGCAGACAGATAATTTTATCAACCCTGCACTTATGATAATAAAACGGTGCATACTGTTTGCAAATTATACCCTGCTTTACACTTTACTGCACATGCAAAGTGTGCTATAATTTGAAAACAGTTTGCACTGTTTTGTCATCTTGAACTCAAGATATGACTTTTAAAAAGCTTTGAATTTCAATAAATATCTGTTTGCCAAGATCAATGTTATTCCTGCTGAATTGCTGCATTGATTTCAGCTTTTTCATTTTTTCAGCTTTCCAATATTCTAAATTCAAAACATTGTGAATATGAACAGTCACAAAATCAATGAACATTCGGAACACCACTTGGCCAATCTCATGATCAACCTCGGATGTATATAGACGGAATATTTTTAAAAAGTATAGGAAAACCTTGGAAAAACTAGATGACTAAGTTGATATGGCATAAGCTCTCGAAACTTTGAGTGAAAACATTCGACGTCCCACCGCTACTCGTTTAAGTCACTGACGTGAAACCATCGTATCTTTATATAAATATCTTAAGATTCATAAGGAAAGGCTGAAAAATCTGTCATTCTCAAAAATTAGGATTTTTCAGCCGTTATTTACTGTAAAAGGTATCTATCTAAAGATAGCGCCAGTTGTTTCCACGCTAGCTTTTCTTACACTGTTTCCGCCTAACAAAATGCTGAATTTTGTTACATACCCATCCGCCTTACATACATCTGAGGTCTTGTTGCAACAAAGAAAATAGGCTTGTGACATGCTTCCATAACAATGAATTGTGACACAGTAACCAGACCCCCCCCCCCCCCCCCCCCCCTTATTGTATAAAAGACAAACATTGGTTAAATATAGATTGGAAGTTATTTTCAACCAATCAGATTTGTTGTTGAAATAAACCTCTGGTTTTAATTTTACCAATGAATATTTTTTTACAAGCAGACCCAAAAACAAGACTGTTTGCCTGACTACCAACTGATGTTTGTACCCTATCTTGTTAATTATAGCACTCTCTAAGTGCTGTTTCTGTAAATTGACTTGGTGTACTTGACTAAAACTTTGAATTATCACAGAAATGTAATAACAATATTATACCTGACTGTCCACTGATGTATGTACCCCTATTTTGTTGTTAGTTGTGGCACTAACTATCTGTTGTTTGTAAAAGTTTACACAGTGTACAGGTTCTGTATGACCTGCAAATATTGAAATGATCCTCTGTGTGGCATTTCCAACAATTTCAAAATATGTGCAAAGCAAAGACTCTGGCCAGCTGATCAGAGTCATCACTATGCATTTTGTTGATAGATAATATCTCAAAATATCTCAAAAAAGCGATCAAATTGTTGGAAATGTCACAAGTTCAATTCTCAGGAGTGGCTATCGATCTTGGTTCTTTCATTGGCCCACAAATACGGAGTGAGTACTGTTCAATTTTCAAGGGAGCAGAATCAAGTGGGATTAATCTATGTTGAAAGAGCTTGTATTCCAATTGATGTAAAACAAATAGGTTTAAACCCAACCATTAACTTAACTAGAAAAGCATGTTTAACTATACCTTTAAAAGAGCAGATTTCTTTTCCCTCCACATTCCAGAGCCTCATAGACATATCAAATGAGGTAGACAAAAATGAGCCTTTGTTGTACGCTTTCAGCTGTAATAATTACAGAGAGCTGTGAAATATTAATGGTCAAAGTAAACACGCATTTACATGATTGATAATTTAAGAGAATGAAGAGATCATTTATTGATTTCATAGACATATGAAACTAACAAGAGGACCAAGATGGTCCTAGATCGCTCCCCTGAGTCTCTTTGACCGACATCTCATCAATCAAATAGGCAGATGTCATAAAGGAGATAATTTCTACAAAAAACAAAGTTTCATGAAGTTTAGACCAAATTTGTAGCCTCTAGAGTTACATCAAGAAAATTATCATAAAGACTCCTTTTCCTGTGATATAACATGGATCTTTCCCATTTTCAATAGGGTTCATCCTTATAATCTGACCAATATTCTGACCAAGTTTCATAAAGATTGGGCCATATTTGTGGCCTCTAGCAAGTAAACAATAAAATTGTCTTTAAGGCCCCTTTTCCCATGATATTGCATGGATCCTTCCCATTTTCGATAGGTTTTATCCTTGTGACCTGGCCAAAATTATGACCAAGTTTCATGATGATTGGGCCATATTCGTGGCTTCTAGACAATTTAAAAGAAAATTGTCAATAAGGCCCCTTATCCCTTGATATAGTATGGATCCTTTCCATTTTCGATAGGGTTCATCCTCCTGACTTGCAAAACATTCTGACCAAATTTCATAAAGATTGGGCCTTATTTGTGGCCTCTACAGTGTAAACAAGAAAATTGTCATTTAGGCCCCTTTTCCCGTGATATGGCACAGATCCGTCCCATTTTCAATAGGGTTCATCCTTGTGACCTGCCCAACATTCTGACTAAGTTTCTTGAAGATTGGGCAATATTTCTGGTCTCTAGAGTGTAAACAAGAAAATTGTCAATAAGGCTCCTTTTCCCATGATATGACACAGATCCTTCCCATTTTCGATAAGGTTCATCCTTGTGACCTGGCCAACATTCTGACCAAGTTTCATGAAGATTGGGCCATATTTGTGGTCTCTAGAGTGTAAACAAGAAAATTGTCAATAAGGCTCCTTTTCCCGTGATATGGCACGAATCCTTCCCATTTTAAATAGGGTTCATCCTTGTGACCTGGCCAACATTCTGACCAAGTTTCATGAAGATTGGGCCATATTTGTGGTCTCTAGAGTGTAAACAAGAAAATTTGTCATAAGGCCCCTTTTCCCGTGATTTGGCATGGATCCTTTCCATTTTCAATAGGGTTCATCCTTGTAACCTGACCAACATTCTGACCAAGTTTCATGAAGATTGGATCATATTTGTGGCCTCTAGAGTGTAAACACTAAAATTGGTGACGCATAACGACGCACGACGGACGACGAACGACGCACGACGCACACCGCACGACGGACGACGGACATCCAATGATCACAAAAGCTCACCTTGAGCACGATGTGCTCAGGTGAGCTAATAACCTAATCACGCTGTATGAATACGTGAAGCGAATTCATACATGAGTGTGATGAGGTTGGAAGTTTGATATCTCTATGAAATCAACAAATATTATCTTCATGTCTTATAATTTAAAATCATGGAGTAAAACTGTAAAGATTTGTCGATTTCGAAACAGATTTCTTACAGGACTACTAATTGTGGAAATTAAAAGAAAGAACTGCATACTCAAAGTTGTTTCAATTGGGGACTAAAGCCAACTTTCAGCCAATCAGATCACACAAATGTTAATGAACACAACTTAAATCAAGTTGAAGCTCTCAGAAAAACAAACTAATCTGAACAGTTCATTTGAGAACTTGAGCCAGGTTTACATTTGGCTTACGGAGCCCGTACGACCACACCGAGACCGTAGTCTGTAGACATGCCATAGAGGAATCGCAAGATCGCCGCTTAGACATCGCAGGACCACAGTGCCATGTTTTGCCTATAAGTCTTTAACAAATCATCACATGGTCCTTGCTTGGGTGCCGTAGGATGATCATTTGGCAGCCGCACGGTGTATAGTATCAAGGGGGATAACTCTTGATGCATTTTGAGTTAATAATGACCCTTTTTGCCTAGGTTTCCATCCACGATCAAGGACCTAACAGCCAAGCATAAGCACCTGTATGCAGTGCTCTTATTTTGGTTTAATATTCCTTGCAGTAAATCTTATTCATGTTTCTTCCATGAAGCAAATAATATGCTTAAACTTAAGTCTTTTGACCTTTACAAAGTTATAACATTATAACTAAATTATTTTTCAAAGTTACTGTTA
Organism: Fragum whitleyi; assembly: GCA_948146395.1. NCBI lineage: Eukaryota > Metazoa > Mollusca > Bivalvia > Cardiida > Cardiidae > Fragum > Fragum whitleyi. The sequence goes on from OX411544.1 coordinate 31,223,686, forward strand.
TCATTATACGCAGTTACATGCAGAATATCTTGTTCAGGAATGTTGCATGATCCTTACAACATGCCAAAACTTAACCCTTGTGTTAAGACCAAGTAAAAACACCTTTGTACATTCTTTAATTACTGTTATGATTATACACAGTTGCCTGCAGTATTTCTTTTCCATGTACCTTCCATGAACCTAAGATCATGCATGTATTCAGATCTAGTACTAAGACATTGTAATACAATACATTTTTAAATGGCAACCAAAATTTTGTATCCACAACTTGAATATAGTTGCAGATAAGACATTTTTGTTGCCCACCAACAATATATTCTATAATTTGAGCCAGTGCCTGACACTTCTAACAATTTGAAATGTGAATTAGATGTAAACATTGAGCAGCCTAGACAGTCATAAATTATAAGATTATCTGACTGCCTAAAGATAGTTTGAAACCATTTCTTTCTATACGGTGCACAGTGAAGACTTTGGTCAGACTGTGCAGATGCACAGGCTGTCCAGAGTCCTGGCTTTTGCTCGTTTGAATTTGTTAGAAATGTCACGCACAGGCTCATTTCTAAGTTATCATCTAACAACTACCTGAAGAATATCTTGTTCATGTGCCTTCCATGAGCCTAACAACATGCCTGTATTTAAATCTAACACCGAGACAATCCCTGTAGAGAAGCCAACCACAACCCATGATCCGTCAGGACTTGGAGAAATTGATCGAATGATACCTGTATATAAGGAAAGTGAGTAAAAATAATACAGATTATATGATTTTATATCTAATAATCCAATTTAAATGAATTTTGGATGTTGCTCTTTTTTTGGCAAGTTCCAAGGGAGATAACAACAAGGAAACAAATTCAGAAGAAATGTGAGATTTGTCCCCCTTGGATCTCTGCCCCCCCTTTTAACAATACCACAATGCATCTGGGCAACCCTTATTTGGAACTTCCTTTTTCCTGCAACTCTCAGAGGGCACAGACGCATATAATTACTACTAAAAATTAATCCTAAAAAATCATGCCAGCAAAAAGAAAATCAAGGGCCCAGACAGCAGAAAAGCAGGCAAAGAAGCCTAAGAGTACTGGTGCATCAGTAACTGTGGATGCAGGTGAGGATATGCAAGAATTTCAAGCACATCAATTGGTACCAAATAGAATGCAGCAGGTAGACTTTGACAATGTTTGGCAACCTGTTCAACAGCTAAGTATATTTGACCCTGTTAGTAGTGGGGTCCCTCTTAAGGTAAAAGAAAAAATTTGGGAAGGGCAATTCATAGATATTGCCACCTTGCTGAAATCATCCAGGGATCAACACTCACTGGCTGAAAATGGTCAACCCGGTGAGGTGTCGTTATTAAATGGTAGACTCCTAATTTCTCAAGCAAAACAGGAGTCTGAAAAAATTTCAATTGACAAATGGACGTCAGCCTTTATGGTGTACATGAGCGTTGTGCTAGAAAAAACACCGCACCGGGCCCAAGAATTGTTAAAATACATGAGGGACATTAGGCTAGCAGCCAGTAGATCCCCTGGATGGTGTAAGTATGACGAGCAATTTAGGCTGCAGAAAGCCAACAATCCACTGTCATCTTGGGGGGTCATTAACACTGAATTTTGGTTGTTGTATGTAACTAGCAATAATGTAATAGTAGAGCAGACACATGCTCAGAAAACTCCAACAAAGTTTATAAATAATAAGAAATTTAGCAACCCATCTACTTGTAAGTATTATAACTCTGGTGCTTAGTGTCCTTTCTTGCCTAATTGCAGATTCAGCCACATCTGCCAGGCATGCAGCGGAGGCCATCCAAAGTCAGTATGTAGGAATGCCAAACAATAATTTGGGAAGCATACCTCTGTACGAATTAGGCAATACCCCCTTAAATAGAATAAAAATTTTAAAGGAACTACAAGATTACCAGCATGGAGATGCAACCTCCTTGATGAATGGTTTCACAAATGGGTTTTCTCTAAATTATTCGGGTCCCAGAGAGTATAGAGAATCTAAAAATTTACGCAGTGCTATACAATTTCCCGAGATAATGAGAGAGAAACTAAAGAAAGAAGTGGAATTAGGTCGAATTGCAGGACCCTTCTCTGTAATTCCTATCCCTAATCTGCAAATTTCACCAATTGGCCTTGTTCAAAAACAAAATGGGGACTATAGAATGATTTATCATCTGTCATATCCCAAAAATCATTCAATAAATGATTACATAGATGAAAAATACTGCTCAGTTACTTATTCCAATATTGACCAAGCAGCAGACATGATCGCAAGATTGGGTAAGGGTACGCTTCTGAGTAAAACTGATGTAAAATCTGCATTTAGATTAATTCCCATAAAACCTGCAGACTATGACCTATTGGGCATCAAGTTTGATAACCTATACTACTTTGACCGTATGCTTGTGATGGGTTCGGCGATATCTTGCGCAATCTGGGAAAAATTTGCTTCCTTTCTTCACTGGTATCTAAGTAAACAAACTGGGAACAGTGATATCATTCATTATCTAGATGATTTCCTTTTTGGTGAAACAGTTGCATGTGGGCATCCAGGGTCTCTGCTACTAAAATTCCAAGCAATTTGTGCAGATTTTGGGGTGCCATTAGCAGGGGAAAAAACAATTCAGCCTAACACATGTATCACATTCTTAGGGGTGGAGTTTGATACCTTAAAAATGGAAATGAGGTTACCAGAAGAAAAAATACTACGTTTAAAAGAAAAGATACAAAAGTTTTTGTCTTTAAACAAAGTGACTTTAAAGGAAATGCAATCTCTGTTAGGTCTCCTCAATTTTGCTTGCAAAGTGGTCTCCCCTGGTAGGGCATTCTGCCGAAGGCTTATTAATGCAACAATAGGTGTAAAGAAGCCTCATCATAAGATAAGAGTCACAAAAAGCATGAAAGCAGACTTGAATGTGTGGCTCGCATTTCTTCGGGACTATAATGGGATCACAGTAATTTCTAAAAGGGAATGGTTCAGTAATGCAGATCTAAATCTGTACACAGATGCATGCGGGGGAGAAAATGGTGGCTTTGGTATCTTTTTTGCGGGACAGTGGGCACATGGCACTTGGCCCAAAACTTGGGTTAAGGAGGGTCTGACAAGAGATATGACTTTCCTAGAGTTTTTCCCAGTAGTTGCAGCCATAATCATGTGGTCTAAGAGTTTAAGAAATCAATGGGTACACTTTTTTGTGGACAATCAGGCAGTGGTTCAAGTAATAAACACTCAGACTTGCAAATCAGACCGAGTCATGAATCTAGTAAGAAAATTGGTTCTAGCATTGCTGGTAAACAATATCAAAATTAGAGCTACTTACATTTGTTCGAAAGACAACGTAATTGCGGATGCTATTTCTCATTCACAGTGGGGTCGTTTCAGAGCAGCAGCTCCAGGAGCAGCAATAGCACCAGTCAAGGTCCCGTCCCTACTTTGGGAGATCTAACAGGTATATCAAAACAATTAATCTCCAATTCTTTGGCATCAAATACAAAATCCACTTACACGGTCGCTCTAAACAAGCTGGATGAATTTAGACAAGTATACAAGCTACAAAAGGTCTGGCCAGTACCCTGCGAAGATTTGCTGAATTTTATTTCTTACTTAGTGGTAAAAAATATAGCAGCATCAACAATTACTACTTATATATCCGCTATTTCATATGTACATAAATTGAATCAAGTGAATGATACAACTAAGTCCTTTTTGGTTTCCAAAGCTTTGGAAGGTGCTAGAAGATACAAAGGTATAAGTTTAGATAACCGGGCCCCAATAACAGTAGATATTCTGGTCAAAATAATTAAAAGCTTACCACATGTCTGTCAAAATTCATATGAACAATGCTTATTCAAAACTGCATTCTCACTAGCATTTGCTGGATTATTAAGGATAGGAGAATTCACACAGGTCAACAACAAGTCTGCAGATAAGAGGGTTATAAAGGTGCATGATATTGCAATGTCACAAAATCAACTGAATGTAACCTTAAGATGGTCAAAGACTGACCAATGCGGCAAATCAGTAGTGTTAATGATATCAAAAAATGACAAATTACACTGCCCAGTAGCAAATATGAAAGAATATCTGAGAATCCGTCAACACACCGGTAGTATTGATCTCTTTGTTCACCTGAATGGCAAACCTCTTACGCGATATCAATTTAATACCATTTTGGCAAAATCAATCAAATTCATACAGTGCAACAATCACTTCAGGTCACATAGTTTCAGGATAGGTGGGGCTACGCACCTAGCTAATATGGGAAAATCTGAATGTGAAATCATGAAGGCAGGGAGGTGGCAATCCAGTGCCTACTCAAAGTATATCCGGCTATAAAAAAAACAAGAGCTGTCAGAGGACAGCGAAGCTCGACTATTCCTAGTGCTGGATAGAAACAGCAAATCAATATCGACATTGGAAATTCAATAAAATGAAAGCCAAGAGAAAAGAATCTTTGACTAAAGGCTGATATTATGGTCACAGAAGCATGGGCAGAGTTTCAAAAAATTAAATATCAGAGTAATAAATCTTTTTCAGTGGGCTAATATTATGGTCAAAGAAGCATGTGTAAAGTTTCCAAGCAACAGCTATAGTAGAAATAGAGATATTACAGAAATACAACATTTGCACATAAAAACTTAACGAAGAATTTCTAAGTCCAAAAAGGGTTAAAATTCCACTAAATTCAATATCAGAGAATTGAATCTTTATCAAGAGGCTGTTGTTATGATCATTGAAGCATGTGCAAAGTTTGAAAGAAATAGCTTTAATAGAATAAGAGATATAACTGATGTACAACATTTGCACGTAAAAACTTAACCAAGAATTTCTAGGTCTGAAAAAGGTTAAAATTCCACTAAATTCATTATCAGAGTAATGAATCTTTATCAAGAGGCTGATATCATGGTAACAAAAGCATGTGTAGAGTTTCCAAGCGAAGGCTAGGAAGAAATAGAGCTATAACTGATATACAATGTACAACATTTGCACGCAAAAACTTAACCAAGATTTCTAAGTCAGAAAAGGGTTAATATTCCACTAAATTCAATATCAGAGTATTGAATCTTTGTCAAGAGGCTGATATTATGGTCACAGAAGCATGTGCAAAGTTTCAAAACTAAAGCTTTAGTAGAAATAGAGATGTTACAGAAATACAACATTTGCACGTAAAAACTTAACCAAGATTTTCTAAGTCCGAAAAGGGTTAATATTCCACTAAATTCAATATCAGAGTATTGAATCTTTTTCAATAGGCTGATATTATGGTCACAGAAGCATGTGCAAAGTTTCAAAGCAATAGCTTTAGTAGAAATAGAGATATTACAGAAATACAACATTTGCATGTAAAAACTTAACCAAGATTTTCTAAGTCTGAAAAGGGTTAAAATTCTACTAAATTCAATATCAGAGTCATGAATCTTTGTCAAGAGGCTGATATTATGGCCACAGAAGCATGTGCAAAGTTTCAAAGCAATAGCTTTAGTAGAAATAGAGATATTACAGAAATACAACATTTGCACGTAAAAACTTAACCAAGATTTTCTAAGTCTGAAAAGGGTTAAAATTCCACTAAATTCAATATCAGAGTAATGAATCTTTGTCAATAGGCTGATATTATGGTCACAGAAGCATGTGTAAAGTTTCAAAGCAATTGCTTTTATAGAAACAGAAATATTACAGATAAACAACATTTGCACGTAAAAACTTAACCAAGATTTCTAAGTCCGAAAAGGGTTAAAATTCCACTAAATTCATTATCAGAGTAATGAATCCTTGTCTAGATGCTGATATTATGGTCACAGAAGCATGTGCAAAGTTTCAAAGCAATAGCTTCAATAGAAACAGAGATTTTAAACACTTGCACGTAAAAACTTAACCAAAGCATTACGCCGACGCCGACGCAGACGCCGACGCCGATGCCGACGCCCGGGTGACTGGAATAGCCCCCCTATTATTCGAATAGTCGAGCTAAAAAACAAAAAAAAAAACAAACAAAAAAAAAAAAAAAAAAACAACAACAACAACAATGACAAGCAAACAAACAAACAAAATAAAATAAAAATAATATCACCTGCCAGGACAGAATTAATTTATCAATTAGTATTTTCAGAAAAGTCCAAATTATACATTGTTGGGTCATCCTATGTCTACTGGGCTGGAATAGCAGCAGCTGAGGGGAACTGGCAATTGGACAACTTGGAGGTCAAATGGCGTGGAAGAAGGGGTTTGACTATTGAAAACCTGGATTCAGAGATGGACAAACTGTATAGGCAGGATAAGTATCCCAGTTTTATTTTAATCCATTGTGGCTCAAATGATCTTACAACAGAGGGATTGACAGGTAAAGAGATAATTGAAAGGTTAAAAACATCATGGCTGAGGTATAGAGCCCTCTTTAGTAAAACAACTTTAATTTGGTCAACCATGATACCAAGAAGATATTGGCATTATGCACCCTTAGGCATGGGAGCACAAATCGATAAGAAGCGGAAAAGGGTAAATGCAGCTTTCAGAGCATTTGTTTTACAATCAGAGGGAAAGGTATTTAACAATGAGAGTGTGCTTAATGCAAATGAGGTAAGCCTGTATAGGCCAGATGGGACACATCTGTCAAAAGAAGGTAATGAAGTCTTGTTAAAAAACTGGAAGACTTGTTTGTCTTACTTAGTGCAGGAAAATGAAGCGTTGAATCCAGGAGCACATTTTGTGGCGGATGATTCATCCCAATAGATGATTCATTGTGGCGGTCCTGGGGAGACAGCAAGCCTTGTTGGGGTTTTCAGCCTGGCCTTATCCCCGGCCTGACAGTCTCTCAAGCTGCAGGTGTGGTTGTGTCTGTTGGTACTACCAACTTGGTAGTTAAATGTGTTCAGTGGTTTTGTGGATGGGGCCTACCTCGTTAACGGGGAGAACCCCCTCCACCCCTATACATAGGGGGGAGGTTCAAAGCAGCATAACGCTTGAATCCGGTTATTCGGGGATGGGGTATACAGGCTGACCCAGCTTGGCTGTCCACATGGGAGTAACCTATGGGACATCGTCATCTTGGTAACAGGGGACGCGGATGGTCCAGTAACACGATAAGTCGTAGGTAGTCTGTAGTCTCCCCAGGGCTTGGGGCACAAAATGTGTTTGTTAATCTTTTCAATCAGTTGTAAAGACCTTTGCAGCCCAAATACGCCACAACATGTTTTTATTAAACAAATAATAAAATCTCTAGTATTATTGTGAAAATTGCTTTGTTGTGTCAATTCTATTCCAAGCTAAAAATATTTGCTAAGCTCAGCTTACACAGTTGGGGTATGTTGCGTTCCTTCCTAATATTGATTTAATACAGATTATATGATTTTATATCTAATAATCCAATTTAAATGAATTTTGGATGTTGCTCTTTTTTTGGCAAGTTCCAAGGGAGATAACAACAAGGAAACAAATTCAGAAGAAATGTGAGATTTGTCCCCCTTGGATCTCTGCCCCCCCCCTTTTAACAATACCACAATGCATCTGGGCAACCCTTATTTGGAACTTCCTTTTTCCTGCAACTCTCAGAGGGCACAGACGCATATAATTACTACTAAAACCCTACCCACCCACCCCTTTCTTTCAGGAGAAGCTGTTTGAGAGAGTGCAGACGGTTCATATTTATATTTTCATGTATATAGAGATATAGATATATATTTGACTTTAAATTTGGGATAAGAGTATTAATCCTTTTGTTAGTTTCGTTTCAGCATTGATAACCCATTTCCATTACCACAGCAGAGTTGTCCGCAACAGGAGAGGAGAGCTGATTAAACCACTTTTTCGGGCTGTTTACCCCTCCACAGACGATAAAGGATGCTCACACATAATTAGAAATAAAGGACACACACACCAAAATAAAACAAGAGGACCATGATGGTCCTATATCGCTCACCTTCGTCTCTTTGTCTCATTAAATACATCAAATTTTCAAGTTGTACTTTTATGATTTAAGGCCTCTAAGGCTGTAAACAAGACAATTTTCACTAAGGTCCCTTTTCCCATGATATGTCATGGTTCTTTCCCATTTTCAATAGGGTTTATCCTTGTAACCTGACAAACATTCTGCTTAAGTTTCATGAAGATAGGACCATATTTGAGGCCTCTAGAGTGATAAGAGCAAAAATGTCATTAAAGCCCCTTTTTCCATGATATGGCACGGATCCTTCCCATTTTCAATAGGGTTCATCCTTGTGACCTGACAAACATTCTGACCAAGTTTCAGGTAGATTGAATCATTTTTGTGACGTTTAGGGTGTAAACAAAAAAAATGTCATTGAGGCCCCTTTTCCCTTGATATGGTTTGGATCCTTTCCATTTTCAATAGGGTTCATCCTTGTGACCTGGCCATCATTCTGACAAAGTTTCATGAAGATCGGGCCATATTTGTGGCCTCTAGAGTGTAAACAAGAAAATTGTCATTAAGGCCCCTTTTCCGGTGATATGGCATGGATCCTTTCCATTTTCAATAGGGTTCATCCTTGTGACCTGACCAACATTCTGACCAAGTTTCATGAAGATTGGGCCATATTTGTGGCCTCTAGAGTGTAAACAAGAAAATTGTCATTAAGGCCCGTTTTCCCGTGATATGGCATAGATCCTTCCCATTTTCTATAGGGTTTATCCTTGTGACCTGGCCTTCATTCTGACCAAGTTTCATGAAGATTGGGCCATATTTGTGGCCTCTAGAGTGTAAACAAGAAAATTGTCATTAAGGCCCCTTTTCCCGTGATATGGCATGGATCCTTTCCATTTTCAATAGGGTTCATCCTTGTGACCTGGCCATCTTTCTGACCAAGTTTCATGAAGATTGGGCCATATTTGTGGCCTCTAGAGTGTAAACAAGAAAATTGTCATTAAGGCCCCTTTTCCCGTGATATGGCATGGATCCTTCCCATTTTCAATAGGGTTCATCCTTGTGACTTGACCAACATTCTGTCCAAGTTTCATGAAGATTGGGTCATAATTGTGACCTCTAGAGTGTAAACAAGAAAATTGTCTTTTAGGCCCCTTTTCCCGTGATATGGTATGGATCCTTTCGAATTTCAATAGGGTTCATTCTTGTGACCTGACCATCATTCTGACCAAGTTTCATGAAGATTGGATCATATTTGTGGCCTCTAGAGTGTAAACACTTAAATTGTTGACGGAGGACGACGCACGACGGACGACGGACGACGGACATTCAATGATCACAAAAGCTCACCTTGAGCACGATGTGCTCAGGTGAGCTAAAAACCTATCTATTTTTCAAAAAGACAAAATAAAATGTGTTAAAAGACAAACTCTTGGTGGAAAGTGTTGTTCAAATTTAAGATTTAGGAAAGTGAAAATTTCCTAAGGAGGGACTTGCAAATCAGTTAATATTAATTTTAATTAAGTTTAAAGTTAAATTGTGTTTAATTGTCATGTTATTGCTAATAATGTACATTGAGGATTACAAAAAAAAAAAAAGCTTTTCATAAAACTTTCAAAAAAAACTGGCGCAAGGTCAAAAATTTCAAACTAAAATGGGGGGCGGTCCTGGGGAGACAGCAAGCCTTGTTGGGGTTTTCAGCCTGGCCTTATCCCCGGCCTGACAGTCTCTCAAGCTGCAGGTGTGGTTGTGTCTGTTGGTACTACCAACTTGGTAGTTAAATGTGTTCAGTGGTTTTGTGGATGGGGCCTACCTCGTTAACGGGGAGAACCCCCTCCACCCCTATACATAGGGGGGAGGTTCAAAGCAGCATAACGCTTGAATCCGGTTATTCGGGGATGGGGTATACAGGCTGACCCAGCTTGGCTGTCCACATGGGAGTAACCTATGGGACATCGTCATCTTGGTAACAGGGGACGCGGATGGTCCAGTAACACGATAAGTCGTAGGTAGTCTGTAGTCTCCCCAGGGCTTGGGGCACAAAATGTGTTTGTTAATCTTTTCAATCAGTTGTAAAGACCTTTGCAGCCCAAATACGCCACAACATGTTTTTATTAAACAAATAATAAAATCTCTAGTATTATTGTGAAAATTGCTTTGTTGTGTCAATTCTATTCCAAGCTAAAAATATTTGCTAAGCTCAGCTTACACAGTTGGGGTATGTTGCGTTCCTTCCTAATATTGATTTAAAGCTTTTCATTCTAAACTACTTGTTAAAAACACATAAAAGTTTCTAAACGCTGCAATTTAACTTATTTGGCTAGAGTTTTACTTTTTCTATCATTCATGATTAACTGAGCACAAAAAGTCAAGAAGATCACTGAATTTTAGCGTAAGAATTACAAATGTAATTAATACTAAGACATGGTTTCCAAATACCTTAGTTAGGCAGATGTATGCAACATCTTACATGACAATTGATCCATAAAAAATCCACGAAATTTTTCGAAAGTAATAATCTTTAACAATGTTATTCAAGGTTTCCTGATGATTTCATTAGGAAACTGCTGTCAACATGGTTGAAGTTTATGAATTCCAAGATGTTGCATAACTATTACAGGTCCACTACCTCATAATTGCATACTTTTGATATTGCGCCAAGATTTTTTTCAGTGCACTTATAGATTGAACAACTTTCAAATACAGCATTCTATATCAAGTATTTATGTAGCAGGATTTCATCATCGGTCCATTGTGTGATCAGAGTGATAGGCTACAAATTAATAGATGATAATTGCTTGTTTCATTATACTACTGATTTATCTTTCATTGAGTGAACAACAAAATCTACATTTTCAGGAGTTGCAAAGCCATGAATGAAAATATAGCTTTTGTTGTTCATGAAATGAAAAATTTATTGATCTTACGTGAAAAACAAATGATTAAACTATGTTTAAACTTGAAAATGAAAAGTGTAGCACACATTTCTTACAGAGAGTCATTTAGCGCCTGATTACCTAGCAACATTATTTGTTTATTTGGCTCAACGCATATAGCATCAAATAAGGTAAAATGAATGGGAGCAGGGTATATATATATTTATTTTTTTTTGGGAATTACACTGGCTTAGAAGTTAGATTATCAAAAGATAATCTACCAATATTTTTCAATAATCTACTGGAAAGCATAAATGTGACCCATCACGCAAAAAGGGACCATCTGGGAACTCAAAAAAAATGAATATTTGAAAAAGAGATTGGGTCCAGCGTCTGTCAACCAAAGGTCGCATTTCAAAAGTTTTTTCACTGGAAGGAAGATTGGACATTCTAGATTCAGAAAATAAGCACATTGCTTAAAGTTTCATCCCTTGTCAGTCTGCGCAAGCCGTGCAGTCTGACTAGGGTCAACATTTTACGCACTACCCAGATGGTCCCTTTTCGTGTGATGGATCACAAATATACAATGATCTTCTCACCTGCAGATCCAAGAACACACTTGTATTCATGTGCATAGCTTTGTTTCCTGATGTCTAAAAACCTGAAACATGACAAGATTTCAAACATTTTTCGCTTTTATTTTGAAGAGTCAACTTTTTTTTTCGAAAGAGTGGCCATTCAGCCATCACCCTATCCAATAGTTTTGTAAAATCATGCATCAGTAAGTCCTTAAGACAGAATTATATGCATGTACCCTCAAATTCAAAAGTCAAAAAAATGACAATTTTTAGAGAAATTTGAATTTTTCAACACATGAAAAACGTTAATCCTTTCAATTTTTTGTACTGATAACAGTAGTACAAGGTCTGAAGACTTAAAAAATAAGAAGAAATACCACAATTATTTACACAATCCTTATCCTAACAAGAAATGTCAAAAATACCCCATCCACCAATGTTAACTTTGAAATCGAGGGTACTCCTACTTTAGTTTAATTTTTAAACATTTCTTGTTGAATTATTTCACAGATGTTTTTCTTGTTGACTTAATAAATGATTTGGCTGCATTAGAATAGCAAAAACAGGATGAAAGCATGCGGCATTTATAACATATGACCAAAAAGGCAAGTGGCCACTTAGGAGTTTTGAGGAGTGTACATGGTGTATAAGCTTCTTTAGAGAAATCTGTAATCAACAAGCAGTGTTTCTGAAACACTACTGCCCCCAACAAGGCAATTCGTTCACAAGTATGACCTTGATGGATGACCTTGACATTCTCTGACCCAAAGCACATATCTTAATATTTATTCAATAATTTAAAAACTTGAGCTCACAGTAGCTCATTGCTTTAAGTTCATTTGTGCCTTATAAAGCTTTATAAAGGTATCAACAATCTTAATGCTTTCTTCAGGATTTCATCTTTTTACATATGTAAAGGACTGTAAGAAATGTTTGTGTTTGTATACCAGCCCTACATTCAGGATGTAAAAGGCTTTGAGAACATTAAGAAATTGTACCCTGCTTTGCATATATTTCTACATGCAAAGCAGGGTACAATTTTTAAATGTTTGCTAATGTTTTCCCATCCTGAACACAGGGCTGTTAAAAATTAGAGGACCAACCTGAGAGTAGAATCTGTGGTAGCTGTCACTACAACAGTGCTTGGACTAGGTAAGGGAGACAGAGCGATTACTGGACTGTGACGGGACGAGTCTAACTGTCTGAGGCATTCACCAGTAAATGGATCCCATATCTGTACAACATTGAAAATATAAATTACCATTAGTTTAACAGCATAACTACTAGAGAAAGTTAATAGCATTAGCTAATTTTCATATATGCTGCATTGGCATTTTTCCCTATATTCCCAACATTTGAATATCTATAAAAATCAATACAGCTCTATTTGGCTGGTTAGGGATATAGATTAATGACAATTAGATTAAAATTGTATTCCAAATACTGACTTATATTTATTAGAGCTAAATTAAAGTTTTTATTTTAATTTTAAATCATATTTAGTTTTAATCTAAATCAACAACTAAATGTTATAAAATCGATCTATATAACAATTTTATTACATTTAGCTATTATTTTAACAAACAAACAAATTATGATAAAGTTCTAGTGATTTTCTAATGGAATATGATTTAAACACACCCTACCCCTTACTTTCCCTTTATTGTACTAGTCAGTGTGTAACAGATTTGCAAATGTGGGGAATTGGGAAGATACCGCTGCATCAAAACTTGCTACCTTGGGTATTACTAGTTACCAATTCTACAAATAGAATGTTAATAACATTTATTTGAGGCACACTAAAAAGGGGAAGCTTATTTCAATAGGTCAGCAAAATACTGCAGTAGTTTGCACGCCGGCGGTTCATAGGTATGTGTTGGTCCATATACATTCTTTGGTCCCGATTTTTTTCCTTCTTTATCTTTGTAAGAAAGCTCCGAGTAATTGGCACTTCGGTGGTTAGTAGTATGTTGCCTGTGTTAAGTCCTGAGGGTCTGCTAATGACACAAATTCATATGTTTAATCAGAAGGTGTGAATTTTGCAATCAATAGATGTTCTAGGTGTAACAATGGACATTTACCTTGATTTTCACACCTGTTGATTGGTATATCGATTATATTCATGCATCATTATTTACAGGCATTACTTGATTTGTAATTTTTGGCAGGTTTAATCGAATAAAGGTTTCAAATGTATTTCATCTGGTTTTCTCATACCGTTTTGCATAAATGAATGCTCAAATGTTAGTAGACTTGATTGTCAACATGTCTTCACACAAATTCATCGTAAATCCGTCGTGCACTGATTGAGTACATAGAGTGACTTAGTCCAAAGGGTAAACACTCTGACTTAGTTAAGAATAGGCATGTAAACAATTGAATAATTTTTTTTATTTAGGTTTTAAATATATGGACTAAACAAAAAATGAGCATTGTTCAAGTGAGATTTTTGCGTCTTAACTCTCTACAAAATGGTCTTGTTTGAACTTTATTTAAAATATATTCCATAGAACCTTAGAATCAAGCCACCAAAATAGGGTACCTTAAGACCATATCCGATCTGAGCCATCAAACAAGAGGGCCATAGTGGCCCTTAATCGCTCACCTGAATGAACTGTCTAAATTTTTCAAATGAAGTATGAGAAATAGAATGATGAATGACTGAGCTAAACAAAGCTGTTGCTTCTTTACAAATTGAGAATCCTTTTTCTACAATTTTAAGGTTGATTTACAAGGATTTTTATAATTGATTTCGTGACCTAGTTTTTGACCCCAGATGACCAAATTTGGAACTCATCCGAGATTTCATCTAGACAATCAATTTGACCAAATTTCAGGTTGATTGGCCAAACATTGTGGCCTCTAGAGTGCAAACAAGGTTTTTCTTAGATTTGACCCTGTGACCTAGTTTTTGACCCCAGATGACCTAATTTCAAACTTGTCCGAGATTTCATCAAGACAATCATTCTGGCCAAAATTCAGGTTGATTGGGCAAAAAATGTGGCCTCTAGAGTGCATACAAGGTTTTTCTAAGATTTGACCCTGTGACCTAGTTTTGGACCCAGGTTAACCCAATTGCAAACTCGTCCGAGTTCAAGACAATCATTCTGACCAAAATTCAGGTTGATTGGGCAAAAAATGTGGCCTCTAGAGTGCATACAAGATTTTTTTGTAGATTTGACTCTCTGACCTAGTTTTTGACTTCAGTTGACCCAATTTAAACTCATTTGAGATTTCATCAAGACAATCATTTTGACCAAAATTCAGGTTGATTGGGCAAAAAATGTGGCCTCTAGAGTGCATACAAGATTTTTTGTAGATTTGACCCTGTGACCTAGTTTTTGACCCGAGTTGACCCAATTTCGAACTCATCCGAGATTTTATCAAGACAATCATTCTGACCAAAATTCAGGTTGATCGGGCAATAAATGTGGCCTCTAGAGTGCCTACAAGGTTTTTCTTAGATTTGGCCCTGTGACCTAGTTTTTGACCCCATTTGACCCAATTTGGAACTTGTCCGAGATTTCATCAAGACAATCATTCTGACCAAAATTCAGGTTGATTGGGCAAAAAATGTGGCCTCTAGAGTGCAAACAAGGTTTTTCTTAGATTTGACCCTGTGACCTAGTTTTTGACCCCAATGACCCAAATTTGTACTTGTCCAAAATTTCATCAAGATAATCATTCAGACCAATTTTCAGGTTGATTGGGCAAAAAACATGGCCACTAGAGGGCCTACAAGGTTTTTCTTAGATTTGACCCCGTGACCTAGTTTTTGACCCCAGTTGACCGAATTTCGAACTCGTCCGAGATTTCATCAAGACAATCATTCTGACCAAAATTCAGGTTGATTGGGCAAAAAATGTGGCCTCTAGAGTGCAAACAAGGTTTTTCTTAGATTTGACCCTGTGACCTAGTTTTTGACCCCAATGACCCAAATTTGTACTTGTCCAAAATTTCATCAAGATAATCATTCAGACCAATTTTCAGGTTGATTGGGCAAAAAACATGGCCACTAGAGGGCCTACAAGGTTTTTCTTAGATTTGACCCCGTGACCTAGTTTTTGACCCCAGTTGACCGAATTTCGAACTCGTCCGAGATTTCATCAAGACAATCATTCTGACCAAAATTCAGGTTGATTGGGCAAAAAATGTGGCCTCTAGAGTGCATACAAGGTTTTTCTAAGATTTGACCCTGTGACCTAGTTTTTGACCCCAGTTGACCCAATTGCGAACTCGTCCAAGATTTCATCAAGACAATCATTCTGACCAAAATTCAGGTTGATTGGGCAAAAAATGTGGCCTCTAGAGTGCATACAAGGTTTTTCTAAGATTTGACCCTGTGACCTAGTTTTTGACCCCAGTTGACCCAATTTCGAACTAGTCCGAGATTTTATCAAGACAATCATTCTGACCAAAATTCAGGTTGATCGGGTAAAAAATGTGGCCTCTAGAGTGCATACAAGACAAATGTTGACGACGGACGTCGCACGAGGCACGTCGCACGACGGACATCCACCTAACCACAATAGCTCACCTTGAGCACTTCGTGCTCAGATGAGCTAAAAACTAGCGACTGCTTGACATTAGTTGGTTCAAACTATGTTTAGTTTGTATGATTTGTCCCGGTCCCTTGAGATACGAACTATCGAGAGTCTACTGTATTGTAATAGACTAAAGATATATTGGTACTTACAATAGTTTTTGCTGACCTTTTCATTTTAAATCTTCTTCTCTAGGATAATTTGTTAAAAAAACTATTTAAACTTAATGGTTTTTATTTGTTGGAAGCTATTTCTCTATTTGTCTCACCATACAAGAAATAGATAGCAGTGATTTATAAAATTCTACTAACATGAACTGTGCTGTCACTTGAAGCCACTTTTCTCAAGTTTTCCAGGTAGGCCACAGAAAACACTGATTTCTTGTGGTTATCATAGGACCATTGATAACGACACCTGAAAATATATCAGACAGATATGAACAGAATGCCTTGTCCTAAAGTTAAAAGACACTTGTTCAAATCAAGAAACAGGGTAAAATACTAACATTATTATTTTAGGGTCCCAGGCTGACAAAAATCAATAGTTAACAGACGGGATATGGGTAATTTCTATAAAAATCTAGGGGCCTTGCCCAAAATCATGGCTGACTAGGCCCCTATTAGTCATTTTCCCTGAAAACACTTTTTTCGGAAAAATAAAGATTTCCTTTTTGAATTTGTTTTTCAGCCTAAAAAGAGCATAACTCCTACAATACTTACAGAGTTATACCCTTTAATGGTCAGGTAGCTCTTGTGAGGGTGAACACAAATGCCAAGTTTCAAGAAGATATCTTCAATAACAACAGAGGAATGACTAGGGTAAAAGTTTGGCACTCCAAAGCCTATTCCAAGAAGAATGATGCCAAGGTGATGACAATACCTGGGTTTTCTTGGATAACAATGATTTAAAAATATTTACAAACTTACATTTATTTTAAAGTACTGAAAGCACTGGATGTACTTTTTGTAAGTCTGTTTTCAATTTTGAAGATAATTCTTTCAAGCTCTTCTTGTTTAAAGAGGAAAATCTAGAGGTAGAGACATATATAATACATAATTAGTAATTAGTGTATTGTATGGAAAAAAAATATCTTATGAGGTTGGGGGATTGATAATTGTCAAAGCTCTGCCGGGGCAATTATAAATTCCAACAACCGAGTCAGATATATTTTCATACAATACACTACTTAAGTATTATATTTATCTTATAACCTCTATTTGCCTTGTTTTTGTCAGTGTTTCTAACAGAAAAGCATGTTTCTAAAAATAACTGCATTATTTCATTGTTCTCAAAATATCCACATGATATCATAAAAAGATATCATATGGGATGTTATAACACAGATTATTTGTATAGTTATAAGATAAAAGAATAAATCAAACTGAACAAGAGCCATGTCGAACATGGCCATCCCCCGCCGAGAAAGCTTGATAGTAAACTGAAGCCTAATAGATTAAGGGTTCTACTTTAAGAAATTAAGCCCCTACAAAATCTAAGTATTTAAAATAACAAAGGGCAATAACTCCAAAATTATGCAAGCATGAGTTGAAATTCTTGTGCACTGCACTTCTCATCCATGAGATCAATCCACCCATAAAGTTTCAAGTTGATAGCTATTATACTTAAGGAGATATGCTCCGAACAAAATCTAAGTCTTAAAAATAACAAAGGGCAATAACTCCAAAATTATGCAAGCAAGAGTTGTAGTTCTTGTGCACTGCACTTCTCCTCCATGAGATCTATCCACCCATAAAGTTTCAAGTTGATAGCTATTATACTTAAGGAGATATGCTCCGGACAAAATCTAAGTCTTAAAAATAACAAAGGGCAATAACTCCAAAATTATGCAAGCATGAGTTGTAGTTCTTGTTCACTGCACTTCTCCTCCATGAGATCTATCCACCCATAAAGTTTCAAGTTGATAGCTATTATACTTAAGGAGATATGCTCCGGACAAAATCTAAGTCTTAAAAATAACAAAGGGCAATAACTCCAAAATTATGCAAGCCAGAGTTGTAGTTCTTGTGCACTGCACTTCTCTTCCATGGAATCTATCCTCCCATGAAGTTTCAAGTTGATAGCTTTAATACTTTAGGAGATATGCTCCGGACAAAATCTAAGTCTTTAAAATAACAAAGGGCAATAACTCCAAAATTATGCAAGCAAGAGTTGTAGTTCTTGTGCACTGCACTTCTCCTCCATGAAATCTATCCACCCATAAAGTTTCAAGTTGATAGCTATTATACTTAAGGAGATATGCTCCGGACAAAATCTAAGTCTTAAAAATAACAAAGGGCAATAACTCCAAAATTATGCAAGCAAGAGTTGTAGTTATTGTGCACTGCACTTCTCCTCCATGAGATATATCCACTCATAAAGTTTCAAGTTGATAGCTATTATACTTTAGGAGATATGCTCCGGACAAAATCTAAGTCTTAAAAATAACAAAGGGCAATAACTCCAAAATTATGCAAGCAAGAGTTGTAGTTCTTGTGCACTGCACTTCTCCTCCATGAGATATATCCACTCATAAAGTTTCAAGTTGATAGCTATTATACTTTAGGAGATATGCTCCGGACAAGTTTAGTGATGGAATGACGGAAGGACGGAATGACGGACGGAGAGCATTACTATATCCCCTTCGCCGAAAACGGCGGGGGATAACAAATGTGCAGGCAAATCTATGTCAATAACTCCTACAAAAGCAAGCATATTTACAGTTCAACACGACAAGGGTTAAAATGGAGAGAATGAGAATGTCATACCTGCCAGTTCCATCCCCAAAGCTGGCCAGGGACCAAAGTTTGACTGTTTTATCTTTACTGGCACTGATGAAGGAATTTTCATTGTCTAGAGATGTTATAGACCTGATACTGTTGGAATGACCTGAAAGCATGAATAAAACATGGATGAAACATTGGTTGAAGAGTTTTCATTGTCTAGAGATGTTATAGACCTGATACTGTTGGAATGACCTGAAAACATGGATAAAACATGGTTGAAACATGGTTGAAACATGGTTGAAGAGTTTTCATTGTCTAGAGATGTTATAGACCTGATACTGTTGGAAAGACCTGAAAACATGGATAAAACTAATTTTGAGTTTGTTGGTAAGCTTTGCAGACAGACAGACAGACAGACAGACAGACAGTCATGGACAGTAGTAATACAATATACCCCTGACCTTATCATTTTTGGAGCATAAAAAGTAAACGAGTACTTCATCATCTGATTAAATGAGAGAGTAGATTTATGCTAACTTACTTATGAATGTCTATGAAAACATATGAATACATGTTCTTAAGCAATCATCCTAACTAACCAAAATGACATGTTTGACAGTGCAAGAAAAACAGTCAATAATGTTCACCACTAGCCCTTTCGCAGGTTAGCAAACTTGGATTGGATTTGATTGAGTTTTGCCCAATAGCATAAAAGTAAAATAGAAAGGCTCACTTCCCATCCTCAATCAGTTCTTAAGCAAATTCAGAGAGGGTCACTATAAAACGGTGGAAATTATTTAAATAAGCTAAGATTTACCAATGTACATACCTTGAAATGTATGTAATTTGATCTGTTTGAAATTGAATAGGGTATCTCTTTCGTTTAACCCTGAAAATAAAAAAGAAATATAAATCATTTAGATTTTGATAATTAATTCTAAAACCTATGAAATTTCAAACAATAAAGTAAACAAGATACCTCAAAAACAGTATTTATTTCTTACATTGGATTACCCTTATAGATGATTTTAAGGAATGACAATAGCCTTGTCATTTATATGATTGTGTATTGATGAGCTTATATACTTGGCATATATGAGCAATATTCCCTTTAATGTGTATTCTTAACATTCAAGAAATTTTAAAGGATTGTATCTTAGTTAAGCCTAGTTCAAATTCGGCCTACAGAGCCCATATAGCTTCCATAAAATTGCCTTAGCCTTCAGTTCAGTTGCCCGTGCACAATGAAACCATAAATCAGTTGGCCCTTATTTTATACCACCAAAATGGTATTTCAAAAGTGATATTACTAATAACTGTTAACTAGGCCTTGTGACTATGTGATTTTTATTAGTGAAAATTCATTGATTTACCTAACTCATGTTCCCAATAGGCAAGCCAGTTTCCTTTCAAATGTCTGTGTTGATTGTGATACACATCTTTACTATAAATGGAAATTTAAAATAAATGAAATTAAGGTCAATGTAAAGTGAATCGTTTGTACATGTCAAGGTAAGGTAAATAGAAATTTTATCAAAACAAACATTTTTTTTGGAATCTAAGTAAATTAACAAGATCAGAATTTTCTTTCTAATTTTAGTATGATGAAAAGTTTCATTTTACTAAATAGTGCACCACCGATACAATTACTAAGAAAGCTTTTTATCTAATAACTATACAAATATATGTGTGATCACATCCCATGTGATATTTTTTATGATATCACATCGATAATTTTAGAACAATGCATAAGGCAGTTATTTTTAGAAACATGCAGTTTTTAGAAACATCCACAAAAAAAGGCAAATAGAGGTTATAAGATAAATAAAATACCGGTACATACTTAGTGTATTGTATGAAAAAATATCAAACTCAGTTATAGGAATTGATAATTGTATTGGCAGAGCCTCCACAAGTTTCGATTCTCCCAACCTTGTATTAAATATTTCTAAACCTTAACCTGCTGAATTTATAATATGTGAGCCATCACGCGAAAAGGGACCATCTGGGAAGTGTGTGAAGTGGCAATCCTTATCAGACTGAGCAGTTTGAGCAAACTGACTAGGGTAGAAACTTTTTGCACTTTACTAATTTTCTGAATCTAGAATAAGCAAGATTCCTTCCAGTGAAAGAATTTTTGAAATGTCACCTCTGGTTTGCCTGTTCTAGAACTAATCTCTTTTCAAATATTTATTAACAAAGTTCCCACATGGTCCCTTTTCACGTGACAGGTCATATTTATTTAAAAATAATTGCCAATTTTAGGGAAGTTTCAACCAATCATTCCACAATCATTGAGTAGAAATAAGGCAGTGTAGGCTCAGATCAGGCTGCACATTTGTGCAGGCTGATCTGAGGGCATACTGTCTGCCGAAGCTACCTGCACAAACCAGATATTCTATGAACAGCACAAGAAGGTTAAAAGTAACCCCTCGAGGTGCTTATGCCACCCAAGTTTACAATTAACAATCTATTGGCTATCAATGACCCAGTGCAAACCATTGTATCTGACTATATTGAAATGATTAAATGGATTTTTAAATCGCTTTCAACAATTTTTCAGTTATATTGTGGAGGCTGGAGCACCTAACAATGGATTCCTGGTATTTCTCTCACCAGTTCTACCATCTCATCCTTTCCTAGCCTCCAGCTGCTATGTCACATAGGCCTAGGATTATCAACCCATTGGTGAAAGGCCAATAGTTGGAAAGAATAAGCGTCGCCGTCGGTGATCGAACCTGGGACCTCAACTGTGCTATGATGGTGTATCAGACTATAAACATATAGGCAGTTACAACTGCCATGGGACTTCAAGAATAAGAGTCAAAGGCTCTACCAACTGATCTTTTACCGTTAAAATGAATCTCACCATTTAGTTTCGTCTGGATCCATCCTCAGAATCCCTTTATGTTTATAATGTGTCCTGAGAGAGGTGGCTTCTGGGATGGTTTCCGTATCATCACCATTCTGTAGACAGATCCGGTTACCAACCATCGCCACATTACTTCCAACATCCTTGGTCATTTCAACAGGGGTGTCCGGACTTTCTATAAAGGAAGTAAAAAGAAACATCAAGGGCAAGGACCTTGTGAAAACCCATATCTATGGCTCAGCATGAAACAGTTGTAACTGCCTATAAAACATATAGGCAGTTACGACTGTTTCGTGCTGAGCCATCAATATGTTAATAAGCACTTACAATTGTTTTGCAGTGATCCTTTGACATATTGAAGAAATTCTTGTGAAGGAGTTTCAACACAATTTAATGTTATCTTTAATTGATAAACATGACCTTCATAAATGAAAGTCAAAAAAATTGACTAGTGGTCATAGAACTGCACTTTTACCATTTTGGCCATATGACTTACTGCTCAAAGATGACCCTTTTTTATTTTTTTATTTTTTTTTTTTTTTTTTTAATTGATGAGTATTGATACCTGAGATGCGAGATGAAAATAACCGCTAAATGAGATTTTTAAGATGCCATAACGAACGATTTTCGATGATTTTAATGGAAACATTTGATGTCATGACTACTCGTTATAAGCCAATGCAAAACCATCTTCGTTTCCTCATTGAGTTATCTTAAGATTCTCATTAAGCGGCTTAAAAATCTCGCTCTACCAAACGCTTTATCTTAAAAATCTTAATAAGAATCTTAAGAATCTCGCTCTAACGAGCGCACCTCTGAATAATCACTCCCTATCTGAGCATTGTACCTGAACAATTTTGACAAGAGGACCATGATGGTCCTAGATCACTCACCTGGGTCTCTTTGACCCCTGGACATCATGTCAATTCAATAGGCAGGTGTTAAAAAAGAGATACTTTCTACATAAGATCAATACAATGGAATATTTTCAGCAAAGACCAAAAATGATACGCCTGGGGTTTTGATATGAACAAACTTGGTAGAAGCCCACTATATGATGCTAAATACCAAATATGAAACCTGTCTGCCTTCTGGTTACAGAGAAGAAGATTTTTAAAGATTGTTCGCTCTTTGTTTCTATGTAAAAAGGGTTTCGCCAAGGTAAAGCCCAATATGACCCCAGGGTCTTGATTTGAACAAACTTGGTAGAGGCCCACTAAATGGTGTTACATACCAAATATGAAAGCTGTATTCCTTCTGGTTTCAGAGAAGAAGATTTTTAAAGATCTTTATATTTTCACCCTTTTTGTTAAGGGTTAAGGGAGAATTAATGGTGGATTTCATTTATTTGAACAACTTTGGTAGAGCTTGACCCAAGGAACACCCCTGCCAAGTTTCATTAAGATTAGTCCACTGGTTTAAGAGCAAAGATAGACAGATGGACACCAGTCAAAAAAAAATTGTCCAAAATCTTAATAATGCAGAGATATGAAAAATGAACATTATTAATACAAAATAAAAAAATGTTAATCAAAGTGAACCATTAGAAAATGTACATGGTCTTTTTAGATAATAAATATTTACCCCTTTAAGTTTAATGTAAACACACAGAGATAACAGATACATCAAAATGACCAGATTCATGTATGACAATGACAAACCAACAACAAAAGAGCCTTTAGAACTTGAAAGGAAAACAAGAGGACCATGAAGGACCTAAATTGCTCAACTGAGTAATTCAACTAATAAATTGTCCACCATCTTATAAATAGCAGAGATGGTTTGAAGTACATTTACGGTGGTTTTCATAGAAACAGACTATAAGTGCATTCTACTGAATTTGACTTTTGTTCAAAATTTTTAACCTGTCTGTTACAATGAAAACAAGTTATTGATGGAATTGAATTATTTTAAAAACTAAAGTAGACCTACACCCTTAGAACATCCCTGCCAAGTTTCAGATTGATTGGCAAAATAGTTAAGGATAAGATGGATTTTTTGTAAGATTTTTTTGCAATTTTTCGACATTTCAATTATCGTAAAAAACAGAGTATTTGATTGAATTGAATTCTTTTAACAACTTTGGTAAAGCTTTATCCAAGGAACATCCCTACCAAGCTTAAGCTTAATTTTCCCCAATGTTTAGATGAAGATGAATTTGTATGAAGATTTTCAAGAAATTAACTTCTTTCAATATCTTTTGTAGAGCTTCACTAAACGAATATCCCTGCCAAGTTTCAGCCTGAATCGCTAGGTGGTTTAGGAGGAGGATGTTTTTTAAGATTTTCAATAATTTTCTGTATTTCTGTTACCATTGAAACCAGAGTTTTTGAAAAAAAAATCTTTTATCAACTTTGGTGGAGCTTCATACAAGGCACATCCCTGCCAAATTTCAGCTTGATTGGCCCGGTGGTTAAGGAGGAGAAAACTTTTTTTCTAAGACTTTCAACAATTTTTGGCCTTTCTGATACCATGGCAACTAGAGTTATTGATAGAATTAATTCTTTTAACAAATTTAAACAAATTTCAAAGAGCTTAACTCAAGGAAAATCCATGTCAAGTTTCAGCTTAAATGGCTCAGATGTTTAGGAGGAGAAGATGATTAAAGACATTGTTGACAAACAGATGGAGAGATGATGGGTGGACAAACCACAGTGAGTGATCCCAAGAGCTCACCTTGAGCACTTTGTGCTCAGGTGAGCAAAAAAGAAAACTTTTCTTATACTTATGATACACATACCTAAGTCAATACTTTTGTTTTCACTATATAAGGCTTTATCATATTGCGAGCACAACTTTCTGATCAAATCATCACTGGCTAGATTCTCTTCCATATGGTGACTGAAATACAAACAAGAGATATTGAGCAGGTTGAGGGCATACTCTAGTGTTGTAAAATCGGACAAAAATTAGAATTGAAAATCGAATTGAATCGGAAACTGCTTTCGATTCAATTATCCTTTAATAATCAAAACTGATTTGTACACATAAATATGTTTTTTCTAAACTTTAAAAGGGTCAAGAATTTTATTTACTTGGAACAAGAATATACTCAAAAAACTAAGTTAATTCCAAATTTCTCATTGAAATAGACTCAAGTCCCTATATCCATCAATCTGGTTTCTTTCAAGTTACAGTTTTACCAAGCATCAAATAAGATGCTCTTATTAAGAGCATCTTATTTTATGCTTGGTGAACTGTCAAAGTGAAAACAATAACAACAACCAATTAATCAATTTTCCAAGATCAGAATCAATAATCGAAACTTTGGAGAGAATCGATCGATTAATCGATGTTTACCAATTATCGTTACAACACTAGCATACTCTTTGTCAATTTTCAAAGGGCAATAACTAAAGATATATGTTAAGTAGAGTAACAATGAGAAATGATGAGAACTTACCTTCCAAACACTGAGGTAAGAGGAATGTATGCCGCTAAAGCCAGTTCGGGACTAAATGTGGTTCTTAATTCTGATTGGAGGATCTCACCAGACTTGCCACGCCCATCAGTCATATCATCTGTAGGAAATAAAAACATTGAAAAACTGACCAGGATCAAAACTTTTGAAATCCACCTTTTGGTTGACCTAGGCTGGATTCAATCTTTTTCCCAAATGTTTATTTAAAGGAGTTCAGAAATGGTCTCATTTGTTTTAGTCAAGAAGATCAGTCAAAGGATGGCTATCCACAAAATTTACTAACTTAAAGTCTGCAGGTCATTTAGTAATTTATAAAACAAATAGATTGCATTTAACTTGTTCTAATCAACTGCAAGATGAGTAAAACTTTAGTAACCTCTTAAGGGAAATCAAAAAGTGGTCAATTATTGGAATGGTGGCTAAATACAATATTTTTATTGTTAATAAAACACATCAGTTTGATACCCTTCATACATTGTAGTATTACTGAATCCTATAATGTTAGAACCAATTAGAATCAAATTAATGAGACAAGTCTAATGGGTCACTCAACTTAACAAGAATAAACAAGAGCTGTCGGAAGACAGCGAAGCTCGACTATTCCTAGTGCTGGATAGTAACAGCAAATCAATATCAACATTGGAAATTCAATAACATGAAAGTCAAGAGAAAAGAATTGTTGTCTAGATGCTGATATTATGGTCACAGAAGCATGTGCAGAGTTTCAAAGCTATAGCTTTAGTAGGAACAGAGGTACAACTAACATAAAACAGTTGCACATAAAAACACAACCAAGATTTTTAAGGCCGAAAAGGGTCAAAATTCCACTAAATTAAATATCAGAGTAATGAATCTTTTTCTGTGGGCTTATATTATGGTCAAAGAAGCATGTGTAAAGTTTCCAAGCAACAGCTATAGTAGAAATAGAGATATTAAAGAAATACAACATTTGCACGTAAAAACTTTACCAGGAATTCTAAGTCCGAAAAGGGTTAAAAATCCACTGAATTCTATACCAGAGAATTGAATCTTTATCAAGAAGCTGTTGTTATGATCATTGAAGCATGTGCAAAAGTTGAAAGCAATAGCTTAAATAGAATTAATTAGAGATATGACTGATGTACAACATTTGCACATAAAAACTTAACCAAGAATTTCTGAGTCTGAAAAAGGTTAAAATTCCACTAAATTCAATATTGGGGTAATAAATCTTTGTCATGAGGCTGATATCATGGTAACAGAAGCATGTGTAGAGTTTCCCAGCAAAAGCCTAGGGAGAAATAGAGCTATAACTGATATACAACATTTGCACGTAAAAACTTAACCAAGTCCGAAAAGGGTTAAAATTCCACTAAATTCAAAATCAGAGTATTGAATCTTTGTCAAGAGGCTGATATTATGGTCCCAGAAGCATGTGCAAAGTTTCAAAGCAATAGCTTAAGTAGAAATAGAGATATTACAGCAATACAACATTTGCACGTAAAAACTTAAGTCCGAAAAGGGTTAAAATTCCACTAAATTCAATATAAGAGTAATGAATCTTTGTCTAGATGCTGATGTTATGACCACAGAAGCATGTGTAAAGTTTCAAAGCAATTGCTTTTATAGAAACAGAAATATTACAGATAAACAAAATTTGCACGTAAAAACTTAACCAAGATTTCTAGGCCGGAAAAGGGTTAAAATTCCACTTTATTCAATATCAGAGTAAAGAATCTTTGTCTAGATGCTGATATTATGGTCACAGAAGCATGTGCAAACTTTCAAAGCAATAGCTTTAATATAAACAGAGATTTTAAACACTTGCACGTAAAAACTTAACAAAAGCATTACACCGACGCTGACGCCGAAGCCCGGGTGACTGGAATAGCACCCCTATTCTTCGCAAAGTCGAGCTAATAATTGAAATTCATGTTAAAGAATGTCTACTTTCAAGAAATTTTGCTGAAGGTGAAGAACCTTTTTATGATGGTTGCTAAGTTTAATTTGTTGTTTGAAAGAAGTGCCCCCCCCCCCAGCATTATCTACTGTATCTGTTCAGTGATTTTAGTAAAGGGAAAAATCTGTAGGTGTACCATATTTCCCCTAATGATAGCACCATCCCTAATAGAAGCACCCCTACATTTTTTACTAAGAAAACCCACTTCAAATGCCTTAATTTTAAGAACTTGTTGAGATTTCTTCTCTTATTTGATGTGAATTTCCTCTAAACAATCATTCATATGATAAATGATAGTTTAGAGGAAATTTACCTCAAATTAAGAAGGAAATGGCCTAAAAGACATAAGTATACTGATTTTTTTAATCAGAAAATGCATACTAAATAAGAGCTCCCTGACCATGTTATGTATAGCTAGCTCCTGGGAGTGTTTATACGATATTACCTCTGTCTTCCACATAATGAACATCAGACAGGCTATAATTAGATTTGACAGGTTTAGATCTTCTGCCCTGCTCCACTGGTGTTTGACTGTGTAGATTTAGGGTAATTGGGGAACCAATGGTGTACTGATTTGTGTCCTTGTCTATTCTAATATTCATGAATGCCTCATCCATAGAGCTTGTGTCTGGAATATAAAATTATAACACAATGGCGTAAAACGCATATACAAGATAAGAAGAAACAAGAGATATTTGTAAAACATTTATGCCCCAAATAATAAAAACAGGTCAATAGCCTATTCTTTGTCAATCAACCAAGGGCAATAACTCACAAAATATGATGAATAGAGTTAATAGTTCTTGTGCACTGTACTTCTCCTCAATAAGATCCATCCACCTGTGAAGTTTCATGATTCTTGCTTGCATGCTTTTTGAGATATGCTCCAGACATAAAAATTGTCTACGGATGGACACACGACTGACAAGTGCAAAGCAATATACTCCCTCTTCTTCAAAGGGGGCATAATTACATAGAACTTTATTTGCAATAAAATTCATATGTCATGTGTTTTACTGTGTACACTATGTGTGCCGATTTACTATACTCAACAGCATCTTTAGCAGGAACATGAATGGTTTTGAGGTCATACAACCCATAACCTAAATGATGCGCTTTGCTTTCTTTGAAATTCTCTGAACGTGAATATCATCATTCAATAATTTCACATACAATTTTCTTTTAATACCAAGGAAAGGTTCAGAATCATGATCATATTATAATGAATATTATTTCAATTTTTGCCCTCATATTTAACCAGTCCCATATAACTCCTCCTTCATCAATCTTTATTCACGGACACATCAACGCAAAAAGAATCTATTTCAAAAATAATACATTACAGTTCTGAAAGGTCCTCTATTCTTTTGTAACATGGGCACATACAGAAATACTGGAAAGGTTAAGAGATATATTCATTTCGTTACTGTCATTTGAAGTAAAAAGCCTTTTTGTTTTTACTTTTGCAGCTTTAATTGTTTACGGGCGAGATAATATTTGTGTACAGGCCAACTTATACACTGATTTAGGGTGTTTGCTGTGGTTAGGCTGAAAGATTAAGAATTGTTGCACTCCGTTCTTATGTATCATAAGCTTCTGTAATTAAAATCTGCTCTTTCTTATACTCTGCATACAATCAGACCCCAGTTGTATAAAAGATAACAATTGGTTAGATATAGACAGGAAGTTATTTTCAACCAATCAGGATTGTTGTTTCAATTTGTTCACTTGAATTTAAAATCTTTATTTTCTGAAATTAATTTCCTGTATAGGTTTAACCAATGAATATCTTTTCTACAACTTGGCACACTTATCAAAATAAAATAGGTTAAACAAGTCTAAAATAGTTATTTCTCAATTAACCAATTGCGGAAGTTGTAACTTTAAAAGTATTAACCGAGGTTTCCTAATGAATACATTAAGAAACCTTGGTTGATATTATTAAAAGTCATGAGTTCTGAAATGTTGCAGACTTTTCACCCATCCACCACCATAATTTAGAATCTTATATATCCACCTCTATCATGTGCCTTTTCCTGCAATGCATGTTAACACAATAATTCGAGGAGTCAGGGCAACACTATTGTAAGTGCCTATATATTTATAGTAGGGATGGGAATGAGTATTCGAATAATCAAGTACTCAATCAAATGTCCGATCATCGATTACCAATTTCACTAATCGATTAATCAGTTGAAAAATTAAATCATATGAAATTTGTTTCCAATCTCATTTTTTCATATTTTCTCAAAATATCAATCTTTCATATGAAATGCTGTACAGATAAAGATAATGTATGCAACACTGCCCGTCTACCGATCGTCAATATTTTTTCCAAATTTGCAATCAAATGCCAACTGTCATTTTTCTTGCTGTCAAAAAATACGAGCGGTCAAGTAACTTTTCACACCCTTGAATTTCGGTACCCTGATCAGGGATCAATTTACTTGGTTCTTCAGATCAACAGAAAGTTGCATCGTTGTTCCAAAACCTTGTAACGTAATTCTATTGATGTTGCAGTTACTTGGTCTTTCTCTGCCGAAAATTATATATCAAACCGATGAATATTGCCTAGCAATATTACCCAGAAATGACACTCTCTTAGCATGCATTTTTTACAATTTTTTCTGTTTCTTAAAATGAATTAGCAATCAAATGTCATTTCAACTGCCCATTCGACCGAAAATATGCAACAAATACCGTATATCTTTATGTTTGAAGACACTGAATTAATGATCAAAAGTCATCAATTCAATCCGAGTACTCGAGTACTCAATTTGAAAGGTAAACGAGTAATCAATTAGTAAAATTGGTACTCGTTACCATCCCTAATTTATAGGCACTTACAATAGTGTTGCACTGACCCCTAGACATAACCTACCTTTGGAATTCAATTGTTGAAGGTCTGAAGCACTTGACACTGGGGTCATAGTGGTCATTTCTCCATTGGAGTATATATGTTCAAATGGCTTAAAGAAGGTTTGCATCACATCTGTCATGTATCGTCGAGTCATCTCAAACCCGAGTCGTAGGCCGAGTATGTATATCACATCAACCATTTTGTAAAGAATTAGTCGACGTATCGTAGATCCACTTGGGAATGAGGTGGTTGAGGAAATAACAAGTCTTAACAATGGCTTAACAGCATCCTTTAAAATGGAATCCTAAAATCAAGAGATTGTAAAGAATATTGTCAATTTTCTACCCAAACCTCGTAACTACAGCTTAAAACAAGCTGTAGTTACGATATTTTAGCAGAACACCAACAATAGGCTCAAATTGAATACTACTAATGAGTGCAAATTGAAAAGGCTTGTTTGTTAAACACCAATGCCCACACCACTGCTATTTTTCAGAAACAGTTCTGATACAATATGGAAATCAGTTACAAAACCTATGTTGAAGGTAAAACTTTCCACATAATATTCAAATGTTAGCACTTTATGTCTTTCTGAATTAAATGTTAAAAAAAACACAGATAATATTAGAATTATGTCTCAGACACCAGGATTCATGTTTGACCCTTAAACCATGACTTTGACTTCCAAAAATCCCATTTTGACCCTCAAAAAATTTCCTGCAAGGGGTCATTTTCACCCACTGAATTTCCATTGGTTAAACCTATGCAATATAAAAGATATTACTGATCAATTGTTTTCTACATCGTATTACAAAAGATCTATATAATTGAAACAACATAAACCATAAAGTGTTTCTAAACTTTATTGTTTATGTTGTTTCAGTTATATAGATAACTTTAAAGACTGACAAGATCTCATGTTTGGCTCTATTTTTACCTCTACAAAACCAGTTTATACCCCCTGAATTTTATTGTCAAGGGGTCAATGACTCCCCAAATTTATAAAGATAGCACAAGCCCTGGATACTTCAGTTCAGGGGCATAGTAAGAATAAATTTCTTTGTGATTTCAACTTTGTAATTTTGATGCAATCAAACCTAAAAGAGTTGTCTAAAGATAAACAACCATTTGACTGTAATTAATTGTACTGATTAATCAAAGCAAGCTGTCTTGAAAAGATTTACTTAATATTACCTGCAAGTTCTCAAGGAATGTTTTATCAGATAACAAAGGAATGATTTTTCTTAACAACACCACCGCAGCTACAAGACCAGCTTCAGCTCTCACTGTGGTACGTCTTTTGGCAACATGGATCTGAAATCAGATAGGTATCTAGGTGTACACAGAGGTCCATGGTATTATGTGTGAAAGTATTCAGAAAAAAATGAAAGAACTTGTAAAAAGCAATTTTACCATTTATTTTTTCACGATAAATTTCTTTTCAAGTTGCACTTTTCCATGTTATCTTCACTTTTGCTTTTCATTTTTGACATGTCTTTATTTTCAAAACAGGAGAGGGTTAACATGTTGAGCATGTGCATAACATTTCCAACAATTTGAAATGTGCGTGAGGTGCAAACATCGAGCAGCGTAGACAGCCTCATACTATAAATATGGAAATACCTGATGGTCTACAAATATATTGAGAGCTTAACTATCGACAATCTGGTCAGACTGTGCAGATGCACAGGCTGGTCAGAGTTTTGGCTTTGTGCACATTAAAAATAGTTAGAAATATCACACACATTTAAAAATCTTATAAATCATTAGCAAATGATATGGTCTAGTTGTGAAAAAGAATATGTAGTATAGGACATGGCCACACGGCTCAAAGATTTTAAAATCTTACCAAATCAACTGTACATGGAATGTACTGTAGCAAGATTACTTGTTCCCCATATAATGAGGACACATACGTCAAACATTCTAGAATCTTCTGGGCATTTCTGTCTCCCTGCACTAGACAAGTGGTCTTTGGGAGTTTCTCATCTACAAAGAAACAGCACAGTAATTCCCTTTATTAAAATCTCTTCCTTATTTAACATAGTATTTGTTTGTTTCTTTGAGATATGAAACTAAAAACCTAATCACACTGTATGAATACCCGAAGCTGATTCATTCATAGGCGTGATTAGGTTTTTAGTTTCATACCTCAATGAAATTAAAAAATAATCTCTTCATATCTTATTATTTAATTTCTTGAAGCAACAATGTAAAGATTTACTCTCAAATACATGGATTGTTTTTGGACTACTTTCTGTGGAAGCTAATAAAAATGCTAAGTAATCAAAATTGTTTTGACTGCAATGAAACAAATTTTCAAGCCAATCAGAAGGCACAAATCTTGGTGAACACATATAGAATTAGATTATTTACAAGTGTGGTTGTACAAAAATAAGCTATGGTAAGCATGTGGATTTTCAACTGTCAAATTAGACCATGAAGTTTGGCTTTTGCGATGAATTAAATCACACTTATACTCCTAGGGGGAAATCTGTGCACATACAGCAAATTGTCATTATGCTATCTATGTCTTTATCACCAAAATAAGCCCAACTAAGTTCAATGAGCACAGTTATATATCAAAGAAATTTTATTTTTTGTTATCAAGTTATGTTTGATGCAAAGGGCAAATCGATGGCATAGCTCAAAACAGTTGTAACTGCCTATAAATACATAGGCAGTTACAACTTTTTCACCCTGTGCCATTGAAATGTCAAACTAATCTATAAACAATTTATCTTTTTCACTTAATCATCTTAACTTTATGTTGCATAAAAAGTGAATATTAACTGATGAGAGAATTTACCTTCATCTTGAACAACGGTAGTCTGTTCCTCACCCAGGTAACACAAAGCCAACATTCTGACCAGATTCTTGGACAAATATTTAGCTGTAAGAAGTGGACCCAGTCTATGAGACAACCATTTGATACTCTCTGCTGCTACATCACAGATATTTATAGTATGACTATAGTGAATCTGCCTGAACTCGTCCGTCTCACTCCGGATCATCTGGGAGCTTGTTCTATCCTCCATGTCCACAGACTGGTCGTCTGCAAATTGAATTTCTCTAGACTGGTCTACAGAATAATTCTGCCTGCTTGCTGGACTGTGACTGCGTTCATGAGATTGAAAATGGACACTGTGTTTGGTTTTATCCTTCAGTTCACCATCTATGGAGTCTGTATCGACGGCAGAAGACAGTTTTTTATCGCCAGACATTTCGATGATATGAGATATACTGTGTATAGATGTAGAGTCTCCACTCCCCTGATCTGGGGTGCCAGTCTCATCTTCCTGTAGACTGTCACACTCCAAACTACGACTAGATAACTGTAACATAAATATGAGCATTTGCTTGCCATTTCCAACAATATAAGTGCGTGAAGCTTAAACATGATCAACCTATACAGCCACAGGACTATGCAGATGCACAGGCTGATCAGTGTCTTTGCTTGCAGATTTAAAATTATTGGAAATGTCACACACAGACTCACATTTATATCATTGTATTTCTTATTGCTCAATTAAAGGTTTTCTTTTTGCATCAGATACATTGAAATCAAGACTATTTGCCTAAGTTCAAGTTTGCTTGTATGAATAAAGGTACTTTTTCCTTTTTTTGCGCCGAAATTTTCACTGTTATTTTAATGGTATTTCAAGAAAATGATTTTTAACATTTTCCTAGACCAATTTTATGATGGATTTTTATTAATCTTAATTAAAAGGTTACATATCTAATAGACTAAAACTCATTATTCATCCAACCCTAAAAATTGACAAGAGCCATGTCAGACATGGCCGTCCCCCACCTTCAAAGCTCGATTGTAAAATGAAGCCTAATCTAAGAGCAATAACTCCAAAATTATGCAAAGCAAGAGATGTAGTTCTTGTGCACTGCACTTCTCCTCAATGAGATCTATCCACCAATAAAGTTTCAAGTTGATAGCTTTTATACATTAAGAGACAAAATTTTAGTTACGGAACAACGGAATGATGGAATGACCGACAGAGACCATTTCTATATCCCCATTGCCGAACAGTTGGGATAATTATTCACAATATTTAAGGGCAATTAACACTCTGAATAACCTAAAACATGCAAGTCTTAAATATACAGTAAAACAGTAAGTGGCCACTTTGGGGACCCAAAAAGAGCAGTTCACTAATGGGAATAGTCCCTTAATACAATTATTTGATACATAAGAGAGGTTATTTTTAAATCATATGATTATAGATTGTTGCATAAGTCTTACTGAATCTCATGATGACCGAACCAATTAGAACTGTCTAATTGAGAAAATTTTAATGGGTTCCAACAACGTAAGATTCAATGATAAATAATTTTTCCATTTAGTATTACCACTTTGTAAGAAAATTAGCCTCAGAAGAAAGGAGTTTTTATATTGGCTGTATAATAAAAATGGCCGCTTAATAAAATAGGTCGCTCTGTCAATATCGTCTGTTGTTTTGAAGAATTGATGGTCAAGCAACCCAATCAATTGGTTGAAATGATTCTTAGAATTTCCATTTAAGGTTGTTATTTTTTCAACCAGTCAAGTCCAACGTTTCTATTATCAAATGGCCAATACCTGATCTGTACTTAATGACTCTGACTTTGACGCACTATCTATTGACAAGTTTGGAAAATCTTCATCTAGAATATCATCAGCATTTCCATCATAATGATCATCATCATCAGCATCATGGTGATAATCATCAGTCTGGTCTGGACGAATATCATCATTTTCTGTAACACAGCAAAAATGAACCCTTCTGAATACCAAACAACAATCAAAACCTCATTGAAATATAACATTGGTAAACTATAAATAGCCAGACAAAGATGATTGCATTAAACTAATATTGAAAAATTAACACTTAGGAAATGAAATCACGCTCTCTTTCTCTCGAGCTTGTTAAATGTATATATCTATATGATCCATCAGTTGAAAATCATTCCTCTTCTTGATTTGATACCTTGTTAGGGATTAAAACATGCCTATTTATGCATTTCCTTTTTTTCCTATTTATAGAGTATGCAAATCAAACATGAAAAAGTAATGGATAAATTAAAATGTATTACAGTTCATCTGCTTTAAACCTGCTTGAAAAGGACATATTGAACAAGATGTGTTTGTGAAACATGAATGCCCCAATGATGTCATTTTTTTTAAAAAATGACCTTGGTGGATGACATTGACCTTGTCACATGACCTTGACCTTGAAACAAGCAAATGTGTATTATACAGATATTACCATACCAAATATGAACATTGTATCTTGAATAGCCTTGAAGTAAATGGCAATGTTAAGTTTTTTGGTTAAGTTTTGCAGAGACAGTTATGACAGTCAATTCAAATATGAACATTGTATCTTGAATAGCCTTGAAGTAAATGGCAATGTTATGTTTTTTGGTTAAGTTTTGCAGAGAAAATATCAAAACAATATGCCCCCAATCTTTGACTGGGGGGCATAAATAGGTTACACAACTTACCATCTGCCTGATCTATTTCTGACTCCTGATGTTCCATGTTATCATCCATCTCTTGACTAGTTAGAAACTCATTTTCCTCAAGGTCATCTTCAAGGTCATCTTGAGATGGTTCCGTTTCCATGTCAACAACAAAGTTCTTGTACCCAGCAACAGCTTCCACAAGCAGGGTACAAAAATTAGTTAAAAATGTCTCTAAACCTAAATATAACAAGAGTTGCACTAAAAATGATCTGTGGTAAAGTTTCATGTGTTTAGGTGTAGTTTCTTCACCACTGAACAGTTTTGTAATATATGGAAGCATGGTTGACTTTAACATGGATGGTCCAATATCCTTACCAACAAGTCCCACTAGAGACCATGCAGCCTGGACTGTGGTTATAGGATCACTAAACAGTTCTACAATATAGGGTAGAATAAGCTCATGTCCTTCAGTTGACAGCTTACCCATATGACTCCTTAAAAACATCTCTATTAACTCAACCTTTTTTCGAGATAACACTTTCTCTAACTTCACTTTCTCAGGTCTAGATTTCAGTGTATCAGTCATTTCTATTTCAATCTCCCTGTCTACGTTCTTCAACTCATTCAATACTAAGTAGAGATCGGTGAAGTATTCAGGGAATGGTAGAACATGGCTGTATGGCTGTATTAACAGTGAGGGAGAAGGGGATGATAGGCCAGCTTCAT
This sequence comes from Fragum whitleyi, assembly GCA_948146395.1. Lineage (NCBI taxonomy): Eukaryota > Metazoa > Mollusca > Bivalvia > Cardiida > Cardiidae > Fragum > Fragum whitleyi. The sequence goes on from OX411544.1 coordinate 31,259,567, forward strand.
CTATAACAGGGTAATCAAACAGCAATGTGTCTGTATCACAAGATGTGCTTATGTCCTTTTGTTTCTGTTTGATTTCTTGAAAAGTTTTAAGTCTAAGTAGATATTCAGCTGCATTCTGTATGATTCTACAAAAGAAAGAAAATATATTTTGACAATTAAAACAAATCAAAATCCACCTTAACTACAATTCTCAAGTCCCTAGTCTGTGACCTTCATTTCATTTGAATGATATTCATAGACCTACATCAAAATCACAGATGTGTTTCAAGTAGATCTATATCAACACACAAAAAAAACCAACACAAGACATTGAGTTCCCTGAATACTCACTTTAGGTGAGCTAACAAAATTTTGTACTCAGCTGGCTTTTCTTTCACCATTTTATTTTTGAAAGTATTTGTTAATGTATATAAACAATGGATCTTGTCAAAATTGTTTTTCATAATTACCTAGGTAGACATGAGCTATCAGAGGAGTACATTCGACCAATCAGATTGTATCTTTCAAGCAGACTTGTTTCCGGTTTCTGAGTTTGAATTCTATTGGCCAGAAAGAGTTCGCACATCAAACAACCAAACTGCTGCATATCCCTCCAAACAGTCTTCAGTGTATTGTTGATGTCACTCAGCTTTAGTGATGTATCCTACAAGAATGGTTTACCGTATATTGCATAAAAAGTACATTTTCAGGTCCTTATAGGCATGTGTTAACAGACACTAGAAAGCCATTAATGGCTTGAGTTGCTCAACAGGCTTGAAATTCTTGTAATAGAAAATCAAAATTTTGACTAGATTTTTAGATATTTTGGATTCTACTGATGATGAAATGATTTTCAAAGTTTCAACTATATAACATATAGAGAAATGACATCCGCCCATAAAATGCATATTTTCATCCTATCACAATAATTTCTGGTAGAATGATAAAGGGTCACTCAAGGATCATTCATCTAAATTTTCATTGGTATCCATCATTTAAATTCTGAGAAAATGATTTCCAAAGTCTTCACTATATAACATATAGAGAAATGACCTCTGCCCATAAAATACATATTTTTCATCCGATCGCAAGACTTTTTGGTAGACTGATAGAAGGTCACTTTAGGATTAATCCAGTGAAATTTGGTTGATATCCATCATTTAGATTCTGAGAAAATGATTTCCAAAGTTTCAACTATATAACATATAGAGAAATGACCTCCGCCCATAAAATATATATTTCTATCCAATCACTATAATTTTTGGTAGACTGATTAAAGGTGCCTCAAGGATCATTCCAGTGAAATTTGGTTGATATCCATCACTTACATTCTGAGAAAATGATTTTGAAAGTTTTCACTATATAACATATAGAGAAATGACCTCCACCAATAAAATACATATTTTTCATCCAATCTCAATAATCTTTTGTAGACTGATAAAGGGTCACACAAGGATCATTCATATTAAATTTTATTGGTATCCATTAGAATCGGAAAAAACTCACTTTTTACCATATTTGGAAATTAGCCACACCAATTAAATCCATGTTTTTCATTGGATCAAAATTTCTTGAACAATTTGAAAGAGGGTCACCCAAGGATCATTCTTGTGAAGTTTGGTTGAAATTCATCAAGTAGTTTCTTAGGAGAAGATTTTTATAGAAAAAGTTAACGACCGGACACATGGAAGCACGACAGTCACAACGCCATGACAATAGCCCAAGTGGCTTTCAGCCAGTGGAGCTAAAAACCTTGGCGCAAATGGGAGAAAACTTGGATTAATATGCAAATTCACATGTAGTTTAACGCCTAGCTTTTTTCTTACTTAAATAACCCTAGTCTGGGCCTATACACTTTATCAGTTTCTACTTCTCACTTTAATATAGAGCATAAATAAAGACATTGATCCTATTCCCGGGTTAAATTTTGTTAAGTCATAGATTTCCAAAAAAATGTCAGTACAAAAAAACATGGCGGTGTAATGCATAATGCAATTTTACCGCCACTTTGTGGGTTTAGAACTAGTTTTTAAGTGTTCCTATGAATCTTTTAGCAATCCTCATTTGAATGAATACTAAAGTCTTTCTTTTAATGCAATAAGAGTGCCAATTCACATTTTCCCGGTGATAACATTTGAAGAGACACTAAAAATGCTTTCACGCTCTTATGCTTTGCACGGAAATTTTTTAAAAGGTCATCTTAAAAGAGAGATATGAAATGTATTTCCTCAGAAGTGTGACCTAAATAGATGACCCTCTCTTTGTCAAATGACCTTGACTTTATTATCAGCAGATACATATCGTTAAGATCTACTGTCATGCCAAAGAAGAGTTTGTATCCTGAATAGGCTTGATGTAAAATGAGATGATAATATTTCATTAATGTAAATATGAACTTTGTATCTTAAATATGATAAAAAATATTGTCAAAAATTAGTTGGATCAATTTTTGGTCAATTTTTGCAGACAGACAGAGGGACAAAATGACAGATGAAATATAATACAATACAACATCTTTTGATATATGGGCATAATGAAATCTCTTTAAAAATGTACTACAGTTAAACTTCAGTAGCTCGAACACCTTGGGGACTTGATGATTTGTTCCAGAGATTGGGTGTTCTACCAATCCAAAAAACTATAAAGGTACCAAAAGATGGGAATGCGCCAGATCCAGTAATACATTGTAACCGAATATATGTATGCTTATTTGGTTCTTCAATTTCACTTTTTAATTCACTGGTTTTTATGTTTCTAATGATTGATCCATGGGATTTGTGTTTGAAAATGAATAAAGAAAAAAAATATGGAAATAATTTTCGACTAAAGAGTCTAATTGTTGTGTTCCCTTTTTTACAAAAAGGCTATTGTTTCATTATTCCTGTTACGTATGCGGCCTCAATTGCAAGTGTAAAATTAATTAAAGTCCCATTCAAACACTGTTCAAATGTTGAACTTTAAACGTTTGTCAAGTATATAAATTTTCGTCAGTCTTTGAGAAAATGTAGATCCATCTAAATTTAAAACACAAATTTCTACACGAGTCACTCATTCAGACCCTTCTTGTCATACTTTCAAGCAGACGTTTCGTATCTGTATGTTTTTTGACATCGCTAAGTTAACTAGTCACAGAAATATCAATAAGAGACAATATTTATTTATGAATGTAAACAGCAGATGGCCAAACAACAACTTAAATCAATTAAATAAAACAGTGTATTTTTCGCGGAATGAGTAATTATGATGCACCGTGCATAATTGACAATAAGGTGTCAAAAAAGGATAACGAGTTGAAAAGTGTGAAAATCACCTAAATATGACATCTTATTATTAGCGATAGACCCATTGTTAAAATTTTCCGGATAAAATGTAAAGCATTTTTAACTTCCGGACTGAAGAATGTGTTCGAGAGTTTGACCGTCCTGTTGTCCGAGTTTTCCATGGTCGAACACTATGAATAATGAGCTAAATCTGCCAGGACTGAGATCCTTGTTCGAATTTTCCCTGGTGTTCTGTTCTGGTGTTCGAGAGTACCCCTGTTTGAGAGACCGAAGTTTGACTGCATGTTCATTGGTAGTTTTATGAAGATTATGTTTACACTTGTGACTTCATTGTGTGAATAATGACATTAAAATTAGTAACTAGCCCATGTACAAATCAGCCACAGAGTCAAAAGAAAGAATTATTTTTACCTTGTCATTATTTGCTGAAGGAGGTAAATTATCTGTTGCTTTACTTGAAAACGAATACAAAGCTTCAAACTGGTCTATCAATCCTGTAGCTTCAAAGTCATCTGGCAGCTTGATACTGGCTGTCTCTGGACGAGATACCTCCCTATGATAAAATATTTGTGCATTTATGTAGAGGATTATTGTTTGTTTCAGAGTAAGATCAATTTATATTTCATTGAGTGAACAACAAAATCTATATTTTCACCAGTTGTGGAGCCATGATTGAAAATATAGCTTTTGTTGTTCATGATATCAAATATCAACCAATCTTACTCCAGAAACATTCAATTATTCTATATATTTAATGCATAAATGAGAAAAAAATGTAAAAAATTTTGGACAAATTTTCTGAAAGAGCTTTATTTTGCATGTGATTACTATGAAACATTCATGGGCTCCACTTAGATGATGTTAGATAATGTAAAATAAACGAAAGTGGGGGATAGGTTTTCGATAATTTCACATTGTAAGGCAGTGAGTTTATCAAAATGATAATCTACCATTATTCTTTGTTAATCAACTAAAAAGCATTAAAGAATTGACTCTTTCCCACAAACTTCCAACTTTTGATACCAGTGCAGAGGAAAAGGTTGGAAAAAAAGATTAAATTGCTTGTAAGAAGGAACTTCACCGATATAAAAAGTATTTTCTTTCCCCCAAAATAAAGGGTTTTTAAAATTGTTTATCTCAGAAATACCACCTGCAACTTCTTTGAAAATAGACTAGTCTAAAATTTGTTGTGTTTATTGGTAAATAGATTCTTTTGCAAACATCTCTGGAGATAGGGGTAATTTCTATTTTAAAAAGTTAAGTTTCATTATTTATGTATTAAATCATATGTATGGCGTGCTAATTGCAGTTGATTTCAATTGGTACATGCAATATCAAAAGTTAGTGGAACCGTAATAGGTCCGCAACGTTTTGGAAGTAACAAACTTTTACAGTGTTAACCGAGGTTTCCTAATGATATTCATTGGAAAACCTCAGTCAACATTGTGAAAGTTCATGAGTTCCGTAACCTTGCGGAACTATTACGGTTCCACTACCTTAAATATAATTGGCTGACCAAAGGTTACAAGTATAATATAGCTTCAATGAAGCTATAGTTACATTATTTTGGCACTTGTGGACAGATTAAATATCTGTCAATTATTTGTGTTTGCAGGCAACTTTAATCCTTGTCATGCTGCATAAATTTGACTAAAAAAATGTCATCAAAATCAAAGGGCAAATAGCACTGAAAGTACCAACTGTACGTCAATTTTTTATTCGAAAAACTAAATGTATTGACAATTCTGGTTGGAAGGTGAGAAATAGGTGGTGTAGACTAACATCAGACTGCACATATGTGCAGGCTGATATTTGTCTCTAGCTCCTGCCAAAGCAGGAATATTCCAGGTTCAGCATGACAAGGTTTAATATCATTCAATATTAGTGATGAATTAAGAAGGTTTGATTGCATTGGAAAAATTATTTTCTATGGTAATCCAAGTTATTTGTCAACATTGAGGCAGAATGATAAAAAACAAGAGGGCCGTTGGCCCTGGGTCGCTCACCTGAGAAAAAAGCTTCATTACCTAGGTATGTCCATGCAACCACAGAAAAAGAGATTTTCACTTATTCAATCAGATAACATTTGAAATAATCCTCCCCCCCCCTCTGCTCCTCCCCTGGTCATAAGCTTTTTCATAAAAGGTCTGTGATCAGCTAATCTATGCCAGATATACAGGCTGAGTCTGAGACTTTTAAAGTTTTCTTTAATGAGTTGATCAATCCATGTCAAATATAAAGGCTGTAGGAATTCAAAATTCTCAACAAAGCACCCCCCTCCCCCAAGATGCTCTGCACCTGGTGAATCTAGTCATGATTTTAGCTAATTCAATTAATGTCCATATGCTGATCATTCATACCAATTTTCAAGTCTGTAGGACTCCTGGTTCATTAGAAGAAGTTTAAAGATTTCAAAAATGATCCAAAGTACTACCCCCTCCCCAAGACACTCAGCACCTGGTGACCCTACAGTCATGATTTTAGCTATTTTTATTAATGTCAATATATTGATCACCAATAGAGGTATTTCACGTAATTATCTCCCTTGCGTACTCTCCAGTCAAATTTACATAACAATGCAAACGATGGGGCGTCCTTCTTTTCTCCACTCTTTATTTCATTGAAATTTATCTGAATAAATCAGTCGATTTCAGCTATTAATAAAATAGATCATTAATCTTTTATAATTCAAACCAATACTTAAATGTCATTGGAAACTATTTCGACCGCTTTTAGTAATTTTTATGCTTAAATATTGACAAAAAGCGACGTTTGATTTTAATTGGGTGGAATGAATTGCAGATAGAACTCTTCAGAGTTTATCTACTTGATGAATTTATATTTGGTCGATACAGATACTCTCCATCAAAAATCTACCGTTTTGAGAAATCACTTCAAAATGATAGTTTGTATTGATTTCTTTCATTTTGACGATTCATTTTCATTATTTCAATAATAGAACTAGTCATTGTTCGTCACAAATCGATCGTAATTGATTAACTAAAAAATACAAAAAAAGATTAAATTAAGACATAATAAAAAACAGAAAACAAAAACGGCAGACGACAGAATGCAAATTCGACACATGTTTTTTTTTTCTCTCTATCAAAATAATAAAAAAAAAACACGAAACCATATCGAGAGTGAAAGATAGTGTGAAAAGGGGAGAAATAGTTCCACCGTAGGTTTATTATTACGAGTTGCTATTTCATTTTAATAATGATTCAAATTTGAACACATACTTGCATTGGGAAGGGCTTTTAAATACATTGGAAACGTGCATTCGCTGTTTCGAAATTAAAGATTTGTAGTTCTGAATTTCACTTGATTTCTTGTCGTACAACCTTTTTACTTTAACACTCACCTCTAACGAATCCAATTAATTTTCCAAATTCATGAATTATTGAACGCATTATTTAGATACCCCTTTTATGGATATATATATTAATCTTGAAGATGTGATAGAAGTTAAATACGATTACGTAATACCATGTCACATGTCAATTGTCTGTACAATGTTTATTTAGCGCACGTGTTGTAACTTATAACTGCCGCCTTAGTGTTTTATCGCTCTTTGATCTGGGGTCTATGGCATATTGAACAACCCTTTCTAAAATCATAATGAAACATGAAGATTAAATTCAGCCGTACATCATTTAACGCTTAAGTTTTATCAAGCAATATGAAAAACAACAGTGCTGCAAGGGGCTTGTGCTAAAATATTTTAACGATTCTAAATGAGTATCAGATATATGGTCCCTATATGATAAAAACGTTAATCTAACTTTAACTAAGTCTGGTCTTTCAGCCTGTGCTTTTTAAAAATACCACGTATTTATCTATTTAATATTATCATTAAATATTTCCTTAGTATGAAAATTTCTTGCGCAAAAAAAAAACACAAAAAACCGCGGTTGTGAAAAGATAACTTTTTCACAAAGAAATATATATTGCACGGTCAAAATACAATGTATCACATAGGTCTACATTTCCTCAATCATGATTCACAGAGTGAAAGATCGTCAATGTGTTGGTTTCAGTTTTCTCTTTGCCACGAAGTTTCAACAGCGCAATATCACAAACAATCTATGAAACGAGGTGGCGTATTTGGTTGGATTATTCGCTCAACGATTTATTTATTTATTTTATTTTTTATTATTACTTTTTGCAAGAATACATTTCCTGGTCTCAGTGTATTAATTACGATGTGATGGTAATAATGTTTTATACAAAGAAATTACTATATAAGGCAATTATTGAGAAGGCTACTTTTTTTTTTTTTTTTTTTTTTTTTTTTTTTTTAATAATACATGTATTGGTATTTTAATGAAAATAGCGAAATAAATGATAAGATCTGAATAAAAAAAAGGGAATAATATACGAATAAATATAATTCAAAGACAAACTTTGATGACAAAATTTAAAAAAAGGTCAGTACATAATTACCAACAAGAAATACAAAATACTTCTTCATAGGTCAGGAACGCGAAATAGAGTTAGATTATAATAAGTTAATCAAAAGCAAAAAGTAGAAAAATGACAAAAATAAGCATGAAGAATTAAAGCATTAAAACTACATTCTAATTATGTGTAAAAAATAAATTTGATTTCGTTTATAACGACGAGTATTTTGTGGTTTAAAATACATTATTTTTCTATAAACTATTACTGGACTAAAATGAGATGCCCCCTCGTTTGTGTAAGGGGCGGAGTCGAGAGATTTTCGCGCATGCGTAGACTTATGTGAAATAGGTCTATTACAATTTTCAAGTCTGTAGGGTTCCTGATCCAGGAGAAGAAGAAGCTTAAAGATTTCAAAATTGATCCAAAGTACTACCCCCTCCCCCCTAATGCTCCGCATCTGGTGGCCCTACATTCATGCTTTTAGCTATTTCATTTAAGATCCATATGCTTATCATCCAAGCCAATATTGAAGTCTGTAGGGCTCCTGGTTCATCAGAAGATGAAGGTTAAAGTTACAAAATTTTCACAAAAGTACTACCCCCTCCCCCCTGGTGCTCTGTACCTGGTGGCATTACAGTCATGATTTTAGCTATTTTTATTAAGGTCTATGAGCTGATCCTCCATGCCGATTTTCAAGTCTGTAGGGCTTGTGGTTCCGAAGAAGAAGAAGGTTAAAGATTACAAAATTTTCACAAAAGTACTACCCTCTCCCCCCTGGTGCTCCGCACCTGGTGAATCTACAGTCATGGTTTTAGCTATTTTTATAAAGGTCCATATGCTGATCATCCATGCCAATATTGAAGTCTGTAGGGCTCCTGGTTCATTAGAAGATGAAGGTTAAAGTTACAAAATTTTCACAAAAGTACTACCCCCTCCCCCCTGGTCCTCTGCACCTGGTGGCATTACAGTCATGATTTTAGCTATTTTTATTCAGGTCTATGAGCTGATATTCCATGCCAATTTTCAAGTCTGTAGGGCTTGTGGTTCAGAAGAAGAAAAAGGTTAAAGATTACAAAATTTTCACAACAGTACTACCCCCTCCCCCCCTGGTGCTCCGCACCTGGTGAATCTACAGTCATGGTTTAAGCTATTTTTATAAAGGTCTATGAGCTGATCATCCATGCCAATATTCAAATCTGTCAGGCTCCTGGTTCAGAAGAAGAAGAAGGTTAAAGATTACAAAATTTTCACAAAAGTACTACCCCCTCCCCCCTGGTGCTCTGCACCTGGTGGCATTACAGTCATGATTTTAGCTATTTTTATTCAGGTCTATGAGCTGATATTCCATGCCAATTTTCAAGTTTGTAGGGCTCCTGGTTCCGAAGAAGAAGAAGGTTAAAGATTACAAAATTTACCCAAAGTACTACCCCCTCCCCCCTGGTGCTCCGCACCTGGTGGCCCAAAAGAAATGATTTTAGCTATTTTAATTCAAGTCTATGAACTGATCATCCATGCCAATTTTTAAGTCTGTAGGACTACTGGTTGAGAAGAAGAAGAATTTTAAAGATTTTCTTTAATTTCACAGTTTGTTGCCATAGCAACCAGAGTTTTTCATGGATTTCAATTCATTTAGCTATTTTTGAAGGGGACCACCTAAGCAACATTTCTGTAAAATTTGGTGTTAATTGGCCAAGTAGTTTAGGAGGAGATGTCGTTTAAAGAAATTGTTGACGGACGCCGGACGCCGGACGACGAACCAACGACCGGACGACCGACGACCGACGACCGACGGACGGACGCCGGACAAAAGGTGATCACAATAGGTCACATGAGCACTTCGTGCTCAGGTGAGCTAAAAATACTACCTGTCTGAAGCAGCTTCCTTTGAAGGTACAACCACCACCTGAAATATTGAGATACAGGGATCCAGATAAGAGATAAAGCCTGTCTAAAATCTTTATTTCTCAATGAACGTTTATGTTGTGAGTACTCATATGAATGGCTGAGATGAGACGTTTCAAATGCGTACCAACTAGTGTTGGGCAATCAGTTTCAAATCACAATCGATAATCATTTCTCTAGTTGGAAAAGTAAATCAACTAATGATCGATTGTACAATCGTTTTCTCAGAAATTAATTCAGCACTCCCAGCATCATCCTTTGAAGAATGAAATGTGAAAGTTTAGTTAAAAATCATGACCTAAAGACTCATTCTGCAGATTTTTCTTCCAACATCATGTCTCAGTGTGAAACTGTTGTAACTGCCTGTAAACATATAGGCAGTTACAACTGTTTCGGGTTGAGCCATCAAACTTATGTCAGTTTTGAAAACAAAATATTACAGCTTGAATGTATGTGTTAGGACCTGATTAATCGATTATGAAACTTCTTAGTTGATTATAAATCAGAAGCTCAAACCAACTGATAATCGATTACAAACGATTAATCTGTCCTTCACTAGTACCAACAACATAGGGTTTAAGAGAAGAAATAATGAACCATCTAAATTTGAAATCCAAAATACCCTGCTCTGCGGATATAGACAGAAACATCTAGAATGTTCAATTATCATTCACTTAAGGTGACATACAAGTAAGTAAATCACTATCCAACATTTGAGATAAAAGTGGGAGGAAGTGTAGAGAAAAAATATGTGTAGATTTAGTAGGTTATAATCTTTACTCACCATCCTAACCATTACCCGATTTGAGCCTCTGTGTGGCAATTCCAACAATTTCAAGTGTATGTTATTGAGAAAAATAGGGCTTTGTGAGAAGAAACACAACATAGTTTTTAAAATATGTGACAGGTCATACAAAAATAAACCATCTGTGTAATGCCTAAATTGTCAATCCTAGCAAGATTGCACGTGCTTCACAGAATGACTAGGTTTGATCCTTTTGGCACTCTTCTAGTTTTCTGGATCTAGAATAATCAATCTACTGTTCTGTGAAAAAAATTAAATGCGACCTCTGGTTGGCCTTTACTAGAACCAATCTCTTTAGCAAATATCTATTTTGCAATGTTCCCAGACGGTCAGGTAACATATTTTCTAATTGTGAATGGAGACTGTGAGTCCACCACTACCTATTTAGTGCATAGTGAAGACTTTGATCAGCTGCGTAGATGTACATGTAGATGTGATCTGAGTTATACTTAACACAAAAATTGTTGGAAATGTCAAAAACAGCTCATATTTATTTCTGTTTCTTTAATGCATTTTGGTTGATTATCGAGAACTAGTGGTAAATCATCATTTGATAATCTCATCGTAAAAGCAGTGAAATTATGAAAAACTTATACCCTGTTTTTGTGCATTTCACCCTATCTGACATTATCTATGTGGTGCAAAATAAGTGACGTCAAAATAAACATTGCATAGCAATCATGTGCAAAATGATGCGCTTTACAAAAATATGGACTAGAAATTTCACATTTTGTCTCATTTTTGCATTAAAGAAATAGAATAATCGTTTGTTTTTGCGTAAAATCAATTAATATTTCGTTTAATGAACAACAAAAGCTATAGTTTTACTCGTGAAAATATAGCTTTTGTTGGCCATAGATCTTACACTGAAACAAACGATTATCCTCTATATATACACAAACTAAATAAAACTCATCAGTAATATCTTTTTATTTTATCCAATACAAAATTTTGCCATTTTCTAATGGTGTTTACAACATCTTTACCTCATTTTTCTTGATTCTTGGAGCCATGATAGTGTGTGTGTGGTCTATTTGAACTCGTTTTGGATGGGTATGGTTAAATAGCTGTACAACACCATGGTTTGTCAGGGTTTTATGCTGGTCAACTAAATGGAGGTAAACATTTTTGGCACGAACTGCTGCAAGACCTGACAACTGAATATTGACAGTAGATTAATAATGATAACGAAACAGACAAGAGTTCTATATTAATAAAGAGAATGATCAGGAGCGTGAAAAATGAATATTCCCACTAGTCGCTGGACAAGTAAAGTGTGGTTGTCTACTTGTCTAGGATTAAAATGAACTTGTCCTAAAAAAATAGAATATATTTTGAGACAAACATTGTTTTTAAAGAAGAAAATGCTTGATCCATTCTGAGAAAAGAATCCTCAACCCTAAATGGGTCGACTCTGTCTCTATGGACTATCATTAGCCATTTAACTAAGGTCAGGTCTCTCTCATTTGCATTTCCAAATCAACTTACCTCCCTTTAAACCATTACATGTAAACCAACTTTTACTACCACCAATTTATTCTTAAATATTCCAAACATTTCTTTATACAAAGTTTGTGATATAAAGCTTCTTTGAAATATTCATTGAAATTGAAAACTAAATACACAAGGCACCCAAGAGGACCAGTATTGTTTCACTGGCATCAAGTTAATGAAAAAGTTTTCATTTGTAAACTAATCATTGTCAAACTTCAAGGCAAAGGGCATGAGACGTTAACTACAATGATGTGGAAGGATAACCTTATGACAATCATTCAGTAAAAGCTAACTGTAAACCTGATTTGTAAGTGTACTAATAAGGACTTTTAAATCATGGTCCCTTTTTCAAGACATTTCATCACAAGGTGCAAAACAGCAGAAATATACCTCCATTCAAACAAAAAGGGATATTCTATGAACATTTTGGGAATGTTCATTAATATGTGTTGAAAGATTCAGACAAATAAGGAATTTTACATAAAGGCCCCCTTTTCCATGGCACAGAATGGAATTGCAATACAGCTATAATCTGTGCAAGGATACGAGATGAGCAATATTTTGATATTGATGATTATTGGCAGATAGGTATTTTGGATGGAACTCTAAACAGGTTTCTTTGCAACTAGGTGATATGTTGCCATACCATGGGAAAAGGGGCCAATCTGCCAATAATCATCAATATCTTATAATTCATTTCAAAGAATGATACGCTACTATATTTCATCCTATTGAGCCATTTTTTGTGACCTAACAGCCCATACCATCCATGATATCGTCTAAATCAGAATTAAACTAAGGAATTTGAAAGAACATGTTCCAAATATAATTCATTTGAAATGTTCTTGAATTACAAATAAAAGGTTTTTTTTTAAATAGTTCACTATATGGGGTCATTGTGAAGTGACCCAAAAGCACATAGGGCCCATGTTATCAGCTAAATCCGGAGTAGTTGAAGGAAACTGAAAGAACATATCCAAAACATCATTCCTATTAAGTTTAGTTTGGTTCTGTTGGTTAGTCTCAGAGAAGAAGATTTTTTTTTATATTTCCCTAATATGGGCCCAGTTTTTTTGAGACCCGACAGCCTGTAGTGCCTAGGTTATCAGCTAAATCAGGATAAAATGAAGGAATCTGAAGCTTTAATGAATTCTGCTCAACAGTTTCAGAGAAGATTTTTATATATTTCACCTTATGGGCCAATTTATTGGCCCACTCCATAACCCATAGGGCTTATGTTATCGGCCCGATCAGAATTTCAATTAAACACAGGAATCTGAAAGGGCATGTCCTAATGATTAATACAATTAAGTTTGCTTGAATTCTGACCAATAATTTCAGACAAGAAGATAGAAAAATTTTAATAACTAACAATATAGGGCCCTTTTTTGGTGATTCGACAGACCCTGGCTCCAAGATTTTCAACCAATCAGATTTACATGGACGAATTGAAAGAGCATGTCCCCGGAATTCACATGTGGAATAAATTACATTCTAATCCAGTTGTTTTAGAAAATTAGACGTTCAAAGAAAAAGTTAAAGGAAAGACAGAAAGACGCACACTTGTGACGTTCACCAAACCACGACAATAGCCCAATTTGACTTTGTCCAGTGGAGCTAAAAACCAATTTACAAAAAACAGCCAAGCTAAAAATTAAAACCAGCAGGATAAGGGTTAAATGAAAAAAGATTTTACCTTACAACCAAATGTTAGGTCAATCCACAGGTGAAGTTTCCTTGAGACTTGTTCACTTTCTAATACTGCCATGTGACGCTCAATAAACTCTGCAGCTGATGTACACCATGTAGGAAGTTCAAGGTCAGGTAGATCTTCATGCATGGAGGTAAATATTGACGGGTCAGTGAAGAATTCTGGGATACATTCATCTGGCGTCCAGTGATACATACGCTCTATACTCAATGGATATTCATTAGGTACCCACTTTGTTCTAACATATGTACATAAAATATGCTTTGGTGTTCTTCTGGCCTTGTATACATAATAGGTTATATCTGATAATACATCAGACACATGGTGAGGAATATGTTCTGATGAGTCTCCCATAGCTTCATAAGTAAAATCTAGCTGACTATCCCCTTTGTTGATTCTAAATTTAGACATTGAGAGGTCCCTAAAGCCCCTACTAGAACTACTAAAGTCCATAACCCAGGGTAATACAGGGTGATGATTGGGGTCATCCATTCTACGACCAGCTAAAAAGTTTAGTATCATTAAATACTTAAAATTACTAATTCGATGTTGAACCCAGTCCTCTGTCAGCTTACTCAAATCCTCCATTTTAAAATCTAAATTCTTGAATTCACGAACAATTCTCGAACCCTCAATCACAAAGTTTTCACACTCACTTACCCGTTCATACCTTTTATCACTTTTATTCCATGGCTGCAACCTCATTTGATTAGAATTTGTTATACCCTTATTTGAAGTCCTATCACTGTTAATTGCATCATTATCTGAAGACTGTGTATTTTCTGCCAGTCTAATTAGACTGTCCACATGTGGCACTGTTAGCTGTACCCATAGTTTATCATCTACCCTTACATTATGCATGTGTAGATCCCCACAACTGAGGCCAGAATGATGTAGATGGAGGATAGCCTGTAATATCTGATAGAGGATGAATAACGGTTTGGCATGTGATGTGTTGAATATAGCGGGACTGTAGGACACAATATCCTTCACAGAGTTACAAACATACGGCTGTATAAGGAAAAACATGGACTCTGTCTCTATCACAGCTATTGTTGGAATGATGTTGTTACCATAGTGGTGGTCGTCATGGAGATATGTATTGTGTCGAGGAGAGGTTTGGTTGTTACTGTAGGGATCAGGTATCTGTATATAATATGTTGGTTGAAGTCTCTTGAAGTAGCCCTGTAAAACATTGGTCAGCTGAAAATATAAAATATTTTTCTAACCATCATGCTAAATACAAACTAGGCCAAATTGCAAATAAATCTAAGAGCTGAAAGCAATGGATGCAGAAGTTGTAAGACAGTATTTATTTTAAAAGAAAACTTTTTAACTTTTCTGGTTAAATAAGGAACATCAGGTGGAATAGACTTAGATCAGACTGCACATATGTGCAGACTAATCTTTGTCTGTAATTTACTTCCATAGCAGGAATATTTCAGGTTCAGCAAGTCATCAAGTCAAGTGTTAAACATGAAAGCTAAATTAACCAGAAAGATAGAAATAAGATATTTATACACTCTTCAAAAACAGTTCTTTGGCACCTATCAAAAATCAATTTTTCTTAAATATGAGGAAAAAATTTGATAACTTGGTTGTTTCGCAAACAGCAAAAGTAACTCCAGAAATTCACATGATTTGCGATGGATGACTTGAAAGTGATTCTGAGTATTGACTTCAATGTCAAACACTGATGCCATGTTTCATGAAGATATCTTAAATAACACTATGATTAAAGTTTAAGTTTGTCATGCCAATGTCAACACCAACGCAAAGGATGCCAAGGTGATCATAATGCCTTGGGGTTTTATCCAAAAACAGCGAAGCAAAAAACAATTTGACCCCGATCTATTCATGGTGGGGCATAATAACCCAACATTCGGAACACCACTTGGCCAATCTCACGATCAAACTCGGATGTACATAGACAGACTATTTTTAAAATTTAGGAGAAACCCTTGGAAAAACTCGATGACGTCAGTTAAAATGGTGTTAGCCCTCTAAATCTTTGAGAGAAAACATTTGACATCGCCAACGCTACTCGTTTAAGTCACTGACATGAAATCATCGTATCCTTATATCAATATCTTTAGATTCTTTAATAACGGCTGAAAAATCTTAATTTTTGAGAATGACGAATCATTCTCAAAAATTAAGATTTTTCAGCCGTTATTTACTGTAAAAGATATAAATCTAAAGATAGCGCCAGTTGTTTCCGCGCTAGTTTTTCTTACACTGTTTCCGCCTAACAAAATGTACCTTTTGTTACACACCCATCCAATTTACATAAATCCGAGTTTTGTTGCAGTTTACTGAAATGGCCGAGTGATGTTCCGAATGGATAACCCACCTGATCCTCAGCAGTGTGGAATGTTTCCATCTCCTGTAGACTATACTGGACATGACTTGTGGCCCACAGGTTTCTAAAGTTCTCACGAGCACACTGTACCAAATGTTCCATACATGAGGAAGCTGGTTTTGTGTTGTATATAGGAGCATTTGGTAGCCTGAAAACATACATTGTTTACTGAGCATAACTATTAAATTAGTGTATAACCCATGATTTTGTCCTGTCAAGGTGGAGCCTAAGTAACAGAACCTTGCATTTAAGGTTGAGGTAAATTAGCTTTCATGTAATGTAATCACTTTTTTTATATGGATAGACTAGTATATATAAAACTTGAGACCTCAAATTGTAAGTTGGTAACCAATTCCTCATAACTTCAGCTTGTTCAATCTGAAGTTATGAGGATTTGGCTAACCAAACCATGAAATGACTTCACTTTTTCTCAGCATGTTAATCGATTTGGATTTACGATACAGTTATTAGCATGACTGTGTTAACATTAACTGCCAACCAAATTTTGAAATTACTAAAATTTTGAAAAGTAAACTTGTCAAATAACCTCACAGCTAAGCCATAACCTGCCAGGTAAATAATTACACAGGATAAGTTGTTGAACATCACTGATGGATACCATGATATTATTCAGGCCTCCTAGCAGGCCCAAACGAAAATAAAGGTTTTTATAAAGGCTCCAATGTATGAAAATAAAGGCCTTTTAGTGTAAAATATGAAAAAAATAAAGACTAAATAAAGGCTATTTTTGTCGAGGTTCTTATTTCTTTATTGAACCCATAGTCATACCAAAGTCGTTTTTTTATGTTATACACTGCATTCTGAAAAACTCAAGATGGAAGAAACAAAAGCAGCATTTTTTAACTACACATAAAAGAATGGAAAATGCAGAACAAAAGCCATTACTTGCTTTCGGCTAGCACAGCAACCATTCAGAGCAAATATAAAGGTTTTGAGTGAGAATTACAGGCTATTTTGGCATTTTAAAGGTTTTCTGGGGAAATGTAAAGGTTTTAAAGGTTTGCTCTGAAATTAAAGGTTTTTAAAGGTTTTAAAGGTTTCACTAGGAGGCCTGTATTATTTGATGTGGCAGGGAATAATATTTTGGTGTCTTAAAATATCAATGATATTTGGTCCAGTTTTGTGGAATTTATAAAGACAAGGATTTGCCTTGACGGGATAATTTTTCGCAGTCAAGACCAGATAATATTGATATTTTTAAGATACTTACATGTTATTCTATTTATCATGCAATCGTTTTTCAGTGCTTAATCATAATAAACCTTGAAAAATCAGGAAATTCAGGTGAAAGTGTATGCAAATTATTTCTTGAAATAGACTGTCTGATATCATGTTATGTTATCAGACAGGTGATATCAGGTCAACACAGGCTTCAATGCATGATAAATCTTTTTCTTCGTATATGTTTAACATTTTTCAAATACCTGTATTTTGGTTCAGTTATAAATCAACATATACCAAGACAGAAAATTGGACAAAAACTTTTTTTATTCTTCTTCTTCTCACTAATATTATTATTATCAGTATCACTATTTATTCATTTTAGTTTTTATTTTTATTCTGAACATAAATATTACAAATTTTGCTTGCCTCAAAGTAAGTCCTAGTTTAATTCCTTTAATAAAAGACTTACAAAGCAATTTCTGTCAAAATTAATGTCATAAGCAAGCAGTGGTGGTTTCAGTATGTAAATGGTGAAAAATCAAGTCTTTTAAAGAATAAAAAGTGGGAATATAGACCATGTCCAATGCTTTTATAATATTCGTTTTACTTTTTTGAGATCTTGTACGGTCTCTATGTGTGAGACAAGTCATATGCAAGTCTACCTTTTAGCCCTTGTCATACTGAATATAAACCTTGGCAAAATTGTGGTGAAATCAAATTGATGAAAGCACTGATTGTGAGTAGTATTTGGTTTGAAAAAGAGTGGAATTAAGTAAGATCAGCCTGCACATAAATGCAGACTGATCTTTGTCTGTACCTCCTGTCAAAGCAGGAACATTCTGAGCCCAGCATGGCAAGGGTTAAGCATTTTCAGCATTGTTAAACTAAGCAACAAGTTTGATCCATTTTTCCATACCTTGGTACAAGCTTATCACTCTTCCTTAAAGCTTTGACAGAGACTCTAGACCAATGTTTTGGCAATGTCTGATTTGAAGGGGCCAGGAATAGAGCCGCATCATCTTTGCTGACTGATCTTGTTCTAGTCACATCTTTCACTGTCCTGTTTCTAAGACCAACAAGCCATTCTTCATGAACCTAAAATATTAATTACTGAATCAACATGTCCTGCAAGAACTTAAATAGGGAAGTGTTATCAAATGTGACCAATCATGCAAAAGGGGACCATCTGAGAAGTGCGATTTGTATTGACTGCAAAATCTACACAGACTGATCAGGATCAAAACTTTAAGACTTTGGCAGATTTTCTGAATCTAGAATGAGCATTCTACCATACTGTATAAGCTTTTTTGAAATGAGACTTTGCTTTGACATTGATCATTCTAGATTCAGAAAATCAACAAAGTATTCAAAGTGATAAACCTAGTCAGGCTGCACAATACGCACAATGATCTGACCAGGATCAACAAATTAGTCCCTTTTCCTATGATGGGTCACATATTACAACTATTTCATGCTGAGCCATCCATATGTGAGAGTCTGATTCGCAACCAATCAACAGTTAGTATGCTATAGCAACTGCCACTTTCCAATAATAATAACAATTCTGTTAGATCAGACTGCACTTTTGCAATTCTACTGAAGAAGCTTTGTTCAACATCTCTTTATATTCATCATGTGTTTTGTTCATTCATTCATACCTTAAAGGTAGTAGACATGTAATAGTTCCACCACATTTCGTAAGCAATGAACTTTAACAGTGTTAACCAAGGTTTCCTAATGATTTTCATTAGGAAACCTTGGTCAGTCAACATTCTGAAAGTTCATGAGTTCAGAAATGTTGCAGAACTATTACGGGTCTACTACCTTAACCCAGTTTGGGCATAAATAAAATTCTTCCAATCATTCCCATCATTATTCTTCTCATTATTCTTCTTAACTTAAAACTTTTTATTTTTCATTGATTGGGATACCAGTTCTTACAGCTTAAGACTGCATCCTCTTAAGGTGGGACGTTACAGTTTTGGGGAGACAACTCGCATAGAAAAAAAAATTGTGAGGGGGCATTGTTAAAATCAACTTTATATGAAGTTGTGCGTGCACAGTGGAAGGCTTTTTTTTTCAAACAATCGTAATTTTGTCAACCTACACGCAGGATTGTCCTGAATTCAAAATAAAAACGTTCGCGAAACATTTCAGAAACATACGACTGCTAAGAAAGGTTCACTTTCTAAACGTTTGCAAATGTTTTTGCATCCTGAACTGCAGGGTTTGGCAATTGTTACGCGGGACAAAATGAAATCCGGTCATGCGTTCAGAATAACGAATCACAAACGATCATCCGAAAAATGGTAGTCTGCATTACCGTGTAAAGTATATCTAATGAGTGTTTCACACTTGTGCTTCGTTATTCCAACTAAGTGCGGGCGACGTTGATAGACCTATCACAAGCCATGCATTCAGGATGACAAAAACAGAGCAAACATTTTTGCTATTTATACCCTGCATTGCTCGCCTGTGCATGAGCTAAATGTTACTTCGCTTTGTTGTCCTGAATGCAGGGCTGTCACGTTCTCTTCATCACCGAAAGGGAATGTTTGAGTTCGGGTCATATCGTTGTAAGTATAAAAACTATCATATAATGGATGCTTATAAAAGGTAGACATCTTTCAGTTATTTGAACATTGATTGAAAAGGAGAAAAAATATGTTTTTTTATTTATGACTTCGGTAAAAACTGATACGGGATGACGAATCATATCCCAAAATAATAAGATTTTGCCACTTGGATGCGATTTCTCTCCTTTTCAGTTTACTTTTCTGCACTGTTAACTGTCTGTTCGATTTTCACTATTCTTTTTATAAATTTTCAAAATGATATGTTACTTTTGCCTTTAAAGATCCCATTTATTACGTATGTTACACGTTGTTAAAACGGAAAAGGAAAAAACATAGAAAAAGGACAATTTCAACCTTTAAAAAATTCATTTCTTCTCTCTAAATTTCCATCTTTATTTGATTCCGTTTATTTGTGTTTTTAAGAGTAAAAACGATTATTTGATAACAATTATTAATATTCCATCAATAGCTTTGCCAACATTGAATATTTCAATAAGCAATGATTTAAAAAAGCTTTTGTATTATTCGAAGAGTGTATGTATTCATGAGTTACTGCATAATAATGCTCCTTGACCAAGAAGACCCGAGATCGGGTATAAATACCGGCGATTGTACTTTTTCCTTTATTTGGCCCTGAGACTGTTGAACTCTTCTGTAATCCATAGAATCAAGAGGGATCAATGTAAAATTTAGGAAATTGTTTCCAAACCATTGTAAGATAAATTAGGTTAAAATTATCAACATAATCACAGAATTCTAAAATCTTTAAAATCAATCGAAAGTCATGTTTTCTTTCTTTTTTATTTCAAACGAGTAATCAATCATCTTATCTTCTGTGGCAACTGAAATGACATATTATTTCTATATGTAATTGCCTCATATCGAAAATGAGTTCATGGAGGAAAACCTCATGTTTTGATCAGGATAAAGGCTGTACATGTGGCGGATCCAGAGGGAATGGGGTATTCAGTCTTTCACTGGGTAATTCGGCAAAACTTTGGTAATGATGTGAAATAACTACCCCTCCCCCCCGCTTAATTGTAATTGTAGTTTAAACCCCTTTACAGAAATCCTACAACTGCAATAGGCGTTACCAAGTGCATCAAAATTACAAATGGTTTTTATTGTTGATTGGGAAATCAGGGGACGTAACAATGCCTGGACAAAATCAAATTAGAGTAGTAAATTATGGGGGGTACTGTATTTCAAACTTATGAAATTGACTAAAAGTGCCTGGATACATATACTTATATGTATTAATTTCAGTTGTACGATAGTAGGGCTAATTTTCTATTGACATATTTCCAGTGTATTTAGTATAAGTGTTTGCTTTTTTTGCCTTCAAAAAAAATTTCACTTTTTATCTTTGAGGAGCATTTGAAGCAAAATATCCACTTGTCACTTATTTATGCCCGTACTAGAAAGTTTATTATATTTTTATGTTTTCCATATCTGTGGCTATAAATATATGTTAATTTAGCAAACCAGCATTGTGATTGGTTGGTGTAACAAACAGTTTTCTTTGATATTTTCGAAAACATGGCCACCTTAAGAAAAATGTAAATATTTTTAAAAATATGCGTGGAAAGCTATGTTGATATTTTCAATATATCTGTGCATATGGATGCTCTAAAACATACATATGTTTCGCGGATATCTGGAAATCCCCCAAAACTGTAACGGCCCTCCTTAATTCTGCTTCCTGGACACAAACCAGTACTTCCACTGCATAATTTGGAAAGAACCAAGATTGATAGCCGTTCCCAAGAATTGAAATCAGGACCTCTTGGACAAGAGGATGATGTTCTTCCTATTCTGTGTTTCTCAGTGACGTCACACAACAAAATAGTCTATACCGGTAGCTTCTAATAGTGTCATGATCTTGTACTGTATTTTGGTCAATTAACCCTTTCCTGTTTTACAAAATTTTGGACCTGTCCAAATTCAAAGGTTTTGCAGACGAAAATTAAAAGTTGATTTAATTTGAAAAATAACCATTCAGTAGGTTAGAAAAAAGTGTGGAAAGAAGAAATTGCTTGTCAGAAGCAATTTCTTCTTTTTTCACAATGTTTTCTCAACCATAAAATCACAGGCACGTAAAAAGCAGGGATTAAACAGCAAAGGGTTAAAGACTTGTTGTTTATAATTACAATATATTTTATTTGAGAATATCGAAATGTTCTCTGGATAGGCTAAAACACAGTATCATCACAATTTAGTATCAATTGGATTAAACAGTTACCCTTACCAGTTTTCTTTGTAGACTAGACTTCTCAAGATACTTGAGAGTTATTTGTCAAAGCTTTCATAGATAACATGAAATTTTGATTGTTATTAGTTTTAAGTGATAAGAAAATATTGCTATTGTAATAATTGACCAACTAAGACAACAACTCTTGTCACATAATTTATCCCTTTAATTACATGGATTCATGTCTAAATCATGGATTTATACAAATCTAAAATACCTTTTTTCGGGGATTTAATTTCATAAATAATTTTACACAATACAGATGTTTTACCCTTGCTGGAGACTATACTGTTAAAGATTCTAGCAAATAAGTTCTGTAAGAATGCACATATAAAGAGACATTGCAATGTATGCTTAAGTTTTTGCAGGGAAATCTCGCTTTTCATTACGTGAAATTCTTATAATTGCCCAGAAGCAAGATCTTTCAAGAAGTGGGTATTTTACTCTAAGAATTATCAAAGCTCAAAACTATATTGTTGAAGTAGTGTCATCCCAATGATTCAGTTCTCAGGTTAAGTCAAGTAAAATTCATTTACAAAGTCGGTACAACACAACAGTACCATGGCTCTTCGTATTTTTATGGTACAAACTAGTCAATTATGAATGGGCTTCAAATAAAAATCAAATTATGAACAAAAATATTATGCATCAAAAGTTTGTTCCTTCAACTGAAAATAAACCAAATTTTACTGGTTTTGCTGGGAAAATATTATTTGCAAATGGATGTTGCCCTCCGTCATGAGCACCATAATGAGTTAGTAGGTCATATTTCCATGGTAGTTACAAAAACTATCTTGAAAGAATTTAATAAGGTCCATCCATTGAATTTTCATGTTCTTTTACATTCTGTGGTGTATATGCGGCGGGTTTCTGTTATACCTGTTATACCTGCAGCCACACCCATTGACTGCGGCCTAGGGGTTAATCGACCTAGTCATTGAAACCCCATAAACGTCTTGAAGATAAGGGTCCAAAGCATTTTTAAAACCGTTAACTGTGTCTTTTTCAATAATACAATCAGGAAGTCTGTTCCAGGCATTGATAACTCTCTGGCTGAAGAAGTGCTGTCTGATATTTAACATTGCACGTGGTTTGGCTAGTTTTAAAGAATTTCCTCTAGTTGATAATACATTATATGTGAAGAGATGGTCACAGTTGATGCCTTCTTTACCTTTAAGGATTTTGAATGTTTCAATTAAATCTCCTCTGTGTCTTCTTAGTTCAAGAGTGTTAAATGTATTTCTTTAAGTCTGTCGTGATATGTTAGATGGAAAAGTTTTGGTATGAGTTTAGTTGGTATGTGTTGTACTTGTTCCAAAAGTTCAATATCTTTTTTCAATGAAGGATTCCACGGTTGTATACAATATTCAAGCTTTGGTCTAACAAGTCCCTTATACAGTCTTGATACTATGTGGCGTTTAATCATTCCGAGAGTCATATTTGCCTTTTTAGCTGCACTTACGCATTGCTTTGATGGCTTTAAGTCGTTTGAAATTATAATTCATAAATCGGTTTCTTCTGTTACATTTTCTAGTTGTTGATTGTTCATGGTATACACATGGTTACTATTATTGTGACCTATGTGTACAGTCTTGCATTCGTTAACATTAAAAACCATTTGCCATTCCTCGGACCATTTACAGAGGTTGTCCACATCATCTTGCAAAATAGAGATTTCACTATCAGATGGTACTGAGCGATACACCTTGCTGTCAAAGTTGCATTGTTTTTATGATTCTAAAACAAGAAAATGCAGGTAATTTAGAAAGGGGTGGCTGATTGATGGAACATGATGCAAATTTGAATGCATTGATGTCTTACATAAGCTCTTGTGAGCTTTAACACCGACTTGATCTTAAATCTTAATCAAATGAGTTTACAAAAAAAAAAGAAATATTTCTACATGTCAATAATCCTTAAAATATTATTGCAGCATATTAAAGTCTTATTTTTTGCAAGATTTAATTTATGTGATTGATTTAAGTTCCCAGGCCTCAGTGGCCTGTGACTCAATTTAAGTTGAGAGTGAGACTGTCAGTGTCAGCTTACCAAGCAGATGAGTCTGTCTGCTGACAAACTTCGTTGTTGATGTTCTGGGATGTGTAGCGACTCGTGCACTAGAACGCCGGTAGACATGGTACTTCATGTCATACAACTGATCAACAATTTCAGTGAGGACACACCAACAATAACATAAATTCAATTTTTGTTTGTGGTGTGGGAGGAAATTTATTATTATTTTTGGAGGTAAGAGAGCAAGTAGGGGAGTGGACTCTGACGAAATTTTCTTGTGTAGTTACCTCCCGTTGTCCTTCCTGCGACTCTTGGATACTGTTCGTTCCTTGAAGATAATAAACGATGCAAACTGTTTGCAAATTATCATCCGCTTTGCACGTACACCTGTGTGCAAAGTGGGATATAATTACAAACAGTTTGTTACGGCTCTCGTTTGATTTCCAGACAATATATACTCTCACCGTCCACAATTTGCACAGGCGCGTTCTAGTAAGGTAGAATCTAGTGGACCCGTAAACTTGTGTTTTGCAATATCTCAGAAGCATGGGCGTATCTAGGACTTTGAAATTCATACGCACTCAGAGGGCGGCAACTAAAAAAAGGTCAAAGGCGATATGAGAACTGTGACAAAATATGAAATATCTCCGGCCGCTCTCTTTTGATGATTTGAGAGTTGGTGAATAATCAAAACATCGTAACTGCAGCTTGAATAAGCTGTAATTCTGATGTTTTGATCATTCATCAACGATATTATTCAACAGTGGATTATTTCTTTTACGCACTTGCGTAAATTGCGCAATGGGAGCTACGCCCTTAAGAAGCAATGAACTTTAACAGTATTATCCGGGGTTTCCTTATGATTTTCATTAGGAAACCTTGGTTAACATTGTTAAAGAATTTGTGGTCCGAAATGTTGCGGAACTTTCCCTATCCACTACCTTAAAAAACTGATTGAAAGATAAATTGAATAGATCAGGGTAATATGACAGTGTCTTTCACATCAATTTTAGCTGTTCGCGGTTGTTAGAAATCAAGGGCGTAGCTGCCATTACGCATATTACGCAAGTGCGTAATATAAAGAAATACTCTTTCAAAAAAAAATCTCTGATAAATGATCAAAACATCGTAACTAGACCTACAGCTTAATTTCCTTGTTCGGGGCGTATTCAAAGAAAATGGAAATAAGGGAATCGTGATCATGATATTTCATGTTCTAGGTTTTCAAAGCATACAATTTGTATAGTCCAATTTCTTACTTCTGCTAAAACGTGAAAGTGGTAAGTCGGAAACTTCGGAAAAAATTATTTATTCAGAGTTCTAAACAAATTAGAATTGATTATTTTACTAAAATCGTTTTATCTCTTTGATATTTTTCTTTTTATTTATTTTATTTTTGTTTTCGAATAATATCCGTTTTACATTAGATCTTCGTCAATCAATACCTATTTCTTATCGCTGATGACCGAGCTTATATTCATCCGTAATATCAAGTTGAATGTCAGTTCGATTTGCAAGGTAACCATTGACTTCAAGTAGTTTTATTTCCATCAACATGTTTATTATATCATCACTGATTAAACTGACTAGTGCGGGATATATATCAAAATGTATAGAAATTTTAAAATTTGATATCAACGCTGGTGCCATTGCTTTTTCAAAAAGTTAAAAGATTTATCCCAAAAGGTACATAGTGCCTATGCAATTTATTCGGGTAACGGATAATATTTCAAGACCCGAGAAGAAACGTACCCTACCCGATACCCGTGTACTCGACGGTAGGGGAGACCGTGGCAAAGTGTTACATTTTATAAACAATTCATAGATTTTCCGACAGCCTTTCTCTCTTGTATATATTCATTATATATCGACCAATTTTACAAATTTAGAACTAACAATTCTTTGATAAATAATTTCGCTATCTTATAAAATTTTGTGTGCAAACAAAAAGTTGGGAAATGTAACACATAAGCCTAACGGCCGGGCTTTTGGGTCAAAGTGTTACACATAACGGCGCAAAGTGTATTATGTTAATCATAAAAAGTACTTCGATTTGTTCTGTCATCCATGGGATAAACATTTAAGGCTTTTTGGCCAAGTAGGCCTACGCATTCAAACACAGACTTCAAATCAGGTGCATGCTAAATTTTATAATGGCTGGCTACAAGGGTGTTTTCTTTTGTGCCTAACAACCCGTTTCAATAACTTTCCTTACTATCAAGATGTCTGACCTTATACCTAAATCATGTTTTCCTTTTTTTTTTCAATAAAACTTCATTAACATTTGTCCGGCACGGGTCGATTAAAGATTTCATTTAAGTTTTTGAGGGCCTGAAAAAAACTTGAGTTGGCGCTATTATTTCATGTAAAGTAGAACTACGGTATTTTTCCAAACAGAAATATAAAATAATTCATATGAACGCTTTAAAATTAACTCCAATACCAAGTAAGCAACGGAAAAATTACGTTATGCATTCGCGGCACCTTCACTTTTGTTTATACCGACGTTGCTTGGTAAATTAATGACGTCACAAAAATTAGTGCGGGAATAGGATCGACGTCTTTATTTATGCTCTATATTAATGATAGACAAAGAAACTTATAAAGTATATAGGCCCAGGCTGGGAATATTTAAGTGAAAAAAAGGCGGGCGTTAACGGCACAAGAATCTACTTATTAGCCCACGTTTTATCTCGGTAACGCCCGGATTTTGTCTAATAATGTATGCCTATACTAACGACCTGAAAACGTACATTTTATGCAATAATCCAAAGAGCCGTCGCCATAGCGCAGTTAGTAGCGCGTCGGACTCTCAATCTAGAGGTCCAGGGCGGCAATCATTCTTTCCGACTATTTGTCTCTCACTAGCCTGGCTCCCAGGCTGTCAGTTAGTTTTAAAATTAATAAGGTAGACCACTCATGTGTAACTATTTTATTTCAAATTACCTCCCATATTCTCAAAAACTGACAGCCTGGTCAACTCTGCAGATCTTACTCCCAGAAATTCCTGGAAGAATTTGACCCCTCGGTCAGGTCACAGTCTTACTGATGTAAGATAATGATAAGCCAACCCCAGTGAAAACTCCTTAATGACCCTTATCAAATAACACAGACTGTACCTGGTCAGATATCGATTGCCAGAAAAAAAGTTTAGACAGAATAAAATAGTTGATGAAATCAAAGTACTGTAAGCACTGTAAATCAGTCATCACTGAATGGTTTGACAGACTGTTGCATTTCAAACTTTAGAAATTTGATAAACATCTTTAAAAAAAATGAAAATCCAAACAATATAAACCTAGCATAATAGCCCAAGATGGCTCACCAGAATTCAAAGTTAAGATACCTGTTAAAACATGAAATCTATAAATATCAATCGATCAAAGACTTATATTAAAGTGTCTTCTTTTCAGACAACTAAAGGTCAACTTTTGAATTTGAAAATTATGTTATATAAATCTTTTTTTAAGAGTTATGTAACAATCATAAAAAAACATTTTGCCCGGTGAACGAATAAGGAAATTGTCATGAAGGCCCATTACCCTTGTTTTTAATGGATCCTTCCCATGTCTAATCGTGGACTTGCATTTGAGCAGAAAAAATCTAAACAAGTTGCATGCAGATTGAATTCAATTTTGGCCCTTAGAGTGTTAACAAAGATATTATCATTTAGGCCTCCGTCCCACTCTTTTGAATGCAACCTCCCAATTTTCAAAAGGGTTCATCCATGTGACCTACAAAATGATGATTTAGAATCATGGATATTGAACCAATATTGTGGCATCTATAGTGTTCACAAAGAAATTACCGTTCTCTTTATCTGGTGTTTTCAATTGGTACCTTACCACTTTTGATATTCTTTCCTTGTGACAGGAAAAACAATCTGACCAAGTTTGATTAAGATTGGGACAAAATTGCCCCCACCCCCCTAGAAAGTTTACATGGATATTTTCAAAAAGCCCCCTTTTACTATGTTTTCCGATGGAACCTTTCCATTTTCAATATGTTTTATCTTTGTGACCTTACCAACTCTCTGACCAAGTCCAAGTTTCATGAAGAATGTGCCAATATAAAGGCATCTAGAGTGCTTATGAAGAAATTTACAACTAAGGCTGTCAACAGACATTCAATTATTACAAAAACCGCCTTTAGCATAATGTACTCAGATGAGCTTAAAATATCCCAGTTGCAACAGTACAAAGAATATTTTTTGGCTTTTCTGTTGGTGTTTTAAAAGTGAATGTCAAAGAATAATTTTGGCCAAGATTGATTACTTAAAACCTGATTGAGACTGCGCAATCCTACACCGGGAATAGTCGCGATTTGCTGTCCTGCAAAAGCCCTTTTAATATCACGATTGGAAGAATATTTATATTAAAATGAATGTACACCATTTGTTGATTTTTGACCAAGGTGATTGTAACGTAAATACGCACAATGAAGAGTTACAAACGCATTAATATGGCAATCCTCAAAATCTAAATTTGGACATATATTTCACTCAAAGAACATCAGATCATACACATTGGTTTGAGATTTAATCAAGAGGGACTTGCAACATGGCTTTTCATTGAGTATACACGCTGCATTAATCTGGCATAACTCATAGAGTTGTTGTGCTCTTATTCTGACTTACTCAATTAGAGACTACTTAGTATAAGTCAAAGGTCATAATGGTATTCAACCAAGAAGAAATCTTGTAAACATAGACTTTCATCAATGTTTGAATATTCATCATATTATGTTTGTGTATTTTCACCATTTCTGGTGAAATTTTGCTGCAACACAGAGAAAGGGAACATCATCTCAAATTTCTTTTAAATTCAGCTCCTCGTACCTGTGTGCATGCATTTGCATGAAACTTTCAGAGAATGTTCCCTCTTTAAATTATAAACGTTGAGCATTTTCTCTGTTTATTGATTATGTTGTTTCATAGAAGTATTTGACCTTCATGTCAAAATTATTGAAAACAAAACCCCTATCTCATTTATGCATAAATTTGCGTGAAACCTACAGAATGTTTCTTTTCGTGTGACTTTTGGCATTTTGTCATGTTGGTAATACTTTGCTGCGTCACAGTAATAAAAGGGTGTTCATGTCACGTAACTTGTTTTCATATTATATCTAAAAAAGAAATTAGTCTTGCCTGTATAATATTTCCTGCATTTATGGTATAGTTGTTTTCTTTGATGAGTACATATGTAACACAAAGAGTATGTTTGGAAACACCTAAGGTTAAGGTCACATGTCAAGGTCAAGCAACAAAATTGGTCTAGTATGGGGCATATCTCAATGATTTATATGAATTGATTGCAAAATAATTTGGCACAGTTTTCGCCCTTGTGTCATGGGAATAAATTGTTTGGATAAGCCCAAGTCTTACGTCACAGTTAAACGTCAAACGATAAGGCTGGTCTGTAGCATGTTATCTGTATTTATGATATGATTGGGTTTCAAAATAACTTTGTACAGATATTCCCTTTGGTTAGTACTAGTACCATTCCAAAAAGGTTGTTTGGGTTCATAGCATTATTTGCAGGGGTATCAGTGTCTGTCCTATTAGTAATTATACATGTATAGTTTCTGTATGAAAGAAATGTACTTAGTAAATCTGACCTGCGGCTTGAAGCATCAATAGTATATACGATATAAAATGTTATGTATGCTGCATCTAGTGGTGCCTTTAATTCTATACAAAAATATTGTTAGAGTTACTCGAATTACTTGAATGTCATTTCTATTGGTTACCATGCAAATGCATTGCTTTTAAAAAGAAGTAAAAGCATCAGTCCGCGTTCAGAGTAAAAAACGCTCTATTGTGAATATTCTTTGAATGTTTTTTCTTGAATTAGTATTATGAAAGATGAGTCACATAAAAATACAAACTAAACAACAAACGGTGGCTTTTTGTGAAACGCATGATCTGCTGTATAAAGTAATATATGTAAATGAGATTTTGGTCACATGAAATATGCCTACGTGCAGGAGCGGTATATGAGTGGAGTTCGAAATGTTGCGGGTCATAAATATCAATAAAGTTAGGCCTATTTTAAGATCATCGCGTCATAATCATTTACATAACCGAATATTGGATTTACAAATACAAACTTATCTTTGAGAATAAAAGTCTAGTTTTTGTGTACATAGTCGTCTTAGTGCGTTTGGAAAATGTTCACGAACACAGCCGGGAACTTTTAAGCAATAGACTCAAGTAACTTCGAGCGACTTAGAACAATTGTCAGAATAGACTTGATATCAATCAGAGATGTACATATCATATTGTTGTAGTTTTTACTTTTTTTGTAATTCTTTTGTCCTTTGATGGCATTTCTATTTGGGGAATTTAATTTTAGTTGGTACTCAGCAGAGTCATATTTTGGATGTTATTCATCATTTTCGTTACAAATATATTTGGTTGCTTTTCTCGTTGTCGTTTATTTAACAAGACTGATGTCACAACAATTCCAGAAATCGTAACTTTAAGAATATTGTATTGGTAAATTTTTATGGAGATTTCTCTGTCCAATGTTTAACATGAACATGTTAATGAAATGTTTAAACTTGGTTTCCTACTTTGTACAACCACTTGCGTAAAAGGGGAATGCTTTTAATGTCCTCTACTATTAATTTGTATGTTAATAGCGATGTCATTGATTTTGATAACTGCTCCTTAGCTTGAAATAATATGCTTCTCTCATTGCATGATAAATTTCACATAAATTCAGAAGTCTTCAGACCTTCATGCCAGATGGGCGCTTCAGGTTTATTTTCACCTGGTTCAGACTGTTTATTAAAAAAACAACATTTTCTCAAAATGTTATTTTCCATGGCATGGACCTTGGGCCATGTTTTTGATCAGGACCACGATGGAAAAAAGAGTTTTGGACATGGACCTTGGGCCATGTTTTTGATCAGGACCACGATGGAAAAAAGAGTTTTCTCTTTTTATCCTGGGTCTGGGTGCATATAGTGGGTAGTATCACTCTTTGAGATGCTTGTTATTTTTTAGCTATTTTAATAGTTACAACATTGTCTTACGTATGTATTTTTATATTGTAACTAAATTGTGTCATTTAAATTGGAATTGCATTTTGTTATCCTTATATTGTACTACTCTATTGTTGTATGTACTTTTTTACCGAAATCTATCTATCTATCTATCTATCTATCTATCTATCTATCTATCTATCTATCTATCTATCTATCTATCTATCTATCTATCTATCTATCTATCTATCTATCTATCTATCTATCTATCTATCTATCTATCTATCTATCTATCTATCTCTCTATCTCTCTATCTCTCTATCTCTCTATCTATCTATCTATCTATCTATCTATCTATCTATCTATCTATCTATCTATCTATCTATCTATCTATGGGACTGTATAAGTCTCTTTCTGTGATAGCTCTGATGATATTTTTTTTTATTTTGATTTTATTATTTTTTGTTTGAATCTAGTTAATATTGAATTATAATTCAAATCAAAGTCCTGGTAAAATACTCTAGGA
Organism: Fragum whitleyi; assembly: GCA_948146395.1. Lineage (NCBI taxonomy): Eukaryota > Metazoa > Mollusca > Bivalvia > Cardiida > Cardiidae > Fragum > Fragum whitleyi. The sequence goes on from OX411544.1 coordinate 31,291,043, forward strand.
AGTCAGCAAATCAAGTATTTCCTTCCTACAGCCCTGTCTAGAATTGTACATAAAGATGACCTTACAGATTAAATAATCAAATAGAAAATAGAAAATCAGACCAGGAAATGATAACAATCTTGTTATTGTAAGACATTCCATGTCCCTATATTGACCCTTGATTAACCTGCTAACTGTAAACCTGTACATGGGGCTCTGCAGAGTTTACCAGTCCCACTGATCGGCCAGTCAGAGAAAATAAGCTGATAAGAAATTTTCTTTCTCTAGTTGAATTTTGCTTATTTTGTCACAATACTTCAGATCAGTGGGACGGGAGCCAGTCTACAGTGATTTGTATAGACTACAAATGTATTAAAATCTTTGCTAACGAAAGTGATATCTGGTCATAAACGATGAAGGGAATGCTTCAGTAAGAATTAATTCAATGCTTTACGATTTTCTGACTAATTAGCGATTCTTGTTCTTTGTGTAGCAAGAGAATCCACGTGTGACAAAATGTTATGAAAATGTCCATTTTATTGGATTGCAATTATTAATATTAGGGATATTTTTTTCTCGGCGTTTATTGGAAATGCTCACCAGAAGGCCTTATTGTAAATATGTAAATGTGTCATTGTTTTCATGTATGATGTTTTATGAATAAGCTACCATCGTTGAATAAAGATATTATTATTTGTATTATTATGATCATTGTCAAAACTATCTTCAAGCAAAAATAAACACATTTAATAACTCATAATACCTTTCACAATCATGATTCTAACGTTTCGACTATTTCAAAGATATTTTTTTTTTAATTCTATCGTGGAATGAAACGAAAAAAATCAGCGTACTGTATGAAAACGCTAAGCAAAATCTTATAAAAGCGTAATTGGATACTTTCGTTCCACATCTCCGTGAAAACAACAACAACAACAACAACACCAACAAAGTATTATTATTTCATTTCGAGCGAACATTGGCAAGATATATCTAAAGAGGTTTTCATTGGATTTTATTCTACCCATACAATAAAACTAGCTGTGCACGGTTTGTGCTAATATGAACCGTCACGCAAAGAGGTACCATCTGGAAACCCCGTAGAACTATTTTTTTTATAATGGATTCGCTCCATTTTGGGTAAACGGTAGACAAAAAATTAAAAAAAAATCTTGTACATAAAGGTAGAATGACCGTGCCAGTGTCAAAATCAGTCATTTGCAAAAACATTCGATCCTCTTCAGCCTGCGCAGTCTGACTGGGGTCAACACTTTTAGAACTACACGGATGGTCCTTTTTCGCCTGACGGGTCACATATTTATGAACAATTTCGATCTGACATCAAAACGCTCGATTTTGATAACGGAACTAAAAAACTTAGTTATGAAAGGAGTAATGCCTATGCGCAGTTAACCACGCGACAAGTGATTAAAATATTCTCATTCAAATCGGCGGTTTTTGCGCAATCGAATTTAGTTTATGATGTTCAAGTCGCTTATTTCGTAAAATGCATTAGTCGTGAGATGAGTGGGTCTATCGTTGCGTGAAATAGGTTTATTACTCCCATTATTATTACCACCATGCATGTATGGGGGTCAAGAAGGGTCACGTCTGTCTAATATTCCATGTCCCTTCATGACAGCAATGTCATGCTGTCTGAAAGACTTATATTTATCATCGCCGATAATGTGATTTTCAAACTTTTATACCCTGAGCACCTTTTCGGTGATTGTTCAATGCTGCAAGGGCGTAACTCCCATTACGGAATGTACGGAATGTACGCAAGTGCGTAAAAGAAATAAACATCTGTTGAAAAATATCGTTGATGAATGATCAAAACATCGAAACTACAGCTTATTGAAGCTTTAGTTACGATGTTTTGATAATTCACCAACGGTCAAATCATGAAAGGGGAGCAGGCGGTGGACATTCATCTTTTGTCACAGTCCTCATATGATCGCCTTTATCCTCTATTTTCTTTAGTTGTCGCCTTCCGTGAGTACGTACAAAATTTAATGTCCTAGATACGCCTATGATGCTTATAGTAGAAGACAAGAGAACTTTTAAGATTATATTTTCAAAATAAATACTGACTAAAAACGGAGCCTACACCGAATGCTCATGATGATGATGATTTTGTAGTACTTTAAGGTCCCTCCGTGCACAAGGTATATATCGTGGTATGAGCCCCAGGATGCAACCTTAGCCCTGATAAATATAATTGATTTTTCCCCAAAATACAGGTTGAATTTTACAAAATGGTTTTGCTGGTGCCATATGCCAAATTGTTCTAATTTAGAAGCCAAAGATTCAAATCGAATGCTCTTAGTAGCCTTTGCAGAGTATACGCACACTTTCAAAGACGCTTTGTAAGTGTACATACTTTGCATACTCAGATTGATGCCCGAACGTAATTTGATGAAATTATTAACAAACTTACTTTCCTTCATTAACACTCTAAAGAGATGATAAATAAACAACTGAACAATCAAAGGTTTCAAAACGAGTTACCGAGGGCGGAATCTTTTATGTGTCTTTTTATATTTTTCTAGTCGTTTAGATATATGCGTTTCCTTTATATATCGAGATTAAGAGAGTAGTTATTGATTTCATAGAGGTATGAAACTTAAATCCCTACCACTGGTGCGTATGAATCCACCAGCCCGATTAGCTCAGTTGGTAGAGCACCGGACTTCAAAACCATTGGAGTTCGGCGGTGTGGGTTCGACTCCCGGGCTGGTACACTAATAAAAACTAATTGTCTTTCGGATGAGACGTTAAACCGAGGCCCCGTGAGACGGTGCTTTACACCGAGCACGTTAAAGAACCATGGCGGATCTCAGCAGTAGTTTCGTCATGTATCCTTGCACTATCCCCCGTAACAACTAACCGTCTTCTGGGGGCGTCGCATATATGGGCATGTGCTACGGTAGCGACGATAAATAAACGGAAATACACACGCGTATGAATCCGCTTTGCGTATTCATAAAGTGTTATTCGATTTTTAGTTTCATTGCTTGATGAAATCAACAAATACTCACTTCTCAACTTATAATTTCATGAAGTAATTATATAAGTTTTGTCCATAATTAATTAAGCAGATTTCTTACTGGACTACTTTTAGCAGAAGCTTACATAGCTGCTGTCTGAAAAATTGCTATCACTTATAAATGAGCATGTGTGTGACATTGGCAACATTTTGAAGCGTTCGCGAGGTGCAAACGTTGAGTAGCGTTGGTAGCCACATACTGTAAATATAAAGGTACCTGATGGTCTACAGATACTTTTAGACCTTATCTATCTACTATACGCGAAGTGAAGACTCTGGTCAGACTGTGCAGATGCACAGGCTGCCAGAGTCTTTGCTTTGTGTATATTTGAAATTGTTGGAAATCTCATGCACAGGGTCAAATAAAACCGCCTTTTCTGCCAATCAGATTGATGGACAATACTACAATAAAATCATTACAATATATACAGTTTCTTTCAAAATTCTACGCTAAAAGCCGCATGTTAAATTAAATTGTTTACAAAAGTAATTAGATGCAATTAGTGCAGTAGGATATATAATCAAGCATGTGTGTCCAAGGCGATACATTCTTTCCCTTTTCCCTCCGACATAGACCCCACAAGTTTACCAAATTTTCACACAGTCAAAACCTATTGACGCTCTTGTTGAGAATAGATCTAGAAAGCATTGTGGAAAGTGAAGAATTTGCTTAAAAGCAAATTATTCAATATCCTCAATGCTCGCTTTCCCGAAAGACCGTGGCAAAGATTTTATCTTTTTAAATTTCAAAATCTAAAAAGTGGCGTCTGCAACTTCTTTGAAACGGAACCAGGCCAAATTTTTTTTCGTCTGCTAAAAAAAACTTTGGAAAACATTGTTAGAAAATTAAAAAAAAAAGCTTTTTACAAACAATTATTTAGCTTTCCCAGATGTTTTTCCCCAAAGGACAAATATTTTTTATTTAAAATTCATCAACTTCAAATTGTCGTCTGCTCGCATCTTCTTTGAAATAAGAAATGTCTAAAATATGTTCGTCTGGTAATTCGCATAAATTCGAATAACATAATATATTTAGAGCACTAACACATACTACATACATTGCGTTTATAATTCGGAAAAACTTTCGTTCGAACGCCATATGATTTTTTAAATATCAGATATCGTCTGAAAGGACAACAGACAATCTTTGTCTGGGACAGAGTAGGGGCTGAATGTGTACGTCTTGACAACTTGACAAGATGCAATCAAAGTCACATTCCATGAGAGTTTGTGTTTAAAACAGCCGCAGTTGTGAAGTACATTTTATCTTTGTCAACAGATTTCCTCTCTCATCTCTCCGCGCCAAACTCTGGTTTTTTCCCCAGACTTCCATTGTCATATTATAAGTATTATTGCATAAAGTGTACGTTTTTGGGTCGTTATAGGCATACATTGATGAACAAAACCCGGGCGTTAACGGGAGGAAACGTGGATTTCATGATAAGTAATCCACGTGCCCTAAGCGCCCAGCTTTTTTTCCCCCTTAAATATCCTCGGCCTTTATCAGTTTCTATGTCTTATATTGATATGAGCATAACTAAAGACGTTTATCCTATTCCCGCGTTAAATTTTGTGACGTCACTATTTTACCAAGCAACGACGGTATAACGAAAGTGACATTGAAATGCTTTATGCAGTTTTTCCGGCTTGTTAGATGATTTGGAGCTTGTTTTTTTTAACCGTTTCTATGATTCATTTTGCAATCACTGTTTGAATGAAACTAAAAACTTTCTTTTAAAGCAATAATAACGTCAATTCACGTTTTTTCGGGCGTTAACAACTGCAGGGGCCCTTATAATGCTTTAATGCCTTCGTGCCTTGCACTCGGGTGCTAAAACATTTTTCGACTCACTGCAAATGTTAACTCTCCGGCTAAATAGTGAGTTTACCCTATATTTGCTAAAGGCAGCCTCGATTTACAACATACCATATATAACGTCAGGTCAAAAGTCTTTTGCATCTGGCGTCCAGTTTTTTGGTGTTGGATAACGTTTATTATTGCTTTTTTTATTTGAATGGGGTTTTACGCCGATTTCAACATTATTCAAGTTAAAAAGTGGTGGATGGAGCACCTCACAATGGATTCCTGGTATTTCTCTAACAAGTACAACAGTCACATCCTTTCTTAGCCTCAAGCTGCCATCTCATATAGATCTATGATTATCAACCCATTGGTGAGAGACTAGACTGGCTCCCGTCCCACTGATCTGAAGTATTGTGACAAAATAAGCAAAATTCAACTAGAGAAAGAAAATTTCTTATCAGCTTATTTTCTCTGACTGGCCGATCAGTGGGACTGGTAAACTCTGCAGAGCCCCATGTACAGGTTTACAGTTAGCAGGTTAATCAAGGGTCAATATAGGGACATGGAATGTCTTACAATAACAAGATTGTTATCATTTCCTGGTCTGATTTTCTATTTGATTATTTAATCTGTAAGGTCATCTTTATGTACAATTCTAGACAGGGCTGTAGGAAGGAAATACTTGATTTGCTGACTTCCTAGAGTATTTTACCAGGACTTTGATTTGAATTATAATTCAATATTAACTAGATTCAAACAAAAAATAATAAAATCAAAATAAAAAAAATATCATCAGAGCTATCACAGAAAGAGACTTATACAGTCCCATAGATAGATAGATAGATAGATAGATAGATAGATAGATAGATAGATAGATAGATAGATAGATAGATAGATAGATAGATAGATAGATAGATAGATAGATAGATAGATAGATAGATAGATAGATAGATAGATAGATAGATAGATAGATAGATAGATAGATAGATAGATAGATAGATAGATAGATAGATAGATAGATAGATAGATAGATAGATAGATAGATAGATAGATAGATAGATAGATAGATAGATAGATAGATAGATAGAGATAGAGAGATAGAGATAGAGAGATAGATAGATAGATAGATAGATAGATAGATAGATAGATAGATAGATAGATAGATAGATAGATAGATAGATAGATAGATAGATAGATAGATAGATAGATAGATAGATAGATAGATAGATAGATAGATAGATAGATAGATAGATAGATAGATAGATAGATAGATAGATAGATAGATAGATAGATAGATAGATAGATAGATAGATAGATAGATAGATAGATAGATAGATAGATAGATAGATAGATAGATAGATAGATAGATAGATAGATAGATAGATAGATAGATAGATTTCGGTAAAAAAGTACATACAACAATAGAGTAGTACAATATAAGGATAACAAAATGCAATTCCAATTTAAATGACACAATTTAGTTACAATATAAAAATACATACGTAAGACAATGTTGTAACTATTAAAATAGCTAAAAAATAACAAGCATCTCAAAGAGTGATACTACCCACTATATGCACCCAGACCCAGGATAAAAAGAGAAAACTCTTTTTTCCATCGTGGTCCTGATCAAAAACATGGCCCAAGGTCCATGTCCAAAACTCTTTTTTCCATCGTGGTCCTGATCAAAAACATGGCCCAAGGTCCATGCCATGGAAAATAACATTTTGAGAAAATGTTGTTTTTTTAATAAACAGTCTGAACCAGGTGAAAATAAACCTGAAGCGCCCATCTGGCATGAAGGTCTGAAGACTTCTGAATCTATGTGAAATTTATCATGCAATGAGAGAAGCATATTATTTCAAACTAAGGAGCAGTTATCAAAATCAATGACATCGCTATTAACATACAAATTAATAGTAGAGGACATTAAAAGCATTCCCCTTTTACGCAAGTGGTTGTACAAAGTAGGAAACCAAGTTTAAACATTTCATTAACATGTTCATGTTAAACATTGGACAGAGAAATCTCCATAAAAATTTACCAATACAATATTCTTAAAGTTACGATTTCTGGAATTGTTGTGACATCAGTCTTGTTAAATAAACGACAACGAGAAAAGCAACCAAATATATTTGTAACGAAAATGATGAATAACATCCAAAATATGACTCTGCTGAGTACCAACTAAAATTAAATTCCCCAAATAGAAATGCCATCAAAGGACAAAAGAATTACAAAAAAAGTAAAAACTATAACAATATGATATGTACATCTCTGATTGATATCAAGTCTATTCTGACAATTGTTCTAAGTCGCTCGAAGTTACTTGAGTCTATTGCTTAAAAGTTCCCGGCTGTGTTCGTGAACATTTTCCAAACGCACTAAGACGACTATGTACACAAAAACTAGACTTTTATTCTCAAAGATAAGTTTGTATTTGTAAATCCAATATTCGGTTATGTAAATGATTATGACGCGATGATCTTAAAATAGGCCTAACTTTATTGATATTTATGACCCGCAACATTTCGAACTCCACTCATATACCGCTCCTGCACGTAGGCATATTTCATGTGACCAAAATCTCATTTACATATATTACTTTATACAGCAGATCATGCGTTTCACAAAAAGCCACCGTTTGTTGTTTAGTTTGTATTTTTATGTGACTCATCTTTCATAATACTAATTCAAGAAAAAACATTCAAAGAATATTCACAATAGAGCGTTTTTTCTCTGAACGCGGACTGATGCTTTTACTTCTTTTTAAAAGCAATGCATTTGCATGGTAACCAATAGAAATGACATTCAAGTAATTCGAGTAACTCTAACAATATTTTTGTATAGAATTAAAGGCACCACTAGATGCAGCATACATAACATTTTATATCGTATATACTATTGATGCTTCAAGCCGCAGGTCAGATTTACTAAGTACATTTCTTTCATACAGAAACTATACATGTATAATTACTAATAGGACAGACACTGATACCCCTGCAAATAATGCTATGAACCCAAACAACCTTTTTGGAATGGTACTAGTACTAACCAAAGGGAATATCTGTACAAAGTTATTTTGAAACCCAATCATATCATAAATACAGAAAACATGCTACAGACCAGCCTTATCGTTTGACGTTTAACTGTGACGTAAGACTTGGGCTTATCCAAACAATTTATTCCCATGACACAAGGGCGAAAACTGTGCCAAATTATTTTGCAATCAATTCATATAAATCATTGAGATATGCCCCATACTAGACCAATTTTGTTGCTTGACCTTGACATGTGACCTTAACCTTAGGTGTTTCCAAACATACTCTTTGTGTTACATATGTACTCATCAAAGAAAACAACTATACCATAAATGCAGGAAATATTATACAGGCAAGACTAATTTCTTTTTTAGATATAATATGAAAACAAGTTACGTGACATGAACACCCTTTTATTACTGTGACGCAGCAAAGTATTACCAACATGACAAAATGCCAAAAGTCACACGAAAAGAAACATTCTGTAGGTTTCACGCAAATTTATGCATAAATGAGATAGGGGTTTTGTTTTCAATAATTTTGACATGAAGGTCAAATACTTCTATGAAACAACATAATCAATAAACAGAGAAAATGCTCAACGTTTATAATTTAAAGAGGGAACATTCTCTGAAAGTTTCATGCAAATGCATGCACACAGGTACGAGGAGCTGAATTTAAAAGAAATTTGAGATGATGTTCCCTTTCTCTGTATTGCAGCAAAATTTCACCAGAAATGGTGAAAATACACAAACATAATATGATGAATATTCAAACATTGATGAAAGTCTATGTTTACAAGATTTCTTCTTGGTTGAATACCATTATGACCTTTGACTTATACTAAGTAGTCTCTAATTGAGTAAGTCAGAATAAGAGCACAACAACTCTATGAGTTATGCCAGATTAATGCAGCGTGTATACTCAATGAAAAGCCATGTTGCAAGTCCCTCTTGATTAAATCTCAAACCAATGTGTATGATCTGATGTTCTTTGAGTGAAATATATGTCCAAATTTAGATTTTGAGGATTGCCATATTAATGCGTTTGTAACTCTTCATTGCGCGTATTTACGTTACAATCACCTTGGTCAAAAATCAACAAATGGTGTACATTCATTTTAATATAAATATTCTTCCAATCGTGATATTAAAAGGGCTTTTGCAGGACAGCAAATCGCGACTATTCCCGGTGTAGGATTGCGCAGTCTCAATCAGGTTTTAAGTAATCAATCTTGGCCAAAATTATTCTTTGACATTCACTTTTAAAACACCAACAGAAAAGCCAAAAAATATTCTTTGTACTGTTGCAACTGGGATATTTTAAGCTCATCTGAGTACATCATGCTAAAGGCGGTTTTTGTAATAATTGAATGTCTGTTGACAGCCTTAGTTGTAAATTTCTTCATAAGCACTCTAGATGCCTTTATATTGGCACATTCTTCATGAAACTTGGACTTGGTCAGAGAGTTGGTAAGGTCACAAAGATAAAACATATTGAAAATGGAAAGGTTCCATCGGAAAACATAGTAAAAGGGGGCTTTTTGAAAATATCCATGTAAACTTTCTAGGGGGGTGGGGGCAATTTTGTCCCAATCTTAATCAAACTTGGTCAGATTGTTTTTCCTGTCACAAGGAAAGAATATCAAAAGTGGTAAGGTACCAATTGAAAACACCAGATAAAGAGAACGGTAATTTCTTTGTGAACACTATAGATGCCACAATATTGGTTCAATATCCATGATTCTAAATCATCATTTTGTAGGTCACATGGATGAACCCTTTTGAAAATTGGGAGGTTGCATTCAAAAGAGTGGGACGGAGGCCTAAATGATAATATCTTTGTTAACACTCTAAGGGCCAAAATTGAATTCAATCTGCATGCAACTTGTTTAGATTTTTTCTGCTCAAATGCAAGTCCACGATTAGACATGGGAAGGATCCATTAAAAACAAGGGTAATGGGCCTTCATGACAATTTCCTTATTCGTTCACCGGGCAAAATGTTTTTTTATGATTGTTACATAACTCTTAAAAAAAGATTTATATAACATAATTTTCAAATTCAAAAGTTGACCTTTAGTTGTCTGAAAAGAAGACACTTTAATATAAGTCTTTGATCGATTGATATTTATAGATTTCATGTTTTAACAGGTATCTTAACTTTGAATTCTGGTGAGCCATCTTGGGCTATTATGCTAGGTTTATATTGTTTGGATTTTCATTTTTTTAAAGATGTTTATCAAATTTCTAAAGTTTGAAATGCAACAGTCTGTCAAACCATTCAGTGATGACTGATTTACAGTGCTTACAGTACTTTGATTTCATCAACTATTTTATTCTGTCTAAACTTTTTTTCTGGCAATCGATATCTGACCAGGTACAGTCTGTGTTATTTGATAAGGGTCATTAAGGAGTTTTCACTGGGGTTGGCTTATCATTATCTTACATCAGTAAGACTGTGACCTGACCGAGGGGTCAAATTCTTCCAGGAATTTCTGGGAGTAAGATCTGCAGAGTTGACCAGGCTGTCAGTTTTTGAGAATATGGGAGGTAATTTGAAATAAAATAGTTACACATGAGTGGTCTACCTTATTAATTTTAAAACTAACTGACAGCCTGGGAGCCAGGCTAAAATCACTGGTCAAATTAGCAATTTTGGACAAACCCCTCCCCCTTCATGTCCAATGAAAAAGTCATTAGAAACTTAACCGAGACAATTACGCTTGAAGAATTTGGTTATTTAAATGGGCTTTTCAAGAGGAAAAATATTTATTCCTTAGATGAAGTATTCTGACATTAATCGCAATGTTAAGGTATCCTTTAAAACTCTGAGAAAATCCGGAGCATAATGTTACGCGGGACAAGAAAGTACGCTTTGCGGAATACTTTGTCCTTTTCTAATCCCTTAGGTTCACCGGACTTCTTAAACTATCTCTTTACGATTCGTTTAGTGGCGGATCCAGAGTTTCTAAAAGGGGGGTTCGATGTCGGCCTGGAATTCGAGTAACTAGTCCCATAGTATCCCTATCTTTAAAGATGGTGATACTATGGGACTAATTGCTCAAATTCTGTTCATCAGGGCCCGAGGTTATAAAACTTTTCTCAGGCTCAATTCAAATTTTTCTCAAACTCAATTTGAGATTAAATCCTTAATTCTGTTTTATCACTCATTTGAATGTATTTACATAAAAGATGATATTAATAAGTTGTTATAAATAACAACTTATTAATATAATCTTTAATTTTCATACATTTATTTTGATTTAAAATTTGAGAAAAATGAGCCAGAGCCTGAGAAAAAAATTATAACCTTGGGCCCTAATATATTTTATTTGTAGAATTTCACGTGCTTGTGATTAGAACACCACAAAAAGGGTGTCAACCGCCGGGATACTTGAAGAAAAAAGAAATACAAATATAGAATCATTAAAAAAATGTATCCCGTCAGACAAAACAGCAGACGTAACTTGGGGGGGAAACTTGAAAAATAAGCATGAGCGAGACATTTCCAACAATTGCGTGATTGGCAGATGTTGAGAAGTCTGGATTGCCACATAGTATATGTAAGCAACTAAAACATTCTCGGATTGTGAATAGGAAAATTTGGTCCATAGCTATCTATAGATCGCAAAGTGAAGACTCTGATCAGACTGTGCAAATAACGTTGCGCATATGTGAACTTGTTAATCTCGCACTAATCTTCATCATCAGCGGCTGCAAAGGCTGATCTCAGTTTTAACGTTTCGCACGGATGCTCAATTCATTGATATGACATGCTTAGGATAAAATCGGCTTCGCTTTTCAACGATATAAATTATGATGAAAATTACACGGCATAATGTCTCTACGTTTGTGGTTGGAATGGTCGTATTTGTCTCTTAATAACAAAATAATATATCCTCTTAAAAGGGTTAATGTAGACAGATATTTCTGTCACACGACGACCCGTTAAAATGAAAACGTATAAGTGCAATACTAATAGCTACAATAAATCAACGACACCATTTGGGTAACAAAATGACCACTCTTGTCTGTTATATACATATACATGTATGAAATCATTGGCAATTTTCGAAAACAAATTAGATCAATTCTTTAGACCGTACATCTTTTGAAATTGTTTGGGAGCGAGGGGGGGAGGGGGGGGCTGGAGGGGGGGGGGGGGGGGTCCCACACTATATATAACTCGTAAACCTATTATATCTATCTATTTTCTAAATGTAAATTATATAGGGCCTAATGTAAATTGGATAATTCTCGCGTTTGTGAATGTTAACTAGTTTTCGTCCCAAGAACATTGGAAACTTTAAATACTGGCCCACCCATTTGGTTAATGTTTATATCCAGTCAAGTTTATCATTTAAATTCTTACATCATGAGTTATTTATTTCAATTTATTTTCTCTCAATTTTCTCCCACGAATTGCACATGTGCATTCGACATGCATTAACCATCATTCGCGAGAATTAAAACATGCCGTTTTTCTCCCATTTATAAGGATTATCGAAATCCTAAAATTCCACATGTACGTGTAAACAACTACGAAATAAGACTGCCTAAAATCTGCCCTGTGTTCAGGATGTAAAAACGTTTCGCAAGCACTTTGAGATGATACCCCGCTTTGCACGTGCACATACGTGCAAAGCGAGGTATCATTTCGAAAACGCTTCGCTAACGTTTTCAACCTGAACTTGCAGGGCTGATTCGGCCAGTCTCCGTGTTTATTACATCGTTGGTGTTTTTGCCCTGTCAACTTACTGACAGTTGAAGGTCCAGTCTTAATGAGGCAAATAATAACGTTAAGTGCTACTTTGTTTCAACCATGGCAGTAAGTCCGTGTAAAATAACGGAGCTTCATATGATGGCCTAAATCTACCACCATTGATTGAATGGAGTTTAACGCCGCTTTCAACATTATTTCAGTTATATCGCGGCGGCTGGAGCACCTAACAATGGATTCCCGGTATTTCTATCACCAGTACAACCACTACATTCTTTCCTAGCCTCCAGCCGCTATCTCACATAGGTCTACGGTTATCAACCCATTGGTGAGAGACAAATAGTCGGAAAGAATGAGTGCCGCCGTCGGGGATCGAACCCGCGAACTCCAGATTGACAGTCCGACGCGCTACCAACTGCGCTATGACGGCAAATCTGCCACCACTTTCAATGAAAGATTGATGCGTAATACATGTACACGTATTTTGTTTAATTATTTCAGAATCGGTCTCCACAATTGTCTTAACGGAGAAGATTACCAGGTTTAAACTAGAGTGATAAATTGAATTCAATTAGAAAAGAGAAATTACGAATGTAAAAAAAAGTGGGAAGAATTGTCTCGACAAAATTTCCGTTATTCGGAAATTTCACTGCAAATTCAAAGAAAGGGAAAGGGAGGAAAAATCCTGTTAGCAAAAATATTTGTTAGAATATGAGATGCTACTCTGTGAAAATTTCCTTTACACACTTGAAATAGGTACAGTTATTTATTAAACATAAATGGAGAAAACGATTTAATCCTATCTAAAACTGTCTTTAACCTTTATCCAATGGTGTTTGTTTTTACAAAAAAGTAGTTGTTATCATGTTTAAGCTTATTTCAAGTAAATTTGTTGTATTTGTTTTAACTTTTTTAACTATCTTTGTTTCTTCTCAGAGGATGAAAAGGTCTTTGAGTACCAACCAAAGAAACACCTATGAATATCAGTCAGTCCTGAACTGTACTCATTGTTTAAAGTTATGATTTGTTAACTTATTAATAGTATTTTGAACCATAACCTGAGAGATTAGTTTTTATCATATTTGAAGCCATAACCACTTCCGTGGTTGACACTTATGTCGTTATGTATAGGATAGAAAACGATCGCCGTGGTATATGGGAAATAGACACGAGCGTCAGCGAGTGTCTATTTTCCATACACCGCGGCACGTGATTTTCTATCTGACTTAGACCACGCTTTTCTATCAGTGTCTGTATTTTTTACCCGAACCTTTTTACAATAAAAAAAAGGGGTAAAGCTCGCTTTGATATTACTAAAAATGTGTGTAATAATGCTGAAATAACTTATGAATCTCTTGTCGTTACTTTTGTAGATCTTTTGCATTTTTTGCGACTGTAAAAAGTGTTTTGGAAAGGCGCTAATATAAAATGGACGATATCTTTTTGCAATGGCGCGGCACGCAAAACCTGTCGAGATTCACATGCACGACATACTACAGTTCCGCAAGTTTATGTGAGTATCGAGAAACCGTTATTGCCTGTCATTTTCAATGTAAAATTGATCTTTGACGCCTCACTATAAATTGTACAACTGTACCACCGTATATCTGTAAATACAAGGCTCGGAGTTGTATCAGTGATTTATACTTTTGAAATACTGTTCTCTAATTGGCCAATTCGCTTCAAGCGTGGTCTAATCAATTTTATAACACTGCAGGATGAGAAATATTTAGGTATAGGTTAAAGGAGGTCTAGTGCCCTATTAGTATAATTCATAGATAACTTCTGTTTAAGGTTTAGAAATTAAAGTAAAACTTTTTATATTAAACAATTGCTCCATAGTAAATTGCATACTAAAAGTCTTTATAAATATTATTTTTGTAACGTAATTTCTACATCTAAAGCGAATAAGAATCTTATTTATGAAGTTTATTTTTTAAAGGGAGGTAATAATTGCATGACTATGTCTACGACTATGTTTAAGTATAGTACAATGTCTTTTTTTCCTTCCGACTTTCTTTCCAAAAGGAATTGAGAATCCTTACAATTGTCGGTTTATCTTTTACACGAGAACCTATTGTTTACCTTCAAGAGTTTCGATGCTTGTAAAATCACTCACTATCGACATCTTATTACAGTATTGCGGCTGATATTAGACTTTCTGCTCGGAGCTAGTTTTGCTTAAACTGTAGTTAACCAATTCTAAACGTATTTTGGGAAGGATGGAGCCAGTTTTTATTCATCGATTAAGATTTTTATGATTTCTGTTAAAAAACGCAATGACTTTTCCAGAATAATTTAACAACTAAACCCGCCTGTCGAATTGTAAACAAGTGCATGACGGATCTGGTCCCCCCTTGACCACGGCAATATCTACTCGTCAATTGGAGTGGTATCTAGGTTTGAATATTTAGCTATCATTTATTTAATTTTCAAATAGAATTTTGAATTGATATGGTTTTAAAGATTGAAAAAATGCAAAGTAGAATGGCCCCAATGAAATATCTTCCGTGCCTGTCGCATTTGGTATTCGGCAATATTCGCTTCTGAGACAGAAGAATACGAAACGTTTTCGCTGGGAATAAGTACACCGAATATTCGAGTGTATCCGTACAAGCCCTACTTCAGCCAACGCAATTTTACAGAAATTCATCCCTATTCAAATAAAAGTACAAGAAAGGTTGTACATGTAAAACACATGTCGAATCATTCTTAAAACCCGTCTCTAGACTGACTGTCGCTAGTTGAAAAGTTATGTAAAACCGCGTTACCGTTTCTAATGACGCAAGGTGTCTTGATGTGACATTCGTCTCAACTCGGCCGATTCCTCTAACCTACATTTAAATCGGAGCCGTCGGAGATCGCCCGAGTATTGCCGAATGTAAGTTCAAGAGGACATGACCTAAATAAACACGTATTTCCGGCTAATTACTACAAGTTGCACCAGCGAAGGCTTGGGTCAAAAACATAGTATCTGTCTCTACGGTGTCTAGACACAAACTTTGTTTTTGCTTTAAATTCTCGACAAGCTTACGCCGATCAAAAATTCCCTTGATAAACATTGCAAGATCATTTTGTGTTTTTCAAGGCGAATTTTCATTATTTTCACTTGATAAAGAACACTAGTATCATGCCATTAAAGAAAATATTAGTGATTTTGCTGAGAAAAATATATAAAGATACTAAATTGAATTTTAAGAGGCGCTACTTTATTTAAAATGTATTAACATCCAACATGATTTTCCTGACATGGTATATAACACTGGTGAACGACGTTCGTTCACCAAAAATGGAAATAGTTTTTTACAAGCCTTTTCTGTGTGACTTGGGGGGGGGGGGGCTACACTTTTTTCCGTGTGTAGATTTTTTTTAAAATTTTATATTTCAACCTTAAAATATTGTCCTAAAGAGTTTTCAACTTGGATCAGTGTGGAATTTTATTACTCAAAGATAAAAACCAGCCTGACTTTAACACTTCAAGCTTCAATGAACAATGAGGCGAATGTCCTCGACTGAGCAATTCTTGATTGACAGGTTGCTTTTCTGCGTTCAGGATGAATAAACGATGTAGACCAATCGCAAATTACACCCCGCTTTGCATACATGTGCACGCAATTGTTTAAAATACATTTCCGAATGATTCAAAACGGTTTGCGTCTGCAAAATAAATTGTTGTAGAGAAATTCGTTTATGGACAGCTTCGATTTCGTAGCTACAGCTTGAATAAAGTAGTCACGAGGCTCAAGTCGCCAATCATCTAAAATGTTTGCAGCAAAATAGCGAAAAATGACGGACGTCGATTTCAACATCCTTCCCAGTATGCGATTTCAACATCCTTCCCAGTATGAATGAGTTGGTTGGGCAATTTAATTTTTGATAAACTGCTGGAATCTGTAAAATGACGCTTGACCTATCCAGGAGGTTTGTTTCTTCGAATTCATTTCACTATTGTTATTGTAAACAAATGTGTTTTTCGTGTATATAAAACATGAAATATGCATTATGTACAAGTAATTGATGAATGAAACACAACGGTAATTAACCTTTCATCATTATAGATCGGGTCTGAATTACAATATTGTGACCAACTTTATGAAAATAGACGATTATATGTCTGGCAGTTGAAACTGTTCTATTCATATGAAAAAAATATGTTTACATGTCCATACAGAACTAGACTTTTCGTAGGGTTCTGCACTAAGGGGAGTCCGGGAGTCCGAGACTCTTTATTTACCAGTTGGGACTCCTTACATCTGCAAGTTAAGAGTCCAATGGACTCCAAAGGTCATATGATAATATTTTGAAAACAAATGCACAGAGCAGTGTTGTTTCTAACACTCCCCAAAACTGTAGATCTTTTCACTACAAAAGTTGTCGAGGAAAACTTTTGCTTGCACCCTGTAGTGTTTTGAGATAAAAAAAAAAACTCTTCATTGAAAGAACATCGTGGAAAAGACGAAATTGCTTATAACAAGCAATTTCTTCTTTTCCACAATGTTCTCCCATTATTAAAATTCGGACTCTTAACTTTTAGCTTGAACTCCTTGATTCCATGTGTTAGGAGTCCAATTGACTCCTTAATGTCAGGAGTTAGTGTCAACCCCTGTTTCCGAGGCCTTTTTCGGTTGTTTCTTTTCTCAAAGTCAGCCCTGCGTATAGAATGACAAAACATGGAAAGGTATTTGCAAATTATACCCCGCTTTTCCCGCTAGAGCACGTGCAAAGCGGTTACAATTTGCAAATGGTTTTTTCTGTTTTTGTCATCCTTAACGTAGGTCAGGGCTCTAAATAAGACGGGTTGACGACCATCTAATTTTGTCATTCCTCGTTCACACCCTATGTTGTAAATATTGGACTCGTCTTGGTGAGACCATACCAATTAGTCTTCACATCATAGAGTTGGCAAATAAATAATTTCTTTTAGATGAAGAGAGTTTTGTTGATTTCATTGAGGTATGAAACTAAAATTCTATTCTCAATGTATGAATTCATACATGAGTGTGATTAGGTTTTTAGTTTTATACCTCCGTGAAATCAACAAAAAGTCACTCCATATCGTATGATTTGATTTCTTGAAGCAAAATTAAACCCTCAAATACATGGATTGTTAATGGAACTACTTTCCGCGAAAGCTTACAAAATAGCTGCGTACTCAAAAATGTTCTCATTGAGTAATGAAACCAATTTTTCAAGCCAATCAGAATGTAGAAATATTGATTTGCACAACTGAAATTCAATTATTTTAATTCGAAATCGAAATTGCCTCCTCTTTCGAGAGCTACACGCTGAAGTTTTGAAGTAGGACGAGTTTTTGACAAAGAATTTTGGAAATGCCTTTCCAGAGCATAATCACTCGAGCCTTTGTTTATATGTTACTGTACATGTCGAGGGTCAGTGACACACTATTGTGAGTGCCTATCAATATGTAGGCACTTACAATAGTGGTGCACTGACCCCTCGATTTGAAGTCAAAAGGATGAAATTGACACGGTCATCTTGTTTGGTTAACATATACAGTAAAACTTGGGTTAAGCGACCACTAAGGGGACCATCCAAAAGTGGTCGTTTACGGGAATAGTCGCTTAATACAAAATATTGTGATAATTGCGAGTGTTCATTTTGGTAGCATGTATAGATTGTCGGTCAAGCCGTGCTGAATCCTATGATGTACGAACCCATTAGAATCGTCTTATTGCGACGATTCTAATGGGTCCCAACATCATAAGATTCACTTATAACAAATTATTTGATAAGAATGTTCTCTTTTTCAGAGATTTTGCTTAAAGTGAAGGGACTTTTTACGGTGGTCGCTTAATTGAATTTGTCGTTTAATATATGTGGTCGCTCGAGCAATATCGACTGTAGAACAAAGCATCAAAAGCATTTTGTCTCGTCATATTAGAGAAAATACTGACTTAGTGATGAGCGTCCCTTGAAAGTGTCGACCGGAACGTAACGGTTCTTTTTTCGTGGCCCGACTTTATTATATCCATCATTCACCATTGGTCACATACTTTTATCTCAAATGTTGCGGTTAGGGGCATGAATGACAAAGACAATGTAGAATGGCTCATAAAAAACGCATGTCGTTTTACACAAAGAAAAAACCTTTCCGCTTACTAGGAAATCATACATGTCATATTCTTATACATGTTATCCCTAGTCAGGATTTTCTTTCAACCAAGTAAGCCAAGTAAGTAACAAACTTCAATTTAAAGAAATGCTAATTTAAGAGAATATAGCATACAGCTGCTTCATTTTAGATAGAAAAAATATCACTTCAACAACTTAATTCAAGTTAAATGAGCATGTGCGTGACATTTCCAACAATATAACATGTGCGAAAGGAACAAACTTTGAGCGGCCTAAACAGTCACGTAGTACAAAAAGGCTAGTTACCGACATCCTTAAGAGGGGTTAAGCTCCTATCTATCTACAGAGGGCATAGCAAAGAGTCTGGTCAGGCTGTGCCGATGCACAGACTGGCCAGAGACTTTGCTTTGCACACACGTGAAATTGTTGGAATGGAAATGTCAGACACATGCTAAAATGAGACGTTTTGGTATAGGCCACAGTCCGGATACAGCATTTCGGTCCTTTTTATAGACATGTGCTTCCCCCTTTTTCACGCCATGACCTTAATGCACCTCATTTCCTTGTCACCAACACGAGTCAAGACGAAGTGTTGTAATTATTGCATGGCGGCATATGTCGACATTACATGAGTGTAAGTTGACAGATCTATACGTATCAATATCATTGGAGCGGCCGTGAATCACCGAATCAGACGCGATACCGGTGTTATAATAAGTGACCCATCATGCTTAATTGAACCATCTTCGAAATAATATTTGTAAAAGGGATAAGTTCCGGTAGAGGTCAACCAGATGTCTTATTTCTTAAATAATTATATAGTAAGATAGAATGATCATTCTAGATACGTAACTTATTCTACGTTACAAAAAGTGTCGACCCTGGTCAGTCTGCGCAGTGCGCGCAGTCTGATCAGGGTCGACACTTTTCGCACTTCCCAGATGGACTTCATTTCTTGTCACGGGTCGACACTATTTGTCTTCATTTCTTTTCACGGAATGTTGAAAGCTGTTATGAAATCACCTGTGGCAATTCAGACCTAAGTCAAAAAGGAATTACGGGGTATGCCAAGGTCCGATTTAATTGCAATAGTGTTGAAAGCGATATCAAACCTAAATCAATCAATCAACCACCCAATCAATAAATCAATCATTCAAGCACTCGATGATAGAGTGAGGTTTGTGAAATAATGAACTTCCAAAATAGTCTCTGAAAAAAGCCTGGCCAGTGCGCTTTTGACATAAGTTCTGCGTATATATTTACACTTGATTCGAACATACCGAAAATTTGTTTATTCAATTTATCTCGCATTTTTTTCTTGGGCATTTCTTTCTAGATCCTGTCTTCCACAATTGAGCTGATAATCGTAGACCTATAGGATAGCAGCTGGAGGCTAGGAAAGGATGTTATGGTAGTATTCGTGTGAGAAATGACATGAATCCATTGTTAGGTGTTCCAGCCGCCTTGATACAACTGACAGATTGTTAGAAGTGGCGCAAAACCCCATTCAATACAAAAAGCCAGTGTATATCGGAATTTAATCCACTAGCTCCCTGGTTATCAAACGAATGAAGACCAGCGACTCGGTCTATGACAAATGAGTGACGGAAGACACATTTCCGAAAGTCGTAAAATTACACTGAATTAAAAATTATTACGTTAACGACTCCAAGTTTGCGAATCACAAAATGGATAAAAATCAAAGCACTGCGAGTACAAGGGACACGTGACAAATAGGCCGAAGTTGTGTGAGTGACTTTGTAGCTAGATTAATGACAGTCAGTTTAATCTAGATATTCCAGAAAAGGGCAACTATACGAACATTTATAAACATATACTCGTACCATATAATCTAAATTTAAAAACGTCTTTTTTTCTGTAAGTCAATAAAATAAATAAGTGACTTAAGGAAATGACAATTGGCGGACAGTTCATGACATCTGACGGGCATCTTTGAATGATAATGATAATAAAATGATTTGATACACGAAGTTGTGATGTTTAAATACAAGTTATTCCTTAAAATAGGCAATATTTTTAATAGATGCCTAAAGATCCCATGGAAGCATGCTTTATTTCGAACGTAAATGAAAACATTTTTATTTTGATATGGCAACCGGCTGTCATCTAGGATTTAGTACCTGAACAGAATCGAGCAGTTAGTACAACTGCAGATTTTGATTTGACATATTAAAAGCCATTCGAAAGATTTATTTAAGACGATGATTGTAGTAAATTACTATTAAGGTAGTGGACTCGTAATAGTTCCGCAACATTTCGGACCACATATTCTTTCACAATGTTAACCGATGTTAACCGAGGTTTCCAAATGAAAATCATTTGGAAACCTCGGTTAACACTGTTAAAGTTCAATACTTATGAGATGTTGCAAAACTATTACGGGTCCACTACCTTAAGAATGTCATTTGGCGACCATCTTCGATTACTATGATTAGAATTGTTAATTTGCCGAAATTACTGGTTCTGACAACCAAAATAGATAACTGTAGGAAACAATGTTAAACACTGCATTGCACTCGAAAACTTACAAACTTATATTTTTCAAGTTATTAAAAACGTTGCATTTGATTATAGGCAATTGGCGTTTGTTGGGGTGACTTTTGTCTGAATGGATCAGGACCCGAGGTTAAGAAACTTTTCTCATGCTCAACTGAGAATTTTCTCAAACTAAGAATTTAAAAAACTGTATGAGCGTTATCTATATCTATCTATAACAATGTATTAATATCATCTTTTATATTCATACATTTTTTTACAAAATCATTACAGAATTACAGCTTTAAATCTCAATTTGAAATTTGAGTTATTTAAGAATGAGAAAAGTTTTATAAGAGTTTGATTTCCTTTTCCCTGTTGTCAGGGTTCAGATTTTACAAATCAACAGGGATTGCTCATCGAACTGATGTTTTTATGGGCGATAAAATTTTAAATCATTGAATTTCGTTCAGTAATTTAAATTCATTATATTCGAGCGCCTGTGTAAGAAAAAGATGGGTTCTTTATGAACATTTTATGATTGACTCTTGGCTTGATCATTAACTATAAAAACGCCTATTTTAAAAACGTCTTTAAAGATATTTAACAAATGATGCTTAACCATGTTTAAGTTTATTTCTATTTTGAATTAACCAACTTCTATTCTAGAATCGTCGATTTATAAAGAAAAGGCTTTCCCCCGGAGTACAAACCATTTTCTCCAAACGGATTTCTATGATGTCTTCGTTTAAGGTCTCATCCGAAAGACCATTAGTTTGATAGTGTGCCAGCCCGGGAATCAAACCCATGCTATCGAACTTCATTTTTTTAGGCAGGTGCTCCTCCGACTGATTTGTTTAGTTCCGTTTATTTATCGTCGCTACCGCAGCAAATGCCCATATGAGCGACGCCCCCACCAGAAGACGGTTATTTGTCAAGGAGGATAGTGCAAAGATTCATGACGAAACTACTGCTGAGATCCGCCATGGTTCTTTAACGTGCTCGGTGTAAAGCACCGTCTCACGCGACCTCGGTTACGTCTCTTCCGAAAGACTATTAGTTATATTAATGTGCCAATAGTTTTGATGTCCGATGCTTTACCGACTTTGCTAATCGGGCTAACTGGGCCTTTTGTGAGGCCTTAAATACGTATTTAATGTCAGCAAGTCACCGGGCTCCGTATCAGATTTACTCAACCACAGACTGGTGATGCAAAGGAATCCCTTCTTACATTTTAAATTTGGCCACTAAAATACTCCAAGAAGACACGTGGTTTCAACGGAACTCCTAAAATAAGCAAACTGACGTTACGGTGATAATTTTTGTCTGGTTTAATTTCATATCATTCAGGAAAATGTCTTCTTTATTTTAGTTTAATGGTTGAACTTTGAACCAATAAAAATTGTATACATCTTTATTGCACGCACTTGTTTTGGCAGTGTCATGCCGTTTTCCGTCCAATTTTGAATTGCTATCCATCTAGTCTTGTCACGCTTATGAAGGCGAATATTGCTAATTGCGATATATCGAATCTTCCGTTATAACGATTTTCTCGTATATACATTAACATCTATTTTCTTCCGTCCTTTGGGTATTTTTTAGAAGCGACACGTGCAAGACGGTCGATGCATATGCCTCACTGTCGCCCGGAAACAAATACATGTATTCGACTCCACCGGTATTCGAACCAGAGACCCCCTTTTTCCCGAAGCGAGTGCTCTTCATTATCGTTTTATACTACCCTAATGTTTATACCCTATCCGGCTAGAGATGTGAATGCTTTTTGTTTATGTGGTGAAGGTTTGGAGTCGGATGGCTGTTGATAATAAAAATAGATTGACCTAACTAAAACATTTATTTATAAAGAATTAAATTTTTCACTCCAATAATTTCCACCATTTTGTTTGAAATGTTTTTGTAAAATCGACAACTTTTACGTCGTATTTATAGGTTGAAAAACGTAAAGGTTGCTCCCAACGATTTTTTGTATGTTTCATGTCTATTACTACATATAAATAACCGAGGTTTTGAGCCTGTGCGTGACATTTCCGAAAATTTCAAATGTTTGCAAAGCAAAGACTTTGGCCAGTCTGTGCATCCGCACAGTCTGACCAGAGTCTTCACAATGCATTTGTAGAAAGATAAGTCCTGAAAGTATCTGTAGACAGTAAGACAATCCTATACTTACACTAAGTAAATGTCTGGGGTGCTAAATGTTTGTACCTCACGCAGGTCATCACGGTCAAAATGTTTGAAATGTCACGCGCAGGCTCTTTTAATTTTTTTCGGGGGGGGGGGGGGGGCGTCATGACGGAAGTCAAGGGGCGGAGCCATCAATCCAACAATCATATTGCAAAGGTTTGCGTCCAGGATGATTAGTTAGTTTGTTATAATGGGGTTTGGTGCAGCTTTTAACATTATTTCAGTCATATTGCGGTGGCTGGAGCACCTAAAATGGATTCCTGTTATTTATCACACCAGTTCTACCATCACATCCTTTCCTAGCCTCCAACTGCTATCCCACATAGGTCGACGATTACCAATCCATTGGTGGTAAACAAATAGTCGGAAAAGATAGGTGCCGCCGTCGGGGATCGACCCGGGACCTCTAGCTTGACAGTCCGACGCGCTACCAACTGCGCTATGACGGCGGTCCCCAGGATGATTAAACGATGCGAACTGTTTGACAATTATACCCCACTTTTCACGCAAGAGCACGTGCCTAGCGGGGTATAATTTAGAAAAAAAAGTTTGCAAAGTTTTGTCATCCTGAACGCATGGTATGTATAACTTTTTGCACACATACATAGGGCCTACGACCAGAAAAACTAATGAATGGACAGGCAGACAGGTTGATTCAAACCTATTCCTCTAATAAAGCCTTTCGTGAATTTTTGGAATGTGATAAGCAGATCGCTGCTATCAATCAAAAATTCGATTCACCAATCAGAATACTCCTTTATGATGCTTTTTACCTCCGTCATTCTCCGCCATTTTGTTTAAATGATTTTCGTGAGTGGGAGACTTAAATTTCATAACTACAGCTTGAATAAGCTTTAGTGATGACATTTGGTAACTTTCAAAAGGTTTATGGCTTGTTTCATGTCTGTGACAAAATATTTTGAAGATTAAAGACGTTTTTTTAAGTATCTGAGGGGTGTGTCGTGAGGTAAGATGAAGGACGGGTCCAGTGATTTTCTAAATAACGCTTACAAATACTGAGAAATGACGCTGATTTATCAAAGGCGGATGAAACAACAAACAAGAATATCTAGAGTTGAAATTTATTCATGATTAACAATAGCGAAAATTAAATTAATGCAAAAATGAAATCGGAAAGTGAAAAGGAATGTTCCTAAAACATATGAATTTTTAAGTGTAAAGAAGCAATGGAAATGTTGACCAAATTAGAAAAAAATCTTCAGTAGGTTATACAAAAGGGCGAGAAGTTTTACGAATGCGATGACTAAGCGTGAAACAGTTGTAACTGCGTAATTTTATAGGCATTTACAACTGTTTCACCCTGAGCATTGCATCGAACATGGAATGTGTTGCTTGCACCATGCTTGAAATAGTAAGCTGTACGCAAATACGCACCTAAGTACACATCTTATCTTCAAAAAAGGGCGATAGAAATTGTAATACATGTATGGAGTTTAGGTTTGTTGATTTTAACTAGAAAGAGATGAGTTTCTCACATAGCCACCATTGTCTTCCGTATAAAGCTGGTATGTGGCACGTTTTCGCATTATTTCTTTCATATGAAGGTTCCATAAAGTAGGATTTTTTAAAAAACATGCAAACAGAAAAAGAATCTTTTACCCGATTCTGTTTGAGACAAGTTGATCTGAATCTCGCCTTGAATACAAAAGTTATTAAGCTCACCAAGGCTCGCTTGATAACATTTCTAATCTAGACTAGGTCAAGATCATCTTGTCTCAAACGAAATCTCATGATAATTCCTAAATATCTGAGGAAGGGTCACAGATTCTACACGTACTTAGGTATCACCCATAACTTCCTTCAAAACGACATATTTATAAGTCGAAAAAAGGGACTCAATTCTAACAATTTTTATAACCTTCCTTGGTAGCTGGCTATTGATTGCTCTAGTGATATTGAACGAACATGCCAAGTTTCAGTAAAATAGAAAGTTTCAAGAAAATACATTGTATCTTCAATGATAATTGAGATGTGACCAAAGCAGGAGATTTTCAAACCGCATACTCTAACACATACACATACGCCTACAAGGACTACTAGATGGTAATCACAATAAAAGTTCTCGGATTTTTTTTTTTTTTTTTTTTTTTTTCATTCAGATCAACTGTCGGACTTTTCCGTAAACTGAAAAGTACTTCGGACGTTAGCGCGTCATTTCAATCGCACGTGGGTTGGCATGACGTCACGAGCACCGAGATGACTGAGAAATACCACAACCCGGGGACCCTCGGCGATTCTACGAAATCGACCTCCGGAATAATTATTCGTCCCAACTCGGCTGATTCCGTGGCCTCAAACTAATCGCATCCGTCCTCGGATACCTCGGGGTCTCCGTATTTGCTACGCTATATCGATATAGCGTAACAAATGGGGACACCCCAGGGTATCCGAGTATGATTACGGAGGTTTCCATCTTGAAACTAGTTAGATTAGTACCGAATGAGAAACATCAGTAGTTAATAATTCAAGATAATTTTACCACCAAACCATGCAACTTTTAACGTGTTCGCACACTTATTTATCAAAAGCAATTTGCAACATTAGAGTGACTTTCAGAGTGACATTCAGTAAAAGAATGAAACTAATGACTGTGGGATAAATTATCCCACTTTGTAATAATTGCACAAGTTTTGACGAGTATAACAAATGGCTTACGTCAAAGAAATATGAACGTCAGAAATTAATGGAGGCACACAATTCTCACAGGCTCCATCTCAACAGTGTATGTGATTGTAGGAATTAGGTCCCTCCGTGCTCGAGGCATATATGGTATGGACAATGAGAGAGAGAGAAAGAAGCGGATACAAGGAGATCCGGGTTCATACGCCCCTAGCTCTTCTACGAATAGACCTTGGTTCTTTAACGTGCCCAGTGTAAAGCACCGATATACGCGAAGCTACCTCCGGGTTTCTTACCAGTTCACTTCTGGTTGGCGGGGGATAGCAAGTATCCCTAGTATCCCTAAAAAAATACTGCCGCGTTCGGGATTCGAACCACGGACCTTAGGATTAGTAGTCGGGTGTCTTTCCACTAGACCACTATGCCGCCCACCGTCTCAATAGATTTAATCGTTTGCGATGTAAACCTACAAGTAGTCGCCTTTCATTGAGTTTCTGCTTTTACTCTCGTTTACAATAGTTTTACAAAAAATGCATTTTCTGAAATAATTACATTTTTTCATGGGTATCAAAAAACATCTTTACCATCTTTACATTTTTTCATGGGTATCAAAACTGCTGTTCGGTCATCAATAACCTCGTGTAGATTTAAAAGAGCTTTTCAAGATCGAGCCAGTGAACTTCTTTTTAAAATTCCTTTTAAAATTCCTTGGATACAATTAATACTTTAAACAAAAAGAAAACATCTTTATCAAGCATGGTTTAGGGGTTTACCTTGCGATCCTCGCATGGTTATCTGAAGGATTCTTGTGACAGATTTTTGAAAACCGTAGGGACACCGAACGATTCTGTGAACATATACGATGTAAGAAATAAAATGAGCCTGCGCGTGAGATTCCCAACAATTTCAAATATGCGCAAAGCAAAGACTCTGACCAACCTGTGCATCCGCACAGTCTGACCAGAGTCTTCACTACGCGTTTAGTAGATAGATAAGGTCTTTAAGTATCTGTAGACCATCAGGTAACTTTATATTTACAGTATGTGGCTAGACCTATCAACGCTACTCAATATTTGCACCTCACAAACACTTCAAATTGTTGGAAATGTCACACACAGGCTCTTATAACTCGAAAACGGTTTTGAGACTTACAGTGCACTTCTATACAAATAAGATGTCATATAGCGTATTCTAGCTATACAATAAATAATTTGAGAGGAAAACATCTTTACCAAGCATGGCTTTAAGGATTAAACCAATCGTGGTTATCTGAAGTATTCTTGTGACAGATTTTTAAAACCTTGGAATCACCGAACGATTATGTGAACATACGCTGAAGGAAATTCAATCGTAATATGCTCCAAAACTCACAGGCTTGATAATATTGTACGGTGCCCGTCGCAAATGTAAATCAATGTAACTCGCGTGACAGGCTACAATATAGCAAAGCGCGAGATCAGTACAGCCTTGCGTTCAGTATGACAAAACGGTCCAAACTGTTTCATAATTTTATCCCACTTTGCACGTGAAGTAACGTGCAAAGCGGGGCATAATTGGCAAACAATTTGCACTGTTTTCTCATACCGAACGCAGGACAGGGTTACCGAGTATCTGAAAGAAACTGTGTCAGAAATACTTTATAGAATTGTGGATACTTTTTCGCCTCTTCTGATAGTAATGACGATGTCTACCATCAGTTCAGCCCAACAGCGATTTGCTTGTCAAATAATGGAAGTTCTGAACTAAAACTTGCAGCTCTGTGTATCTTTATCTTTGGTTGACCCTGCTTTTGGTAGTTCTTGCAACTCTTTCCAGATGTCATTGTTTGGTGGAATTCCCATAAAAGAATCCGAGTTCACTTTACCGTTACTATCTTCCATGGAAGATTTGGATTTTTTGCTTAACTGCAATGTAATGTCAGATTTCATGCTTTCATTATTAGGTTCTGATTTGCCTTTCCGGCAATAAATTATGCACATGATAACAATAAACAATATTAAAGCTCCTGATATTGTCGAAACCACCACTAATAATTTATCCATTGATATTACTTCGTCTACGTTCCCCATGTTTTCAGTGTTTAATTTCCCATTTTCTTTATCCTTGTCAATTTTCATGTTCATACTCCTGACAATCTCCGCAAGCTCTTCGCGAGTAAACATATCAAGACCTAGTCGTTCTAATTGCCTCACACTTAGTCTTCTGGTTCCGTTAATTTTGTGTAATAGGTCCAGAAGCTGTTTGCGTTGGATTTCCTTCATCTCATCCAACTTCTTCTTTTCAAGTTGCTCCTGATGTTTATCTGATGTCTGTATTGATCTGTTGTTAAAACCAATACTATCACTTGTAGATTCACCATGATGCACACCACGATCCATCGTGTCAATAATATCGGGAAGAGCAAGGAGTTCCTCAAACATGTCTCCAGTGGATGTTTGGATGTTAGATTCTGACGTGTTGCTTCTTGGAGTACCGGCTGTGGACATTGTTACCCGGCCAGTTGGAGAATAGTCACCCATTGTGCTGGTATTAACATGTGAACTTGTCATTATATCGTCTATCATATGTTGTTTGGTAACCACTTCAGTAGCAATATCTGTAATGCTAGTAGTGTTCGTCGATAACAACTTTGTTAAGACTGAATCTACTGTAGTGACATTTTCTTCTTCTACAGTTATCTGTGTTGAAGTAGTTAGTTTTGTATATGTTCTAGTAGGCTCTGTGGTGGATATCTGTGTGATCGGTTTCGTGTGAGGTAAACGTTTGACATTGTTCGTAAAAGTAGATTGTATTTCAGTAAGCCACGATGTGAGTTCTTTAGAACTCATTCTATTGTAAGTTGTAGTATCAGTATTGTCCTGATTGTTAGTAAATGAGCCATCGTGTGTCGTCCGCCCAGGTACCAGAGACGTGTGGTGGGAACTGGCCAGACCCACAGGCGTTGTGTTGGCCATGTATTCATTGCCATTTGTAAAAGACTGTCCTGTTGGGTTGGTTCCCGCTCTCTCGAAACAACCGTTTATAAGTACTAATACCTGCAAAAACGACAAGAAAAATACGTATAAGAATACTGAACTGTCACGAAAAACTGGCCGGTCTAGATAGTTGACGGGAACATTGATTCAAGCAAAAACTTTCAAATTTGTTACTGGAGAAAATGAAAGAGGAGATAGTTCTACGGAACTCAGTGACTTTGTGCATTTTAGATGTTTGAATATTCAAAACTTGATAATATATATAAATATATATCTATAAATTTATTTACAGAACTTTCAACCAAACAGAACGCCCGAATTTGATAGATAAAAATACATGTAGTTCACAGTAAATCATTACGGAACTAAACCAAGATGTGATAACGACTTTGTCACAAATACCAAAATGTTCGATCCGTATCAGTTTATTGCAGTTTTGGACTATTTAAAATAGAATTAATCTCGTCGTAAGCGACCACTCAAGGGACAGCGTAAAAATGGTCGCTTAATGAAATTGTCGCTGAATGCAAAATACAAAACTTAAGTCTTCAGTCCGGGGGACTTCATATTGATCCTACACCTGCCCTGTGCTTAGGATGACAACACGGATTAAACTATTGCCAAATTATATCCCGCTTTGCACGCAAGTGCTCGTGCAAAGCGGGGTATAATTTTCAAACAGTTTGCACTGTTTTTTCATCATAAATGCAGGGCGGGGTTTGTTTTTCAGGTGCATTTGACTAATTCTTCTAAAGTATTTTAGATCTTACTTGTTCAACAAAAGGTGTAGATACGTGAATACTGGCCCGAGCAATCTGCCGTTGGTATAGACCATTTTGATTTGATTTATAATTCACACAAATAACGTCAGTACAAAGGAAATATATTCATTCGTCAATGGTTGGTGACTTTAATTGTTTTAAATGTCGCCCCCGCAAAAGGACTGACATAACAACATTGTTTTAATAAACGAAACGAGGTGGTTGGGTTTATTGAATTCAAGAAATTCTAAGTTTTATTTTCATTGGTTCTAAAATTCTAGTAACGTAATGCAATTTTCAAAAAAAATCGTATTTCCTTCCTTAGAGAGCTTGATCCCAACTACAGTATTTACATGTACTAAATGAAGTCGTTTACGTCTACCTTAATTTTTAGGGGGTGAACTCATGTGCCGCAGACCGTAGCTATCTGCGATGTCGAAAAAATAGTATGAAAAATCGCAGGGTGCGATATCGTACGGCGACCGTGGCAAATGTAAACTAGGCTTTAAGCCTTGTTTACATTTGGCTTACGGAGACCGCACGGCGCCCGTTACTCCCCGTAACCCAAAAAAACTTTCGGTGCCCATGCGTCGGCCCACGGTGTCCTTGCGATCATTGCACGGCTTTACGGGTGCCATGGACCCTTGCGATTTAATTTAGAAAATAGTTATACAAGTTTTTAAAAATCGCAAGACCGCACGGAGACCGTTGCCCGTAGAGTCGTCGTAGAGCATCGCATGATCGCCGCACGGACATCGCACGGCCACCGTGCGAAATTTTGCCTTTAAATTTTTAATGGATCATCCTACGGTCCCCGCGCGGGTACTGTACGATGATCGCACGGCGGCCGCTTGGTTTACAGTGTAAATAGTTGATAAATCGTACGGTCTCCGTGCGGGATCGGACGATTATCTTACGAACGCACGTGCGTTCTGTGCGAAATTGGCAGGCACGTCCTTGTACATATACGAGTAAACGAGTCCTATCTTGACAAGGTAAATATCTTACAATACTACTAAGAAAGATAATATACTACTAACATTATGGACAATTATAGTGATATCAAATATTTAAATGGATCCTCAATATTCCACGAAATTTCTTAGTTAAGGTAGTATAACCATGATAGTTAAGTGACATTTCGAAACTCATCATATTTCAAAACATTATCCGAGGTTTTCTAATGAAATCATTAGGAATCCTCAGTTAACATTGTTTTAAGTTCATGACTTCCGAAACGTTGAGGAACTATTACAGGCCCAGCTACTGTAACCGTGCTCATGCTGTTTATGAAATATCGGAATGCTTTACACAAAACTGTGATATGAAATATAGGCTTAGATAATTATGTACAGATGTGCCTCCTGATCTACGCCTACACTGATCGTGGGGGATAACTTGAGCACGTCTAGTTAATGTATCTCGTAAATTGTAAATTTGTTTTGAACGAAATTTAAATTTAAATTGCGCCGGGTAACGGTTAGCCTATCAGCAATATAATCGATATAATTAGCATTACTATTAACATATTGTTATTATTATCAATGTTACTATCTTTGACTGAAATTTTTTTCAAGCGATAACCTGACGACGTTATAACATTATATGACGTGATAGGTATATGGGCCTCAAATTAAATGACGTCAAATATGGGGATATTCAAGAAAGCAGGCTTAATCATTGGGTATTTCACTGTTTTTGCGATGAGATTACCTAGTGAGAATCCACCGAAATTCTCGATTATCCACCGAAATGTATTAAAGAAAATTGATAAATCTGCACTTTTCTGAACACAATGACGCTTAACCGTAATGGCATTATTATTAACATCCTTTCGGTGAACATTGATTAGTAAATATAATCAATTATTGTTTTAAATGATTTTGAAAGTGTGTGGTCCGTATATAAAAAAAAGGAAAATACTTACCAATAATATCCTAGTTTGGTCCATTTACGTATAATAATGCTTTGATTATTATAAAACTAAAAAAAAATAGTCCTAAAAAAGAAAGTTATTTTCGTTAAAAAAAAACGCAATATATCCGAATAAGGGAATTGTATATGTTCCTCGAAAGAATTTCTTATTTTTGCATTTTCCGCCTAAATGAACAAAAATCCATGTAAACAGTCAAGTGTAAATACAGGTAAACATTAATTACTACCGTCCAACGTAATTGTGTCCTACTCACAATGGCCAATGAAAATGCAGACCGACTGTCAGTAGGTAATTACGTCATATACAGCGTTGTCGTTCGACTGTCAATCATACGTCAACGGAAAAAAATTATTAGATTTACGTCGATGAACCGTAGTCAAGGAAGAATAATCAGACTACAGAATAAGACTCCATTGGGACGGTGGTTTCACTGTTACACGAAACACCATTAAATAACTGTATAATGCTTTTCCGAGAATTATCGAGAAATAACGGTAGGTTATTACTTGATAATCTCACCCCCCAAACCAGTATAATACAAAGAAATTATAGATTTACCCTGCTTTCGTTCATTTCGCCCATTTCGACGTCATCTGGACGGAGCCCAATACATTATTAGTTATACGGTTTCTTGCCGGGGTATATGACGATTAATTCCCAGCTGGAAAAAGAATGTCACCCGAGCCGTAGGCGAGGGTTGACATCATTTTTACTGCCGGGAATAAATCGTCATATACCCAGGCAAGAAACCGTATTACGAATTTATTATACTTCAAAGTTTTAGGGCTAAATATCTGTCTTTTGCCTATTTTAGGCGTTCGTATAAACCAATTTCTTTTAAACCACCAATATCCCTTAATGCGCCCCTATGAAAATTAAACATGTACAAAGTGACGTCATATATAGTTGTGACGTCACACTACTACACTCTGCGTGATATGGAAGCGTTTGTTGGCTGAAACTGCGAGAAACTTGGTACTTTAAATGGACAGATTTGTACAAATTTAAGGTATTTATTGACATCTACATCATTTTTTATTTGCACATTATTAACTGACATCCTTTTCAACTGTATCCTAGTGTGTATATTCGGGTCGTGTTATCAGCGAAGCGAGAGAAACATGGCTGCCATTACCGTTTCGATTTTTTGTCTATGTTCACGTCGAGGCGCCTTAAGGAAACATTAGAGGTAATACCGGAGCTGCCGTAGCTATCAATGTTTGTCAGGTCAGCATTAACCAATGAAAATGTTAGAATTTTCTTTGCAGTATAATAAAATTCTTATTGACGTCAGGAAGCCGTTGTTTAGCAACCATGTGCATGATGCCGCGCTTTAAGAAAATTAGTCCAGAAAAAAATACACATTAATCTCATTTTTTTAATTAAAGAAATAGAACGAGAAACAACACTACAGAATAAGCTTAGAAGAGGTCTGTCCTAAATCCAAGATTGAAACGGGATAGAAACGTTTTCGGAATGGTATCCCACTTGGCACGTGGAATCGCGTGCAAAACAAGATACCATTTTCAAACGTTTCCCAACGTAATTGCATCCTGAACGCGGTAATGGAATAGACCGAGCAAAATGCATTTTCGGGACCCAGAATATTTCTTCTATGACTTAAGATATAGAGTAAGATCAGCCTGTCAACATATGCAGTCTGAGCTTTGTCCTCACAACTTGATTTTCCCTTGCCTAGATTTAAGTCGCACGCCGACAAAATGTATGTATTCTCCAAAAACTGCCGTAGACGGAAAAGTTTACCAAAATATTGAAATTAAGAAGGGTCACATGTTTTTTTTTTTTCATATATGTCCATATAATGTTTAAAAGTTATTTTTTTTTTTTAATTGTGATTTCTGACGTGTCAGTCAAAGTGATAATCGCCCTGCCTAATATATTATATATCGTATGAGCGATGCATCTGGACCAGCCCTGCGTTCAGGATAACAAAACGTGACAACTTTTTGCAACTTAAACCCTGGTTTGCACGTATACTTACGTTCAAAACGGGGTATAATTTGTAAAGAGCTTGCCACGTTTTAAAGTGCTAGTTCAGTCCAGAATTTCATGTTTTTCTTTGTTTAAATCCTTAATAGTTATGCTTTTTTATCAAACAAGAGCACCGCCTACGGGTGCCTACGCTCGGCTGTCCAGTGCTGGATGGTGGGAAAAAAATCTAAGTCGAAAAAGGGGCATAATTTGCACAAAATGCATCTAGAGTTATCCTCCTTGATAGAATAGGTTGCTCTTTTGATGGTAAACATGTGTGCCAAGTTTCAAGTGAATGCCTTCAGTAGAACCAGAGATATAACAAATTGTCAAAGTTTTCGCACGACGACGACAACGACGACGACAACGACGACGACGACAACGACGACGACAACGACGACGACACGGAGGCTATAGCAATACCTCGGGTTTTCTCCGAAAACAGCCGAGCTAAAAATCCGTTGGTCCGAAAACGAACAAAATTCTAGTTTTATTTTAATCCGCACAGGTGTGTTATCGTAAAAATCCAATTAGCGAGCTCCAATCGATTTTGGCGATAAAGCCGTGTGACGTCAGCACATGTAGACGCTTTACATCCGCCATTGTGTAAAATAGGGAAACAAGAGGGATTTCTCGAAATAAAAGAGGAAAAACGAAGTTCAAAATTTAAGACTGCGAAAAGGGGGAAGCAAAAAGGACAACAGCAGCTCTGGCGCTAAGCGACGTGTAGCCGAAATGTGTTGTAACCGGCATGTAGACGGAGTTTTCGTGCATTTTCCGTAAAGATTCAGCACGGAGAAATGGGTGGACTGATTTTGTGAATTCATGTGTAACGAGAAGGGACTTGACCGACCGAGTTTTCTGTGTAATGTTATGTACAATCATTTTACTAGAGACTGGTTTCCTTTTAAGAATTTCTTCGATAAAGAGCCATTAATAGGATTATTCCGAAAGCTGTTCATCTGAATTATAAGGTAAAGTACCCCCACCCTGTTTCTAACTGTTAAGGAGGTTTTGTCTGTAAATTCAATGAACCAGAGAAACATCCGATGAATTACTGCTACATATTGAAGGGGATTGATCTGCATGTTCATTTTCACTTACACAATACAGAATGATTTGAGGAAAAACTCAGACAGTTTGGTGTCTCAGGGCCTCTTGTTTCACCTTTAAAAAAAAACACATTTTGATTTTTGAAGGTAAATGGTTTTGAAGAAAAGAGTTCTAAAACTTGCATTTAATAATGGTTTAATTCAGTTGAGATTTGTATATCCTGATTGGTTGAAAAATTGGTTTCATAACCCCATGAATACAATTTTGAATAAGCAGCTATTTTGTAAAAATTGTAACTTTCTTTTTATATTTTTGGCATCAAACATAAGATAAATAGATTATATTTAGTTAGTTATGAACCTAAAAATCTCACCACACTCATGTATGAATCTGCTTCATGTATTCATACAGTATGATGAGGTTTAGTTTCATACCTCTATGACATGAAAAAATATTATATTCATCTCTTAATTAAATTTTCTGTTTCAGAGACAATGGTAACACTTGATTGTATTGTTGACAGTAGACACATGAGAAAAGATACTACAAAGTTGTCTTCTCATCTTAAAATGTCACCTTTTGAGGGATACCATTCAGTTATCAACCACTTTGCCCTGAAGATGATCAGGTTTTCCTATCATGGTATGTTGAGTAGGTATGTATTCTTAGTAAGTTTAAATTCAAGATGTTCTTGAATTTTACCAAATGCTGATGATCAGTGATTTTGATATCTTTCAAATTTATGTTAAAGGAAGTGAAATTGAGAATTCTTTATAGGGAAACTATACAAATGCTGCTGCTTATGAAAAAATTAAATAAATATATGTGAACCATCACATAAAAAGACTTTCTGCGTAGGACATCAAGTGTCAACCCCAGTCTGACTGTGCATATTGTGCAGGCGGATTACGGTTAATTATCTGGATCTGAAATGATTATTCAACCTTTAGATATAAAATGCATTTCTGGAATTGTTTTCAATTACTTACCAACAGTTTTGTGCTTATTAATCAAAAGAATTATAGTTTCTCAAAATAAAATTGATATAAAATAATGAATCTAAAGGTTTCATCAGAGCACTATACAGGGTTTTAAGGGACGCAGGTTTTGCGAGTCTGAGACTCCCAAATAAGCAGCCAGGACCCTCAAAACTATCTTATATGAGTCCTGTGGACCCTCTAGGGATCAACATCAGAATAGAATTGAAGACTGTTTTAAACAGTCTTCAATTCTTTCCTGAAGTTGAGAGCTAAGTAATTATAAATATCCAACAATTTCTTAACTTTTAAACAGGGAATAGCCTTAAAGGCACAGAAAAACTATATCATTGCTCTAAAATAAGTAGTTTTTATCTAAAGCAGGGACTCCCAAACCGAAATGAAGGACCCCTAAGATCCAATGGTCGAGTCCTTTGGACCCCGTTTTCTTGAAATCAGACTAAAACCCTGACTATAGGTGCAATGTGAGTTTTTAATACACCATGAACTACTGTTAAATAGAAACTGAAATAAAACTACAATATTGTTTTGTGTTAATATCTATGTCTTTGTTTTTTGAAATGCACCACATTGCCACATGAATCAAGTTTCAAAAAATTGCTTGCACAAGCAAGGTAAACTCAAATATAGGTTCAAAGGATATAAGAAATTTTAGCTCAACTGTTTTAAATAAAAAGTGAGTCTAATGCCATCATCTTGGTGTCAATGATGGTGTTTGAGACTAACTTCAATATTGGTCCTATCTCTGATGTTGAAGATTTCCTCTTGAAACTTGACATAATGTGTACACCATCACAAGAGCTAACCAGACTATGAAGGATAAATCTTGAGGCATTTTTGTAACAAGAGGTCCACTGGCTTTAAAATCCCAAGGCTTTCATTAAACAATGCTTACTTTGACTGAATACAACACTTTGAAGTTTCTTTAGAACCATTTTGTATTGATGTACTGGGTCTGGCCCACATTGCTTCACAATACTCATAATTAACCTGCATACCCTTTACCCATCTTTTAAGTCACATAAAGGTGATTGAAATAAGTAGAACATTCTAAAACATTTTTGGGAAAATAAGAGTAAATGGTCTTTGATGGAGCATTTATTCCAAATTCAATGATATTAGTCCAATTGATTGGGAGGAGAAGATTTTTTGAGATTTCAGAGTGAAAATTTGCCCTGCCACACCCACATTTATGGACCATTGGGCCCATCAAAATTTCATAACCATTTTAAGTAAAGGTGCACCTAAGGAACATCCATGCAAAGTTACATTGAAATCTGCCCAATTGTTTGGACTGAAAATATTAATAAAGATTTTATTGGAAAAATAAGCCCTGTCCTGGCATTATTTGGGAATCAATCAAAATTTCTTTTACAATTTAAATAAAGGGTTACTAGAGAAATATCCAGGCTAAGTTTCAAAGAAAAAGGCTTGATGGTTTGGGAGGACAAAGGTTTCAAAGTGAAAAAATGCCCCATCCTGTCACACCCCTTTTTTTAGGGGGGGGGGGGGGAAGGGGGGGGGTCAATTAAATTTTCTTTAACAATTTAGGCAAAGGGTGATCAAAGAATTATTTTGACACCGTTTCACGCCAACAGACAGATGGACACATTACAGACACACCAGCATGACAAGAAGGCCAGCGGAGATAAAAATCATGCCCCTTTTTTTTTACTTGGATTTTTCATATCTCACTGAAATAAAACATCAGAAGCCACTGGGAGTGCTCTTGTTAAATGTAAATTGAAAGTTAGATTATGAAAATGTTATTTTAATTTACAGATTGTGTTGATGTCCCTATGAGTACAACATTTCAATTTGGTGAAAGGGCTCATATGAACAGGGATGGCTATCAGTTACAGGTTTAAGCTCCACCACCCGTGAGCAGTCAAAGTGAGAGACCCATTCAGCACTACTGTTAGGAAGCTTTATAACTGATTCAATCCGTTCCAGTCCCAGCATGCTTGAATCCTGTGTATGCTGGCCACAGTTTGGACAAGTTTGTCTAATCTAACTGACTAAACTTGATGGAAGAACAACTCACTTCTTTTCCCATGAAATGCCAGCACCATCTTGCAAACTGTCTATATGTTTATATGCTTTATAGCAATGTCTCCTATGAAAAATAAACAATATGTGACCCATTATGAAAAAAGGGAGCATCTTGGAACTCTGTGAAATAATCATTTTAAAAACAAGATAGTAGACATCAACGGTGGCAGATCCAGGATTTCTAAAAAGGGAGTTTCGTTTTGCTAGTATTTCAATTTTAACCCTTTTCTTGCTGAATTTGAATTTTATTTAAACAAATTTTCTTTCTTCTGGACATATCGAGTATGCAACAATTTCCAAAAAATAAAGGAGAAGGCAGGCAATGTATGCTAAGATCAGACTACACAATTTTGAAGACTGATCTTGATCTTTACTGTCTACCAAATTTATGTTCACAACAAATATGTGATGAATCGTAGAAGATTAAATGAAATTCTGCATGTAAAAAAAATTTGGTTTAGAGGGTGCTCGTTTAAAACCACGAACCCCCTCCCCTGGATCTGCCACTGGTCAGTCTTAGCTTGCATTTCGTAAATTATTATTCAGAATGACAATTATCATTCTAGATTCAGAAAAAGAGCTAATAGCAAAAAATAATGAAACTATACTTTTCTACTATTTCTATGGTAATTTTCAACTTGGTTTTGTTTAAAAGTCACCAATATGTCCAGTTAGAGTTTGAGTCTACAAAAAATTATTGTGATCAAAAGAAAAGTACACATGAATGTTTATTTTTGGCGAGGACATCCCCCCCACACACACAGAAAGATTGGGGGAATATTGTTTTACCATTGTCTGTCTGTCTATCTGCAAAACTTAACATTGCCCATATTTTCAAGGCCATTCAAGAAACATTGCTCATATTTGGTATGATTATAGATCTCAGTGATAAGCAGCTGCTGGTACCTAGGTCAAGGTCATGTGACAAGATCAAGATCATCTGTCAAGGTCAAATTTCTAAAAAAAATGCTGTTTTGGGGGCATTTCTGTTTCACAAACACATCTTGTTCTATATGCTATATCGTTTAAGCTTTGAAAATCTTACTGATGGATATCATCCAAATTTTTCTGAAATGCGCTTTGGGTGACCTTTCATCACTCTGCAAAAAATATTATGATAAAAGAAAAAGTATGTGTTTAATGTGCAGAGGTGATTTCTCTGTTTACTGGATCTTTGTATTCTACTCAGACCTGTGGTATAGTGGTTAAGACATCCGTCTCTGATGCAAGAGAACCCGAGTTCAAACCGTGTCAGAGAAAGTATAATTTTCTCTCTCAACTGTCTTTTTTTGTCTTACAATCAAATTTATTATTTTTAGACGGAGGGTGTATCGGGGTTTGTCCACTTTCTTGTAATTTTGAAGACATATTTTTTCATATATTCAGTTAACTTTTTATATATAAAATGACAACAACAAATGTTGATCTTCTGATACAGGGTGCCTTTGTGGAAACTTTGTCAACGGTTTTTTTACAGGTTCGAAACTAGGCTTAATCGGATAATTTTGCTTTTTTCTGAATTTGGGAAACAAATAAGTGCAGTGTATATCTCACTTTCATACAACAATAAAAGAATATTTTCATCTTAGATGTCGCGATATGAATCAGAAGAAAGTGGTCGTTTAATAATTCAACAAAAAAAATATTCCTCAAGAGTGAACTTGTAATAGGGACGAAAAAAATATGAACACTGAGAAAGAAAAAAAAAGCACCTCGGAGACTTGAACCCATAGATGTGTGATTGATAGCGATACACCTTAACCAACTGAGCTATTCTTTCTTGCCCTCAATCGCTGGTTAAATTGCGTATTTATGAATATGTTTCTAACGGTTTATTGAATGAGAACTCGGAGATCTTCCGAAGATATACGAAATATACACTGAGTCTCAGGCGAAATTAGCCAAATAATATCAACCAAATTTCATTTAAGTGATCCTTGTGTGACCCTTTATCAGTCTACAAGAGATTTGTGATTAAATGAAAAATATGTATTTTATGGGCTGAGGTCATTTCTCTAAATGTAATTTAGTGTAAAATTTGAAAATCATTTTCTCAGAAGCCAAATGATGGATATCAATTATCAATCGAATTTCAATTAAGTGATTCTTGGATTTGTGATTTGATGAAAAGTATGTATTTTATTGGTAGAGACAGCATTAAACAAAATTCACTTGAATGATCCTTGGATGACCCATCAACAGACTAAACAAAATTATTGTGGTTGAATGAAAATATGTATTTAACAGGCTGGGGTCTAACTGTTTTATCATATTCATCAATCGTGATTTTTCTTAGAAGAAATATTTCTGCAGGTGACACTTAAAAACTCGTATTTACTTGAAATAAACATTCATTCATTCATTCATTCATTCATAAATTCACTTATATTCTCGACGAAGAGAAAGCCATTATTACTGTGCGTATTCAAAGACGTTTAACATGTTAAATTTTATGTCCCCCCCCCCCCCCCCCGCAATGATAAGATCCTAAGATGGGGGCATGTTGTTTTACTGTTGTCCATCTGTCTGCAAAACTTAACCCGAAACTTAAAATTGCAAATTACTTCAGCCAAGGCAATTGAAGATACAATACTCATATTTGGCAGAATGATAGATCTCATCGATAATTATCTTTAGATACAAAGGTCATGTAAAGTGACGTCAAGGTCAAGGTCAATAGGTTGATAATATTGCTGTTTTGTAGCATTTGTCTTTTACAATCATTTCTTGTTTGTACTGAATACATAAACTTTAAACATTTTCTTACTCATTTTTTTGCTCTGGTCTTTCTCCATACTGCTGCCTATACTGTAGATACGCTCAATGGCATGAATATTCAAGCTATCAGCCCTTAATCCCTGATGGTCTGTGACGCATTCATGTCCGGCCAAATTGTTATGGCTCCTACGAAATAGATGGGGGGGGGGGGCGTATTATGATTTCACCCCGTCTGTCTATCGATCTGCCAACCTAACTACTCATCAGTCCTTAGTCCTTTTTCGTTTCCGGCTTCTATTTAAATCATGAAACTTTGCATAGTTGTTACCCATGACCCAAGGAGGGGCCCTATTTTTATACTCCGCCGAAGGTGGTCGTATATCGGAATCATCATCTCCGTCTGTCCGTCCGTCCCGATGTCAGTGTGTCCGAACATTACAATCTTTTGTCCTTGACCTAGCGCATATTGTTTGGTAAATTTCAGCCGTGTCATGGAAAGAGGAACCTTCTTGTAAAATTTCTTGTGAAGGCAACTCCTCCATTTATGGACTGATTTGGATGAAACTGCCTTACTGAGGTTTGGTGAATTTCAGCTGCGTCATAGAAAAGGGGATATTCTTGTGAACGCAATTAATTTATTTATGAATTGATTTTAAAGAAACTGTCACGAAATGTTCTTTGTCACCAGAATTTGTGCATGTTGCAGTTTGGTGCATTTCCGTCGCTTCATTGAAAATGGGGCCCTCGTGTCAAATTTCTTGTGAATGTAACTCATTTTTCACGAAAAAAGCGGCCTTATTGTCATTTTCTTTATAATACAAATTGTTCATTTGAGATGAAAGTAAACAACTTTCCATTTACGGATTGATATGGTTGATACTTTCAAAGGTTATTCTTCATCTAATGAACATGTGCATAATCTCACCTTTCAATCTTATGATGTACCATCACAGTAAGGGGGACGCCGTCATAGCGCAGTTGGTAGCGCGTCGGACTGACAATCTAGAGGTCCCGGGTTCGATTCCCGACGGCGGCATTTATTCTTTCCGACTATTTGTCTCTCACCAATGGGTTGATAATCATAGACTTATGTGAGATAGTAGCTGGAGGCTAGGAAAGGATGTGATGGTTCTACTGGTGAGAGAAATACCAGGAAACCATTGTAAGGTGCTCCAGCCGCCGCGATATAACTGAAAAAATGTTGAAAGCGGC
This sequence comes from Fragum whitleyi, assembly GCA_948146395.1. Taxonomy (NCBI): domain Eukaryota; kingdom Metazoa; phylum Mollusca; class Bivalvia; order Cardiida; family Cardiidae; genus Fragum; species Fragum whitleyi. Next base: position 31,332,765 of record OX411544.1, read on the forward strand.
GTTAAACTCCATTCAATCAATCAATTACAGTAAATGGGCCTTTCGATTTAATGATAATCCTTTTGGCGGCGTATCTTGTGTCAACGGCACTCTTGTTTGGCGTCACGAAGGTCAAAGGTCAAGGTCGCAATTGAACTTTGTCCGAAAAACGGCTTATGGAACTGGCGCTATAGAGTGTGTGTGGGAGGGGATGGGGGTATTAGTCCGCTTTACGACACATCTAATTCTTCTATTTGGTGTCCCTGTCGATTTCATTATATATCGACGCTTAGTGCAAGACTGTACTAGGTGTATATCCATTGTATTTACACTTAGTACAGTCTTGCGCTGAACCCTCGATATGAATTCCCTTACAGATGACTTTACTTTGTAATTAAAACAATTACACCTGAAAAAATACTATCTTTGATTCGAAAGAAGTTTTAAATCTGTCTTTATACCCCAGCTACAAAGTAGAAGGGATATATTGCTTTCATGCAGAAAAAAAATCAAGGTCACGAAAGAATTTCGAAGATCACCAACGTACTTAAAAAAATTCAAAACATATTCCTTTTGTTTCTACTTCCCGACATTATTTACTAGTACACCGGCCCTTCGTTCAGGATTAAATCGTTCGTGAAACAGTCTTAAGAATACGACACGCTTGTCACATGCAAAGTGAGATTTCATTTTTGTACACCATCGAATGTTGTCGTACATCGGCATCATCTCCGTCCGTTCATCCGGACAACTAATTCTTATTAACACAACTCCTTTAACTACGGACAGACCGCTGTCATAGCGCAGTTTTTAGCTTTTCGGACAATCATTTAAATGGTCCCGGGTCACAAGTTGATACCCGACAGCGGCATTCATCTTTTCCGACTATTTGTCTTCCATAAATGGGTCGATAATTGTAGACAAATGTATGATATGCAGCTGGAGGCTTTGAAAGGATGTAATGGTATACCTGGTATACCAAAAATCCATTGTTACATACTCCAGCCGTCCTGATGTAACTGATAGATTGTTGAAAGCAGCGTAAAATCCCATTGAAACAAACAAATCAATTACGGATTTGCATAAAACGTTCACAGAATGTTTCCTATCGAGTGATCATGCGCATATCGCAACGATATTTTGATACATGTTCACTGCTGCGTCTCGTAAAAGATAATTTTGTTGAAAAATTGCCCGTAGCTGCGTATAGTGTGACCTGCACAATTGATTTTAAGTTTGAACGTAGGTTCGTTTACCTTGTGTAACACAATTTCGGTTGAATTTTTGCATGAAAATAAAATAATTATGCTATCGAGTTTCTTTAGACCCGAACCCCATCTGGACACACCACTGCAGTTGTAGGTAGCGCTAGTTCAGGAATGAACTGTTCCCGATTTGGATTTTCTGTGCTCGAGCGCAAAAGCCCCACCCTCGGAATTTCTGCGTAAAATCTCTATGCATCCTCTTAGTGTTTACGCAAAAACACATACGAAGGGTTTTCTCGTTAACGGATGCGCAAAAATGTTCAAGAACCCTTTCTTGGTTTTCTGCTTTTACGTATATTAGAATCTACGCATATTTTTTCTTGTCGATTTTTTGCGTGTTTATATGTAGTTCCTATAGGCGACGTGGAAGAATTGTGCGTGTTTCGTACCCAACCTTGAATTTTTACAAAAAAAAAAAAAACGCGGGGACGGGGCTTTTGGGCCGGAGAAAATCAAAGTTTTAGGAGTGTTCATTACTCTCTAGTTTAGAAAATTAGTCCGCTTTGCAAAAGTTGGCTTTAGTTTGAAAACTCAAATTCATAACAAAGGCATTTCACGGAATTCTGCATCGACTTCTTACACCATTTACTAAATAAATGCTTTATTGTGTGTTTTGAATAAAATAGTCATTTTGTCTCGGTCATAAAGATCACGGCATTTGTGTATTTCTTTAAGTAAAAAAATAGTTAACTTTCAATAAAAAAGATCGGCGTGAACACTGTAAAATCACCGTAAATACAACTGATGTTGTAGTCAATAATATACATCAATAACTTTGTGAATTTTTGGATGATTTCTTTTTCTCAAAATACTAATTCATTCAAATAAAATTAATTTCTCAGCAGCCTCCTTTCGCCACCAGTTTCTTCCCGAAATGTTCTTGTTTGCGGTCCTATAAATACGGCTCTAATTCATTCGACTAGATGTCCTCGTCTATGTACTTTTGTCTTCCTTAATCATTGGAACCATCCGAGGATGAACACGGCGAAAAAAGATCGAAAATGTCGTCTAGACTATTCCATTTACTCTCCATTTCTATTCGATATTCTATCGAGACTCCGGGTCGTGACGTCACGGGGTCAAAGTGTATTAACAGGCTACGATAACGGAAGCGAGTATCTTGACAGGTAAAATATCGATTTTTACAGCCGGATTACTCCCAAGCGGAAAATAATTTGACTATGCAGATAGGCGCATTGTGTTGTGTAAACACATTTTAACGTGAATCCGTATTAAACAAAAAATATTTTTTTGGACTGAACTAGTACTTTAAGACCAGCAATTTCAAGTGACTGATCAAAGTTCGATTTTACATGAAAATGATAGGAGATAAGTCAGATAACGTTTTCCCGAACCTCACTCTTTCTTGCGGGTCTTTAGTTACCCTGAAAGTAAGACATGTTAATTCATTACGGAGGCCCTAGATATAGGAATGCTATGTCTCTGAGAGTTCCACTAAGTTCTTAAACTTTAATTATTTAGTTGAAAGCGCTGTTACAATGGCCCTGGTTAGACGTCACCGTAAATCTTCAGAAGTACAATAAGTTTTCAGTTCATGACTCGAATTCACCAATCAGCGGATCTCCGTCACGAGACAGTGTCGGAGACTATAATTTAAGGTAGTGGATCCGTAATCGTTCCGTAATATTTGGGAACTAATGATCTTTCACAATGTTGATCGTGGTTTCCCACTGAAATCATTAGGAAACCTCGGCTAACACTGTTAAAGTTCATAACTTCCCGGAACGTTGCAAAATTATTACGGGCCCACTTTCTTAATCCTATTTTATAACATATAGAACAGAACAGATCGGAGCAAAACTTTATTCATAAGTCTTGAACATACATCAACAGTGTTCATCGTCAAAATATACAACATACATACACGCAACAATGCCGGACGGAGTTGAAGTACAAACCTAAGTGAGAAAAAGAAATATAAATCAGCGATAGTTGATAAAACCTTGCGTCGAAAAGCCGAAATGGTTTGGCTATATATGCCTTAGGGAAAACTGTCTGAACTGGTAACTCGTGCGGAATATATACCCATGGGTATGAAACAAAAATTTCTCTAATCTACGGTGGGCGACTAATGGCTGTTACTGTGCTCAGTTCAAGCTACGGTATTACATGACAACTGGCAGTATTATTCAAGCTGTAGTCACGACGTTTGAGTAGCCTATTGGCGACAATATTTGAATCAAAACGACGAAAAAGGGTCAGCCGTCATCTTATTTTAAGTGGGCATGTTGATTGGTCGATTGATCATTTGATTGACAACAGCGATCTGCTATTTGGTGTTCAAAGTCGCCATGGTGAATGGTCCTAATCATGTTGAATTTGTTATACTGGGCACTGCGAGATCAGTAACTTGATTAAGTCTGAGTCGGACTTCATTGGGAGTGGTGTCCGAGGTCGAAAAGTAGAGCCGCGGCATCTTCACCAAAAGGATCTGAGTTCGATTCATGGGAGCGGCTATCGATCTTGGTTCTTTCATTGGCCCACACATTCGGCGCGAGTACTGGTGAATTTTCAAGGAAGCAGATTCGAGAGGGATTAATCTAAGTTGTAAGAACTTGTTTCCCAATCGATGTAAAATAAATAGGTTTAAACCACTTAATTGGGAAACCTCGGTGAACATTGTGAAATACCACGAGTTCCGAAATTTTGCGCAACTATTATGGGTCCGCTACCTTATAACCTACTCCCAAGTATTTAAGTAGCAAGTATCTTTTAAACGACGAGCTCAACCATATAAGTTCAAAACTCCCTTATATATTGCGATCCTAAAAACGGGATGAAAACGATTCAAGAACGACAGGCAAAATATTATTAGTATCTCCTTTTCATACGCTATTTTTCCCACCAATGCGTATCCGAATTGTAAAAATGCGCCCTAATGTGCTTTTAAAAAAAATGCAGTAGTTATTTTTTCATGATTTATGCTGTACCAATGAAATTAACAACCGTTGTTAATCACATTGCGCCATTAAGGGTAATAACTTCTTCGAGCTTATGATAATTTCAAAGTCGTACAATTTAAGGTCTGAAGAGTTGTCCCTCTTCTGCTTCAACAGGTTTTCGTAAACGAGAGTGTATTTAGCTTAGAAAATACTTTGCGTCGCTTACCGTTTAACCTTTCCCATGCTGTTCTTGACATATCTGCAGGACACAAAGTTTTAGCAGACATTTTAGACTAAGATCAGGCTGCACAGACGTGCAGTCTGATCTTAGCCTACATTGTCTGTTTTTTTATTAGTTATTTTGGGGAAATCTTGAGTAGGACTGGTTGATATGTCTCAGAAATAAGCAAAAGTTTTGAAATAAATTCTTAACTCAGCAGGTTAAAGGTCAGGCCATGGTGGTCATGTGAAACTCAGGTCAGTTCTGATCTGCCAGGACCTGCATCGAACGAAAATGATTATGTTATGTTTGGATGCATATTAATCAGCTATCCCTTTCTCCCACTGGTTAAGTTTTTGTGATAAACATTTACTTGTGAATAACATTTGGTATTCATTGTCAGGATATTGTTCATGTATTTCACAAGATCTGAAGTATAGCCTGTACCAAACTTATAACGAAGCAAAATAAATAAATTGAATAAATAAACAAAATAATGATAATAAGTTCAACGCGGTTTGCTTTCTGGTACAATAAAGTCCATCAATTGCCCTTGTTCGAGAGCAAATAGTTAGTTAAACATTGTGAAAAAAAACTATCGTGAGCACAATATCATCCTTTTCCGTTACAGCGTTTTCTATCTATTGAATTCACTCCAGATATAAGCTTATTTTCACCTTACAATCTACTTTTGACAAGTAGTAAAATGTTAAAAATTGATAATCTGTGATAAGAGGTACCCAAACTTCTGCAAGAAAATCTTTGCAAACCAGATTGCTCATAGAATGTCAATTGACAACAGTAACAACTACTGAACGTTCGCCACATAATAATTTCTATATCGTTAATGGGAGATCAAAATTACGCATCTGCCGCTGTATTAAAGCTGAAGATACGACAATTCGGTCTCCAAAAGATGAAATTAATGACCCGGCGAAAGCATAATTGTACAGCCGATATTGCTCGACCGACCACGTCTTTGAAGCGACAGATTTGATTAAGCAAACATTAAAATTAATTTGAGCAAAAAGTGGACATTCTTTAACGATCGCTTTTTTTTCTTTTATTAAATTTTAGTGGTGTTGTTGAGGCCTATTAGAATCGTCTCGATTCCAATGCGTTTGAACATAAAAGAATTCATAATTAATTACGTGAAAATCTTTATATGCTATCGAAATGGCCTAGCTTATTCATCACGAACTGTTTGTCATTCCCGCTTTTTGGTGGTCCCGTGATATCAAAACTACCATGTCATCGACGGAAATAATTAGCACGTGTCTATTTCAAAAGATGAGAAATGGCGGGGATTAAAATACATGTACTACGAATTGGTTTATAAACCGAAGTTATTGGAGTTACCATTCTACCACACCCATCCGCTTCCTAGAGATAAGATTACACCTCTGATAATGCCATGTTTTCAAATCATTCACATACAGAACTTGATTTTCACCGTCCGTCGGTACGATTTTAAAGTTCTAAAAAAGAGAGAGAGAGAAAAAAAAAATTGCCGCAAAGAAGCGTTTTATTGAATCCATTAATTAATCTCTTAATAATGTCTACCTCATGGGATGGGTTCATTTCAATTGCACTCGGTTTCCATATATATCTGCAGGCTATTAAGATTTGGGCCAGCTCGTCATAATTCAGAACAAATTAGGAAAGGATTAAGGCAAACCTGGTCTGATGGTCAAAGAGAGGATAATCAGGGCCTTACAGCTTTCGAACGCTGGATGTAAAGAAAATGAATTCAATTCAAAGGTAAGGTTCCAGAAGCCTGAATTCAGTATCATATGTTCTAAGGGCCATGTTGAGATTCTAAGGTTAATTTTATTCCAAGTCCGACGAATCTGAACAATTATAATCAAAAAGCGTCATGAGTAAAAATGCCGGTTTGGCAAAAAACCGTGTGAAAAAAATAGAAATAATCCGTTATATTGTTTTAGACTTCAATTAAGCTTAAGTTGTGAATAGAGCTTCTAAAAGTGAAAGTCTTTATTGCGTCATAACACTGAATTATGTGATAATGGGAGCATGCTGATAAGATAATTCGCAATCGTGGCCCATTTTTGTATGGCTACTCAGATATGAGCATAATTTGGTATACCGTCGTTGTTGTTCCACAACCTCGTACCTACAGCTTTGTTAAGCTGTAGTTATGGGGTTTTAGAATTACATCGGCGATATTTTAGGTCATGCAGAATGAGACTGGTCCAGAAGCTGTATTGATTTTCCTCTTGACCAGCCTGGTGTAAAATGTTCACATCTGTGATATAAAAGGTATTAAAGGATCGATAAAAATAATTGAAATTCAACCTTTTGTTTTATTCCAATGACGTACAAGGTTATTTGTATGTATGTATTACTTATTTCTGTGGAACTTGGCCAAAAATGAAAGAAGGCCTTGCCAAAGGCGTTTTCGTCAGGGAAAAGGGGCGTGGCATAAATAATTTCGGGTGTCAAAGTGACTCGAAATATGAAACATCGGGTTAAATCTTTTACTAATAACGGTACATCTGCCAAAAAGAACATAAGTTTCATTCATAACTTTTAATCATAATTCCGATTAAAGCTAAACGTTGATCTTGAAACTGTCCAAGAATCTGTCAGAACGGGAGCTGTCAAATTCAAGTCTCGATCCCAGCGTGAAGTTGCGTTACCCCACGAGATCTGGGTGCAGTAAAACATGGCAATGAATTACGACGGTATGAATGGAACTGATATGGACACTTCTGAGTCTAGAAAAAGACCTTTGGATACAGAATCTGAAAATGGGGTTACTAAACGATCTAACCAAGGCGCAGGTTAGGCCATGTCATGAAAAATCGGTTTGTTTGCGAGGGGTAATTTTGCAATGACGTTTCCTGTTTTTCAATATGGCGACGAAATCTGCAACCGGTGTTTCTCTGGGTACTGTTGGAAAAATTTTGGAATATATTTTGTTTAAATAAAATGTGATGCAATTTGGCTGGAAAGTGATCCTAGACATTCTGATCTTTTGGATTGTATCAGGTTTGAGTGTTTTTTAAACGAGATCGCGTTCTAAATCGAGGTTGAGTTCGTGACGTCTTCCGTTTCCCTCTGCATTGATTTTCGTGTGGAGGCATGTAAATGTGAACATGTGCCAACAGAGCTGTGCTACCACCTATCGGGCCTGATAGCACATAAGCACACATTCAGTTTGGAGTAACACTTGGTTGTGAACTGGCTGGGTGTCTGCCTCTGTTCACATTGATAACAAGGGTTCACTGGGCTTTCCAAACTCAGTTGTAAGGTTTGACAGCTGGTGTGCAAGATGACTTTAATTGACCTACATTCATGTTTTGCTAATGTTCAGGAAAATATGATAGAGTCTCAAGACTACAGCAATTTTAACATATGGAGAGGTATTTTTGGTTTTCTATACACATAATATACATTTCAAACATAATTATATTCAGATTTTTAACACTTCACAATTAAATGTATTCAGTCAACTTTAACTCTGACATTTTGTCATTGCTATGAATACACCCACGTTGACATTTCTCATATGACATCTGGACTTATTCCTGGAACATTTCATCATAGCTAGGACATTTAGAAAAACATTTGCCTTTTCAAAGAGCCCATTTTCATGAAATTTTTGGATGTGTGGAATTGAGGTTGCTAAGATATTTTAGATATGTATAACATATGGATCTATCAAGAGAGGTCATGTGATTACGTGTGTATATGTACATACAAATATGGCTGGAGGCCTCCTGTTGAATAAAAACTGCTGAGTGGATAAAATTAATAATTTTTGCTGGAATTACTCTTTTAATCAGGAGATGATTTATATAGGTGATTGATCTTCTTTCATTTCTTTGATGTTAAACATAATTAGATAGATTAAATCAGGGTTAAACTCGCTCAAGTTAGGTAGTTTTGTTTTTTTATTGGGATGATCCTAGCAACCTATGATAGACAAAATTAAGTTGATTTTTGATCTTATTGGTACATTTTCTGACTTGTCTTGATTCAATTAACCATTGTGGTTAAATGTTATTTGCTTGACTTTAATTTGTCCTTCATAATTTTATGTTTGACCTTTTGGTTCTCTACTGCTTGAGTGTGTGGTGGGGTAAGATGAGAGAAAATGTTGGACACTTTTCATGTCATGTTGCATCACGCCATTCCATTAAAAACATCAAAATTTGTTGATTTGCATGTCTACTATTGGAATTTGAACACCATGAATACTTTCATTGGATATCATTGATTTTTTATCTCATTATTGAAAAACTTGGACACCACAATCAACATGGATCTGCCTGCCTAATGGAATTGCCTCCTTCACTCTTAAGGATTTCATGCTCGCTTATATATGTTCTGTCATTCTGAAAGGTACCATCTGAGAATTCTTAAGCTGTTGATCCTTATCAGTTTGCATTTATGTCCGGGCATGTTTAAAACAGCTGGCAGTTGCATCAATAACATCACACCTTTTATATGCAGCCTGAATTTGTCTTTGCAGTGGGGTTCCTTGAGGGTCAGTCCTTATCCATGGAGAGGTTACTTGTGATCTTGGCTCAGTTGTAACTGGGTCATAAGTTTGAGTACCTGCTGCGCTGCTGTTTTCTTGGAATGTCGATCAGGCATTTATAAACAGACCCTGTTAGCCAGTGTGCTTTGGACAGAAGGTTAAAAGGAGGTGCATGAATAAAAGGAGCTACCTGTCATAAAATAAAAATGTTTGTTCAGATTTTGAAAACATGAATGGAAAAGAAGAAAACAAATTATATCTGTTCATAATCCTTCCTTTAACAATTTTAGTTATTATTTAATAAAACGGAACCAATTTGTTAATATTTAAAAAGCATCCAGATTAATTTAGAGTTTGGTTTTCTCTTAATTTTTAAAACTGCCCAGGCAGGTTCCAGGTGGTACCTTTGAGAATGAAAGACATCAATGATCATTGTCACATATAAATTACCCCTTTGTATTTAATCACATCTTCATTTGTTTTTCTTTTCAGAAATCATGCATGTGATGACTCAATTGTGCTATTTTTCATCCACATTTTCATCTGTATTGTTTTAATCACATTTTGGTACAAGTAATCATGGAAGTGTTTCTACCCAAGAGTTACAGTTAAAGGGGGATAATTTAGATTTAAGATTGGAATTTTGGAATACTTCTAACCCAAACCTTGTGCTGTGGGTACTCACGGAAACGTCTCAAGGATAGGAATGAAATGAGGACCTTCAATATAGGGTTAGATTTAGAGATGACTATTTAAAATTGGCTTTACCCATATGATTGCCTACTAAACATCAAGTTAATTTATAATTCCTGGATGACTGATATCATAAAATCAGCAAGTAATAATTATAAAGGGATAAAAAGTTTGAATTGAAACAAAAAGTCACACTCAGTCAAGAAATGGAAAAACATACGAAACCTTGATGCAGGGAATGAAATTACTACACATAGAATGAAAATAATATTGGCCAAAAGAGAGCATTTTTGATATTATTAAGAGGTTACTATAAGTTACATAGTTAAGAGGAAGGCAAGACTTTATAACCTGACATTGAATAATTATTAGGACTTTTGACTTTGACGTGAAACATACGAACGAGAAAAGGATGAGAAAGGGGAGTTGTGAATGCAATGCAGTAAGGAGGTGTGTGTGTGTGTGGGGGGAAGAGGTGGGTAGGAAGGGGGGGGGTTCGGAGATTAAGAGAGATGATGAGGGGTGGGGGTGGGGGGGGGAGGGTGAAGTCAACTTATTATGAAACAAAGGAATATGATATTGGATATGTTTGACATAACTGAACAGAAACAGAAACAAATATATTTGCTAAATCATCGGAATAGAAGTCCATCCAGAGCGGACTTTCTTAATTAATCTATTAAGGGTTAAAGGTGAATATAGTTGCACCTGTACATTATTTGTATATAGTAAAACCCTTTCCCCTAAATCGGATTTAATCCCCCAGTCTATTTAAAGTAATGTACATGAATGACTAATTGAACTGGAAATTTGATAGGAAATAGTATATCAAGATAGAGGGAGATATGATGTGTATTGGAGTTGGGTAACTCTGATGTTAAGATGTTCAATACATTGAACAAGGCTGGCTACTGCAGGAACAAGATGCCATGTTTCTGGAATGTGAGAGGTGTTGCTTATGGCAGAATAGGTCTGTTCTTATCATTATATATGGGAACCCCTTACTTCTTAACATTATATTGAGGGGTTGACGCAGAACTATTGCAAAAGCCTATAAACATATCTATGGCTCAGCGCTATTGTAAAAGCCTATAAACATATTTATGGCTCAGCACGAAACAGCTGTAACTCCCTATAAATATATAGGGAGTTACAACTGTTTCATATTGAGCCATCGATATAGACACTTACAAAAGTTTGGCATTGGGTAATTTCCTCCGAAGTATTGGGTCTGAGGTTTAGTCCCATACTCCCTCTGTCTTACTGAGAATACTTTCCTCAAGTATTGTCCTAGGAACACTGGAAATATAAATACAATTTTTTCAATTCTAACATACTTTTCTGTGACTTATTCTTGAAAATTTCTTAGCAATTATAAACTTAAATTTAGTAAAATAATCAGTGACTAAATCCCAAATTGTGCAAGCAAATTCCCCCTCCCTAATGATTTTTTCAGCAAAGTTATGTAGCCACCCTTTAATAAAATATCTAAATGATTTTGCAAGTTGGTATATTTGATATATTTTGATATGGTGGTAAAATTAATTTTAATGACCCTGTTTGTACCATAATCCTTTACCATAAAGTCCAAATGAATCTTCCTTTGAAGGTCATCATCAACTACAACAACCAGAATAAAGTATATTATTTGTTCAAAAGAGGAGAAAAGTTCTGATTAACTAAATGACTTTAAGACATTCAAGACAGAACAGCCTTGTTAAATGAGCCATGCAGAAATATACTTTATTTTTTTTTAAGCCTTATGGTAAAAGGTTTAGTGGGGTATAAAATTTCAATATTTAATTAACCCTTGTCATGCTGAATAAATTTTGGCTGAAAATTTTATTCAAAATCAAAGGGCAAAAAGGACTGAAAGTACCAACTGTAGGCTAATTTTTATTTTGAAAAACGAAATTTATCGACAATTCTGGTTTTAAAGTGAGGAACAGGTGGTGTAGAATAACATCCATAGCTCCTGCCAGAGCAGAAATATTCCGGGTTTAGTATAACAAGGGTTAATTTTACCTATATGAAGGTTAATAATTCAAGTTTATGGGAAAGTGCCAAGCTATTGTAAGTGCCTATATACTTATAGGCACTTACAATATTTTGCCATTGACCCTTAGAAATGCCAGGAATATCGATGAATACACACATAGAAATGAATACACCCGATGGTGTAAACCAGCACATGTCAGATATCATTGATTGGTGCTGATTGGATATGAATGTTGCCAGTCTCAGAGAGGTGATTAGAAGATAATAAATCAAAGATATAGATGAATACCAGAACTTTTTCCTTGGATATATTTAACCTACAGAATTCATATATTAGGTTATTTAGGAATATTGTTACATGGCCTATTGATCTACCAGGGTTATGGTACCGTAGTTGCATTTCGCAATAGGAATACTTCTTTGTAATTTTATACAAAATTTTAGAGTTTTGATGACAAGTATGATTATTAAAAAAACCCCCAAAACATGAAATTGGAGTTGATGGTCTACCAAGGTCTACAAATTTGGGGTTTAGAACTGTCTGTTAAAATTGTTATTTCTTAACAAAACCAGGCCTACATTGTGGATAGTTGATAAGACTGGGTTGGCGGAAGATTTATTCAGATAGTTGAATTTAAAATCCCCCCAAACTCTCTTATCTTGATTTTCTTCATCAAGGCTTCTTTTACCTGTCAATCTAGAGGTCCTGGGTTCGATCCACGACAGCGGCGCTCATCCTTTCTGACTATTTGTCTCTCTCCAATGGGTTGATAATCGTAGACCTATGTGAGATAGCAGCTGGAGGCTAGCAAAGGATGTAATGGTAGTACTGGTGAGAGAATTACCAGGAATCCATTTCTAGGTGCTCCTGCAGTGATATCTATAGCTTAAAGGTTGTTGAAAGCGACGTAAAACCCAATTGAAACAAACAAATCAAAATAGATCATGAATTAGATTTAAGTAATAAAAAATGTTGCCTATTTTGAGGTACATGCTAACAGAACTAATCTGATGTACACAAGGCTTTGGCATGAAGTAATAAACTAGGATCAGTCTACACAGACATGCAGTCTGATCTTTCCTTTCACTACTTCATTTTTTTGGACAAAGTTAAACAAGCCTGGTTGAAATTTAATGTCCTCAAAATTGACAATCTGTTTAAAAAAAGAAGAAATCTGCAGGATAAGGGTGAAATGAAGCTGTGTGTGTATGTCTGTCTTTAAAGATACATTCATGAATAATCATGTTATCTACAAGAGCCCTGATTCTGGATAGATAAAACAAGGGGGATGATCATTCGTCAGCTGAGGCTAATTAGTCAGGCCATTGTTATTAGTACTTATAGGGAAATTATGATGAAAGGCACATGATCATAACATACTTTAAAGCGTATTAGTACTTCTAACATGAATATAACTCTTGTCATGCTGAAATAAAATTTTGTTTAAAACAAATTTAATTGTCGAATTTTGGGATTTAGGATATATAAGCCAGATCAAGCTTCTCCCACAATAATCGAGCAGAAAGAAGGCATTGATTTAAGAGATTATAATTTCATAAATTTAACAATTTGAACTTTCTCTTATGTCTGTCGATATACTGTAATTCTCCTTATAATAAACCCTTGGGAGCTAAACATGATAACATGATCAGAGAGCTTTTATTTAGTATGCATTTTCTGATTAAAAAAATGATTAAAATTGGTGTCTATTAGGCCCTTTTTCCGTTAATTTGTGGTAAATTTCCTCCAAACAATCATATAAATGATTGTTTAGAGGAAATTCACATCAAATTAGAGAAAAAGTCTCAACAAGTTCTCTAGGAATTTGAAGTGGGTTTTCTTAGTAAAAATTGTAGGGGTGCTACTATTAGGGAGAGCACTTTTATTAGGGGAAATAAGGTATGTGTTCAGTTTGATTATGTACAAAGTGGTCATTTCAAATTGTTACAACTGAATGCTGTAATATTCTTAATGGCATAATTAAAACCGCAAAACTTTCATTACAGGATCATTAATCCACCATAAAAATTTAACAGCAAAAAGTTATTATGGGTTCTTTGTAAATTAATAATAGGACCCTTTTTTCTTATTTTTCTTTGTTATATGGCCATACTATGGAGAAATGCTTGTAAACAAAAACACCACCTAGCAAATAGTCAGTTTAGAAACACTGAGTTGGAGGACTGATGAAAGAAAAAGAAACAAAATAGTTGTTGTTGAAAACTCTCATTTCAAGCTTGATAATATAAACTCACAGCTCAATTGAAACTGGTTTTGTGCGCAACAATAGATTAAAAGAACAAAATATTGTCCCTTTTAATAGCAATTTCTGATTGATTGCTTATGTATGGGGTTTAACAAACTTTAATGTCACTTTCAACATTATTGCAACTTCTGGTTAATAGTAACAAAAGTGCTAACAAAATGAAGTTGCAATTAACAATAGTCGACCCATTGTATGTCTAATAATTCCAAGAAAATTTCTTTGATAATTAAGGTTGAAGTCTTAAATTCTGATTACTTAAAACGTAAAAATGTCAAAGATAAAGGTCAAGAGAGATTATTTGACTAGAAAGGATTATAACAAATTGTAGTCAGCTTTCATACATGTATGTCCTCTGTATTGAAATGCATCCTGAGTCATGCTTAGTCACAGATGTGAGGACGACCATCTACTTATCATAAGTTAACCCTTTGCTGTTTAATCCCTGCTTTTTACGTGTCTGTGATTTTATGATTGAGAAAACATTGTGAAAAAAGAAGAAATTGCTTCTGACAAGCAATTTCTTCTTTTTCCACACTATTTTCTACCCTACTGAATGGTTATTTTTCAAATTAAATTCACTTTAAATTTTTGTCTGCAAAACCTTTGAATTTGGGCAGGTCCAAAATTTTGTAAAACAGGAAAGGGTTAAACACCCTGCTTACTTTTATGGCTGATATTTGTCTCTATGTAGCTTGTCAGGGAAAAAGACTAGATGGGGCCCAGTCGCCCATGGCCCCTAAGTTTTGGGCCGAGCCCCTAGATTTGTGGCGAAAATGCCCATATCCTTAATGTTAAATATTGAATTTCTGCAGTCTGGGCCCCTAAGTTGAAATTGTTAGTCTTTTTCCCTGCTTGTTATTTCATGCTTACATTTATCATATGTTTTTGATACCCATTGAAATTGTCTCATAGAGACAATTTCGATGAGTAATCACAACATGGAGTTTTGTTGAGAAATAAGGATTATAGACTTGTGTGACATGGGCATATATTTCTAGATCTTTGCAGACTGACAACTTTGTGTTTGAGCATCTGTCCGTCAGTCTGTCTAGTTTTGTCTGTACTAAAACTCCAGCCGTCATCATAGTGCAGCTGGTAGCGCATTGGTTTATCAATCTAGAGGTCTTGGGTTCAATCCCTGATGGCGTCTCTCATCCTTTTCAGACTATTTGTCTCCAACCAATGGGTTGATAATTGTAAACCTATGTGGGATAGCAGCTGCAGGCAGGGAAAGGATGTGATGGTAGTACTGGTGTAAGAAATACCAGGAATCCATTTTTAGGTGCTCCAGCCGGTACGATAAGACTGAAATAATGTTAAAAGGGGCGTAAAATCTAATTCAAACAAACAAAAAACTAGATCTTTGCAGACTGACAGCTTTGTGTTTGTGCATCTCTCCGTCAGTCTGTCTATTTTTATGCCCCGTATCGAGAGATCGGGGGCATATTGTTTTACTCATGTCCGTCTGTCTGTCTGTCTGTCTGTCTGTCCGAAAACTTAACATTGCCAATATCTTCAAGCCTATTCAAGATACAAAGCTAATTTTTGGCATGATGATAGATCTCAATGATCAGCATCCGCTGGTACCAAAGTCAAGGTCATGTGACAAGGTCAAGGTCATCTGTCAAGGTCAAACTTTAAAAAAAAATGCCGTTACGGGGGCATTCGTGTTTTACAAACACATCTTGTTTTCTATACTATAACTCCAATGTTTTTGGGTGGATTTGAAGATAATAAAGCAGCACTTATGATTTATGTAATAACATTGTAAAATACCTTTATGCACAGTGCCTGAAGAGCTAAATGGTTTGTTACAAAATATTTCCGACATTGGCCCCTAATTGAGGTTGTTTTATCATTATAGAAACAAACAGACTATGCGCTTCTGTACTTATTCTCCTCTTGTATGTCAAATTCAGGATAAAAACCTCTCAGAAGTCTTATGTATAAGAAACCTTAAAAGTGCACAGTTTTCCAGTATTAGATGACTGTCTTACCAGAGAAGATACCCAAATTACATTTAAATGTCACAGTTAATTAAGGTGCATAATGTGTGCAGATAATTTGTCTCCTGTCATCAGGAAATCGCTAAAATTACTAAAAATCTATATGAGGACTGTCTGACTTAAATTTTCTAGCAGCGAACTTGACATAAAGTATTTTTGCCATAAGCTGGTTCTGAATTTTCACAGGTCCTGCATAGTAATAACCGTCCCCTGGGTAATGAAAAGCTGAGTATGGGAAAGACAAAACTCAGAATTTGTAAAGTGATTTGCATCTGCAAGGTTTAACAATCTTTTCAGACCTGGAAAATTTGCCACATGGCAGCTACTACCAGTTCCCCTCAAAATTTACGGGCCTTGGGCCCTTGTAAAAGGTACTCTCATTTTGTACACCATTTTCTTATCAATCCAGACGCCGTAATAGTACAGTGGTAGGTTTTCGGACTATCATCAAAAATATCATGGGTTGATCCTTGATGGCGGCACTCATCATTTCTGACTATTTGTCTGCCTCCTTTGAGATGTTAATGCTAGACCTATATGAGATAGCAGCTGGAGGCTAGAAAAGGTAGTTATGGTAGTACTGGTGTAAGAAATACCAGGAATCAAATGTTAGATGCTTCAGCCACAGCAATAGAACTAAAAGATTGTTGAAAGCAGTGTTAAACTCCATACAAATAATCAATTTAAATCAATCAATTTTAAGCCATGGCCAGTTTACACAGTTGGTTGCATGTTAGACTGACAGCACTGAGGGCTCATGTCCAAAGTAAACTCATGAAGAATGAGCAGCTGAGAACTTTAAAATGATATGGTGATACTACTTGTGTGGGAAATAACCAGGAATTCATGTTTATGTGCTCTAACGGTTGCAAAATGAAAAACATGATGTTAACTCTTGTCATGCTGAATAAATTTAGGCTAAAGATTTTCCTCAAAACCAAAGGGCAAAAAGCACTGAAAGTACCAACCGTAGGTCAATTTTTATTTTAAAAACTAAATCTATTGACAATTCTTGTTTGAAAGTGACAAACAGGTGGTGTAGACTAACATCAGACTGCACATATGTGTAGGCTGATGTTTGTCTATAGCTCCTGCCAAAGCAGGAATATTCCGGGTTCAGCATGACAAGGGTCAAAAGTGGCATTAGACCCCATTCAATCAAATCAATTATCCCTAGCAATTAATTCAGGCATTAAGAAAATAAAGGTAATGGTTGATTTGTGATTTGCATCTAAGCCGAATTTTACATTTTTAGCTCACCTGAGCACGAAGTGCTCAAGGTGAGCTTTTGGGGTTACTTGATGTCGTGCGTTGTGCGTCGTGCGTCGTCAACATTTACCTTGTGGACACTCTAGAGGCCATATTTTTAGCCCAATCAACCTGAAAATTGGTCAGAATGTTTATCTTGATAAAATCTCGGACAAGTTCGAAATTGGGTCAAGTGGGGTCAAAAACTAGGTCACAGGGTCAAATCTTAGAAAAACCTTGTGGACACTCTAGAGGCCATATTTTTAGCCCAATCAACCTGAAAATTGGTCAGAATGAATATCTTGATGAAATCTCGGACAAGTTTGAAATTGGGTCAAGTGGGGTCAAAAACTAGGTCACTCTAGAGGCCATATTTTTAGCTCAATCAACCTGAAAACTGGTCAGAATGAATATCTTGATGAAATCTTGGACAAGTTCGAAATTGGGTCAAGTGGGGTCAAAAACTAGGTCACAGGGTCAATTCTTGGAAAAACCTTGTGGACACTCTATAGGCCATTTTTTTAGCCCAATCAACCAGAAAACTGGTCAGAATGAATATCTTGATGAAATCTTGGACAAGTTCGAAAGTGGGTCAACTGGGTTCAAAGTCTAGGTCACAGGGTCAAATCTTAGAAAAACCTTGTGGGCACTCTAGAGGCCATATTTATAGCCC
Source organism: Fragum whitleyi (assembly GCA_948146395.1). Taxonomy (NCBI): domain Eukaryota; kingdom Metazoa; phylum Mollusca; class Bivalvia; order Cardiida; family Cardiidae; genus Fragum; species Fragum whitleyi. The sequence goes on from OX411544.1 coordinate 31,350,524, forward strand.
AATCAACCTCAAAATTGGTCAGAATGTTTATCTTGATAAAATCTCGGACAAGTTCGAAATTGGGTCAATTGGGGTCAAAAACTAGGTCACGGGGTCAATTCTTAGAAAAACCTTGTGGACACTCTAGAGGCCATATTTTAAGCCCAATCAACCTGAAAATTGGTCAGAATGATTATCTTGATATAATCTCAGATGAGTTCGAAATTTGGTCAATTGGGGTCAAAAACTAGGTCACAGGGTCAAATCTTAGAAAAACCTTGTGGACACTCTAGAGGCCATATTTTTAGCCCAATCAACCTGAAAACTGGTCAGAATGAATATCTTGATGAAATCTCTGACAAGTTCGAAATTGGGTCAAGTGGGGTCAAAGACTAGGTCACAGGTTCAAATCTAAGAAAAACCTTGTGGACACTCTATAGGCCATTTTTTAAGCCCAATCAACCTCAGAATTGGTCAGAATGATTATCTTGATGAAATACTGGACCAGTTCGAAATTGGGTCAAGTGGGGTCAAAAACTAGGTCACGGGGTCAATTCTTAGAAAAACCTTGTGGGCTATCTAGAGGCCATATTTTTAGCCCATTCAACCTGATAATTTGTCAGAATGATTATCTTGATGAAATCTCGGACAAGTTCGAAATTGGGTCAAGTGGGGTCAAAAACTAGGTCACGGGGTCAAATCTTTGAAAATCCTTGTGGACACTCTAGAGGCCATATTTTTAGCCCAATCAACCTGAAAATGGACAGAATGAATAATTTGATGAGAACTTTGATGAATTTGAAATTGGGTTAAGTTAGGTCAAAACTAGGTCATTGGGTCAATTCTTAGAAAAACTTTTTTAGATTGTTAATTCAGGTGAGCGATTAAGGGCCACTATGGCCCTCTTGTTTAAAATGTGTCTTCCCTGCATCTGGGATTTTAAATAAAAGCATAATTTGGTTTAAATGAGTTAACTGTTCAAATTGAGGTATATTTTATCATTAAAGCATCATTATAAGCATTGTTTACATTGATTGATGAGAAGGAAACTACTTGTTTTGTACTCAATTTCTCTAATTGATTGATCATCGTTGGTTCTGCAATGACCCATTACTTGGATAACTTATTTTGGACTGGTCCAAATTTAAAGAAGAGGCAGGCAACAAATTAAATTTTATGAAATGAAAAATTCTTATCTTTTTTTTTTTGGGGGGGGGGGGGGGGGAAACATGGTGGAAAATGAAGAAATTGCTCTTAACTTTAGATAATTGTCTTTCAGGGTTTCTTCATTATACAGTAGATATTTAATGAACCAACATATAAGTATCATCCATTCTAATCAATTCCTTCTTGTTCGTATCATTTGCATTTTGCTTATCATGGATTATAATTATCACTTTATCACATCAATTTAGATCATTTCATTATCATGATATTTGTCAAATGTGCCTACATTGATAATTTCATATTCATCATGGATTTTTCCTGGAACTCATATACCATACTAGAAAAATAAGTTAAGGAAAAAAAAAAAAGTACAATTTCTGAGAATTGCAGTAAATGAAATTATTCAAACCAAGCTGTACTGATATCATTTTCACACACAGGGATTGTATCAGGGAAATTTGTGATAAATTTTCATTTTCTTCTTTCGATATTTGAAGATCAAATGGAAAAAATCTAATGAAAAAAAAAGAGCGCACTTATTTGCCCCCTTATGCAATTTGCAGTTTGAGTTTACCAGGAAAGATCTGATAATTTTCATCAGATATACCTGTATAAAATGTACTCCCACCCCCATCTCTCTAAGTTATCAAATCAACATAATATTTAATCCATCCTGTCTTAGAGCTCTCGTCTAGACAAAGTGATCGCATTTTAAATCATTTATTTGTGAACCAAACTCTATGTTGTGGGTACTCATTAGAATCGTCTCAGCAAGATGATTCTAATGAGTTCCTACAAAATTGGGTTTGATTGAAGAAATATTTTATTCTCCCATTTGAAATGCCATCATTTTGTCTTATCAGAAGCTCTCCTCTCTCCCACACTTTTGGGCTGTACCTGCGCCTAGGTATGTGAAATACAGTCATTTATCCAGGGTACGAAAAAATATTAATGAGAAAAAATTACACGAAAATTTACACCAGAGTTATGGATTTGAAATGAAACCTGTTTAATATGGGGGCGGTTGAATGAAAAAGGTCATATACTCTAGTTTTATGTCTAAGGTTATTATTTTGTTATTCAACTCTTTTCCTTAGATGATTCAAAAGTATTTTTATCGAACCTCTTTTGATGATGAATACACTGGTCAAGACATACAACTTATTATAATAGATTTGTAAATTAGTTGTTTGTTGAATGGTACAATCAAATTATATTGAAAATAATAATTAATTTAATAGTGGTAAACTTCAAAATAGCAACTCTTTCTTATTACCATGCAGGATTTCAAAGTAATGTGTAGATTTGAAAGAATTTTAATTATTAAAGGGGAAGAGTTGAATTTATTATGATAAGTGAAGGTTGAACCTATGAACTCAAAGCTGTATCTTTTGTTCCAAATTATTTCATGAACCATGTGTTTTCTAGAAGGAAATGAAAAAAAGGAATTTTGACCAAAGTCAACTGTAGAAAGAAACTGCTTTACCAAATGTTAAGGTGTGGTCTAAATATATCATGAAAATTTCCCCAAATAACTTCACCTTTGAACCTCTGAATAAATATGAAATGCAATAGCTTAGGTTCATATGGTTCTCTCATAATTTTGTTGTTTTTAATCATGACCCTTGCCATGCTGAACATAAGACATTCCTGTTTTTGGGCAAGAGGTATAGACAAAGATAAGACTGCGCGTATGTGCAGTATGATCTTTGTCTAAACCTCCTGGTTGTCTTCTCTAAAGCTATATTTGTTTGATGAGTTACCCTGAGAAAATAATATATACATTTACCGGGATATATATTGACCAACGATACAGCATAATATGAGTGCTGTTGGTCCTTTGATTGAAGCGCAATTCTGAAATGGTGTCTAGTCAGCAAGAGAAGGCCTGAACATTACCAGTATGTTGTATACTGAATTTATTTAAAAGACATTTTTCCTCATTTCAGTTTTGTATAGAAACCAGAGTCCAGCAGAGTCCAGCTGAGTATCCTGAAGACTGCAGGATTTCCAGAGAAACGAGTCCTGCGTTCAGGATGACACAACTGTGCAAACTGATTGCAAATTATATGTGCATGAGCCATGCAAAGCAGGGTATAATTTGCAAACTGTTTGTGCCAGTTTGTCATCCTGAAAGCAGGGCAGTTTTTCCTGTTTGATAAAGTAACATTCTGATTTCTATTTCAAATGTAGGTTGTAGGTTTGGTACTGAAGTACCTGAACTCAACCAAGGAAATATATGTCTACAGTTATTGTCCATCAAAGAACTAGAACTGCTCAAACTATTTGAAGGATTTTATTCAACAAATTTGTAACACAAGTCTGAAACTTTGCCGGGTCTTTTTCTCAATTTTGTAATATGTAACATTGAAATTGATGAACGTATTGAAAAAAAGGAAATGATAAGCAGATTATAGGAAATGTCTGATTCTGAAGGATTTTATAAACAACTGCAGCAGACAATCAATGCAAGCACGATACTGAAGACTGAATCGATTTATTTTTTGCTTGACTTTCAAACGTCTAGGTATTTATTTCAAGGAAACTCCAAATTTAACATTGTTATGTACTTGCACATCACAAAATTGTAAACAGTGTCATGTGATGAGGTTTCTTGAGTCCAGATATACATTAGCCTTGAGTTTTGTGGGTCAAAGCAACACTTAAGTTCAAGTTAACCCTTGTCATGCTGATCCCAGAATATTCCTGCTTTGGCTGGAAGCATGTACAAAGATCAGCCTGCACATATGTGCATTCTGATCTTTGTCTATGCCATCTGATTTTCCTTTGTAAACCAAAAAAGCAAAAAAGCAAAATCAAATGCTAACTCACGATTAGGAGTTTTCAGCACTTTGATTTTAATATGATACATTTATTGCAAAGTTTTTTTTAATTGTATGACAAGAGTTAATCATTCAATTGATAGCCGTTCCAATCTTTTAATGATTAAAAATTCTGAACTTGAAAATTAATTTGTTTAAGCATATAAATAAAAATTGTATGAAAATGTTTATCATATTGTCTGATGAAGATTTTTAATTAACCAGCACAAAACCAAGAAAAAGTAAAAGACTTTGAAAACTGAGGGGTAATAAAGGCTTAAATTATTTCTTGCGAAAGGACTAGATCTAGCTGGTTTTGAACATCAAGTAAATTAAATCGAAAAGAAAATGAAAAAGATACCTTTGTGAAGGGTTTGGTTTTGTCACTGTGTCGTAATTCAATGTTAATCTGTCTAGGTATCCTCCTGTAAACTTTTGACCATTTAAGTTCAAATGAATTTATAAATTATATGTCTTTGGTTTGTTAAAATTCAAACGCAACAAATTAAAACTTATCTTAAACATTGTATAGGAGGACTCCTATCACGCTTTCTAAGCTATAAACTGATTACATGATTGTACTCATAAATCTTTGATAGATGATGGTTGCTAAAAGTGAGCATAAAATTGTTTAATATGAATTTATTTTAGTTAACAAGCAAAGTGTCCTCCTCAACCAGAGGCTTAGACCAACTTCTATACCAACCAATTTGTACTTGGCTGGCTAATAATTTGGTGTGTTTTCTAGGGTTCAATTTATTAGTGTGCAAAAAGTGTCTTAACACAAGAGCAACCTCCAATAAGAAGGGAGATATCTGATAATACTGAGGGAGATAACTGATAATATCAAGGGGGATAACTGATGATATTAAGCAAGATAATTAATCATATTTAGGGAGATAACCAATGATATGAAGGGAGATAACTGATGATATCAAGGGGGATAACTGATAATATCAAGGGAGATAACTGATCATTTCAAGGGAGATGCCTGAATAAACTACAGCTCCATAGTGGTCCCTTACCTGGTGAATGAATACAAGTTTTATTATTTTTTTCTGCCTCTAGCCATCTATTCAGAAGTTGTCCAGCAGCTTGTGTTATATTCTGACGGTTTCTCTACAAAATCCTGCATATTCTCAGTGTGTTGTCCTCAGGTGTTAAACAATTAATATAGAATTATTTCTGTCTTGTAGATTAGCTTTATACAGTTCCAGATGATAGAAGAAGCTTCGAAAGATGAACGAAAGATAATCAGTCTTGCATCGAAGAATCTCATTCCTATTTTAAGCATTGCAGAGATCTCGGTATGAGGGGGTAAATCCAGTCCAAAAGTGTAAATTCTCCTTGAAAAAACTATGTTGTAGGTACTCATTTAAGTTAGTTGTCTCAATGAGACAATTCAAATGGGTACCCATAACATAGTTTGTATCAGTATTATTGATATATTTAAACATGGTCCCCGACGATGGCTCTCATTCTTTCCGGCTATTCGTCTCTCACCAATGGGTTGATAAATGTAGACCTATATGAGATGGCAGCTGGAGGCTAGGAAAGGATGTGGTGGTTGTACCGGTGAGAGAATTACCAGGAAACCATTGTTAGGTGCTCCAGCCACCGCGATATAACTGAAAAAATGTTGTAAGCAGCGTAAAACTCCATTCAAACAATCAATCAATCAATTTAAACCTGGTGTTTATGTCATTTCCCTGCTTTACACAAAACTTTGGTAGAAAATGTACACTAAATTCAGCCTGCACCTACAGTCTAATCTAAGCATACACTGTCTGCTTTCTATATAATAGTTGCAAGAAAAAATTAAGACCAGCTTTGACCTGTCTCAAAAATTGACAAAGTGTTTTGAACGAAAATCTTGATTCATCAGGATAAAGGTTAGCTTTAAAACATTTTTTTACCCCTCTACCTATAGCTCTGGAGTGCTGTATCATTATAAATATTGTTTTCCATCGTGATCTGATGCATGATGTTCTATAATGTTTGGTGTTTGTTGATGTATTTCCAGCCAACTGCCATGAGTACCCGGATGGGGAGGAGATGGCCACCCAACAGACCACAGTGATGACAGAATTAGGTAGGTGCACCTTGTACCGTAGATGTGGATGTGTAGCGTAGTATAGAACCATGTCAAAATGTCTTTATGGAATATGGATTTGACACAGGATTGGATGCTTAGGTTCCTGAAAATTTCAGGGCTTCAACGGTCTTCAAGGCTATATACCTTCAACATATTTAGCAACTGTAGACGGTGCTGTTTTTCAACTCTCAGCTTTACTGACTGAAGGCCAGTTGCTAATTGGTTTGTTTTGCTTGTTACCCATCCATGACTCAAACCATCTATTAGAAATATACTCCTTAGAAACTTCTATTTGGGTTCCAAGCAGTTTTCACAGGAATCTGTGCATCTCTTCATCCTTGAAGTCATGTCAAGAAGAAAATATTGCACTTATAACCTGAAACATGCAAACAAAATAATTATCAAATCAAATTAACTTTTCATTGTCAAAGTGGACTTGTTTGTTTTTTAGCTCCACTGGCTGAAAGCCACTGGGGCTATTGTCATGGCGTTGTGTCCAGCGTGCATCCGTCCATATGTACGTCTGTACTTCCGGTTGTAAACTTTTTCTTTAAAAATCTTCTCCCCAGAAACTACTGGATGAATTTCAACCAAACTTCACAGGAATGATCCTTGGGTGACCCTCTTTCAAAGTTGTTCAAGAGAGTTTGATCCATTGAAAAACATGGGTTTATGGGGCGTGGCTAATTTCCAAATATGGTAAAAAGTGAGTTTTTCTCAGATTCTAATTGATGGATACCAATTAAATTTTACATGAATGATCCTTTGGTGACTCTATATCAGTCGACAAAAAATTATTGTGATTGGATGGATAATATGCATTTTATTGGCGGAGATCATTTATCATAAGTCATATAGAGGAAACTTTCAAAATCATTTTTCTCAGAATCAATGTAACTGATTGATATCAGCCAAATTCTACTGGAAGGATCCTTGAGTGACCCTTGATCAGTCTACCAAAAATTACTGTGCTTGGATGAAAAATATGTATTTTATGGGCAGAGGTCATTTCTCTTTATGTTATACAGTTGAAACTTTGAAAATCATTTTCAACATCAGTAGAACCCAAAATATCTAAAAATCTAGTCAAAACTTTATTTACTTTTAGCTCACCTGAGCACGAAGTGCTCATGTGAGCTATTGTGATCACCTTTCATCCGGCGTCCGTCCATCGGTCGTCGTCCGGCATCCGTCGTCCGTCAACAATTTCTTTAATCGACATCTCCTCCTAAACTACTGGGCCGATTTACACCAAATTTTACAGAAATGTTGCTTAGGTGGTCCCCTTCAAAAATAGCTAAAAGAATTGAAATCCATGAAAAACTCTGGTTGCTATGGCAACAAACAGTGAAATTTTAAGAAAATCTTCTTCTTCTCAACCAGTAGTCCTACAGACTTAAAACTTGGCATGGATGATCAGTTCATAGACCTGAATTGAAATAGCTAAAATCATATCTTTTGGGCCACCAGGTGCGGAGCACCAGGGGGGAGGGGGTAGTACTTTGGGTAAATTTTGTAATCTTCAAGCTGCTTCTTCTTCGGAACCAGGAGCCCTACAGACTTGAAAATTGGCATGAATGATCAGCTCATAGACCTGAATAAAAATAGCTGAAACCATATCTGTTGGGCAGCCAGGTGTGGAGCACCAGGGGGGAGAGGGTAGTACTTTTGTGAAAATTTTTAATCTTTAACCTTCTTCTTCTGATGAATCAGGAGCCTGACAGATTTGAAAATTGGCATGGATGATCAGTATATGGACCTTTATAAAAATAGCTAAAATCATGACTGTAATGCCACCAGGTGCGGAGCACCAGGGGGGAGAGGGTAGTACTTTTGTGAAAATTTTTTAATCTTTAACCTTCTTCTTCTGATGAATCAGGAGCCTGACAGATTTGAATATTGGCATGGATGATCAGTATATGGACCTTTATAAAAACAGCTAAAATCATGACTGTAATGCCACCAGGTGCGGAGCACCATGGGGGAGAGGGTAGTACTATTGTGAAAATTTTGTTATCTTTAACCTTCTTCTTCTTCTGAACCACAAGCTCTACAGACTTGAAAATTGGCATGGAGGATCAGCTCATAGACCTTAATAAAAATAGCTAAAATCATGACTTGTAATGCCACCAGGTGCGGAGCACCAGGGGGGAAGGGGTAGTACTTTTGTGAAAATTTTGTAACTTTAACCTTCATCTTCTAAAATAACCAGGAGCCCTTCAGACTCCAATATTGGCATGGATGATAAGTATATGGATCTTAAATATAATAGCTAAAAGCATGAATGTAGGGCCACCAGATGCGGAGCATTAGGGGGGAGGGGGTAGTACTTTGGATCAATTTTGAAATCTTTAACCTTATTCTTCTCCTGGATCAGGAACCCTACAGACTTGAAAATTGTAATGGGTGATCAATATATTGACATTAATAAAAATAGCTAAAATCATGACTGTAGGGTCACCAGGTGCTGAGTGTCTTGGGGAGGGGGTAGTACTTTGGATCATTTTTGAAATCTTTCAACTTCTAATGAACCAGGAGTCCTACAGACTTGAAAATTGGTATGAATGATCAGCATATGGACATCAATTGAATTAGCTAAAATCATGACTGTAGATTCACCAGGTGCAGAGCATCTTGGGGGAGGGGGAGTGCTTTGTTGAGAATTTTGAATCCCTACAGCCTTTATATTTGACATGGATTGATCAACTCATTAAAGAAAACTTTAAAAGTCTCATCCTCAGCCTGTATATCTGGCATTGATTAGCTGATCAGAGACCTCTTATGAAAAAAACTTAAATAAATAATGACCAGGTGAGGAGCAGAGGGGGGGGGATTATTTCAAATGTTATCTGATTGAATAAGTGAAAATCTCTTTTTCTTTGGTTGCATGGACATACCTAGGTAATGAAGCTTTTTTCTCAGGTGAGCGACCCAGGGCCAACGTCCCTCTTGTTCAAGAATTTCATGCCTGTGGAGCGACTCAAGCCATTCATGGCTTTCTAGTTGAAAGAAAGCTATCTCTTTTGAAGGACAAACTTATGGAAAAAGAGAGAATGCTTGTTATAAGCAATTTCTTCTATTTCCTCAATTTTTAGCTCCACTGGCTGAAAGCCACTGGGGCTATTGTCATGGCGTTGTGTCCGTCGTGCGTCCATCCATCCGACCGTGCGTCTGTGCGTCCGTGCGTCCGGTCGTAAACTTTTTCTTTAAAAATCTTTTCCTCAGAAACTTCTGGATGGATTTCAACCAAACTTCACAGGAATGATCCTTGGGTGACCCTCTTTCAAAGTTGTTCAAGAAATTTTGATCCAATGAAAAACATGGATTAAATGGGCGTGGCTAATTTCCAAATATGGTAAAAAGTGACTTTTCTCAGGTTCTAACTGATGGATACAAATTAAATTTTACATAAATGATCCTTGTGTGACCCTTTATCAGTCTACCAAAAATTATTGTGATCGGATGAAAAATATGTATTTTATGGGCGGAGGTCATTTCTCTATTATGTTATATAGTGGAAACTTTGAAAATCATTTTCTCTGAATCTAACCAATAGATATCAACCAAATTTTACATGAATGCTCCTTGGGTGACCCTTTATCAGACTACCAACAATTATTCTGATCGGATGAAAAATATGTATTTTATGGGCGGAGGTCATTTCTCTATATGTTATATAGTGGAAACTTTGATAATTATTTTCTCAGAATCTAACTGATTGGTATCAACCAAATTTTTCATGAATGATCCTTGGGTGACCCTATATCAGATTTCCAACAATTATTGTGATCAGATGAAAAATATGTATTTTATGGGCGGAGGTCATTTCTCTATATGTTATATAGTGGAAACTTTGATAATCATTTTCTCAGAATCTAATTGATAGATATCAACCAAATTTTACATGAATGCTCCTTGGGTGACCCTTTATCAGTCTACCAAAAATTTTTATGATTGGATTAAAGATATGTATTTCATGGATGGAGGTCATTTCTCTATATGTTATAAAAGGAAAAATTTGAAAATCATTTCAACATCAGTAGAACCCAAAATATCTAAAAATCTAGTCAAAACTTAGATTTGCTATTACAAGAAATTCAAGCCTGTTGAGCGACACAAGCCATTCATGGCTTTCTAGTTTTAAATGCCGCCGGAGGCGGACGTATATTCGCGTCATCTTCTCTGTCTGTCCGTCCGTCCATCCATCCATACATCTGTCCATACGTCCGTCCACTATTCTTGTCAACGCAACTCCTCCTAAGTTTCTGGCTGGATCTTATTGAAACTTGGTCAATGCTATCACAATAAGTAGATGTGCATGAAGGAAGGATTTTATGGTTCGTTGATTTTTGCCTGAGTTATGCCCCTTAAAATTTAGTCACTGGGGCTTATTGCCTCATTTTTTTCTTGTCAACGCAACTCCTCCTAAGTTTCTGGCTGGATCTTCTTGAAACTTTGTCAATGTTATCACCTCAATTGGTAGATGTGCATGAAGGAAGGATTTTATGGTTCGTTGATTTTTGCCTGAGTTATGCCCCTTAAAAAAACTTAGTTTCTGGGGCTTATTGCCTCAGTTATGCCCCCTTAAAATTTAGTCTCTTGGGCTTATTGAAATTGCAGCCTTGTGAATGCAACTCTTCCTAAGTTTTCTGAAACTTGGTGGATGTTATAACCGAAATTGGTAGATGAGCATGAAGTAAGAATTTTATGGTTTATACCCTAAATTATGCCCCCTTAAAACTTAGTATCCGGGGCTTATTGAAATTGCAGCCTTTTGAACGCAACTCCTCCTTACTTTTTGTCTTTATTTAAATGAAACTTGGTCAATGTCATCACCATAATTTGTAGATTTACATGGTTCAAGGATTTTATGGCTCATTTATTTCCCTGAATTATGCCCCCTTAAAACTTAGTGCCTGGGGCTTATTGAAATTGCAGCCTTGTGAAGGCAACGCCTCCTAACTTTTTGTCTTGATTTAAATGAAACTTGGTCATTTTGAATTTGGTTCAGTCAAAATAAGTAGTGTCTACAATTATTTTTGTGAAACAGCAGCAAAGTGGCGGCGTATTTTGTGATTATGGCACTCTTGTTTCCAAATTATGACTTCTTATTTTGAGAATGGACTCTTCGATTTTATAGCTTTGGAGTTGAATGGACTTCTTACTTATATGAGCTAGTGTCAAAGCCTGCATGCACTTCTTAACCCTTGTCATGCTGAACCCGGAATATTCCTGCTTTGGCAGGAGCTATAGACAAACATCAGTCTGCACATATGTGCAGTCTGATGTTAGTCTACACCACCTGTTTCTCACTTTCAAACCTGAATTTCCAATAGATTTATTTTTCAAATAAAAATTGACCTACAGTTAATACTTTCAGTGCTTTTTGCCCTTTGATTTTGATGCAAATTTTTAAGCCTAAATTTATTCAGCATGACAAGGGTTAACAATGATATAGAAATGAGAGGTTCAGCATAATGTCAATGTCAACTGTAGAGGTCAGTTTGGAAAAACTTTAATGGAGTTGAAATTGGAAAGTCAAACAGACTTTAAACCATAAAGTTTAAGGTGAAATCATGTTTTATCTTCAAGTATTACTTCATATTAAGTTATTAAATTGATAAGACTTTTAACATTCCAGTTCAAAGTTACTTTAACCTTGCATATTAGGGTGAAAATTAAGGGTTCATTCAGAGCTTGATTTTACTGTTTTTCTCCTAATAAATGCTCCCAGGACCTATACATAACTTAGTCAAGGAGTTTTGTTTGGGTACCCCTATTCCCACAACATAGGGTTTGTGCAATAATTAGTGAAATACTTTGATCTAAAATCCAAAATATTCCTTCTGTCTATAGCTCTGGTGCTGTTAGACATTTAGAGGTATTAGAGGCCCTAGCTAGTAAAGGTCTTGGGTCTTAACAAGAAAGACAATGAATTAAGTTAACTTTAACAAGATATATATAACAGAATTCTCAAATCAAACTAGGACCTCATTCAAGCAAGTGATAATACAAATTTTCAAGTAACTTTTCAGCTAATCAAATGATCAGAAAATGACAAAAGATCTGTAAAATGGACACTTGTAGGACATAATGTTAACATACTAATAAAAGCAGAATTAGCTTTGTAAGGTTAACCAAAACATGATGTCAAGGATATTTTTCCATATTCTGTTTTTAGCTCCACTGGCTGAAAGCCACTGGGGCTATTGTCATGGCGTTGTGTCCGTCGTGTGTCCGACCGGACGTGGCTCATGTTATATAGTGGAAACTTTGAGTATCATTTTCTCAGAATCTAATTTTTGGATATCAACCAAATTTCACTTGAATGATCCTTGAGTGACCCTTTATCAGTCTATAAAAAATTATTGTGATTGGATGGAAATTTGTATTTTATGGGCGGAGGTCATTTTTCTATATTGTCTTTCACCAATGGGTTGATAATCATAGACCTATGTGAGATAGCAGCTTGAGGCTAGGAAAGGTTGTAGTGGTTGTACTGGTGAGAGAAATACCAGGAAACCATTGTTAGGTGCTCCAGCCGCCGCGATATAACTGAAATAATGTTGAAAGCGGCGTAAAACTCCATTCAATCAAACAATCAATCATTTCTCTATATGTTATATAGTTGAAGCTTTGAAAATCATTTTCAACATCAGTAGAACCCAAAATATGTAAAAATCTAGTCAAAACTTTAATTGCTTTTACAAGAATTTCAAGCCTGTGGAGCGACTCAAGCCATTCATCGCTTTCTAGTTAATTGTATGTTGCAATAATGGTATGGAGTTAACCTGTGTTAATAAATGTAGAGTGTGAATGTGAGCAAGGTTACTTGTACTAAATCTTGTACTTTATTATCTTTCTAGACGTACCTTAGGTCACCTTTCACATATTGACCAGATAAAGAAGTTTTGACATTGCAACTTTTATTCTTGCTTTCTTTTAATATCTAGCATTACAGCTGATCATGTGCAGCAGCTTGTTGGCTCTGAAACTAAAATGTTTTTAGGGGCGCTGTAAAGTGTGTAAAAATCTACAAAAACATCCTGATAAAAGTGATTTAGCATTAGATCTTCTGAAAACAAAGTTTTACATTTGTCATTTCTTCTGTCAGCAAATCAAATATCAGATTTACTTTGAGCCTTGTGATCTTCTGCCAGCACACATCAGATTTACAATGAGCTATGTGATTTTCTGTCAGCACACATCAGATTTACCATTAGTCATGTGATCTGTCTGCACACATCAGATAAACTATGGGTCATGTGATCTTGTTTCAGCACACAAGAGATTAACAATGAGTAATGTGATCTTCTGTCAGCTCACATCAGATTTATTGTGAGTTATGTGACCTTCTGTCAGCACACATCAGATTTACAACAGTTATGGGATCTTCTGTTAGCACACATCAGATTTACCACAAGTCTTTTAAACTTCTGTCAGCACACATTAGATTCACAATGAGCAAATCTGCAGGGTTCCCACTGACTTTTAAATTAGGGGGGTGAAAACAGTCATTATACAACATACCCTGCTTCTGTCAGCACACATCAGATATACCACAAGTCTTTTGATCTTCTGTCAGCACACATCAGATTTACTATTAGTCATGTGATTTTCTGTCATCACACATCAGATATACCACAAGTCTATTGATTTTCTGTCAGCACACATCAGATTTACTATTAGTCATGAGATCTTTTGTCAGCACACATCAGATATACCACAAGTCTATTGATTTTCTGTCTGCACACATCAGATTTACTATTAGTCATGTGATTTTCTGTCAGCACACATCAGATATACCACAAGTCTATTGATTTTCTGTCAGCACTCATCAGATTTACTATTAGTCATGTGATCTTCTGTCAGCACACATCAGATATACCACAAGTCTTTTGATCTCTTGTCAGCACACATCAGATTTACCACAAGTCAGTTGATCTTCTGTCAGCACACATCAGATTTACAATGAGTCATGAGATATTCTGTAAGCACACACCGCATTTACTATGCTTTGTGTTATCTCATGTAATTTACACAGTAGGTTTACTATGTGGCATAGATTTATGAAATCTTTTGTTAGCACAATCAAGGTTTACACATGAGATCTTCTTTCAGCACATTAGCAATTTTCCACTTATTTTGTGATCTGTAAGGGCCCACTGGGTTTGGTATGTGTCATGTGATCTTTAGCCTGCACATATCAGGCTAACCATGTGTCATATCAGTATACAACAAGTTGGCTAATTGTCACGAGGTCCTAATTTTAGCACACATTGATTTACAATGTGTTATGAGGTATTCTGTCAGCACACGAAAGAATAACTGTAATAAGGTCTTCAGTCAGCTTTTTTGAGATTCTCTATGTGTCATGTGATTTTTTTTAGCACAAATTAGATTTACAATTTTCTATTAGATTATAGCAGGGTTATTATGTATCATGAGTTTTCTGTCAGCACACACAAGATTATCTGTCATCACATAACTGGTTTTCAATTTGAAAAGTCTTTTTACTGAATGATGCTTGTTTGAAAAATAAAAGGGTGTTGTCTTGAGCTAATTTGGTACAACATATAATATTATGAGCTTGTGTGTGACATTTCCAACTATTTCACATCCACGTTAGGTACAAACGTTGGGTAGCGTTGATGACAACACAATGCAATAATGAGATATGCTGATCCATTAAGACCTTATCTATCTATATAGCGCATAGTGAAGATTCTGGTCAGCCTGTGTAGCAATACAGGCTGGCCAGAAGCTTTGCTTTGCCCATATTCGAAATTGTTTGAAATGTCATGCACAGGCTCATATATAATATTTTTAGCTCCACTGGCTGAAAGCCACTGGGGCTATTGTCATGGTGTTGTGTCCGTTGTGTGTCCGTCCGTCCGTGCGTCCGTGCGTGCGGTCGTAAACTTTTTCTTTAAAAATCTTCTTCTCAGAAACTACTGGATGGATTTCAACCAAACTTCACAGGAATGATCCTTGGGTGACCCTCTTTCAAAGTTGTTCAAGAAATGTTGATCCAATGAAAAACATGGATTTAATGGGCGTGGCTAATTTCCAAATATGGTAAAAAGTGACTTTTCTCAGGTTCTAATTGATGGATACCAATCAAATTTTACATGAATGATCCTTGGGTGCCCCTTTATCAGTCTACAAAAAATTATTGAAATCGGATGAAAATTATGTATTTTATGGGCGGAGGTCATTTCTCCATATGTTATATAGTGGAAACTTTGAAAATCATTTTCTCAGAATCTAACTGATAGATATCAACCAAATTTAACATGAATGATCCTTGTGTGACCCTTTATTAGTCTACAAAAAAAATTTGAAATCGGATGAAAAATATGTATTTTATGGGCGGAGGTCATTTCTCTATATGTTTTATAGTGGAAACTTTGAAAATCATTTTCTCAGAATCTAATTGATAGATATCAACCAAATTTTACATGAATGATTCTTGTGTGACCCTTTATCAGTCTACCAAAGATTATTGCGATCGGATGAAAAATTTGTATTTTATGGGCGGAGGTCATTTCCATTATATGTTATATAGTGGAAGCTTTGAAAATCATTTTCTCAGAATGTAACTGATGGATACCATTCAAACTTCATTTGGGTGATCCATTATCATGCAGCCAAAAATTATTGTCATTGGATGAAAAATATGTCTTTTATGGGCGGAAGTCATTTCTCTATATTTTATAATGTTGGAGACTTTCAAAATCATTTCAACATCAGTAAAACCCAAAATATCTAAAAAATCTAGTCAAAACTTAGATTTGCTATTACAAGAAATTCAAGCCTGTGGAGCGACACAAGCCATTCATGGCTTTCTAGTTATAACATTCTAGAACATCTGTGTTGGTATAAATAAATTTTAAAGTAATTAACTGTACTTTAACTTTAATTAAATTAAAAACATTATGATTGCGTGCTTGAGATCGACTTCTAAGCTTAAGCGTGCAATTGAGCTACTGCAATTTGATTAATTAGTGTAAACTTGACTGATGCCCTAATTAATAACTTTTAATCTTTGTAGACAAATTTTATGAGGACCCAAATATGTATTCTCTTTAAATCAAGTCATTATTATTATTATTGTTATAAGTCTCAAATTATCTCCATGTTTGACCGGGCTTTGAGAACAGGAACATGAAAATCCTGTTGAGAGAAGAGTGAATCAATGTCACATTATGACAATTAACATTCTATAAGGATGTTTAAATGAGAAGAAATGTAGTGTCATCTATAGAAGGAAAAAGGTTTACCCTTTCCCATTTTAGAATGATCCAATTTGAAAGAAGCTGCAGACAACATTGAACATTTGGTGCAATTATAAAAAGAAAACACCCTATGAGGTAGAAAATACTGTCGGAAAAGAAGAAATTGCTTGTTACAAGCAATTTCTTCTTTTTCCACAATATTTTCTCAAGAATAAAATGGCAGAGACATTAAATTCAGGCACTGTACGGGAAAGGGTTAAGTGGGATAGATAATGACACATGTTTAGGCCAGTATTCTTAGTATGTCAGTTAAAAGTAGCAAATGTATTGTAAATCTAACCTGGCAAACCCTATGTTGTAATAATTTGAAGTAACAGTTTTGAATACTTTCTTTTGTAATACAATATGAACAAAAGGTCTTGGTAACAGCAGGGAAATTATTGCAATTTCGGATGTTAACCGGAGCGTAGATGGTTGAAAAAGTACAAAGTATAGAGGGACAAGTTGTTAATACAATGTAATACGGAAGGGGGGTGAAACAGGATTAAAAGTGATGAGAGCTAGTTTGACAAGTTTCTTTTACAATTCATAAATATTTTTTTACTACTAAAGTGTTCGGCAGGGATACAAAAAAAACTTGATGACTTGGCAAAATATGAATATTGGACTATATAACTGGGCGGACTCAGCCTATGGTAAGTGTTTGAAGTTACGGTATTGATTTATTCCGACTCTTTTCATTGGCAAATAATAAAGAAATTGACTTATTTCTTCCAATAGGTTCATATTTAAATTATTGAAGACCTCTGGATCTAAACTATTAACAAAGAGCATGTTCCATTTACACAAATTTTGTGTAAAGTAAGGATGAGTTTAATAGAATGAACTATCTCACAGAAGCTTTTTTGTTGAAATTGGTGGTGAAAGGTTTGTCATAGCCTATGGCTGAGGTTCAGTTCTTAATTGGTCAATACAACCTATCACTATAGGTTTACTTGCTTTGATTAATTTGATTGGCTAATTTGAACATACCAATGAAAAAAATGTTGCAAGAACATAGTTTTATATCAAGATCCTAGGAATATCTGACGTTCTCAGGAGAATTAAGTTGCAGCCTTGGTGTCATTGTGGTTGTTGACAAGCAATTTCTTCTTTTTCCACACTATTTTCTACCCTACCAAATGGTTATTTTTCAAATTAAACCCACTTTAAATTTTCGTCTGCAAAACCTTTGAATTTGGACAGGTCCAAAATTTTGCAAAACAGGAAAGTGTTAAAGAGTCTTGTACAGAATGAGTGATCAACCATTGATGTTTATTTATGGTACAATATATTACTAGATGAACAATCTGATAGTCGTTTAATCAGTACTAGAAGAAAGGAAAAATAATACCAGTGACGGCCTCTTTTCTTGTAATTCTTATCCTGATGAAAACATCCACCTTTTTTTAGCTCACCTGAGCACGAAGTGCTCAAGGTGAGCTTTTGTGGTTAGGTGGATGTCCGTCGTCCGTCGTTCGTCGTCCGTCGTGTGTCGTGTGTCGTGTGTCGTCCGTCGTGTGTCGTCAACATTTACCTTGTATGCACTCTAGAGGCCACATTTTTTGCCCAATCAACCTGAAATTTGGTCGGAATGATTGTCTTGATAAAATCTCGGACAAGTTCGAAATTGGGTCAAGTGGGGTCAAAAACTAGGTCACAGGGTCAAATCTTAGAAAAACCTTGTATGCACTCTAGAGGCCACATTTTTTGCCCAACCAATCTAAAATTTGGTCAGAATGATTGTCTTGATAAAATCTCGGACAAGTTCGAAATTGGGTCAAGTGGGGTCAAAAACTAGGTCACAGGGTCAAATCTTAGAAAAACCTTGTATGCACTCTAGAGGCCATTTTTTTTGCCCGATCAACCTGAAATTTAGTCAGAATGATTGTCTTGATAAAATCTCGGACAAGTTTGAAATAGGGTCAAGTGGGGTCAAAAACTAGGTCACAGGGTCAAATCTTAGAAAAACCTTGTATGCACTCTAGAGGCCATTTTTTTTGCCCAATCAACCTGAAATTTGGTCAGAATGATTGTCTTGATGAAATCTTGAACAAGTTCAAAATTGGGTCAAGTGGGATCAAAAACTAGGTCATGGGGTCAAATCTTAGAAAAACCTTGTATGTACTCTAGAGGCCATATTTTTTGCCCAATCAACCTGAAATTTGGCCTGAATGATTGTCTTGATAAAATCTCGGACAAGTTCAAAATTGGGTCAAGTGAGATCAAAAACTAGGTCACAGGGTCAAATCTTAGAAAAACCTTGTATGCACTCTAGAAGCCATTTTTTTTGCCCGATCAACCTGAAATTTAGTCAGAATGATTGTCTTGATAAAATCTCGGACAAGTTTGAAATAGGGTCAAGTGGGGTCAAAAACTAGGTCACAGGGTCAAATCTTAGAAAAACCTTGTATGCACTCTAGAGGCCATTTTTTTTGCCCAATCAACCTGAAATTTGGTCAGAATGATTGTCTTGATGAAATCTTGAACAAGTTCAAAATTGGGTCAAGTGGGGTCAAAAACTAGGTCATGGGGTCAAATCTTAGAAAAACCTTGTATGTACTCTAGAGGCCATTTTTTTTGCCCAATCAACCTGAAATTTGGCCTGAATGATTGTCTTGTTAAAATCTCGGACAAGTTCAAAATTGGGTCAAGTGAGATCAAAAACTAGGTCACAGGGTCAAATCTTAGAAAAACCTTGTATGCACTCTAGAAGCCATATTTATTGCCCAAACAACCTGAAATTTGGTCAGAATGATTGTCTTGAAAAATCTCAGACAAGTTCAAAATTGGGTCAAGTTGGGTCAAAAATGAGGTCACGGGGTCAAATATTAGAAAAACCTTATAGACACTCTAAAGGCCAAATTTATTGCCCAATCAACCTGAAATTTAGTCATAATGATTGTCTTGATGAAATCTCGGACAAGTTCGAAATAGGGTCAAGTGGGGTCAAATATGAAGTCATAGGGTCAAATATTAGAAAAACCTTGTAGACACTCTAGAAGCCATATTATGTGCCGGATCAACATGAAAATTGGTCAGAATGATCATCTTGATGAAATCTAGGTCAAGTTTGAAATTGGGTCAAGTGGGGTCAAAAATGAG
This sequence comes from Fragum whitleyi, assembly GCA_948146395.1. Classification (NCBI taxonomy): domain Eukaryota; kingdom Metazoa; phylum Mollusca; class Bivalvia; order Cardiida; family Cardiidae; genus Fragum; species Fragum whitleyi. The sequence continues at coordinate 31,369,969 of OX411544.1, forward strand.
GTCACAGGGTCAAATCTTAGAAAAACTTTGTAATGAGTGTAGAGGCATCATTTTTTGCCCAATCAACCTGAAATTTGGTAAGAATTCATTATCCTTTCTAAATCTACTTTAAACAATTTTTGACAGTTCATTCAGGTGAGCGATTTAGGGCCACTATGGCCCTCTTGTATGCAATAAAGCATACAATTTTGTGATTTTGTATGCAATTAAATTTTACCTATAAATCTTCATGTTGTAAGCTTAAATTGTATTGAGTACTGGTAAATACACAAAAAGTCTAGCTGTTACTTGGTGGTAAGCTTAAATTGTATGGAGTACTAGTAAATACACCAAAAGTCTAGCTGTTACTTGGTGGTAGAAATCCAACAAATTGGGGACTATGGTATGTCATTTCACTGCAAAAACACAACAAAAGCCTCTAAGATCTGATCAGCCCAGGCTCTCATGCAGTTGCTCATTCTACATGGTAAGACATTAAAAATAAAATACTGTAAATATAAATTTTTACCAGTCAAAATGGCTAATGTTTGACTGAGGGCTCAAGTATACAATCAATATGATGTTGATTGAAAAGCCAGTAAAATTCGTCCGTTTAAGTTGACGTCATTGAAGAACTGCTAGTTACAATAGTGTGAGATAAGTGTGATTGTGACAGCCATGTTTACCCCCTAAGTGATAAGTAAGTCACAGATGCATGATGTACATCAATTTAATACATGGTACAAAAAAACAACAAGAAAACTGTCACATGATCATGATGTCTTCCCCACCTTTTGCCCTAAAGACTGTCTATACGACATCACTGACACTTCTCAATATACCACACCTAACAAATTTGATGGAAGATTCTCGCTAATCCAAGGCTCTGTATTCAAATATTGGTTGTGTTGTTGGACAACATAATCTGTAATTTATAAGTTCTGGTCTGTTAGTGATCAAAACATGATGAATAATACCATTTCGCAAAGTCTATTTCCCTTTCTTAGTTCGTGTTTTCACGTTTGAGAGAGAGAGGGAGAGGAGTGGGCAGTGGCTCACTACCGGTAATTCCACAGCTAGGTTTGACTGTGGCTTGCTAATTAGTGTTTTGCCAATAAATACCGAAAGCAATTTTTGGTCACATGTTGAGCACCACTCTTTGACTTCCACTGAGGTAGTCTTGTTGACTTATTAGTACAAAAGGAATTTCTTGGAATTGTCAATTATAGACTATTTTTTGCAAGAAAGCTTTTACATGCTTAAATGTTATACTGACGACAGTGGTGTTATACTGCCAACAGTATTATGCAAATTCAGATTATGTGGAGGCAGTTTTGGAATACTGGGGCCTGTTTTTACTAAACTTCTTAAAAAAAAGTCAATCACTAGACAAAATCACATATACCTGGTGTTTCCATTCATTGTACGATTCTGCCTTGCAATATCTCAATGGAATCTCATTTAGAAGATGATTCCAATGAGATTAGGCATGGCATGATTTCATATTTAGTAGAAGCAACTTTAATTTTTGACTAGCATGAAAAATAATGGTAAGAAGTTTAGTAGAACATGCCCCTGGTAATGAACTCATGTGAAAGAAAAAATTACCATAATATTTATCCTTATCATGCTGTTCAGGACATATTCCTGTTGAACACAAGGCTTTGTCAGGTATTATAGACTATGATCAGCCTGAACAGACATTAACAGTCAGTACAAAATCTATACTACCTCCATTCTACTTCATTATTGTGAGAAAAAATCAAGCCAAAATTTAATGTAAAAAAAAAGGCAATTTGTCTGAAACAAAATTCAATTTCAGCAGGATAAGGTTTAAATTAATTTGAATAGGATGGGTATATGTATTGAACAAGGATGAAAAGTAAGTGAGCTATCTTAGATTATCTGTTATCATCCACTTGTCATCAAGTATTTAACCATTACCTCAAAATACTCATTTGTCCAGGATAATTCTGAAGTTGTTAGTCATATTGTAAGTCTTACCCTACCGAAACCTGATGAAGGTAAGGTGTTTCCTTTGATTTAGTCAACCAAGCTGTAATTGGGTAGCAGTAGTTAGAATCCATTGCCTCTCTCTCTCTCTCTCTAGGATAGGTTAAAATCTGGTTTGGATTAAAAAAATAAATATATATATATATATATATATATCCCACATAGGTCTACGATTATCAACCCATTGGTGTAAAACAAAAAATCACCAGTTTGTAAATGTTTGTCAGGCTGTCAATCTAGAGGTCCAGGGTTGATCCCCGACAGCCGCTCTCATACTTTCCGACTTTTTGTTTTACACCAATGGGTTGATAATCCTAGACCTATGTGAGATAGCAGCTGGAGGCTAGGAAAGGATCTGATGGTGGTACTGGTGAGGGAAATACCAGGAATCCATTGTAAGGTGCTCCAGTCACCGCGATTATAACTGAAAAATTGTTGAAAGCGGTGTTAAATCCCATTCAAACAAACTTACCTTGGCTGACACTACTTTCTACCTTTATAATGTGGGAACAACTTATTTCAAATACAGCATGATAAAGGTTAATTGGTGACGTTTAAATGTTTGTTAAATTTCAAACTAGTACACATTGATCTCCACTGAATAAGTTCACTTTCAAATAATACATTGAGTTGAATGGACATTATTTAACAATAGATCTATTAAAGGTTTTCACACTCTATCATTGTTGACACACTGTTCTGCTGAGTCGGTAAATTTCTAGCTTTTCCAAGAGACATTAGGGTTATCCATGGCTTATTGTAGGATGGCTGTCTTTTATTATTAAGGTATTCGACCCATAATAGTTCTGCAACATTTCGGAACACATGATCTTTCACAATGTTGACCAAGATTTCCTAATGAAAATCATTAGGAAACCTTGGTTAACACTATTAAAGTTCATTGCTTCCAAAATGTTGCTGAACTATTATGGGTCCACTACCTTAAACTTTTAACCCTACTCATACTGTTCACGACATATTAGTAAGCTTTTGCGGATAGTTTAAACTTAAAGATCAGCCTGCACAGACATGAAAACTGAAGGTATTGCTATAGCCTTTGTGTTATTGCCGTCGTCGTCATGCAAAAACTTCGACATTTTGTTATATCTGGTTCTGTTAAAGGCATTCACTTGAAACTTAGCACTCATGTTCACTTTAAAATGCAACATATACTATCAAGGGGGATTACTAAATGCATTTTGTTCATATTATGCCTGTTTTTCGACTAAGATTATTTCATCCACTATCCAGCACTCAAAAGCTGAGCATAGATATCTGTAGGCGGTGCTCTTGATGAATATTTTTTTCTTCTTTCAATACTAGTAGATATATTATGGTTGTCACCCTTATTCATAAAAGAGGGATTTTCTTTAAGTTACATTAGTTGAGATCTTGATACAATTGGTTCATGAGACTATTTTGTGGAAAACTTTGAACCATTTTTAATTTTCATATCTTCTGTTGTTCATTGGTTATAAATTCTTTCAAGCTATGAGAGTTATACTCAATGTTAAGAACATTCTTCAAGACATCAGGGGATAGGTAGTCTTAACCTAATTAGGATGAGCAGATCCAGAGGGGTTTAAACAAACCTCTCTCTTTGGCCCAATTCTGGTTTGATCCCTAACGGTGGCACTCATTCTTTCTGACTATTTGTCTCCCACTAATGGGTTTATAATTGTAGAACTATGTCAGATAACAGCTGGAGGCTGGGAAAGGATGTGGTGGTAGTACTGGTGAGAGAAAAACCAGGAAACCATTGTTAGGTGCTCCGGTCACTGCGATATTACTGAAGAATTGTTGAAAGTGGTGTAAAATTCCATTCAATCAATCAATTGGCCCAATTATTTTATTGTCATGCAGAAATATGATCAAAATTGTACAATACTATAGTAAAACGAATGTTAACCCCTTATTTGTATATTCGAACCCTCTGTACAAAAGATTCATGTTTCCGACGTTTGACTTTCAGCAATGGGTAGATAATCGTAAACCTATGTGAAATAGCAGTCGGAGGCTAGGAAAGGGTGTAATGGTAGTACAGGTGAAAGAAATACCAGGAATCCGTTGTTAGGTGCTCCGCCGCGATATAACTGCAAGATTGTTAAAAGCGGGGTTAAACCCATTCAAACAAACAAACAAAAGATTCATGGATCCACCACAGCAGCTTGGGGCTTCGAAAGGATGTAGGGGTAGTACTGATGATTTATCTGTATTCATGGTTAGGTACTCTAGGTACTGAGAAATGACTAAAATATCAAACCAAGAGGTCAGCATTAGACCATTGTAAGTGCCTATAAAATTATAGTCACTTACAATAGTTTTGTGCTGACCCTCTGAAACACCCGCACTCTAGCAAACTGATCACAGTTGAGAAGAAAAAGAGTTGTGTTGTAAGTGTTAAGGTAGGGCTAAAAATCCTCAGGTAATACACAGTAGCATGCATTTAACATGCTATATGTATATGTGTAATTGCCTTCAGGTATTTGTGTTAGAAATCAGCTGTTCAGTTAGACATACTGCTACATGAAGAAGTACATGTGTCTTGAATATAGAACATATTTTATAAAGATATTTGATAAATAGAAGATATTTTGAATTGAACAATGACTGGGCAGGACTATATGGAAGATGTTGATTCTACTTCAATTAGTGAGTCTGGTAAATTCTTGAATATTACAAAATTTGACAAAAATTGTTTCACTGTAAAAAAAACATGAAGTGCTTTTGAGTGTAATAATCACAATTTGGGGTCTGATATTATGTTAATTGGCATTATAAAAATGGGTAATAACTGATTGGAGGCTGTTATATGGGTCCTATGTTGCTCAGTGGTAAGATTGCGGGCTTTGTAACTTTAGAGGGTTGATGGTTGTTTTGCGCGCATGTGCAAAGCAGGGGATAATTTGAAAACGGTATGCAACATCTTGTCAGCTAGAACATAGGAGCTGGTTTCTAATTGTGCCCCTGCTGACAAAAAACAAAATTGGGACCAGTTAGGGCGAGAAATAAGTTGGCCCAATGGTAGCTTCAACATTTTGTCATGAAAGTGAACAAGGGTGGTTGCCTCCCTTGATTCCATCCTTTAATATTGCTACTTTAATGGGGCAAGTCTGTGACATACAGTTGTATATGATTTTCTTGAACTTTCAATTTTGATGGGATTCTGGATTCAAGCTAAAAAGTTACTTTGTCAAGGATGGGCTCATTTTCCAAATAAGGCAAAAATGTTATTTACTCACAAATGTTTGCTTTATATAGATTGCAATTCCTATCATTGTGCAATTTGTTTGTACCTTAGTGAAATAAAGTATATGTTATGTTATTTTATGAGGTTTAAGTCTACTTATTTTCTCTTTGAACAAATTATAGTATAGAGTACCAAATATACAAATAATAAGGGAAACAAAACCTTTGTCATGCTGAATAAAAACCTTGGCAAATTGAATTAAAATTGAATTATAAACAAAGTATTGAAAGCACTGGAAACTAATTGAGAGCCACTTGTATTCATTTTGAAAATATAATCTTGAAACTTTTCTGGTCTTATAGGTAATTCATGTGATTAATACTAAGATCAGGTTGCACCTATGTGCAGGATGATCTTTGTCTTTACTTCCTGCCAAAGCAGGAATATTCCGAGTTCAGCATGACAGGGATTTATAACTTTTCATCAACATCTCAATATGTTCACATGAGTTGATGACTTCATACATCCTCATATTTTCTAAAAAATACAATCAAAAAATGAATGAGGCCAGTCTATCATCCTTGACTCATTGCCAAGTAGGCAGCAGTCACTATAGCGTACATAGTTTATATTGTGTTAGATATTCTTATCATGGGTCCTGGGTTCGATCCCCATACCTGCTGTGACACAATCTTCCTCACATTTTGCTCCTACCAATGGGTAAATAATCATACAGCTAAGAGGGTCTAGCAGCTGGAGGCTTAGAAGGATTGATAGGTAGAACTTGTGTGAGAACTGAGAAATACCAGGAATCTATGTTTAGTTGCTCCTTCTGCTCTGACATGATTGAAAAATGTTATGGTTGAATTGCATAACAAAAGTTTAGAAGTTAACCTGGGGGTAAACCATTACATTCATATGGTTAACCAGGGGTGTTGAAATACAGATTTTCTCCACTTGTCCCTGGACAAGTAAAGCGTGATTTTCTACTTGTCCAAGATCAAAATGAACTTGTGCGCAAAAAGACGATAAGATGACTATTCAGAAAACATTGTCTTCGATGAAGAAAATGCTGGAACCCAGCATTTTCTTCATTTAAAACAAATTTGTCCACCCTTTCATATATTCAATCTTTTAAGTACCATTCCATGATTTGCTCTGGTATTTACTTGTCCACGGACAAGAAGCCTTGAAAAATGTACTTGTCCACAGGTAGAAAAGCCTGTGTCGGATAAGTTGGGTATGGAAATTCCACACGCCAGGGGTAGCCCTAAGGTTACCACTAAATTTTTCACTATGGACTTAGGCCCAAGACTGACTGAAAACCCTTTTTACTCATTGCCCAGTGCAATACAAACTTAGCTCGATCTGACTCAGCTTTAATCAATTGAACATGATATGTATCAAAACCTAAATTGCTAGAGAAACATGTTATTAAACAGATGTATCGATATTTGTTCATATTTCAAAGGGAAGGGTTTATAATAGTGAAGCTGCAGACATTACCAATCCCCGCTGAGTGTTGTTTAAAGAATTTTCCATAAATAACTCGCTTGTTGCTGAAAATAACCTTCAGAACATTCTGGTGTGGTCTTCTACTTTTTGAAAGGCATTGTCTGAAATATTTAACCCTTTTCTTTACAATCTTAAAAGTTTATGCCTTGTCATACTTCAGAAAACAGAAGAAATCACAAGTGAGAAGTATCTTTCCATACAAACATCTTCTATATAAGGCCGACCCCAGTTAGCTCATTCAGTTACTATAAATCCTTTGAGTGTCAGAGTTCAAATCCCAGCTTGGCCAGCTTTCATCCGACATTTGACAAAGTCATTGTGACAAGCACCAGGGTGTCCATGACCCCCTGTTTCTTTGAATTTGGACCCCCCTTTTCTGGAAATTACCCCCAAAATTGTCAAAGAAACACTCTTTATCTAGTTAAAAGGGGGTTTTAATGTGGCAAAATGACCCCTGGTTTTGAACGTAGAGGGAAAATCTGGCAAGCGCCATTTGTCTCCCACTAAAGGGCTAATAATGATAAGTTAATACACCTGAGTGGTATAGGCAGCTAGTGGCTCAGATGAAATGTTGTGGTTGCACTGGTGTGAGGAGCAACATGAAGCTATGGGTAGGTGCACCAGCTTCTGCTATATCACTACACTAATCTTGAAAGTGGTATAAAACCCCATTAAAGCAATCAATCTTCCATATATTGCACCCACTTTTCATTGTCGTTTTGAACTTCTAATAATATTAAGATTCCTGCTGTCAATCTAACAATTGATTAACCAATCAGAACACTCATTTATAGTCAGATGCTTGTTGTCGGAAGACATATTTTTTGACAATTTTGTATTTATCATTTTCATTGATGGGCGACTTAAATGCTGTAACTACAGCTTGAATAAGCTGTAGTTACGACATTCAGGTTGCCTACAATCCATTTGGGTTTTGTCTGAACTCTGTGACTATTTGTTTTGCGGATAAATGATGTTTTGATATTAGAGGGATGTTTCATAACAGAAGTTGGGGGGGGGGGGGGTTAGTGATCCACAAATTTGGACCAATCAGGAACTCTGAAAATTGAGAAAGGATTTGCCCATAAGAGCATTTTTCCATCGCGTAGAAATATACGGAAATAAGTTATTCGAAAAACAAGAAAGAATTGGGGGAATGTATAAAAGTGCTGGGGTTGTCCAACAATGTTTTTAGCTCACCTGAGCACGAAGTGCTCAAGGTGAGCTTTTGTGGTCGAGTGATGTCCGTCGTCCGTCGTCCGTCGTCCGTCGTCCGTCGTCAACATTTACCTTGTAGACACTCTAGAGGCCACATTTTTTGCCCGATCAACCTGAAATTTGGTCAGAATGATTGTCTTGATAAAATCTCGGACAAGTTCGAAATTGGGTCAAGTGGGGTCAAAAATGGGGTCACGGGGTCAAATTTTAGAAAAACCTTGTAGACACTCTTGAGGCCATATTTATTGCCCAATCAACCTGGAATTTGGTCAGAATGATTGTCTTGATAAAATCTCGAACAAGTTTGAAATTGGGTCAAGTGGGGTCAAAAATGAGGTCACAGGGTCAAATCTTAGAAAAACCTTGTAGACACTCTGGAAGCCATATTTATTGCCCAATCAACCTGAAATTTGGTCAGAATGATTATCTTCATGAAATCTCAGACAAGTTTGAAATTGGGTCAAGTAGGGTCATAAATGGGGTCACGGGGTCAAATCGTAGAAAAATCTTGTAGACACTCTGGAAGCCATATTTATTGCCCAATCAACCTGAAATTTGGTCAGAATGATCATCTTGTTGAAATTTCAGACAAGTTTGGAATCGGGTCAATTGGGGTCAAAAATGATGTCACAGGGTCAAATCTTAGAAAAACCTTTTAGACACTCTGGAAGCCATATTTATTGCCCAATCAACCTGAAATTTTGTCAGAATGATAATCTTCATGAAATCTCAGACAAGTGCGAAATTGGGTCAAGTAGGGTCAAAAATGAGATGACGGGATCAAATCTTAGAAAAACCTTGTAGACACTCTGGAAGCCATATTTATTGCCCAATCAACCTGAAATTTGGTCAGAATGATCATCTTGAATAAATTTCAGACAAGTTTGGAATCGGGTCAATTGGGGTCAAAAATGAGGTCACAGGGTCAAATCTTAGAAAAACCTTGTAGACACTCTAGAAGCCATATTTATTGCCCAATCAACCTGAAATTTGGTCAGAATGATTATCTTGATGAAATCTTGGACAAGTTCGAAATTGGGTCAAGTGTGGTCAAAAATGAGGTCACGGGGTCAAATATTAGAAAAAACTTGTAGACACTCTAGAAGCCATATTTTTTGCCTCATCAACCTGAAAATTGGTCAGAATGATCATCTTGATGAAATCTCGGACTAGTTTGAAATTGGAACAAATGCGGTCAAAAAATAGGTCATGATCAAATCTTAGAAAACCTTGTAAGCAGTGTACAGGCATCATTTCTTGCCCAATCAACCTGAAATTTGGTCAGAATTCTTCATCCTTTCTAAACTTACTTTAGACAATTTTTGACAGTTCATTCAGGTGAGCGATTCAGGGCCACTATGGCCCTCTTGTTCTTCCTTATCTAATACAAATTCTTTTTATCTTCGGAGTTTAGACTCTTAGTATAATGTTTATTACATCATCTTTTGTTATTTGGTCTAGTCTAAAGTCTTTTTTTGGTTAAACTAAACTTTGGAAAATAGATTTGATACAGGAGCTGACTTCAAAACTTATTTACTATAAGACTGGGTGATTTCTGACTAGAAATTATGTTGATGTATACGAACGAAAATGAAACAAAATGTTCATGGTTATTTAAATGATAGATTTTATTTTAAATGGCTTGATATTGCTAAGTCATGTTTTATGATTAAATAATTTCTTGAGAAATGTATATCTTAATTAATTGGAAGCTTTCAGTGACACAGCTTCCTTTTCCAGGTGAATCCATTGGATTCATCTAAAGAATTTTGCATTATTGCTGAAATCTTTTGATTAATTAACATATACAATATAATAAATGAAATGTGATTAAAGGGAGATAATTGGTAGAAAAGACATGCCTAATAATTACATATATGCCTTTCTATTTGCAGGTGGGGACAATGTGCACCTCAAGATATTGGTACCCAGTATTGCTGCAGGGGCAATCATTGGTAAAGGAGGAGAAACCATTGCACATGTACAGAAAGAGGCCGGTGCCCGAGTTAAAATGTCAAAAGCAAATGACTTTTATCCTGGTAAGTACTTTGAACTTTCTATATGTTCTTGTACTTTTATAATGTTTGAAATTACATGATACTTAAAATATTTCAAAGTAGCAACCTAAAAAGGCTATTGTCTAGAAATAACAATTATTGAGAGCTTTTGTCAATGATATTCTGTTTTACTGCTGTCTGTCTTGCCGAAAAATTTGACCATAAAGCTTTACATAAAATCCTATCATCATGATGCGACTCCAATCCATCATGATGATAAATTTCATTGATACATATTTGCAGAAAGGATGGACAGAGGTCATCTGGTAAGGTCATGGTCATCTTTCAAGGTCTACCCTATTAACCCTTGTCATGCTGAATAAATTTTGGCTAAAAATTTTCATCAAAATCAAAGGGCAAAAAGCACTGAAAGTTCAAACTGTAGGTCAATTTTTATTTGAAAAACTAAATCTATTGACAATTCTGGTTTGAAAGTGAGAAACAGGTGGTGTAGACTTAACATCAGACTGCACATATGTGCAGGCTGATGTTTGTCTATAGCTCCTGACAAAGCAGGAATAACAGCGTGACAAGGGTTAAAACATAAGCAAAATACTTAATACTTCATCTTTCCATTATACATTGCTGGAGGCTAGGGTGTAATGGTAGTACTGGTCTGATAAATACTAGAAATCCATTGTTAGGTGCTCCACCCCAGCAATATGACTGAAAGATTGTTAAATGCAGCTTAACCCTTTCCTGTTTTACAAAATTTTGGACCTGTCCAAATTCAAAGGTTTTTCAGACAAAAAATTAAAGTGGATTTAATTTGAAAAATAACCATTCAGTAGGGTAGAAAATAGTGTGGAAAAAGAAGGAATTGCTTTTCAGAAGCAATTTCTTCTTTTTTCACAATGTTTCTCAATCATAAAATCACAGGCATGTAAAAAGCAGGGATTAAACAGCAAAGGGTTAAAAATCAATTTTAACAAACAAAATGATTGGACCAATATCAATTGATCTTTTCTTTCACAAAAATACATTGCCTGGCTTGTGTTTTCTTAACATTTTTGAGGTGTCTAGATAGAAAACCTTCTGAATAAGTGTGGTAAACCCACTATAAATGTAAATTAGATGCATACTTATATGTGATTGTTGTAAATCCTGTCACCTTACAGGTGACAAAAATGGTTGAGAGTGGTAATTTCTCTGGGGGCTAATGTCTATGAATAGATATTTACCATAGCTCTAATAAGGTTTTGCCACTCAGGGGAGTGCGGGAGACAAAGACTCCCTATTCCAAAGACAGGACTCCTCATTTTGTGAATAAGGAGTCCGGAAGACTTCTTTATCATATGAGAATGAGAAATTCTTCCGTTCATAGTAACTCATTATCAGAACATTTTCTCTAACTTTCCATTACAAAAGTTAAAGCAGAAAACATCCAGTTTTTTTATCTTCAAGTGAAGCCTCTTATTTTGGGTAAAATTGTGGAAAAGAAGAAATTGCTTGTTAAAAGCAATTTCTTCTTTTCCACAATATTTTCCCCATTTTAAAGTTTTGGACTCATTACTGTTTTCTTGGACTCCTTGATTTCATTGGTTGGGAGTCTGTTGGACACCTTACAAGTAGAAGTTAGTATCAAACCCTGCTCTTTTATTAATCCTTATTGTGAATAACTGATCCCTGATAGCTCATTCTGTTAGTCATTGGGCTGTCAATCCGTGGATTAAGAGTGTGCATTGATGTGCTGTCTGATCTTAGCCTTCACTGCCTACTGTCTGCTTTACTATTGAGCTAATATAATCAATCCAGGCTGATTGAACTGTCCAATAAATTGACAATTTGTTCGTAAGAAAATTTAAATTCAGCAAGATAAGGGTTATGAAGATTGACAAAATAGCATGCTTTAGAGCAAGGGTTTTGATGATGTGTTTGCATGACCGTTAAACAATTACAATCAAAAGAAATAATTAAGCGTCATCTCATTGAACAGCATAGTAATGTTCATTAAGCTTTTAACAAGTTAAGGACATTTCAAGGTTGTCTATGCAATTCCAAGTGCAGGGCTTTGTTTTTGATGCTTTTCCAAAAATTGAGTATACTTTGTGCATTTAGTCTTTTTGACAAGACATAACAATCAGATTCTGTTTTCCTAATTATTAGGAGATTGTGACCTCAGTTTTTGTAAGGGACTTCAAGTTTTCAAAGCCATTTAAATAAGATGAAAAAAAATAATATTTTTAAAAGAGAGGTTGAAGGCATGATGTAGCCCCTTCTTTTTATACCTTCTACCTATAAAAACAATGATAATTATTTTCTGAACTTTTGCAAGAATTTTATCTCATATTTGTTTCCATCAGAGGGATTGCACATGTCTGTAACTATTGTAAGGTATTATAGATGGTCAATATCACGGTCATATTTCCATAGTATAGTCCAGTAAATATGACATTGAAAAGTAACATTACAGTGCGGTAGTATTTCGACATTTTATTAAAGCTCTCCGCTGAGAAAAATTTTGACAGCTCAGGTCAAAACAGTGTTTTGCACTGGGTCATTGTTTTGCATTCCTTTAAGCTGGTACTTTAGATAGACTAATCTATAAGATCGGGGTAATATTGTTTTACTGTTGTCCATCTGCCTGTCTGTCTGCAAAACTTAACCAACAAGAGCCATGTCGGACATGGCCATCCCCCACCACCAAGGCTTGATAGTAAACTGAAGCCTAATCAAAGGGCAATAACTCTAAAAGTATGCAAGCAAGAGTTGTAGTTCTTGTGCACTGCACTTCTCCTCCATGAGATCTATCCACCTATAAAGTTGCAAGTTGATAGGCTCTATACTTAAGGCTCTCTCACCAATGGGTAGATAATCGTAAACCTATGTGAAATAGCAGTCGGAGGCTAGGAAAGGGTGTAATGGTAGTACAGGTGAAAGAAAAACCAGGAATCCATTGTTAGGTGCTCCGGCCGCCGCGATATAACTGCAAGATTGTTGAAAGCAGCGTTAAACCCATTCAAACAAACAAATCTCTACTTAAGGAGATATTTATGCTCCAGACAAGTTTAGTGACGGAAGGAGGGAGACCATTACTATATCCCCTTCGCCGAACTGTTGAGGATAAAAAAAATAATTGTAGCCAATTACTTCAAAGCTATTCAAGAAGTACTTATTTGGTATAATGATTGATTGCAATGAATCACACCTGTTGGTACCAAGGTCAAGGTCAAGGCCTGTTATGGTTAAACTTATGAAAAATCTGCTGCTTCGGGGGTTTCACAAACACATCTTGTATTTCTCTGACATAAAATATAATTTTCTTTAAACCGACAACTATAAGTACACACCAGTGGAATGGTCAATGATTTATTCAGACTGTAGCCCAGTACATTGGTTTTTATGCTGTCCAGAAATCTATAGAGTATTGGGTCCTCAGTTATTATATCTGGACTTGAGGAGTTATTGACAAATATAGTAACAGCCTGTTATATCTAGTCCCTGGACTAATGTTACAAGATATTAATGAGGTTGAATCCATTTTCCCCAATTATCTGTTCTATTCATATTAATATGACAATTGATATGTTGTGATGAAATTGACTTGCATATATTTGTCCTCCTTACCAATTGGCAGGTAAGTAGTATGGTTTGAGTGTGATGAGCTTGTGGTTACTAAAATAAAGTCCTGTGGCTAATGTTACATGAGAAATGAAAGGAAGTCATGGTAACCAGTAGTTGCAAAACAATGAACATACTTTTGCAAGTGGTGCTAACTTAGAAACATACAAGGAAATCTTTCTGTTTTATACAAGCTTAAGTTTTGTTCCCTTGGGTGCATGGCTATCCAGAACTTCAAGTTTTGAACACTTGGCATCTTGAATTTAAACTTTTGTTCTAATAAATTATAAGCATTTTTCTGACATTTTGACAGTCTTGTTTAAATTTTTCCCACATTTTTGGGTAGAATGCAGGCAGTATAGCTGAAGCTCAGCCTACACAGAGATGTGCAGTCTATAGTCTTTACTGTCTTCCGAATCTTTGGATACATCAGGTTATGCCATAAATAGTAAAAGAACAATTATGTATTCTAACGAAAATCATTTTCTTTTCCAGGCACAACAGAACGTGTTTGCCTCATCATGGGTGCTGCCGATGCCGTCAGAAAAGTTCACAATTTCATCATGGAAAAAATACGAGAAAAACCCGACCCCAATCCAAAGCCAGAAGTTTCCAAAACAAATTTCGAGCGGCATAGACAGGTAACTGTCATCAATGTAAGTTCATCATTTTCTTCATTACTTCATCGAAATAGGGGTCTTCATGAGGAATTAAGAACTGCTCTTGGGCCCGAGATTATGAAAGTTTCTCATTCTCAAATGAGAATGAACTCGAACTTCAACTTGGGATTAAAGCTATCGTTATGCCACATTTCTATAATAAATGTATGAACATAAAGGATAATATTGATAAGTTGTTATAAATAACAACTTATTAATATCATCCTTTATAGTTATACATTTATTTGAAAACCAAGATCGAGAAAATTCTCTGTAAGGTATGGAAAAAGTTTTATGATATTTGGCTCTGATGAGTTCACATAATCAGTAATATAAAAACAGGAATTTATCAGATCACACTTTAAGTTTTATGATTGAAAATTTGAAGAAGTGAATAATAATGATAATAAAATGTCCTGATAGCTTTTGTTTAATTAATCTAAGAAAAATATTCCGAAGCTTAGCTTCCAAAAGATTATGAAGCTATGAAGTCTTAAGATTGGAGAATGGTATAAAATGATTAGTCAGAATTGGTGATTTAAGTAAGACTCTTTGAAATTTTGTGAATTAAGTGACAGACTTACAAAAATTTAACAACAAAAACCCTCATAGAGACCCCTAAATTAATTTTAGTGTTGGACCCTTTTTTATTTGTGAGAGTTTTGTAGTTTAAGTCAAGCAATAGTTAAAACCCATTTAATGCACAATATCAAGTTTCATTTAGCCTGTAGAGCAATACAGTTGTTCTCTGACCCCTTGTGCTAAAAAAAGAGAATTATGCCATGAAGGTAGCTCTTCTTTCTATCCATTGTTTCCAGTCACCAGGACATGCAGTGGAAAAGAAACAAAATGTTGGTTACAAGACAGCATTTTCTGTTTTCCCCCAATTTCTAAACTTGAAGGTAGTAAAATTTTGTCAAGAATATGAAATTGTGTCCATATGATATTTTTTTATTGCCTCATTAAAGATCAGGCTTGTTGCTTGTTTCTTAATCAAAGTATACTTTGCAGTGAACTGCTTTTAAAGTCTTGTAGCTTTGTCAAAATTGTATCCCCAACAGCAGCACTCATCCTATCTGACTATTTAAATACCATCAATGGGTTGATAATCATACCAATGTGGGATAGAAGCTGGAGACTAGAGGATGTGATGGTAGTACTGGTGTGAGAAATACCAGGAATCCATTGAAAGGTGTTCCAGCCTCCGTGATATGACCGAAAAAAAGATTAAAAGTGGCACAAAACCCTATTCAAGCAAACTAATAGTCAGAAAGGTAGAGCTGCAGATAGAGGTGGGGTTTGGAATTTAGATCAATTTATTTCTATGATAATAGCACAAACCCTTATTTTGTTGGAATGCATTGGAATTGTCTCGTCGAGACTATTCGAATGTGAATCTACAACATAGGGTCTCGACATATAGATTTGGGAATCAGATTACCCCCTCTTATCTGAACCTCTGCAAATGAGAATTCTAAATGACTAAACACACATAAAATAGATAAATAAGGGTCCAGTTCTGCCACTATACATTGTCATTGTTTATTATTTGCACTTGCTTGACTACAATACACTCTGCTTTTAAATATCACATTTATTGTATCAGTTCTGCAGCTGCTTTTATCTAACTTGTATAACCCAAACAACTCCCCAATATTTTGAGGTACTGGATAAATAAAAGATGAGTAAGACTTTGTGGGAAAAGGAGAAATTGCTTTCTCACAATATATCTGTTACTTGCAATGGATTTAGCTTACATGCAGCTTGAAATAATGTATAAAGTTTCTACTTATTTGGAACAGTCCTAAATTTTGTCATTAATTTGATTTGAACTTTGATCCATGCACTTTATCTACAGCAGTGGTAGTGTGTTGGACTATCATTCAAAGGTCCTGAGTTTGATTCCATCCTTTCTGAAAAATTGTCTCCCACCAAGGGGTTAATGATTTTAGGCCTATGTGGGATAGCAGCCGGAGGCTTGGAAACGATTTAATGTCAGTGCTTGTGTCAGAAATACCAGGAATCCATTGTCATATGCTCCAGCCACCATGATATAACTGAAAGATTTTTAAAAGCAACATAAAACCCCATTCAAACAAATCAAATTTTTCTACATATTAAGTAGAGAGAGGTTCTGGTTTCACCATATCTTTCTTTTTAGCGCACCAGATCACATAGCATTCATGTGAGCTAGAGTAATGGCCCTTCTTTCAGTGTATGTCTGTCATACAGTTTTGTCATCTGTCAACAATATCTTTATACGACATCTACTAAACTATTGAGCCATTTTGAGAATGTTTTCAATTTCTGTATAAAAGTCTTCTTAATAGGTGGCCTCTTTTCAAAATTGCTAAAAGAATTGAAATCTTTTAAAAAGTCTGGTTGCCATTGCAACCAAAGTTGAATCTCTAGTCTGTTCATTGTCTGTCAACAATTCCTTCAAATGACATCTCCTAGGATACTAGCAAATTTGGTGGAAAAAATGCATCAATGAATTAAGAAAAACAATTAAACTAATTTAATTTTAGATTTAAGGCTTTAATCTAATTGCTTTGAGACTAAAATTATGATCAGTTTGTGAGGCATATAACATATATAATAATTTAATTGAGTTTAAGCAATTATTTGTAACTTTCAAATTACATAATTCTCATTGAGAGAGGGCAGTCTGCATAAAAAAAACCCAATTTGAACTTATCTCTTGTGATAAATTGGGAAAAATTAAGAAAATGTTTTAACAGCTTTTCAAAATGAAACACTCTTTTATTGAATTGGAAAGGAGTGGCTGGGTTACATTTTTAATGTTTCTCAAGCAAATCGATACAATGAAATTGATTTGAATACTCTGTATATAGAAACTTGCTTTCATATCAATAACTCCTTTAGCACTTTATATTCAAAGTATCAAACAGTTATAAATAATTTACTGCACATTAAAAGTCTTAAGTAAACACTATCGTAAAAGCTTATATTCTTGTAGGCACTTACGAAGGTGTTATCCTCGTTCCTCTACCTTATCTTGGTTTATAAGATGCAAACTTCAGGGCCCCAGGCTATAAAACTTTTGTCATTCTCAATTCAAAATGTTCTCAAAATTAAAATTGAGATTTAAGCCATAATTCTGTTTTAATAGTCATTTCAATGTATTAACATAAAAAAAAATTAATAAGTTGTTATAAATAACAACTTATTAATATTATCTTTAATGTTAATACATCTATTTAAATTAAGAATTTGAGAATATTCTCAGTTAAGCCTGAGAAAAGTTTTAAAACCTCAGGCCTCCGGCTGCATTTTTGCAAGAACTTGACTGGTTTCTTGGTAACTCAAACTAGTGCTAAGATAAACAGTTCATGTTTATTCTACCAGAGGCACGGATAAGAGGGGGTTAAGGCTGTCTAAAATCTTTATTAGTCCCCTACCGGCGAAAGCCGAAGGGGACTATAGGTTTGCGCTCCGTCTGTCTGTCCGTCTGTCCGTCTGTCTGTCCGTCCTTCTGTCCGTCTGTCTGTCAGTCCGGATTTCAGTTTTCCGGACTTTTTTTCTTAACCCTTGGAGATATTGAGCTGATTTTTGGTATGTGTGTCCGCATCAATGAGTTACAGAGCGAGTTTGAGTTTGGTTCCGGTCCATTGATTTTTGTGGAAGATACGGATGCTGGACTTGGAAAATTACCAGGAAATTTCAGTTTTCCGGACTTTTTTTCTTAACCCTTGGAGATATTGAGCTGATTTTTGGTATGTGAGTCCGCATCAATGAGTTACAGAACGAGTTTGAGTTTGGTTCCAGTCCATTGATTTTTGTGGAAGATACGAATGCTGGACTTAGGAATTACCAGGAAATTTCAGTTTTCCGGACTTTTTTTTCTTAACCCTTGGAGATATTGAGCTGATTTTTGGTATGTGCGTCCGCATCAATGAGTTACAGAGCGAGTTTGAGTTTGGTTCTGGTCCATTGATTTTTGTGGAAGATACGGATGCTGGACTTGGAAAATTACCAGGAAATTTCAGTTTTTGGACTTTTTTTCTTAACCCTTGGAGATATTGAGCTGATTTTTTGTATGTGAGTCCGCATCAATGAGTTACAGAACGAGTTTGAGTTTGGTTCCGGTCCATTGATTTTTGTGGAAGATACAGATGCTGGACTTAGAAAATTACAAGGAAATTTCAGTTTTCCGTAATTTTTTTCTTAACCCTTGAAGATATTGAGCTGATTTTTGGTATGTGAGTCCGCATCAATGAGTTACAGAACGACTTTGAGTTTGGTTATGATCCATTGATTTTTGTGGAAGATACAGATGCTGGACTTAGGAATTACCAGGAAATTTCAGTTTTCTGGACTTTTTTTCTTAACCCTTGGAGATATTGAGTTGATTTTTGGTATGTGAGTCCCCATCAATGAGTTACAGAACGAGTTTGAGTTTGGTTCCAGTCCATTGATTTTTGTGGAAGATACGGATGCTGGACTTAGAAATTACCAGGAAATTTCAGTTTTCCAGATTTTTTTTCTTAAACCTTGGAGATATTGAGCTGATTTTTGGTATGTGAGTCCGCATCAATGAGTTACAGATCAAGTTTGAATTTGGTTCCGGTGTAACAGTGTAACATGTCCCCCTGGGTAACGTGTCCCCGGGGACAGGTTACCCCGGGGTAACCTGTCCCCCCCTGGGGTAACGTGTCCCCCCCATGGAAAACATTATTTCTTATCAAAATTTTATTTTTCCATTCATGCTTTTTTGTATATCTCTAAATCAATTTAAAAAAGACATAAAAAAAGTATATCTGTAATTTTTGAGTGGTTTTCAATTCCTCAAACCAAAATATGATTTGCTTACTATGATTTTCTTATCAAATCAATTTTCCTTTTTTTTTCCTTTTTTTTATTATTATAGTTATCAATATTGGTATTTTGTGCAAATATTTTAAAGTTTAATGAAAAAAATATAAATAAAATAAAACTTTAGTGGGGGGGACATGTTACCCCGGGGTAACCTGTCCCCGGGGACACGTTACCCCGGGGTAACCTGTCCCCCTATTCAAAATGCTTTTATTCATTTGATTTCACCTTCCAGTCATTCATTTTCATAAGAAATTATCATATTATATTCATTGAAAAATATTTCATTCATTTTTTTAAAAAAATTGATGCTTTTTTAAAAGAAAAATCTAAGCGCTGGCACGTTTTAATTTTTTGCAATATTACTTTTGCAATATCTAAATTTTTTCCGAAGTCCATATCTAGATTGATGAATAGCCTTTATTAACATATCATGTTAATATTGCAGTTTTCATAAGAAAGCAACATGACAAATTCATTTAATACTTCTTCTTTTGAAAGGGGGACAGGTTACCCAAGCCAGGGTAACATGTCCCCGCGGGACAGGTTACCCTGGGGTAACCTGTCCCCCTATTCCAAATACTTTTTTCATTAAAGATATCACCTTCCAGTCATTCTTTTTCATTAAGAAAGATATTCTTAGAAAAATTCCTCAATGGCTATGTATGTTTATATTTTTTTTTGTACCTTTTTAAAGAAAAATCTTATCACTTGAATATTTTTTTATCATTGCATCATTTCAATTTTTTCAGAGTCCGTTATTAGATTGAATAAAAGCTTTTAAAAACACAATTATCATGTCGGTATTGCAGTTTTGATAGGAAAACAACATGTCAATTGACAAATTGTTTAAATCTTGTATTTTGGAAAGGGGGACAGGTTACCCAAGCCTGGGTAACTCCCGGGGACAGGTTACCCCAGCTTGGGTAACCCGTTCCCCCCCCCCCCCCCCCCCAGATATACACATACACTCACAATAAATTTTGTAATAAGTGAATAACTAATTTGTATAACAGTTTTTATATAAATGAGACTATCATGCAGTTTTCAAATGAAAAAATGTATTTGCAAGTTTTGTTGAATAAATCCTCATTAACAACCTTTTTTTTTGTGTGTTTTCACTGGGTTAACAGGCCTGGGTAACATGTTTCAGAGACAAGTGACCACAGACTTGGAAATCTTACCCCCAAACAATTTGAAATATCATTAAATAATTGAAAACATATGGGTTTATTTTTGCATATATCATTGCTGACAGCATTTTTGGGGTAGGGACAGGTTACCCAGGCCTGGGTAACGTGTCCCCGGGGACAGGTTACCCCAGCTTGGGTAACCTGTCCCACCCCCAAAATACATACACATACACTCTCAATGAATTTTCGAATAAGTGAATAAATTTTGTTGTTAGAACAGTTGTGATATAATTGAGAATAATAAATAACTTTCAAAGAAAAGAAATTGTTTTTGTAAACTTTTGTGAAAATTCTGGTTAACATGTTAGCAATGTTTTCCCAGGCTGGGGTACTATTTTTTAAGAGACAAGTTACAACAGATTGGAAAATTTTACATGTTCCCAAAACAATTTAGAATAAATAAGAAAAAGAAAATATTTTGGTAAATTTGTGCACAGATCATTGTTGACAACCTATTTAGAGGTAGGACAGGTTACCCAGGCCTGGGTAACGTGTCCCCGGGGACAGGTAAAAACCCCAGCTTGGGTAACCTGTCCCCCCCCCCCCCCCCCAGATATACACATACACTCACAATAAATTTTCTTATAAGTGAATAACTAATTTGTATAACAGTTTTTATATAAATGAGACAGTTTTCAAATAAATAAAAATGTATTTGCAAGTTTTTTTTAAAAAATCCTCATTAACAACCTTTTTTTGTGTGTTTTCACTGGGTTAACAGGCCTGGGTAACATGTTTCAGAGTCAAGCTACCACAGCTTTGGAAACCTTACCCCCAAACAATTTGAAATATTATTAAATAATTGAAAACATATGGACTTATTTTTGCATATATCATTGCTGTCAGCATGTTTAGGGGTGGGACAGGTTACCCAGGCCTGGGTAATGTGTCCCCAGGGACAGGTTTCCCCAGCTTGGGTAACGTGTCCCCCCCTCAATTCACACAAAGAAAAAATTCATGCTTTGAATAATTTTTCTAAAGACAAGATCATTCATAGATATGTCCATAGTCATGATGACATTTAACAATTATTTTTCTAAAAAAAAAGAAAAAGTTTAATTGTTATAATACTTATCATGGAAAATATAAAAATCCTTCAGAACTGAAACAGTTCGCAAAACAGATCAAAATTACATATAGATGAAAGAAAGAGACTTGTAATGGATAGAATGAAAATATCTTGGTAAAAGAAATGTGACTTAATATTGGTTTACAATATCTGTAGGGGGGGACAGGTTACCCCAGGGGGGGACAGGTTACCCCGGCTGATTTCTAGGGTAACGTGTCCCCGGGGACAGGTTACCCCGGGGTAACC
Organism: Fragum whitleyi; assembly: GCA_948146395.1. Classification (NCBI taxonomy): domain Eukaryota; kingdom Metazoa; phylum Mollusca; class Bivalvia; order Cardiida; family Cardiidae; genus Fragum; species Fragum whitleyi. The sequence goes on from OX411544.1 coordinate 31,391,505, forward strand.
TGTCCCCGGGGACACGTTACCCAGGGGACAGGTTACCCTGGGACACCGGTCCATTGATTTTTTGTGGAAGATACAGATGCTGGACTTAGAAAAATACTAGGAAATTTCCAGATTTTTTTTTTATCCTCAGAGATATTGAGCTGATACATAAAATCTGATACAACTAATATTTTGGAGAGGTAGTTATACCTTTACCACCAAAAAAGATACTGCTCTAGGGATATATTTATAAATCCGGTAGGGGACTTGGTATTGCCATGCAATACTTCCAAATGCTTGTTTCTCATAGAAACCCTATGTTGTGGGTGTTCATTTGAATTATCTCGACGAGACGATGCCATTGAGAACCCTCAGTATAGGATTCATGCAAGTGTTATTGAAATAATTTTAGCTTACATCAATCATACCCTATGTTAAATTACTGATCATCTGATTGAAGGGCCAAGAAATTATGAAGTTCAGGATTACTATTGACAAGAAATTAATGTTAATATTGATAGTCACATTGAAATTTTGTAAGATGGTAAAAAACAAAGCAATTATGATAAAATGGGTCATAAGAAAAGTTTTGTTCAGAATAGAGAAGTATTGATTCCTTTCTGTTCCAGATTAAGAAGGATTTTCTGCAGCCCAAATTTCTGATGTTTTGGCACCAAGCCTTAGTTTCTCAAAATATGTCAAAGGTTTATAAGCTTCCCTCGTATTAGGGTTATCAAATACAGAATGACATTTATATTAGACATTAAACTAGACCATCCCAGAATGATTTACTTGTCAAAATAAAAAAAAATAAGTAAATAAGCATCTAGGTTTCAGTCATTGGCTACTGTATAGTCCGTTTGACTTCTATATGGACCAACCTTTTCATCAATTACATAAAATTGCGTTTGAATAAAGGATTTGTATATAGTAAAATCTTAATTTCAGCTTAATACCATTCCAAAAAATATTTTTTGAAAATAAAATGATTTCAAAATAATGATTTTGTCTATCTAGTTAATGTTAGTATTTTCGCATTATCCGTTCTTAAATACGAGGGGTGATTGAGGCTGTTCAATAGTAAGAAAATGTCAACATATATAGTAAAAACACGTGGTTTTATACTAAACTTTTGACAGATGAAATGTCCATTATTCCTTATTTGGACATACTAATTAGCATATCGACGGTCATGTCATCTTAAACTTAAATAGCACGTGATTTTTACCGTTAGTACTCGCCTTTTCACCAAGTTTTCCTCGTGAAATTCCCAACTACTTCGTTTAATAATGCTTTTTGATTGGTCTTAACATGTAAATATAGGGTTAATCTCAGAATGAATAAAATCAATAATCAATTATCTGGTCAAACAGTTTCTGGAGAAAGAGAGAATATACCCAGATTTGATATCCGACGGTAGCAAAAATCTTAGACAAACTTAATTATATTGAAAAACTCGATTTTATAGTAATACAAATCACTTAAAGTCTTACTCTTTTGACTCGGCCCCTATGCAAATCAGTACTATTTTTGGTTATACAATTCGCTGTTCCGTTTAATACCGTAACAAGTAGGTATGAAATGCTGAAAGTTAACATGTAGACGGACGGACAAAATCATTATTTTACATTCAAAAATTCTGAAAAACAAAATTCGTCATGGTATTAGCTGGAAAAAATGATATGACAAGAAAAATATGCGTTACATTAATTAATTTCTGAGATTTTCGGCGAAATGTTGGTCCATATAGAAGTCAAACGGACTATACTTGTGGTCATTAGGGTCAAAATGAAAAAAAAAAAATAGTTATTTCTGTTGAATCAAAGACAGTGATTCTATAATTAGGTAAAGATGGTTACAATGTATTTGGATGATATTTAATAATATACTGGCGACAAAAAATATAATTTGAGCCTGTATGTGACAATTCCAACTGTTTGAATTGTTAGTGAGGTGCAAACATTTAGTGAGGTGCAAACATTGAATAGCATTGACAGCCAAATACTGTATATGTAAAGTTAACTGATTGTCTACAGATACTTTGAGACCTTATAGTCCGTTTGACTTCTATAAGGACCAACGTTTTCATCAATTACACAAAAATACGTTTGCAAAAATGTTTTGTATTTGGCAACATCTTAATTTTAGCTTAATACCATTCCAAATGTTAATTTTGGGGGATAAAATGGTTTTAATATAAAGATTTTGTCTATCTAGTTAATGTTAATAATTTCGTATTTTCCGCTCTTAAACACAAGGGGTGGAGAAGGCTGTTTAGCTGTAAAAACACATGGTTTTAGTTCACTATAATTCCTTATTTGGACATGCTAATAAGCATCCGACGATCATGTCAGTTCAAATTTAAATCTCACGTGATTTTGTACCGTTGTAACTCGCCTGTTTGCTGGGTTTTCCTCGTGAAAATCGCAACGATTTCGTAAAAATATCGGATTTGATTGGTCTGAATAAGGGAGTATGGGGTTGATCTCAAAAAAGGATAAAGAATATTATCAATATCTGGTCAAATGGTTTTTGTACAAAGACAGGATAAAGTCAGTTTAATATCCCTAACGCGTAAACATCATGGACAAAATTTATTTTATAAATATACTCGATTTTATACAAAAACGGCTCACTTAAACTGTTCATGTTTGACTCAACCCCTATGCAAATAAGACCTAATTTTGGAGAGACAATTCGCTGTTCTGTTCATTATAGAAACAACAAGGTATGAAAGACCAGAAGTTAACATGTAGACGGACTGAGAAAATCATTATTTTACTTTCAAAAATTCTGAAAATCACAATTCTTCATGGTATTAGATGGAAAAATTGTTATGACTTGCAAAAATTAGTTTTCGCCAATTCATAATTGAGAATTTTGGTCAAGTGTTGGTCCATATAGAAGTCAAACGGACTATACCCATCTACTAAATTCATAGTGAAGACTCTGGTCATACTGTGCAGATGCACAGACTGGTCAGAGTCTTTGCTTTGCACATATTTGAAATTGTTGGAAATCTCACGCACAGGCTCATTTAATAGACCTACTTTGATGTCCAGTCCGTGTACTGTGGGCGTGACATAGTTGTCACACTGACCGCTTGATGTGGGTGATTTAGTGTGTCTTTCAGTCCATAAGTCCATATGATTTTATCTGGGCAATTTCGCATACAATTTTTATACCCCCCACCTACGAAGTAGAGGAGGTAATATTGGTTTCACCATGTCTGTCTGTCTGTCTGTCCATCCATCCGTCCGTCCGTCCGTCCGTCCGTAGACCTTTTCGTTTCCGGACTCTAACTCAAGAACCAAATGACCTACAATCATGAAACTTTATACAAATGTTCCTTATGACCCAAGGAAGTGCCCTATTGTTTTTGGGTCATGTAGGTCAAAGGTCAAGGTCACAGTCAGCCTTTGTTCAAATTTTGTTTCCGGACTCTAACTCAAGAACCAAGTGGCCTACAATCATGAAACTTTATACAAATGTTCCTTATGACCCAAGGAAGTGCCCTATTGTTTTTGGGTTACATAGGTCAAAGGTCAAGGTCACAGTAAATTTTTGTTCAATTTTCGTTTCCGGACTCTAACTCGAGAACCAAGTGACCTACAAGCATGAAACTTAATGCAAATGTTGCTTATGATCCAAGGAAGTGCCCTATTGTTTTTGGGTCATATTGGTCAAAGGTCAAGGTTACAGTCAATGTTTGTTCAATTTTTATTTCTGGAATCTTAACTCAAAAACCAAGTGACCTAGAATCATGAAACTTCATGCAAATGCTACATATGACCTCAATATTAGTTACAAACACATCATGCACTAATAGCACTTGCATTCTGACAAAGCGCTTGTGGGGGGTATTAGTCCGCTCTGCGACAGTTCTAGTTCATCTTGGATGGATTCCAAAATGACTTGGTGCAATTACTCACTATCAAAAGTAGATTATGCTTTTTGAAAGAAATTTTCTGTTAGCTCAAAGGTCAGGAAATGTAGAATATATTTAAATTTGTCTGAAGCATAGCTACTGCATTATGGATGGATTTTGAAATAGCATGGCATAATTGTTTTCTTTTATGATCAGATATGCTATTTGAAAGAATTTTCCAGATAGCTCCAAGGTCAGTCACAGCTGAAGGTCAAATGTGAAATTAGACCAATCATGAGCTATTGTCAAAATTTTGCAGGCTTGACACCAGTTTTTCTTTGACAACCACATTGCTTCATCTATATATAGACAAGGACTCACATTATGATGTATTGGCCTGTGCTTGACATTTCCAACAATTTGACCTTTGTATGAATTGAAATCATTGAGCAACCACAAGGGGCATATAGAAGGTTGCATGACTGTCTGGCTAGTGTCTTTGCTTTAGGCATATTGGAACTTGTTGGAAATGTCACACAGACTTGTGTAATGTTTTTCAGTTAAGAGAAATCATATTAAAGATAACCCATGTATATTCATGTGAAAAATGGTTCATCCCTCTATAAGTCTTAACACCTATCAGTCCATCAGTCCATCTTAGCCCATTTGAAATCTCATATACTAAATATTTACATATTTTTCAAAAAAAATGATAGATCTAATAGAAAACATGTTCAGCTGATTATTCTTGGTGAAACAAGGTGAAGATCACAATAACAATTCTTGGGCAATTATTTGTCCAATACTGAAATATAATAATTGAGCCTGTGCATGACATTTCCAATAATTTTAGACGTGCGCAAAGCAAAGCCTCTGGACAGTCTGTGCAGCCGCAAAGTCTGACCAGGGTCTTTGCTATGGGCTATGTGTAGATAAATAAGGTGTGAAACCCTCTTCAGGCAGTCAGAGAACATTCTCATAGTATTGTGTGGTTGTCTAGGCTGCGCAAAGTGTGCCTACCACACACAAATGAAATTTGTTGAAAATATCACACACAGGCTCAATTATGCATAAGAAGTAAAATCATGCGGTTTGTTGCAAAACTTTATGAAAATTCAACATGCTTTTTACTGATATCATTCAAATGTATTTCTTATCTTTGAATACAATTTTTAATTTTGAAATATAGCCCAATGAATAATTATTAAAATAAAGATTTCTCTTATCAGGGACAAATTTCATATGATGTATGCTTGTAAGGATACATTTCACCAAGTGAAAAATAAAAATGATTAAATAGTCTTGTTGATAATTTTCCTAAGTTTTACAAGTGTATGAATAGTGTTTGATGGTACTTGGAATGTGATTTGTCATACTTTAGTGGCTGGACATCTGACAATGAATTCCTGGTATTTTTAGCTCACCTGAGCACAATATGCTCAAGGTGAGCTTTTGTGAACATTGAATGTCTGTCGTCCCTCGTCAACAATTTAAGTGAGTACATTCTAAAGGTCACAACTATGGCCAAATCTTCATGAAACTTGGTCAAAATGATGCTTCTGTTTGAAATTTCATCAACCAAAATTTGTTGTCTGCAACTTGTTTAGACCTTAACCAGTCTAATATTGTGGCACCTTGTAATGGGTTTCACGTTTTTGTGGCATCATACCCTGTAGTGACTATAGTCTGAAAGGTTTTAGTAAATTGGGTCCAAAGGACTCAATCATTTGTATCTTAATGGTCCTTTCTTGAATTTTGGGAGTCCCTACTTTAGGTATAGTCTATTTGTTTTAGGCTATTATCTTATATTTTGTACATTTAGAGCTATTCCCTGGTTAAAAGGTAAAGAAATTGATACAATTATATTGGTATTTGGGGATTAATTTCAGGAAAGAATTGAAGTTGAGCTCCAGAGAGTCTATAGGACTCATATCAAATAGTTAAGAGGATCCTGGCTACTTATTTTCATACCTCCCTAAACTATGTTTGGATGTATATGGCTTGTCCGTTGGTCCATTGGTCCATCCATCTGTAGCATTTTCTTGTTTGCTCAAATTGTCAGAAACTAATGGGCGGATTTCATTGAAACCTAAAAGATATGATCAGTATCAGGCAAAGATGTGCAAGTGATATTTTTGTTATGATCCATTAATTTTTGACAGAGTTATGGCCCTGTGATCGAAAATGGCATTTTCATTTTTGACAAGCATTTGTAGGGGGGTATTAGTCCACTTTGCAACAGTCTAGTTAAGTCTCGGCTGCCCAAAACCTGCGTCCCAGAAAAAACCGATCTAAAATATAATCCAAAGATGAATAAAAAGTGTGTTTATTTTCTATCTTCAGGTCAAGATACTTGTCCCTAACAGTACTGCAGGCATGGTGATTGGTAAAGCCGGTAACTATATCAAACAGATTAAAGAAGAGAGCGGTGCCTACGTTCAAATTTCACAAAAGTCAAAAGAAACAAATTTACCAGAAAGATGTATAACAGTTGCAGGTAATGGTATACTCATTTTGTATTTTGTTGAAATGGTGCTGAGTGAGCTTACCAAGGATTAAGTGCAAGACTGTACTAAGTGTATATACAGTCGATGTTGCTCGAGCGACCACGTCTATTAAGCGACCAATTGTATTAAGCGACCACCATAAAAAGTCCCTTCACCGTAATCAAAATCTCTGAAAAAGAGGATATTCTTATAAAAAAATTGGTTATTGTTGAATTTTATGTTGTTAGAACCCATTAGAATCATCTCAATAAGACGATTCTATTGGGTTCGAACGTCATAAGATTCAGTATGACTTGACAGACAGTCTATAAATGGTATCAAAATGAACTGTCACATTTATCACAGTATTTCGTATTAAGCGACCATTCCCATAAAGGACCGCTTTTTGGTGGTCCCGTAAGTGGTCGCTTAACACAAGTTTTACTGTACATTGTATATATACTTAGTACAGTCTTGCACTGAACCCTCATACTAGTGTAAACGCTGTTATTGAATGGGGTTACATTGGAAACCTTTCATATTATGGTCAAGCCTGAATTCATTAATACAGTTAGAATTTGAAATAAAGAATAAAGAACAGCATAGTTGATTGAAATATTCTAATATCTTTGTAAGCCAAGGGTTCTTACTTCATTTTTTTATGCCCTTTTTAGCACACCTGAGCACGAAGGGCTCAAGGTGAGCTATAGTGCTAGTACAATGTCCGTCCTCAGTTGACCGTCATGTGGTGTGCCTTGTCCACAATATCTTTAAACATCTTCTCCTAAACCGATGGGCCAATCTTGAAGAAACATGGCAGGGATGTTCCTTGGTTCAAGCTCTACCAAATTTGTTCAAATGAATTAAATCCACCCTTAGCTTTCCCTTTACCCTTAACAAAAAAGGTGAAAATAGGAAAATCTTCAAAATTTTCTTCTCTGAAACCAGGAGGGCAGACAGCTTTCATATTTTATATGTAGCATTATCTAGTGGACCTCTACTAAGTTTGTTCATATCAAGACCCTGGGATCATATTTGGGTTCCCCCAGGTGCAACCCTTTTTACATAGAATCAAAGAGCGAAAATCTTTAAAAATCTTCTTTTCTGAAACCAGAGGGCTAACAGTCTTTATATTTGGTTTGTAGCATCATCTTGTGGGCCCCTTCAAAGTTTGTTCATATGAATACCTTGGGGTCATATTTGGGCACCACCCGGGTGCATCCCTTTTAGCTAGAATGAGCACGATGGGTGAAAATAGGAAAATCTTTAAAAAAAGTTCTTCTCTGAAAGCAGAAGGCAGACAGCTTTCATATTTAGTATGTAGCATCATCTACTGGACCTCTACCAAGTTTGTTCATATCAAGACCCTGGAGTCACGTTTGGGCACCACCCAGGTGCATCCCTTTTTACATAGAATCAAAAAGGGAAAGGCATATCCCTCTTGCTCTTTACTGAAAACATTCCATAGTATTGACCTTATGTAGAAATTATCTCCTTTATGATATCTGCCTATTTAATTAATGTTATGTCCCAGGGGTCAAAGAGACGCAGGTGAGTGATCTAGGACCATCATGGTCCTCTTGCTAAGTTTATCGACAGATTGGAAGGCAATTCTATTTGTCATGTCTGTCTTTTTATCTGTTTGCCTTCATAAACTTAATCATTTGCGATAACGTTTAACTGATATTTAACAGTGTATTGCTTTTGACAATGCTGTCCTGTAGGTATCTTCTTACAGACTTGTAAAATTGAAACTTCAACATTTATCATTTCTTACGAAATGTAAACCAGAGCCTTCATAATTCACATGTGTATTATTCAATATCTGTAAAACATCAACTTTGACCATTGCTGTAGAATGGTGAGTGATGTTGTCTTCATATTTCACATGAGTATGCATTTTCTATGTAAAAAAAAATAATAAATTGATGTCTTTTAGGCCCATTTCCCTTTAATTTGAGGTAAATTTACTCTAAACAATCAAATAAATGATGTCCAGAGGAAATGTATCTCAATTTAGAGTAAAAGTCTCAAAAAGTTCCCGAAATTTAGGCACTTGAAGTGGGTTTTCCTATTTAAAAATGTAGGAGTGCTATTATTAGAAGAAATGTGCTATGTTTTGAGCTAATGGGATTCCTCCAAATACTTGGAATCATCAGGAACCTGGGCCACTATTTGTGTCAGATTGGGCTTAAAACTAAATTCTTTGAGTAAGGAGTCTAGGGGACTCCCAATTTATGAAATCAAGGAGTCAAAGTAAAAAGTCTAAATTTTCATGTTGGGGAGTAAAAAATGAAACTGCTCTACTCAAAGTTCTTGTTTGTCTGAATATTCTCAAATGATCAAGGAGACCGGTGGACTAAAAAATTCCAATAAAGGAGTCCTGCCTGGAAAATGAGTCTCAGACTCCCCTTAGTGTTGAACCCTGTCAAACCCCCATGTGGTTGACCTTTGTCTTCTGTCATTATGTCTCCTGATTCTTTTTGCCTAATATATCAGAAAATATGGTCACTTGGGTTTAAAAATTAGGCCACTAGGTCATATATCTTGCAAATTCTTTATTTCAATTGAAGAAGTCATATTTTTGTAGTAAATAACCAAGAACTTAGTTACTTTCATTTTCAAACTAGGCTACTATGTCAAATCTTGCAAAATATTTTATTTATATTTAAGTGGTTACATTTTGTCTCAAAATAACCTAAACTGGGTTGTCATGTTTATCTCTATCATGGTTTTCCACAACATATGGTGATATACCAAGAGAAAATGTTAAACAACATTAGTGGTAATTTTAGAGATGCACACAAAAAACAAACAAACATAGCTTAGTTACAGCAAAGAATCTATTTCAATTTCTTTATGTTTAACCCAGAATATTCTTGCTTTGGCAAGAGGAATTCACAAAGATCAGCCTGGACATAAGTGAAGTTTGACCTTTGTCTGAAACTTCTTATCAATTTAAACCCAAAAATTATTAAATTTGTATTTTCAAAATAGAGACCAACTGATAATGAGTGCATCCAGGGCTTTCATCTCTTTGATTTTATTGCAACTATGTCAGATTTTTATTCAGCATGACAAGGATTGAAATTCATTTATGATCTCTTGTGTATTGCTTTATAAATTACTTTGTAACTTTACAGTATTTTTCTCTGTTGTAGGTGATTTAGACGCTAATAAAAAGGCCGTTGACATGATTCTACAGAAAATAGTCGAAGATCCCCAGAGCGGAAGTTGTCCAAATATAAGCTATGCAGATTACACTGGGCCTGTTGCGAGTGCCAACCCAACAGGCTCACCATTTGCCAACACAAACTTTATGCAGAATCAAACCCAAGAAATACAAGGTGTCAGTAATAATAACTTTGCTGGTGGTGCTACATTCGGATTTGGACTGAATACATTCGGAAATATAGGTGGTGGTATAGCTAATATAAATCTGAACAGTATGTTAACGGGTGCTCCTCCAGGGGCTATGAGTGCTGCTACTCTAGAAAGTTTACGTATGACTTTAAGAAATAGTGGATATACGGATCAGGCTACTGAGGAAATAAGTAGTGCTATGAACACTTTGGCTAATTACGGAATTCTAGGTGTAGGAATTAGTGGACAGAATGTACAAGGGGCCGTCCAACAAGCCCCGCAAATGAGCCTTAGCATTGGAACTCCCCAGACCCAAGGGCTGGCCCAGCCCACCGCCCCATCACAGAACCCCCAGCAGGGATACATCATGAGCACACCAACAACCTCTGGTAACTTGTTTGGACCTGTAGGGAGCGGCTCCTCTGGCTTGGGGAGTTCAGGGTCTACAGGAGCCAATTCTAGTCTGTTTGGAAGTTCATCTCCCAGCATGCAACAGGAGCGTTATGGAGGAAGCCCAATGTTAAATGAATCATACACAGCCGCCCAGGCCTATCCTGGTACGCCTGTGGGGTTTGCAGGTGATAGACCACCTAGTATTAATGTTAACCAGAATTCATTTGGACTTGGAACAGGCATGTATAGCCCCACAGAGGATAAGTCAGCCACAACTAAGGCAGATCTGGAGGTCTCGGAAACAATAGTGGGGGCCATATTAGGTCCCGGGGGAAAGGGAATTGTTGAATTACAACAATACACTCAGACGAATATACAGATCTCAAAGAAGGGTGTGTATGTGCCTGGAACTCGTAACCGAATTGTGACCATTACAGGAACCCCAAATAATATAACAAAAGCACAGTATCTTATACAGCAACGCATACAACAAGAGGAGCTTAAACGTGCCCGACAAGCTTCTGCACGCTAGGATTTTATAATTTACTCTTAGGCTTTAAACATAAACTGATTTACTCTAATTGACTAACATTATTCATGTTTATTGTTATTATTATATTATTATTATTTTTGTTTTTGTGAATAGTCAAGTTTATCACAGCGATGGATTCGTTGTGGAGCTATTGTAACTATTTATACATAGTCATGAATTATATTTTGTTTTTTCTCTGATCGTTAAAATCACTTTGTGCATGGCGTACAGTTTGGCGTTGACACCATTTGTTAACTCATTTCACCCTGCATGCTTTTCGTATTTTAGTAGAAATCATTGATAGCGGTTTTAAATCGGTTCCTTTGTGTAAGTTGGTCATTTTGTTAACCCTGTGACAGACAAAATGAGATAAACAGGTTGTCATCTAGCACTACTGACAGACAGAATGTTAAGATTTCTTGTTTGTTAAAGCATAGGCCTATTGATAAGTATGACTTGTGACGAAAGTATAACAAAAGTATTGTTTTCAAGCCAAAATCATACAACAACACTTTTTGGTAAGCCTAAAAATATCTATGAAGATATTTTCCACTCTATATTAGCCTAAATTTCAATTTTAGAGAGTTTTAACCAATGTCTTTGGTTGACTTGTTTATTGAAAAAGATTATATACACTGTCATTGTTCTTGTACAGTTACCTTTGTGATTTGAATGTGATACTGTCACAAACTTGTCTGTTGCACAGAAAACAAAAAGGCCGACTCACAGGGAATTTCTTTATCATATCCATGTTCAAACACCACATTACAGACTTTCATTACAGAATACCAGTCCATTTATATCATGGAATGTTCCACTTAAGGTAGTCATCCCATTATAGTTCTGCAAATTTATGGAGGTCATGAACTTTAACAGTGTTAACCAAGGTTTCCTAATGATTTCATTAGGAAACCTCTGTAAACACTGTTAAATTTCATTACCTCAGAAATGTTGTGGAACTATCAAGGGTCAAATACCTTAATTTTATAATTCATTTAAGCTGATTTTATAACCATAGTAACCAATTCAATCCAGCTTATCTCCATTTTAGAATTTCAACTATCGTTTTGGATAGTGATTTTTTTTACACTTCCTATTCATCTTTTAATGGGGAAATTTTAAAGATTGTTGACAATATTTTAATAACCAGTTGTTATTATTATCATCTTAAAAACAAAAACAGCCTTTAATTAATAATTTTGATCTTATTATAGAAAACTATCCCTTTACCTGATGGAATACATGTTTAAGACCGACCTAAACTGAAAAGCATTAATTTTGTGAATGACACACCAAAGCATACATAGATTTGCAAGAAATTGTCTTAAAGTAGTGGACCCGTAATAGTTTCTTAACGTTTTTGGAGTAATGAACTCTTACAGTGTGGTCAACTTTGTGAAAGATCATGAGTTCCAAAAAATTGCGGAACTATTACGGTTCCACTACCTTAACACACCCAAGGACTATTGAACTTTAAACTTGTTCATTATGAATGACCGGGGTCCAAACAATTCATATTAATGCAAGGAAGATATAACTCTCAAAGAAAGAGATTCTTTCAGTGCTTTCTGAATTATCATTGGTTGTTTAACCTGGATTCTTTATGAAAGATGGAAATATACTTCATTTATTTGAAACAAATAGTCTTAAAAATTGAGTTTGAAGGGTAAAGGGATATGTAACTTCAATCTAAAGAACATGGTTTCATGTATAAGTATAGAAAAGATATTTTACTCAACATCATATATTACCGTAACTAGTTAGTTTTAAAGCAGATATGGGTTTGAAATGAAGCATGCACATTAATATAAATCACATCATTACAGAACAAGTAAAAATCATTGTTGGAACATGATTCTGTATTAATGCTACATGTATAATTGCCAGGAATGTTGACAATGAAACAAGAATGCTAAAATAGCACTAGCACAACAGACAGGGGGAAAATGGACAATGGTTCAATAAACCCTGCAACATGTGCAGTGATGCTTGTATTCATTGGAAATATCTTGATGATTCAAATGAGTACTTAACAACATCGGATTTCAGTGGAAAATACATGTATATAGCGTTTCCTTGCCTCTAACCTGGAACTCACACAAAATGAAGAGGCTAGGTATATTGGCCATGCATACAAAAAGGACCATTGACCCTGAGTCGCTTACCTGAGTTTAAAGCTCTATTGATTGAGGCTAACTAACATTCCATTAAAGGCAGAAAGGGAAACATGTATGGGACATTTCTGCTGAAATTCTTAGCAATTGGCAATATGGTATTGGAGAATGTGATTTAAAGAAACCCAAATAATACTGTATCATGTTCTGACTTGGTTTATCATGCATAATTAAGTGTTTGTGGTGACTGTTTCATTGAATCCTTCAGAATTATCATAACTGCAGCAAATTAACAAATCAAAACATAGCAAGAAAAGAAGAACTTGTCTTGGATGGATTGCTTCTCCTTTTGGCACCATGTTTAGTGGTATGCTTTATGAACACCAAAATCTTAGTATATTGTCACAAAATGATAATATGCCTGAAAATTGTTTAAGAAACATAGGAAATTAAAAAAACCAATATCATTTCAAATTGAGAAGTTAGTACAAAACAAATGTGTAAGTGCCCCTTAATATAAATGCCTTTACCATAGTTTTCTCATACTGTTTAAAATAGCTCTATCTTGGCAATACATTGTTGAGTTTAGATATTATATAAATGGCCAAAGGAGATAAGTCCTAGACCATTTCAAATGCCTATAAATATATAGGCAATTTGAGGGGGAAGCACAAAACTGCCTTTTGGCCTTTATAATAGTTATGCACTGGCCCCTTGATTCGAATAACGGATCAACTCTCAAATTTTAAATTCACTATCTTTTAAATACATTTTGATGATGTTATATTAAGTTTTGGTTGTTTTATTACATCTTTGAACAAAGCTGTTGCGTTTTATGCAATTGATTAGAATTATTAAAGTTAATGTTTTGCTGCAGAAATGTATAATGTTGGATTATGTTAAGATTTCATTTATCATTGTAGTGGTTAATCATAGATATTGTAGTATATATTATATATGATTAAAGATATATATAATATGTATTTATTGTACATGGGAATTATAATTGTTAATTAATAAATTTAGTCAAACTTGTTAAAATCTTATTTAAGAGAATTTTGTTTTTTTCGGAGCTGTAAACCTTATTCACTACTTCTTGTGTGCCTGAGTGTGGTCAAATATATACATATTTATTATTATAATTACCAGAGCTACAGAAAGAGGGGGTAAATTGGACTAAAGGTTGAGATTTTTGGGGAAAAAACAAAAAACAAAAAAACTAGAATAAACCTTATTTTGTAGGTGCTTATTTGAATAGTCTCGACGAGACGATTCAAATGAGTACCCACAAAATAGGGTTTTGATAAGAAATTAAAAAGAAAAATAGAAAAAAAGAAAAGAAGAATGTTTCCCCCTCTTATCTTGACCTCTAATTATTAAAAGCCAGTGTGAGGCTATAGGTGGAGTTTAAATATTTGTAGGTGGAGTTATCATCTCTTTGGACAAGCCCATCAATACTCCTCTTTTCTGACTGGATGCTATTTTAAGAGATTTAAAATCTTATTTTAAATGCAATGATGTATAAGACTTCCATTTCAAAACCAATTGACCAATTCGTGGGTTAAGTGCAAGACAGTAGTAAGTGTATATACAATGTATATATACTTACTACAGTCTTGCACCGAACCCTCAAATGGTTAAACATAAATGCAGAAGGTATGAAGAATGAAAGCAAGAAAACTCTTTTCCAAAGAACAACAATAAAATGGTGATGTAGCTTATTACCTACCTTTGTAAAAGGATCATTATTCTATACAAGAAAGAAAATATAAGACACTTGAGCTCTTGTGCAGTCTATTTCGTAGTGCATAAATAGGCAACCAATATTAAAAAATTCCTTAAATTTCAAGGCGTGGCCTTTTGCCTTGTTAATAATATATCTGAACAGGTGACAAACTTGAGTAATTGAAAAAATCTAGTTACTAATAGACGGGGCTTTACTAGTTTTGATTTCCATGGGAACACATTGCATGTGTTACTCGAATTTGATTTCTTTTTTGAAAGAAATATCCCACCTTAAAACGTCAGTTGTTGCTAAAGACTTTTTTTTCAACAAAATTGAAAAATTGTTTTCATAGCACAGGGAAAGTATAATGTGATATATTTAGACTGGTAACTCCACAGTTTTCTGTTTTTGGTCTTGTAGACAATTTGTTACGGGGTTTTTTACTTATTTTCTGCAGAATGTTAACGGGTAGACTTTGTTTTTGTTTGAACTCTGTGTGCGCCTGCTTCATCTGTACTTTTCTGTAATCTTTTCTTTATCTCTATTACACAGAATTTAGTCTCGAGTATCTTCATGTGACCCATTCCTTTCACATTTTCACTGAACTCTGCGATTTCGTTATTTTTTGCCAGAGTGACTTGCATTTGAAAACTTTTCGAAATCACTTGTAAATGAATATCACTTGATCATGTTTGCGGTTAGAGCAAAACTATTGTAAGTGCCTATATAGATATAGGCACTTACAATAGTATCGCACTAAGCCTTCAATCTGATAAGAACTTGATAAGAGTACAAAGTAGTTTTTCCATAATTATAGCATCCCAATAATATGAGCATCTTTGAAGACAAGTCATCTGTGCTTAATCTGATCAAACCGACAAGACTGATGTGATAAATTATATTTTATCTTTGTCTAGCATTTTGAGGGAGATTTAAGAGTGTGGAGTCTTAATTTTCTGGGGATCAGCATAAAATTATTGGAGGTGCCAATATTTTAAAAGGCACTTACAATGGTTTTGGACTGACCCCTCAGTATATTTGTTTATTACAGTCTAGCACTCAAATCTCTTAATTTGGTTTAAAAAAAAAATGAAAAAGCTCGACAGGGCAAATGCGAATTTAATTACATTTCCCTTGAGTTAGAAAACTAAAGTTGTTATGTAGAATTGAATGTTTGGAATGGGTCACTGTAAGTTTTGTGTTGTATATCTAGTGGAAAACTAGAACTATTACCCTGGGTATCGCAGGAGTTTTTCCAACTTTCCTATGAATCAAACATCTCCTTTCAACAAACCATGTTTGCTCTGTCTAAACTAACCTTTGTCAAGCTGAATATTGACAAGATTGCATTAAAATCAAAGCGCTGAAAGCAAAATTCACCAAATGTTTTGTTCACATAGCTAAAATTAGACAATTTCATTATTTCAATATTTTTTTCTGAAAAGATTTTACATGCATATTGTATCCTGACCTGCGATTACAATACAGTCATGTCAACTTTTTGTATATTTTTATTCAATGTAACTTATCAAAAAAAAAAAAAAATGAAAAATCATGAACATATTTTAAATTGACAATGGTAATTTAGCTACTTGTAGTATTTTGGATAATTTATTGGCAGATGTTCTAGATTTGATAGGAGATGTTGATTCATTGCTATAATGTTGACTAAAGTATTTGGGAATTAAACTATCCCAGTTTTGTTTCACTGAAGTTGTTATAGAATATAAACTCTTCTTCATAAAAGTATAACAACCTCTTTGAAATTACTCAAGCTTGAAGAGTCTCTGACTAGTTAGTTGTCAGAGTTTCTCTGTTTGAACTTTTCCTGTTCTTTAAAATTTTAGACTTATCCAACTTGAAAGAGATGGCAGACACGAATGGAAAGATTGTGCAATTTAAATGTAAATTAACCTATGCTTAAGAAAGTATTGTGGCGAAAAAGGAGAAACTGCTTTTTCCTTTTTCCACAAAATTGTTCGAATATGAAAGAAAATTACAACAACCAAAAGTCCAGGGACTGTAAAAATATTGCTGATTTGTATAGTTGTTGGATAGTAATTGTTGCAAGAGATTTAATTTAAAAAAAGTCTCGAAAATCAGTTTCCATGAAGACAGATATAAACAAACTTTTATCATGAATCAGATGAGGTACTTTTAAGAGTGGTTGTTTAAGATTTATGAAGAAGAGTTTATGATAATTTAATCATGAATTCAGCCCATGCGTTATATAACATCCTCTCTATTAATATATTTACATTGAGTATCATCGAACATCAACTACCATTTAGTCAGTGTTTTATTGACAGTGTCAAAGTCTTCTGTGTACATCAAACGACCCTCAATGCATTACAGATTCAAGGTCTAGTACAGAGAAAATATTAATTTTGTCTTCTATTAATACCCTTTAATGCAAGATTTCATCCGAGGGCTCAACACTACCCTGTTGTAAGTGCCTATATAAATATAGGCACTTACAGCAGTGATGTGTTAAGCCCTTGAATTATACATGCATGTATGAAATAAATATCTCTTCAAAAGACATTGAGGTGTAGCACTAACCCCTTGGGTATGCACACAATAAAGTTGACCTCTTAGTATTCCTGAACAAAATTTTGCTTTAAAAAAACCTCAAAGGCATATATCTCTCTGTTTAAAAAAGAATAATATAGCAATGCTCATATATTTCAAATGAAAAAGAAAAGGTTTTATAAGCAAAGTAACCCACATGAGATGAATTGTACAATGCTATTGCAGAAAAATTATATGTACCCCTAGGTACTTAATATTCTTAAGAATTGAGCAGACCTATTTTGAAATGTAGTTAGAAAACAGAAAGACAAAATTAGTTGAGTTTTGGTGGGTGGGGGTGTGATGTACACAGACCACCTGTATGTAGTCCAATTTCATCCAGCTACTAGGTCTTTCAGAAGCTGACTTTTCAGTCTGTGTAAATAAGACTTGATTGTATATGATGATGTTTTTTCTTCCTGTAAATGGGGTGGAAATCTGATTTGTCTGATTAGCCCATTGTGACCTTGCAAAGGCCCTCAAGACTAAATATGTAAACTCTGCATACCTGTCTTTTTGAATAGGTAAATATGTCATTGGATTAACGAAACCTAGTAACTACAGCTTATTTAAGCTGTTGTTGCTAGCTTTTTGTTGCCCAAAAATGTTAAGATGCGCTTGTGGTCTAGCAAAAAAGGATTTGGCATCCATCCTTGGTGATTGATGTATTTAAAAAAAAAAGAGAAAAAAAAAAGAAGTTTTAATCAAATATTTCAAAAGAATATATTGTTGATAGGCAACAAATTCCTCATTTCTTCAGCCCATTGACAATATTTCTATTTTGAATGTAAGTGGTTCTGAGAAAAATCTCGAAGTTTCATTCAGAATATTGTTAGATTTGATAAAAAACACATTAAATGCATATTCACTGTAATTCATTACAATGATGTACAGTTACATAGTTGCTTAGCTGTTATAATAAAGATATACATTGTATTCAAACAAGGCCAGAGTAAATGCAAAGCTGTGATATAATCATAAACCAGTCTATTATTCCTCATTACGGAATGAATCATGAACCAGTCCAGAAAGGTTCTGGTTCCCATTTTAATCATTCTGTTTCCCAGCAGCAACATTGTAGAAGAACATTGCAGCATTATCTAGCATTATTACAAAGATCAATGAAGAGGGGGTGATCCTGATTTCTTAAATTGTAACCTTGTTTATGTTAAAAGCCTTTCTTGTCGGTATTCATTTGAATTATGTGATCGAGGTAGATCTTGCGTTTGGAGATTCCACAAATTTAAATAAAGGAATAACTATATGCTTACTCCCTCTTATTTTGATCTCTGAATTATCACCTTGATGACTGCATAAAGCAGTTATAAATGCCTATAAATAAATAGGCAATTACAACTGTTTTATAGTGAGCCATCAACCTGAGGTCATATTTTCAAGTTTTCCAATTATTCAAATTTAAATACAAGACAACTTGATCCTCTGGATTAACTTCTTTTGATTACTTTAAAACTAGAACTCTGTTAGGATTTTTCAAATTAATTGTTTAATATGACTCGGTTCTAGATCTTTCATATGTATCATTTTAACCAGTTTTAGAAGATTTTTTAGGAACACAAGTTGTTTTTATGACCCATAAGACATTGCTGTATGTAAATAGTACACTTTTCATTCATCTCAGCCAAAGTGAATAGTAAGTGCTTATTTGGATTTCAGGAACACTTGATCTTATGAGCATGCCCAACCATCATAGATAGTTTTGAGCATGCCCAGCCCTTTATTCACAATAGAAAAACACATGGAAACCTTTAAAAAATGTACCTTGCTTTTCTCGTAAGCACACATACAAAGCTGGTCACAAATTCTCAACCATTTTGCAAACTTTTTTCATCTTGAGTATTGGGCAGATGAATGATTATCCTTTATTCAGAGCTGAATATGTCTGTACTGTAAGAAATATTTATATGGCTGTGCCTAAAAATTTGAATCGACAAAATCTTTATTCTGACTAACTGTTTCTCTGGACTGCCGCGATATAACTGAAATAATGTTGAAAGCGGCGTTAAACTCCATTCAATCAATCAATGTTTCTCTGGAATATTATTTCAGATTTCATTTATTAGAATACCTCATCTAAGTAATTTTCCTACTTGCTATGCAAATTCTCTAGCATTTATATTCTCTTCCCTTATGTTTTAAAAATGATTTTGCACTCTCCCTCTTGTCAGGTTTTGCACACCACCCCATTCATAGGACAGGGGAGATAACCATGATTTGTGATGAGATGTTGTTATTTTTATGAAGGTCAATTAGGGTATATAGTTGAATCATTACTGTTACAGGGATTTTATTTTAATTCATCTGCATGAAGTTTTATTCCATTAACAAGTATTTTACAAAAATAACCATGCTTCATGATTCATGCAGACAGATTTCATTAATCAATCAACTATAGTAATTAGTTTACTTGAAAAGAAATGGACCATTTTAGTTTCAATCCTCATACCCATGGCTCAGTACAAAACAGTTGTAACTGCATAAGAACATATAGGCAGTTACAACTGTTTTTGCTTAGCCATTGTTACTGAATATCGAAAATCATTCTATATGATAAGCCATTTTACATGTAGCTTGTAATTTTCGTTAGTTTAAGACAATATAATAAAACAAGATAATTTCTTTTTCCCAGAAGTAATACATAGGTTTAACTAGATTTAATGAATATAAACTATTATTCATTTGATTGCTTAAAGTCTTTTCTCTCACTTAGAAAAAAAACCCTTAAATCTCAAAAGCTAGGTATTACTTCAGTTTTTTTTCAGTAAATACTCCAAATATTTATTGGATATTTGAATTTTCTCTAAACACTCTCATGAACATGATTGGTGATTAGGGATTCATGACTGATTATTTTTGAGAAATCAGAAACTATCAATGCAATTGTTTCTTCCTTCCTTTTGATGTAGAGATCTTTCGAACATAATAAATCAAGGAGAGATTTTATTATTATTGTATAAAACATAAGCTCTCCTTGGGTATACGTTTTTCGTTTGTGTATTTATTATATAATGAACAATGCAAGCATGAACATTTTTGACGCATCTCAGTCATTTAAAAAACAGTTTTGTTGGCTTAGCCTACAGCTAGTAGCCTATGGAATAAAATAACATACACAAATTTTGCATACAAACTGATTTTAGAATAAGACTACAGAAATGTTCTGTTACTGGTCACAGAAATATGATAGACAAGTTTTATGTAGAAACCAATTTTAAACAGTAAGAAGTTCAAATGACTCATCCCTTGTGACTTTGAATCTTCCAATGGTTATTGTTAATGATACCTGCGAGCAGTTAATGATCATTTATGTACAACTTTTTATTGACCCAGATCTGTTGTAATCATGGAACCAGTCTGTTATTGTTGGTCTGTATAAAACCAGTCCAGTTTCTTTTATTTGTGGTATCAAATATATCACATTTTGCTACAAAGTCTTATCTTTAGCTCGAAAAAGTTGTTATTATAACATTTTGCTCAGCTACTGGTGAGAAACATATAAAAGAAGTAAGAATCAGGAAAAATAGAATAAGTTGAGTGTATTTACACAGGAGTTTGAAAGAATTGGTAACAAAGTAATTGGGGAGTTAGATATACCAGCCAACGTGGTAGACTGGTTTGAGTATCATTTTCTCATCGTATGTGTGAAAGCTGGTTGGACAGTCAAGCGTATATGGTATTTGCATTTGTATCTCCATGACTATGTATGTTGTTTCGTATAGATCTGAGGATCATGTTAAATTTGTCAAATTGAATATCTATAACATAAGTCCAGAGGAGAGGGAGTGATGATTTTCTTTATCTGATATTTATATTCCAAACCATATGTTGTGGGTACTCATCGGAATCATCTCATTGAGACGATTCCAATGAGTACCAACAACATATGATTTGATGGACAAATAATGAATTTTTACATTTCGAAATCAACATCTTAGCACTAATATGGTCATGTATGCTGTATTTGCTCTTCACCTGCCCTTATAGGGCAAAACTTAGGAATTTATTATAAAGCTTTTCATCTTCTGTTTTAATTTTGTGAAAAAAAACATCACTATAAATACCTAGTTTTGTGAAATCATTTTTTAAAGAAAGAAAGTCTTTGTTGTAAATAGATTTTCAAAATAAGCTTTGGGATTTCACAGAAAAAGTTTCTGGAAACCATATAATTATGTTGCTTGAAGACAGCAAAACAGTTGTTATGGACTTTGTTTGTACATTTGTATTTCGAAGGTGGCAAGTAGCCTATTATGAATGTTATCTAATTATTGTTAAAGATTTCTGAAAGATAAAGTTGACAAAAATTCAGCAGGATGAATACAGTTTTATGACACAGGAAAGATGTTTTGAAGAATTCAAAGTCTGTAGAATTCAAGGGATTAAGGTAGTGGAACCGTAATAGATACTCAACATTTCGGCACTCATGAACTTTCACACTGTTGACTGAGGTTTCCTAATGAAAATTATTAGGAAACCTCAGTTAACACTGGTAAAGTTCATTCCTTCCAAAAATTGCGGCTCTATTATGGGTCCACTACCTTAACACAAAACTATTGTAAGTACCCTAGTAATAGGCACTTATAACAGGATTGTTGTAAGCCTTGTGATGTAAATACAAATTTATTGTACTTGCACCAAAAATGGTTCAACACTGACCCCTCTGCTTGGATTGTGAAGTTCTTCATATTTATTTCGAATGACTCCTATGTTTCAACACAAATGTGATTTTGTTCTTAGAAGAAACTTTTTTTTATAGATTTATATAAGATATATAGATGATTCACAATCCTGCATATTGCTATTTCAACCAATGTTATTTAAATGATGTAAATAGCTTGGCGTAAAATAGTTGTTGCTACCTATAAGTTTATTTATTGCTGTTCATGAAATGAATGATTGAGAAATCTTGCGCGAGAAAACAAACTAATTCTATTTCTTTGATGCTAAAACAAGACAAATTGTGAAAAATTTACGATACATTCTCTGAAAGAGCATCGTTTTGTGTATTGTTTCTTGGCAAAGTTTTGACGTCATTTTTGTAATCATAAACACTGACTTAGAGAAAAACAGTGGTAGGTGCCTATATGTTTAAACATACAACTGTTTTTCACCATACCATGAAAATAGGCCAGGCTTAGATGACATACAAAAGGTTAAAATGAACAAAGCCAGGATAATTGGTAATTTAACTGGTTTTGTGGTGAAATTACCTACTGATAAACTTCCAACATTTCTGGATAATCTACTGGAAATCATTAAAGAGCATTGGTTAAACAGTAATATGAAAGTGGTGATTCTTTTCTCATTAACAGTACCTAGGATTTGTGCCAAATTACATTCCTCATTCTCATAAAGAGACATACAAACAAAGCCGCTTGTTTCAGTGCCCAAAGCTTGGCTTTATGGCTTCAATCAGGGTTCCAAATTAATGCGAGTGATGACCATTGAAATGTTATTTATTTTCATACAAACACTAATTTGTGGGTACTCATTGGAATGATCTCAATGAGATAATTCAAATGAGTACCCACAAAATAGAATTTGATTGAAGAAAAATGATACTTCCTTTTGAAAGTAAAATCACTGTTTATATCTGGAGCCCTGTTCAATGTAAATCATTGACCCAGATCAGATAACAAACATAACAAATGACTCAATTGGACTTTGTTTTACTCTATATTCAGTCTATACACTGATCATACTGCACATTTTTCTTGCAATTTGATCTTTGTTGTTCCTCTTTAGACTATCACAATTTATCACCAGTTGACATTTACCATCATAACAACAATAGAAAGAATTATATTGTATTGCAATATTCTATAATATTTGGTCATTTGCTTCTATTTAACTTAATCAATTTTCATCTCCTTAAAACAGATATTTCATGATATTGACATTCCTGAATCATCTATCACATTTGCAATTTGTACAAGTTTGATTTGGGTTCATTCATTTTGCCAGGTCTTTAAGGTAACTGGTTTCTTGAATATGGTCAGTAGATTGGTTGAAAATATATGACTTGTTAAATCTTGTATTATCTGGGAAAAAAAGAATTAGTAAAAGATCATTTAAGAGACAAAAACCACCATAATTAGAACTACATTTACACACAATATTGTAGAAGTTTTACATTTGACCTAAAAAGATTTACAATTAAAACAAATGCCGTATATGAAAAAAATGAAACTACACTAAAAATATCTAGACCATAATCAAGAACTGGTCAAATCAAGGGTAAAGGCAAGCTTGCTATTAGTGCATTATGAAGGGGTCAGTGCAAAAACTAGTGTAACTGCAGTAAATATATAGGCACTTGCAACAGTTTTTTGCTGAACCCTAGTTACATTCATGAGTTAGCACTGAAGCGTTAGCTCTGACCCTTTAGATTTACCTTGATCCACTCAGCGGCTTTGGATAGTTTATAAATTAGCAAATCATGGGACTTTTCACATTTGTTATAATCTATTTATTTATTTATTTAAGAGACTGTGATAAAAACACTTTAAAGTTTTTTGCATAGAAAACAAATCATTTCCAACAAATCACACTCGATTCCTTTCAATGTCAAGGTCATTGAAAGGTCATCTCCATTTAGATGTAGTTAGTTCTTCACACATCTCTTTCCCCCCCCTCATGTCTACAGAGACAGAAATAACCATTTGTGATTGGTCTATCTAGATGACGCAAAATCTGATCCCCGTGAAAAGTTTCTTGTCAAACAAAGTTTCATGTCTGGTTGTTCAAGAATTGAAAGTGCTTATACAGTGTATAGGCACTTGCAATCCTTGAGCAATTGGGCAATTAATTTTCCTTTTGCATTGCTCAAAGGATGGAAGTCTCAGTACAAGCACTTGCATGTTTTAAGCAATGGAAAGTTTATTAGTTATGCAATTATGTATTTCCAAGTAGATTGTATCTTAACATTTAGAGAGACAGGTAGTGTAGCCTAAGATCAGACTGCGCATATATGCATATGATAATATGTCCATGCTGGTCTTTGTCTATACCGTTATGTCATGTGTTAAATTCAGAAACATTTATAATTTAAAAGTGATTGTACAAATAACACTTTCACTTTTCTTTTTATAAAGTGACTGTACAGTAATAGTAAGGTATACTGATTAATTTGGGGTCAAGTTTATTTTTCACGGGCTTCTTCCTTGTCTCTTTTACCTAGATCATTCACATAATTTTCACAAGACAAATATACAGAGTCTTTCAATGATGTGCTACGTTTGTTGTTAATCATAGGATTCACATTTGTTAATATCTTTATTTCATAGATTTGCTGTATTTCAGAGAGAGTTTACTGTTGCCATGGTAATAGAGTGACCTAATTATTTATTTCCTGTATTTGTTATATTTATTGTAATAGATAAACCATTGTAGATTAGAAGTTAAAATTGGCAACAATTCTCTCCGAAATATCTAAGCATCTCAAGCTTTCCATATAATTATGTGGAAGAAAATCTGTCATTAAAGAAATCATTCATTTTCGATGGTATAAAACAAGGTTGCTATAGCAACCATTATACCTGTTTGTCATGGAAATGTGGTTGTGCAGATATTACTGCAAATACCAATAATCTGCTCACCTCACACTGATAAAGGGAATAAAACTTGGGCTGAAAGTTGGTTGTTTGTCTTACTTTTATCTCCCCCCCCCCCCCCCACACCTCTACACACACTAGGAACTACCTCTAGTGCACCAAAATGCAAGATATGAAGTGATTATGAGATGTCTCATTATTTTGACCCTGCAGTGAAAATGGCAACAGACAGAGTAATCTTTGTGTGTAAGTGTGTGTGCACAACTTTTTCATAAATGGCTAAATTTCAAAATAATTTGGTATAGTTGTTCTCCTGGGTGAGTGCTAGTATCATGCGCTTAAGTTGTATCTGCCTTTAATACATTGGGAGTTTCAACTGTTATGTGCTGAACCATCAATCTATAATTAACTGTTCTAATCTCCACCTTTGAAGCAAATAGCTCATGACTTGATGGCTCAGCGTAAAACAGTTGCAACTGTCTATAAACATGTAGGGAAGGAGTTAAAGACTCAGTAGATAATCCTTGTAGTTTTGGTATGGGAAATTTCAGGAATCTATTGTTTATGAAATAATTTCATTTTCATGTTGATGTGTCCATGAAGAAAGTCTGACGGAGAAGGAGTAATATGTAAGAAGTAAAATCAGTGGGCAGAGTACAAGGATTTTGCTTTGCATATAACTCCTTCCCCATCAGACTTTATTCATGGACATATCAATGCGAAAATAAAATTATATCCATTATAACATGATCACACTTTTGAAATTAGTTGTGTAACCTTTTTCTGGGTGTTAAATAGTAAATTTACATTTTCTTGGTGTAAAATTAATAAATAAGTAATGATTTTGACGTTTGGAGAAATTCACAGAAAGCTAAAGATAATGTATGATGTCATAAATAGGGGGAGCTACCTGTGTATACAGTAAAACACATGATATATTTTATTGCAAATGAAGTTCTATGTAATTTTTCTTATTTTATATATGTGTTTAGGTCATTGTGCTATTATGAATGAATTAGCTGCCTCAATATGATTGAAATACTGTTAAAAAGCATTGAAATGAGGAATGACAATAGTTAAATTATTTCGTCATGTAAATGTTAGCAGGTTATTTTGTAGACTTGATCAAGACTTGGCTGCTTGAAACATCTGTACCACAAGGCACATTCAATGGATATCATTGATATACACTACTCAAAATTTGATAAGGACCAATTATAAAATTGCACTAATATTTATTATACGCCCAAAGAGTCGTATTATGTTATCGTCTGCATCGTCTGTCTGTCTGTCCGTCTGTCTGTCCCTTAGCAAATTCGTGTCCGGTCCATAACTGTGAAACTATAAGGCCTATGGTCTTGAAACTTCTCAGGTGTATAGATCTCATTGCTAGGGTGTGCAGAGTGCAAGAACCACAACTCTACCATTTGTAGTTTTTGTTTGATTCAGTCTGCAAATTTGTGTCCGGTCCATAACTTTGAAACAATAAGGCCTATAGTCTTGAAACTTCACAGGTGTATAGATCTCATAGCTAGGGTGTGCAGAGTGCAATAACCACAACACTACCATTTTTAATTTTTGAGTTATTGCCCTTTGTTTGATTCAGTAAGCAAATTCGTGTCCGGTCCATAACTTTGAAACTATAAGGCCTATGGTCTTGAAACTTCTCAGGTGTATAGATCTCATAGCTAGGGTGTGCAGAGCGCAAGAATCCCAAAACAAAACAAAACAACCACTACCATCATAATAAAAACAGTATACTATAGTGTTTGCTAGAAAATACATCATAAGGATAAATAAAAAGTTCAAAACATCACCCATTTATTTCTGAGCTTTGGGCGTATAATGCCACGCCCAGTGTTGCTCTTGTTACCCAAGAATGTAAGGCCTGATTATGAAAAAATGTAATTTGACAAAATGTTTTTGCTAAATGGCAAAAATGTAAACTAAACATGGAAGCATAACAAAGATCATACCAATGAAGTTTGATTGATATCCATCAGTTACATGACCTTCACCCATAAAATACATATTTTTCATCCAATAACAATAATTTTTTGTAGACTGATAAAGGGTCACCCAAGGATCGTTCATGTAATATATAATTGGTATCGATTAATTAGAATCTGAGAAAACTCACTTTTTACCATATTAGGAAATTAGCCACGCCCTTTTAACCGTTTTTCATTGGATCAAAACTTTGAAAGAGGGTCACCCAAGGATCATTCCTGTGAAGTTTGGTTGAAATTCATCCAGTAGTTTCTGAGGAGAAGATTTTTAAAGAAAAAGTTTACGACCGGAGGCACGGACACACATACGGATGCAGGACAGACACAACGCCATGACCATAGCCACAGTGGCCGTCGGCCAGTGGAGCTAAAACCATAGTGAAATGTATTTTTATACATGTATTGTCCTTCATATATCACTGAGGTGTGATTTATTAATGTTGGCATATCAACATCCAATCATTGGGAAAATATGCTTTGGACAGGATCTATAACATCTCTTTGGCATGACATTACTAATCATCAAGAGGTCTACTGAGTCAACATGTGTTGAAAGCCATTTGTACATGTAGAAATGATTTTCCCAAAAATAATGGGAATAGGATAAGCGTAAAGTTGACATCTTTTTTGGTTTGTTGACATTTTTCAACAAAATTTCCCCCTGCTATTTTAATCCTAGAATAGACTCTGGACTTGTCATGTAAAATGGGACCATCTGGATATTGCTTAGTGTTGACCCTAGTCAGGCTGCGCAGGCTGACTGGGAGCAAAACCTTTCACACTGTTCTAATTTTCTGAATTGAGAATGTTCAGTCTTCTTTTCTGTAATCTTTACCTGCCATTACTGGTTGACCTCTACTGAAATGAATCTCTTTTCAGCAATTTCATTTAACGGAGTTCTGAGAATTTCCCTTTTCGCATGACAGGTCAAATGTATATTCATCAAGTCTAGGGTCAGAGCAAAAGTATTCTAGGTACCCTTAATAGGCATTAACAATCATTTTGCGCTGACCCTAAGCGAAGCGAAAAAGATGTATCTGTGAAAACTTATGTCCCTCTACAGCAAACCTTGATTCTATTCTATAAACATAATAAAAATACGGTTGCATCACCTGTACGTCTCATTAGACTGTTTTAGAAAATATTACGTTTAGAAAGGATCAGATCATGTTTATGAACATGCCTACATGAATGCCTAAAGCGCGCGAAAACACTTATCCTTGTCTACAGTATCACAATGGAATCTGCTTTCATCAGACTAGCAGACCCTTTTTCATGGTCTTAAATTCCATCCGGCATGCTAAGGTGTAAAAATTTATGTTAATTCGTAGGTTTATGACGTTTTCTGACATTTGCAGACCTGAAATCAGTTGATTAATCGATTTAGCATTTTAAAGTGGCTTTTCTGTAGACCTAGCAATTGCTTTCTTTTCAAACTTTGCAAGAAGCAATTGTTCAACTTCTTATTGGTCGCAACCAATCTATGTTCCCTTAAAAATTTGAAAATATCTGATTTTGACCCCTAAATTTTCTATCAGAATGGGCCATTTTGACCCTATAAACTTTCAGAATTGCATCTCAAAACTGCTACAAATTGTAAATCTATTAAAATTATTTGTCTCCTTCATATCTTTATAAGAGATTCATATCAATATGAATCTCTTTTAAAGATATGAAGAGATATTTGAAGAAATTCATAAGCAAAACCAAAAAAATATTGACCAATTATATCCACTCTTTCGACTGTTTTGACTCCTGCATCAGCAGTTTTGACCCCTAGAAATAACAGTTTAGGGGTCAATGACCCCTGACTTTGACAAGCTAGCATAAGCCCTGTGACCTATCATTGGATTGGAGGGAGATATCAGGTATGCAGGGATAATTCTGGCTCAGAATTTCATGTGCGAAAAATCTCATTCATTTGGAACTTATGAGAAATACTGAGTTTTCATTGGCAATTTGAACCAAATCTTTTGTTAAAAATACATTTTGCTGTGAGATTTTTCTCTCATTTAGCCAATTTGAATGGGATTTCTGGCAGAAAAATGAGAGAATTTACACAGATCTTGCCCAAAAATGATCCCTGGGTATGTTCTGGATGCAGAAAATGACATTTTTGTTTTTTCATATTTTATTCTTAATTACAACTTATGAATTTGTAGCACTAATATTTATAAAGAGAAATGTTTTGTTTTATCAGAAAATTCATGTTAATAAAATACAATTTAATGAGTTCTTTTTGTGCTTCTAAGTTGTACTAGTAATATTGAAAAAAAAAATATCGTGAATTGTTAGAAAAAGAAATGTACCACACAAAATTTTTGAGTCTTATTGACCTTGATAATATATGAACATTTCGACAAACAAATGTGCAAGGCAGTTTTCTTTTTAGTCCTTCTCTATCAAAGTTTTAGGAAATTTTTTTTTTTCTTGCTTCTTTTGGTAAATTCTTGTTACTGGAAAAGAACTATTGCAGAAAGAAAGAAATCGCTTGGTACAAGCAATTTCTTCTTTTCCACAATGTCCCCCATATATAAAAACTTAAACTTATTATATATCTAGCCTGGACTCCTTGGACTCCTCACTCACGGAAATTAGGGGCACTCCATAAACAGTCAAGATTGTTTGAAGAAATACCAAAAAAAAATACAAAATCATTAATGTTTTTCTTTCTTCATCACAACACCTTTTTTAAAGGCTTATAAGTATTTGATGGAGATTGCATCCAAGGAGTCTAATACATTTGATAAAAAAAACTTGATCTTAACTTTAACACACTGTATGCATAATCAATGTACCCATAGCACATTTTCTTCCTCTTCCTACAATGATTTTGATTCTGAAACATTATTTATTCCCATGTTCCTTACCCTTTGTCTGCAGTGCCCTTCAAATTGGACAAGTCTAAAAAATATTGGTATTAAAATTTATTTGAAATATGGAGTGATTAAAGAGATACTGTTAATGACAAAAATGTTTGAAATGAGATAAATTTGATGCACAAAAATGGAAAGAATCCTGTCCAGTTGAGATGAGCTATCAATCTTTTTCTGCTATTGCCACCAAATGTACATCTATTTCTTCATCACTTAATGTTCTGAAAAAGAAATAACTCATACAATCTACTAGATTCCCTCGTAGTTACTCATAAAATTAAAGTTTTTTTTAAAAGGTAAGTTTAGACGAAATAAAGCCTAAATTTGTGACAGCCAGATAAAAAAAGAGAGAATTTTATACCAAAAATTACAATATTTTACAATATTTTCTGGCCTTTGATAACCTTCTGTTATGAAGTAAAATGAAAGTGATAAAACACATACAGGAATGACTTTTTTTAATAACCAAAATCAATAAAAAAATTTTTATCAAGATTCTACTATTATGGAAAAGAATTTTACCTGAATTTGGGTTTATCAGCTGTGACAACACCCACTTCTATTTCTGATGATTTAAAGTCGGCTGAAAGCACTGTGGACAGGCAGGTTATAGCAATCTGTAAAAGAAAATTGATTTCTTATTGTGTGGAAAAACTGATTAATCGCTAGCCCTACTACTTAATAAAGGTTGACTGCTTAAAAAGGTTAACTATTAAAACTTTATTTGCTACAAACTTTTGTGATCATGGACATGGAACACAAGGGAAAAGTAAGTAGGCAACCTCAATGTTGTAACCACAGCTTATTAATTAAAGCCATAGTTAAAATGTTAGTTTAAATTTACTTTTCCCATTCATGAAAATATTGAAAAACAAGAGCTGTCACTGTAAGATGACAATGCCCCCGACACCGCTTTGATTTAGAAGTTATGGCCAATGTTAAAGTTTTTGGACGGAATGACGGACAGACGGACGGACAGACAGACAGACAGACGGACAGACGGACGGACAAGTCAAATTTATGATGCCTCCCTATCGGGGGCATAAAAAAGAGAAAGAATATAAGGTAGGTAAACTTTTAACTCTAGTCCAGCCTACTATATTCTTATCTTGAAATGTGACCTCATCCTTTGACAAAATAGATTTTCCAAAGGTGCCTGAAAATAATAGATTTAAATTTTTCCACCATCATAGTTGACCACAATGTCCAGTCATTAATCAATTACTAAAGAGCTTAATTTCAGACACAAGGATTGTTTTTCTGTAAGTAAAATAAAGTTGAAAAAGTTTTGAAGTTGCAAATTCTAGTAAGAGTTTCTAATTATTTCTATTTTTCACAAAAAGAAGTGGGGTTCAACCATAAAATCCTATGACAATTCACAACTGATCCTCCTCTTGACATACACTGACTTACCATTTAGAAACTATTTAAAATTTAGTGAAATTATTAAATAACAAGATGTTTTTAGTGAGATCAAAGTTGAAGAAATGGGGTTTTAGCTGAATTTCACAAGTGTCAAAGGACAATTACGATCGCTGTGACATATCTGATCACCAGGATGTGTTAATTGCGAGTGTAGGACAAAAGCCCACTAGGTCAACAGCCCACTGGGACAAAACCCCAGCGGACAAAAGCCCACTGGGACATAACCCCACCCCCTATAGGACAAAAGCCCACTCAATTTATATTTTAGTGTAGTTGAATGTTTTTAATCATAATGTTCTTTTCAAAAAAACTTTTTATGTATGATTAAAAAAAAATTCATTTAGTTACTCTTGCCAATGTAACTACTAATTCTCTTTGTATTTGAGAAGTGTGACTGGCACCTTATTGTATCATGATTCCATTCTGTCTACAATTTGAATTTAACAAGTTATAGATATACAAGGTATGGTGTCATATGGTATTGAAGAAGAGTAGATGTCATATAGGTGTTACATACTTTCATGTCCCCCCAATACACT
Organism: Fragum whitleyi; assembly: GCA_948146395.1. NCBI lineage: Eukaryota > Metazoa > Mollusca > Bivalvia > Cardiida > Cardiidae > Fragum > Fragum whitleyi. Next base: position 31,422,954 of record OX411544.1, read on the forward strand.
TTAACAGATAGTTCACTAGTTTTCCATTAAGCATAACTTTATAATACATTATGCCATATACTCAATAATTCATAAAAAGAGTTAACAAAACATTTTACTGTTGCAAGGGCAATGGATAATATTTCATAGGGTGAACAAACCAAACCCCACTATCAAAATTTTACAGATGAAACCCCATACTTTCTATACAATGTTGAGACGCTAATCTAAATGAAGTTAAATGAATTATTTATTGGATGATTGAAAAAAAAAAAAATTAATTTATAAATGAATCAAGACTTTATAATTTTTTATTTACAAATACTTTCAATTTAATTATAATTTGATGGGCTTTTTGTTCATGTTCATTTTGGAATTTGCTAAATAAAAATGATTAAGGAAGAAAAAATAGACAGAATATAAATAAAATGCTGTTAAATACTACATAAATAAATTAAAAACAGTAGAAAATGTATTTTCAAAATTATTAAGATAAATTTATTCGTATGAATAATTCTTATATTGAGTGGATTTTTGTCCTATGTTGGGTGGGCTTTTTCCAGTGGGCTTTTGTCCGCTGGGGTTTTGTCCCAGTGGGCTTTTGACCTAGTGGGCTTTTGTCCGTACCCCGTTAATTGCTTATCAAGCTTGGTGTTTTCGACCATCAATTAGCTATTTTCCAATAAAATGACACAGTTCTAACAACCCTTGACGCAAAGCTGCTAATTTTGAAGAGTCAAAATGATGTACCAGCTCAAATGAGCATTAATAATCATAGCATTGAAAATCAATCATAAATCAATTATTAATCTGCAAGTTTCTATGATCAGAGTTGAGATTATATGACAAATTTTACATAGGCCAAAGAAGAAATGGTTTCCTGCTAGAGGTTGCTAATATTTGAAAATCCCGATTTTTGATGTTGCTATTATAGGGATGCTACTGTATAAATTTTGAAACCAAACACTACATAGATTATTACACCTTTTTAATACAAAATAGCAAACCATGTCATATGGACATGTCTTTCCAAACGCATTGGGTGGAATGTGTTGATTTCAAGAAAGTACCATCACAATGAATTGAATCTATACCAGGCTGAAAATGTTAGCTCATTAAAATGACTTCTAATGTTGTAATAAGAGCATCTGTGTTACTTATTTTTAAAAAAGCTTAATTGGTTAAAGGGTGAGTAGCAAATTATGATTACTAGTCCTACAGGACTTGTTTGGGTTCAAAGATTTTTCAACCCTTGGTGGGCTCAACAAAAAGCAGATTTACATTAATGATTATGATAACCAGGTAATGACAATATCTATACACTTAGCATTCACCTCACAATGAATTCCTGCTATTTCTTGCACCAGTAATTCCGTTACATCCCTTTCTAGCCTCTAGATACTATCCATAATTGAATATCTATCCATTTGTGGGGGAAAAGTGCCTAAATAATATATGATACTGCCAGGGATCAAACCCATGACACCTTTGATTTGAAGATTGGGAGCCTGGTGTAATACTTTCTGGCTTACAACCACAGCCGCTTAACAAATTGCTACATAGTTAATACAAGTAGTAAGAAGTGTTTTCTTTCTTTTTTTTTGGAAAGTTTGGAATCATGAATTTTTCCCATCTTACCTCTACTGCTTCATTAAATGTAAAGTCTTGTTTCCGTTTGATCTTTTTCTCCAGAAAACTGTTGGCTTCTAACTGTTTAACACCTGCAGAAGTAGCTTTAAACCCACAATAATAGCCTGCTGGGTCAGTTTTGTATACCTGTGGTCCGTTCTCCTCGTCATAGGCTATCAGTATCATACCTATAACATATCAAAATCGAGAAATGATCTTGAGATCATAATTTCTCGAGATTAAAATTCATAGTACCTCATTTCATAAGTTCAAATGCAAATGGTTCCAATGTTCACATGTTAGATTTTTCATGACCAAATCCTAAGAATCAGGGATGTGGAAAAACACATTTTCTCCATATGTTGCTAGACGAGTAAAAGATGATATCTACTTGTCTGCAAAAAGAAATTACATCAATTTTGAGATATTGTTTTCAAAAAAAAATGCTGGAACAGACCAGTAGCCTCTAATAATGTAGAGGTAGAAAAGACTTTGTTGGATACCTCTGCTTGGAATTCAATAATTCTTAAAAGTTTTACTCCAAGGAACTCACCATCAGCATTAAGGTAGTGGACCTGTAATAGTTCCGCAACATTTTGGAACTCATAAACTTTCACAATGTTGAACAAGGTTTCCTAATGAAAATTATTAGAAAATCTTGGTTAATACTGTTAAAGTTCATTTCTTCAAAAACATTGCAGAACTATTATGGGTCTACTACCTTATTTCATGTTTTTCAGACAAAGGTTTTTGAATATAAATTGTTTACAACAACATCAACAGCAGGCTATAGAAATACAACAGGTTTTCTCCAAAAACATCCAAGCTAAATATGGTCCAAAGTGAAGAAGGTTGCAACCAACAAGTTAATAAGAATCCATACCATATGGTACTAAATGTAGTGGGAAAAGGATAAATTGTTTGGAACTAGCAATTTTTCCTTTTTCTACAATATCTTCTGAGGCATAATAAAATCAGAGGGACTTAAATTCCAGGGAATCTATAAGAAATTGTTGATAAACCAACTTACTGCATCCAAGTGGTCGCATTTCAGCACTCTGTGTATAAACCTGAGATATATCAGCCATTCGTTTACACAACATATCAACGGGGATTTCATAACCATATGTATACTTCCACTTGGCTGCCTCGTATCTTGCCCTCTGAACCTGAGATCTACTATCAGCTGTAATAGAGAAATGACAACTTTTATCATCACAAAGCTTTTCTCCATTAAGGAGGCTCATCCTGAAATATTTACCAAGATTTTTGAATTTCCCTTATCAATCAACACAAGAATGGTTGTCCAGGTTTGACAATAAGTATTTATCCCAAATGCATATCAATGGCTTAGTGCGAAACAAATGTAACTCCCTATAAACATATAGGGAGTTAAAACTGTTTTGCGCTTAGCCATCATTATAGGACTTAATTGGCTTTAACTTTGAAAGATCCTACCTAGTAATCATAGAATTGTTCCAAATTTATGTCCCCCCCCCCCCCCCCCCCCCTAAAATCCACAGGCCTCAGGCCAGAGGTCTTCAGTATTCTAAGTGCTCATCCGTGGTTGTCCAAGGAAAACTTGTAGACCAAAGAAGCCTGATTTCAACATTTGAAAAAAACCTAGTCTAGCTATCTGCGAATTTGAATCAAATTGTAAAACTCTTTTTAGAGAACAGATGTTCTACATTTTGCTAATTTATTCATAAATGTTGGAGATATGCTTAGTATTACATCAATTTTAATGTTTGACCTTAGAAGGTGACCTCTGCATCAATCTATTCATAAATGTTGGAGATTTGCTTAGAATTAAATCAATTTTAATGTTTGACCTTGGAAGGTGACCTTGGCCAAATCTGAAAATTTGTTTCAAATGGTACATCTAGTCATGATAGAAAACAACTGTGCTAAATTAATTTGAAATCCATCCTTTGGTAAAGGAGGAACTGTCAGATGGAAAGACTGACACGCAAACACCAACTTATCATATTGACAATTATGTTTCACTAACCAAAGTAGGCTACTTTTGTTCATGTGCAGCAAGAAATTTTTTTGACTAATTAACTAATACATGTATTTTCTCATTGTGCTGGACAATCGTTTGCAATTTTAGAGCTCTGTTTATCGTGTGCATTTAAATGCACTGCATTTTGGGAGAAAACTGTATTGATAAACATATTCATTTTTGTAGGATATTGTAATCAGTTACTCAAATATTTGTGACCAGTCTGGCTAAAATGGAAAATCTTATGTGTAAAGTATCGACTGCAGTCAGACTACATACACTGACAAGGGTCGGAAATTTCGCAAATAGCTAATTTTCTGCAATGCTCATTCTACCTTCCTGTATACAACTTTTTAATTGATTGATTGATTGAATGGAGTTTAACGCCGCTTTCAGTTATATCGCGGCGGCTGGAGCATCTAACAATGTATCCCTGGTATTTCTTTCACCAGTACAACCATCACATTCTTTCCTAGCCTCCAGCTGCTATCTCACATAGGTCAACAATTATCAACCCATTGGTGAGAGACAAATAGTCGGAAAGAATGAGTGCTGCCGTCGGGGATTGAACCCGGGACCTCTAGAATGACCATCCGACGCGCTACTAACTGCGCTATGACGGCGGCACTACAACTTTTTAAAATGCAACCTCTGGGTGACCTGTATGGAAGGAATCTCTCATGCCAATATCTATTCTACAGAGTTTTGAAATGGTCCTTTTTTGCCTGATTTGTAACATTTATGAACTAGAGTACCAATAATCAGGTAAAGCTATTTACTGACCTATCATTCCTGTCATCACACATCCAACATTTTCTGTTAATTGGAATAAATGAGTCACTGTGTTGGGGTCTAACAGTTTATCCTGAAGTAAAATAGACATAGTTAATAACCTTTCCAATTTAGTCTCAGGATTTAACGTTTGTCATCAGGGGTGTAGCGTACTGAAATCAACGTGTACACAAAGTTCAAGGAGTGCAAAAAGGGTTACCTAGGGTTTGTAGCATAGCCCCAGGGGTCGACACACCAGTCCTCGGGTTCAGGGGCTGTGGATTTTGCATAGGACTGGTATCGAAACAATGTTGCAGGTCCTTAAGGTTTGTAGGAAATGACCATCTCTTTTCTTATCTATCTAGTTCTTTTTTCTATTATGTTGCCTTTCCAATAATAATATTTTATCATCCTATGGAAATCATTGTGGGAAAAGAAGAAATTGCTTATCACAAGCAATTTCTTCTTTTCCCACAATGTTTTTATTACAATTTACTCCTTGATAAATAATATCTCAAGTTTTCTTCGAGGACCTGTTTTCATTAGGAAGGACCTGTAAGATTTAAGGCTAACAGGTACTTTTGGCTTGTGGTCAAATCCTATTATCCTATGGAAATCATTGTGGGAAAAGAAGAAATTGCTTATCACAAGCAATTTCTTCTTTTCCCACAATGTTTTTCTTACAATTTACTCCTTGATAAATAATATCTCAAGTTTTCTTCGAGGACCTGTATTCATTAGGGAGGACCTGTAAGATTTAAGGCTAACAGGTACTTTTGGCTTGTGGCAAAAAGTAGTTAGTGTCGAACCCTGATAGCCCTCTCTCTAAGAGCTTGAGATCCCTCTGTCAGGTTATCAGAGACAGAGAGGGAGAGCTTTGTTATCCAAGCTGGGTGTTATTCCTGCTTAATCTAAGTTAAGTGTAGGTCGCTCATTCTAAGAAAATCTCCACTCTTCATTTTTGTTTGTTTGAATTGGGTTTTACGCAGCTTTTAACAAACTTTCAGTAAAATTGTGATAGCAGGAGCACCTAACAATACATACCTGGTATTTCTTACACCATTAAATCCTTTCCTAGCCCAAAACTGCTATCCAATATAGGTCTACAGTTACTAACCCATAAAGGGAAACAAAATTAATATTCTAGATTGGCAGGCTGAGGCACTAATATTTGCGCTATGATGGAGGCCTCCACTCTTTCTAGTTAAAATCTATAAAATCAAAGGTCTATACACAGTGTACTGGTACCATTATTTCTTTATCTCTTATTTTCCTGCGATTAATTTATGACAATATGTGTACAAAGCTTCTGTTTTTCCTTCAGCTTAAAACCTGTGCAAATATACACTTAAGATAAATAAAAGTGCTGAAGGCCCTTAAAAGAGTAAACATTTACCAACAACAGTATTTTTTAGTAATCAAGGATTAAAAGTAGTGTACTCTAGGATCAGGCTGCATAGATGCAAAATCATATATATTCTAGGATCAGTATAAAAAGGTTTAATGTTCCATTCATGTTATACTTAGGAAAACATTGTGAAAAAAAAGGGCTTGCCACTTTTCTTATATTTTCTTCCTTTCTTCCATATAGGATTTTTTTTTTATTTCATTGATATCATTGTGATTTTGGAAAAAAAATATAGTTACAAACATTTCTCTTTATTACAATGTTTAGAAACTCATAACTTGTTAAAAATTTCCAATTTGGAAACATTAAACGAAAAAACACAAAGGAAAAATCTAAACAAGAGGACCAAGATGGTCCTAGATCGCTCACCTGAGTCTCTTTGACCCCTGGGACATCACATTTATTTAATAGGCAGATGTCAAAAAGAAGATAATTGCCTAAGATCAATACCATGGAACGTTTTCAGCGAAGAGCAAGATACTATGCCTTTTTGGTCTTTGATTCTATGTAAAAAGGGATGCACCCGGGTGGACCCAAATGTGACCCCAGGGTCTTGATATGAACAAACTTGAAAGAGGTCCATAAGATGATGCTACATAATAAATATGAAAGCTGTCTGCCTTCTGGTTTCAGATGAGAAGATTTTTGAAGGTTTTCCTATTTTCACCCACCGTGCTCAGATGAGCTGAAAGGGATGCGCCCGGTTGGAGCCCAAATATGACCCAAGGGTCTTGATATGAACAAACTTGGTAGGGGCCCACAAGATGATACTACATACCAAAAATGAAGGCAGTGTGTCCTCTGGTTTCGATTTAAAGAAGATTTAAAAGATTTTCGCTCTTTGATTCTATGTAAAAAGGGTTGCGCCCGGGTGGAGCCCAAATATGATCCTAGGGTCTTGATATGAACAAACTTGGTAGAGGTCCTCTGGATGATGCTACATACCAAATATGAAAGCTGTCTGCCATCTGGTTTCATAGAAGAAGATTTTTGAAGATTTTCGTTTTTTTACCGTTCGTGCTCATTAGAGATAAAGGGATGCACCTGTGCAAAGCCCAAATATGACCCAAGGGTCTTGATATGAACAAACTTGGTAAAGGCCCACTAGGTGATGCTACACACCAAATATTAAAGCTGTCTGCCATCTGGTTTCAGAGAAGAAGATTTTTAAAGATTTTCTCTCTTCGATTCTATGTAAAAAGGGTTGGGCCCGGTTGGAGCCCAAATATGACCCAAGGGTCTTGATATGAACAAACTTGGTAGAGGTCCACTAGATGATGCTACATACCAAATATGAAAGCTGTCTGCCTTCTGGTTTCAGAGAAGAAGATTTTTAAAGATTTTCATATTTTCACCCTTTTTGTTAAGGGTAAAGGGAAAGTTAAGGATAGATTTCATTTATTTGAACAACTTTGGTAGAGCTTGACCCAAGGAACATCCCTGCCAAGTTTCATCAAGATTGGCCCACTGGTTTAGGAGGAGAAGATGTTTAAAGAAATTGTGGACGACGCACGACGGACATTCTACGATCCCAATAGCTCACCTTGAGCACTTTGTGCTCAGGTGAGCTAAATATAAGGTTAGGTAGAGTTCTTGCATATTGAACTCTGTAATCATGAGTGGATCATAACTGCCAAGATTCATGTCAATTGGACATAAGGTGCCAAAGTATGCTCCGTACTAAGAAGTGGACACAACCTGTCTGGACACCACAGGTGATCACATAATGTGTCCCATCCCTCGACAGTTGCATAAAAAAAGAAAACTGAAATCTGTTTGAGTTAACCCTTTGCTGTTTAATCCCTGCTTTTTACGTGCCTGTGATTTGATGATTGAGAAAACAATGTGAGAAAAGAAGAAATTGCTTCTGACAAGCAATTTCTTCTTTTTCCACACTATTTTCTACCCTACTGAATGGTTATTTTTCAAATTAAATCCACTTTAAATTTTCGTCTGCAAAACCTTTGAATTTGGACCGGTCCAAAATTTTGTAAAAACAGGAAAGGGTTAAGACCATCAGAAATTTAATTTTGTCATTTGGTTATGAGTTAACACTTGAATAATTGTCTATGTAACTGTTTATTACTTACTGGTACTTTTTTCTGTGTAACCACTACCGCACTGTCTTTGCCCCTCACTGCCACAGATGTAAGGCCACCTTGATTAATTGCTTTAAATGCATATTCTGAAATAAATAAGTGCAAATTTTTACTAAAGGAAATTATTTATGAGTACAGTAATAACTCTGAGTGTTAAGCAACCACATAGGGGACAACCAAAATGCAGTCTGTGGGAATGGTCCGTAAATAAAATAAATAATACAAGATAATATATATCATTTATATGACAAGTCATTTAAACCATTTTGAGAGCATATCAAGGGATTAGTGCAAGACTGTACAAAGTGTATATACATTCTTTATACACTTAGAACAGTCTTGAACTGAACCCTCGATATATAAATTGCAGCATTAGTCTAACTGAATCCTATGATGTTAGAACCGATCAAGAGACAAATCGATGTCAACCACCAGATAACAAATCATGGCCTGCTTGTGGCTCAATCCTTAAACAAGTTGGCCCACATTTCGAAATGTGATAGGGAGTTGGCCCACTTTAGTGAAAATCTAGATTCAGCACAGTGATATGAGAACAGTAATGCAGAGCGCCCTTCTTGCGCTTTGCAGCTTTCCTGCTTGTAGATAACACTTGCGAAAAATTGAAATAGCCAAAAAAAAGCATATACTATCAAAGACTTTTTATAACTTTTGCAATTGCAGCCTACATGGAGGATGATGATCTCGTGAGATTTTGCCATTTTAATTTAATTAATTTACTAATTTAATATTTTGTCCTTTTCTTATCAATGGTATTCTATTGATCTTTATCAAAATAATAATTCCAGAGCTGAATCTAGGTTTTCACTAAAATGGGCCAACTCCCTATCACATTTCAAAATGTTGGCCAACAGAACTTGTTTAAGGATTGAGCCACAAGCAGACATTCACTTTTTTTTGCAAAATTTAAAGTTCTGACTTATTACCCAGGGGTGTGGAATTCCCATACCCAACTTGTCCAACATGGGCTTTTCTTCCTGTGAACAAGTACATTATGAAAGTCACTTTTTGGTGGACAAGTAATTACCAAGGCAAATTTTGGCATGGAACTATATAGATAAAACAGCAGGGCCTTCTCTGGGCTGAAATTTCCTTTCGCCAACACTTTTGCCAAATCGAAAACAATGGAACCAAATTTGGATTTTAGGAGCCAAATTTGGTGCCATTTTTCTTCTTAAAATTGTGCTTGATAAATCTTATGTTTCTTTTATATAGCTCATCGTTTTTAAATGTGAATTAACATTTAATCGAAAGTTAATTTTTGTAAACAATCACAGAACAAAGTAATATGGTTAGCCAAGAGATGACTAAATGACACACATGCAGACCTTTTGCCTCAATAAATTGCCAGTCACTCGTGAGCGTAACTACACAATATCCTGTCAGCCAATGTCAAAATCAATAATCACTGATGGGTCAAAGTTCAGAGTTTTTTTTTGTAGCTAGTCATTTTGCCAATTTCATTTTTTATCGCCAAATTGATTTCATTTTCGCATTTGGCAACAATGGCGATCCTCAGGTTTATTTTAATCCTGGACAAGTAGAGTACCACACTTTACTTGTCCATGGACAAGCGGAGAGAATCCATATTTCAACACCCCTGTTACCTTTATTATAAGGGCCTTATAAGACAGACACATAACACAGTGAGATGGGAAGGAACTGTTGGTTACAATCATTCCTTTTTCAGTTTTTGTCCTCTTATTTACTAAGATAGTTATGTTTTCAAGGTAAATTTTGGTTAACGAGAATTCTCATAGTCCAATTATTTTCTTTATAAATCATATTCGGGTAGGTAATTTTAAGTCATTTCATACTTCAGGCCTTCAATACGGCTCAAACCTGACCTCATTTTTACTGGCCACTGTATAAAAAAGATATTGAAATGTGAACAATTATCTTTCACCATCGCTTCACCCTACTGAAAATATGCGACATCATGATAACAGTTTCCATGTACTTGCTATCACAAGGACTCTTCCACCTATCAACCAAAATTATCTCCGATTGGTGTTGTTGGAATGAAGTTTTGATTGACGTATTTTTAAGAGTATATATAAAGGAGATCCCAAAAAGAACAAAGTTCCAAAAACAGACAATGAAAGTCTTGATAAATATATCATTCCAATTTTGCGACGCTAATCCATTCAGACATAGACAATGGAATAGTCTACTTTTCATACCTGAATCATATTCATAAATTATCTGACAATAAATTTTCATATATCCTGATAGTAAATTCTGATTTATGTATTAAAAATACGACTTTAGGTATCTGGGTTGCATGTCTTGTGTTGAAAGGAAAGTAAAGTTTGATTGCATAAAGCTGTGTCCATAAGGTGTATTGGTATCACTTGGACCCTATTGCCTTGGATATTCCTACTCATTAACTGTAGGCTATCTACATTGATTAATTAATTGAATGGAGTTTTATGCCTCTTTCAACATTTTTTGAGTTATATCGCGGCAGCTGGAGCACCTAACAATTGATTCCTGCTATTTCTCTCACCTGTACAACCATAACACCCTTTCCTAGCCTCCAGCTACTACTCACAAAGGTCTACGATAATCAACCCATTGGTTTGAGCTTTCTACATTGAAGCGTAACTTTTATCAAGGAATCAGACTGGGGATTCTTTTTAAAGTATTGATTATTCCAGGGTAGATTAACACAATGCAATAGGCATAATTGGAGTTTCTCAAGGTTTTTGTTTGACCCAGGACCCTGCGTTTTGGCGCTGGAGAAATCAAAATGATGCAATTTTTGACTCTTGGAACTATGAGCTGGTGTGTCATTTTGACTATTGAAAATAAGCAGCCACGTGTCAAGGGTCATAAGAAATTTGTCATATTTTTATAAAAACAGTTGGTTATTGATGGTCTGATAACACCAAGCTTGATTGGGGATTAACACATTTCGGTTATCGGATATGCGTCAGATATTGTAGGTAGTAGCAGGGATAATTCTTGCTCAGAATTTCATGTGCGAAAAATCTCATTCAGTCAGAACTAATGAAAAAAACTGAGTTTTCAATGGCAATATGAACCAAATTTGTTGAAATTACATTTTGCTGTGAGATTTTTCTCTCATTTAGCTAATTTAAATGAGATTCCTGGCAGAAAAATGAGAGAATTTGCACAGATCTCGCAAAAAACGATCCCTGTAACAGTTTGTTGACATCTATTAAATTTGGGTTCAAACCCTTTGCTTTAACTCTCACTTATCCCAAATTATTACTGACAAATTGCATCACACTGCCAACAAAATGTAGTAAGTAAATCAATAAATCCAAAAGGAGGGTCAGTTATGAAATGTCATTGGTTTTCGTGATTTAACTCTTCTTCTTTTTGGGAAAAATAAAAATAATCAGAAGCTCTTTCTAACATTTGCAACCTAAAATCACATTCTTAATTTTATCTTCTGACTTCATTTCTTGCATGTTCATTAATATTTTTTTCTTATTTTAAATTTGATACTTTGACACTTTTTTTTTTTTTTTTTTTGTTTGATGGAGGGGGTGGGGGTGGGGAGTGATGCATTTTACTGACACAGTTTGACTCTTGAGATTTTCATTTTGACTCTTGGAAATTTTGACTCAAGGGTCATTGACTCTTGGCTTTTGGATGCTAGTGAAAACCCTGCTTCTAGTAGCCCACTTTCTTAAATTTTCACTATGTAAACCTATTTTAGTTCATCAGAAATATATAACAAATATCCATTGTTCGATTTCTAAAACCTTGCAACTACATCCCCTAAGCTAAAACTATGTTGTAAAACAACCTTTACGAAGGATAAACTGTTTACTTCAGTCAGATAGCAGCTTGGGCTGGGCTAGGAAAGAATGTAATGTAGACTGATATTGTGATTTATTAAAACAATACCAGTTCAAGTTGCCGAAATTTGGCTGAAAAACTTAAATGCGACAAAAAATCCCATTTATAGACTACCAGATCAGAGAGATAACTTGACATTTATGTCACTTTCTATACAGCAAAATGCTGTGTTGCAGAGGCTTTCTTATTCAAGTGTGTAGCCTAACTTGGTTGAATTTAAATTACTTTTCCTGTCCATAGGTGAAACCTATTATTACAGACTTCACAAAATACCACCTGTCCAACTGACTTGTCTTGTAAAAATCATGCTGGTCCGATAAGTTGCACATGAATACAGGACCGGCTGACTGGTAAAATCTAGCCACATACATATTTGCACGGCATTGTTCTGTCTGAAGGAATTTAGTTAGGTCTGGTAAAAATTGTTTACCAGACCCACTATCTGGTAAAAAATATTGTTATATCATGAAATCTGTTATTATATTTGTGGAATGGACTTTTTTCAAAATTCTGTGTTCTATTTCCAATAGTGGGATTCATCCTGTTGGACTATTTGTCTTCCACCACTTGGTTGATAATTGTATCCACTCATGGTTTAGGGTAAAATGAAATGATTCCCTTTTAAATGATATACAGGTTTACCCCCTCTGCTTAACAAGTGAATAAAAAATAAAACCATAATTTTTTAATCAGCCAAGTTATATTCATAAACAGGCCTTTTTTATGCTGTTTTTGGGGGCCGAAATTCGGCCCCAATCCCCTCTTGAAAACATATATGTTTTTCCCCTATTTCAGAAAAAAATTCCCTTATCTAAAAGGCCTCAAAACGCTTTTCCCTGACAAACTAAATCCTGCATTTTTACGCATTTTGAATAAAAACCACTCGCACAAAAAATCGTTTGAAACACCAGGACACAATCTAGATGCCATTTATATTATTTTGATAAAAATTTAGCTGCCATATACAGAAAGAGCAAAACTTGATTTCCAAACCAAAAAATTTCGTTCATTAGTAGTTGCCAATCAATTAAAATGCCTTTTAAAAGACATAATAAGACATATTTTGAGGTTGCTTTTTCCCCGGACTGTCATGTTTGGCAAGCACTTGTCTGCAGTTTTAAAAACATGATTATGGAGAAAAACAATGATTTTTGACCGGACACGAATTTGCAAATTGAATCAATCAAAGGGCAATAACTCAAAAATCATAAATGGTAGAGTTAGGGTTATTGTGCTCTGCACATCCTAGCTATGAGATCTATAGACCTGTGAAGTTTCAAGACCATAGGCCTTATAGTTTCAAGGTTATGATCCAGACACGAATTTGCTAACTGAATCAAACAAAAGGCAATAACTCAAAAATTACAAATGGTAGAGTTGTGGTTCTTGCACTCTGCACACCCTAGCTATGAGATCTATACACCTGTGAAGTTTCAAGACTATAGGCCTTATAGTTTCAAAGTTATGGCCCAGACACGAATTTGCTAATATATCAAACAAAGGGCAATAACTCAAAAATTACAAATGGTAGAGATGTGGCTCTTGCGCTCTGCACACCCTAGCTATGATATCTATACACCTGTGAAGTTTCAAGACCATAGGCCTTATAGCTTCAAAGTTATGGACCGGACACGAATTTGCTAACAGACAGACAGACAGACAGATGGACAGACAATGCAGATGATAACATAATATGACCTTTCAAGCGTATAAAAAACTGCCCGTCACCAGCCAAACTGTACCAGTTACTAGACAGGTATAAAATTCGGATATGCAATTAATAGATTTATTCAACAGAAATTAGGGCTTCAAAATAGGTGAGCGTCAAAATAGGTACCTGGACAATAGACTATCCTGGATTACTCAGTTTTCGATAGGCTTTGGTTATCTCCCTTACATTTCACCAGAGAGAGCGAGCACGTGACTTTTTATCATATCAATGTTTACTTTCATCAATAAGCCATAACATGTTATATAAAAAGTTCCAATGTGTCAGTTGTACTATTAAATTTAAACATCTGCAATGCTTGTGTGAAAAGTAAATTGCACAAGGCGCATACCCCTATTCTCGATAGTAAATCTAATTTACGTAATTTGAGCAAGTGTTGGATAGGATGAAAACTTAATCCATTGTGCCGCTATCGGCAGTTTTCATAGTTGAAAATTTATTTGAAAAAATAATATATAGAAGAAGCACAGGGCTCGGAAAACTGGGCGACATGAGCGACAAAGTCGCCTGGATCGTGAAAATGTTGCCTGAGTTGCCGAGCAAAGCTAAGTCAAAGTCGTCTGGAAAATATCAGAAGTCGCCTAGCGATAATCTGGCTATCAGGCTTTAAAATTGTGAGACAATAGATCAAAGAGTAATAGACCGCCGATTGGAAGCTCTGCGATAGTGTATATTGGTCACTTATATCCCATACAAAGCAGACAACATGATGTCATTCGCACATTGCTGACAGTGATATCGTAAGTGGCATGCATCCATTATCAACATTGAGATTATGACCCGGGGCTAACGAAGTGTAATTGCATGCGAGGCGGGATAAATCTTTTAAGTTTTGGCACTTGAAAGCTAATTATTCAGTTTTGTATTGTTTGTGGATAGGCCTTAAATAAAACTTCGCAAATTTGTCATTTCAGCTTTATAAATCAAATTAATTACTTCAAATACCGAATAACATTCTATGAAAACAAAATTATCCAGGCATTGACACAAGGTAAACAAATTGTTTCTTGTTAAACCAATTTTCAATATGACGTCACTCTGTAAATGTCTCGGAGGATCAAAAGTGCTGATGTCTGCGTTGTGTTTTGACCCAGTGGCACGCTCTCTTTGTATAAACTAGTCAGTTATATTTTAACTACATAATGGGGAATATAACTTTGAAAGATTTAACATTTGTCATTGGCTATCCAGTAAATAATGCAAATTCATGTGCATCACGAATGACCCATGTGCAAGAAATTTACAACTCTTGTAATCAATAAATTTGGGGAGGTCATGTGTTTGACTGGCGATCCTGTCTCAATCTATCGATACAGAGACAGGTAAAACCAGTATCGGAGGGTAGCGTGGATTGGGGCAGGTTAACCAGCAACGTTGGCGCTGTCGGTCGCCATTGTCGCCAAATGCGACAAAAATTTAAAAGTGGCGCAAGAATTTTTCATTTGGTGAAAATGCCTGGCGCCAACAAAAATCAAGTGGCCCCAAAAATTATCAAATGGCCCCAACTCAATACACGATAAGCAAAATATCAATAACAATATACATAACCAGACTGCCCTAAGGGAATAAACTCGCTAATCCGTCTAGTAGCCTACACGCGGCACGCGGCATTCACGGGGTCTGATTATCGATTTTTTATTGACAGCTGGATTCATTCACATTTACCTATACGCTTCAAACACGGTAGACGGGTCTAGTATCTGACCTCATTACATATTCATGCTCGACCCGTGTTGTTTATCACACTGTATATGCATATTGGTTTTGAACAATTTCACACATATATCAATTACACTAAATAGGCTTTAAACGGCTACAAACGGCTACATTAACTACATTGTTTACGTCACGCGATAATTGTACGATGAAAAAAGTGTGAAAGGCTTACAGTAATTATTGCTGTTTTATGTATTGCGGGTAAGAGTAAATGAAAGTCGGCCATTTATAAACGGAATGTACTCAAGAAAATAATTAGGAGTCAATTAGTTATCGGAATTTCTGTAATGGTATATAAGGTAAGTTTTCCAACGTTATTTCTATAATGCAATAATGGATCGCTATCTGACATTGCCCGTGAAACGTAAATCGTAAATTTGGATCTTGAAAATGGATCTTTTGAATTTGGCTGGCCTTGTAAAGTGGCAAAACGAATGTTTAAGGACTCTTGGCTCTCAGATCCGGAATTTTCGGAATTTTCTAGTTTTCTTAAGTATGATGCCTCTAAGAAAGTGATGTTGTGCAAACTTTGTATTCAGTGTCAATATACAAACTCTTTCACACCCGGCTGCTCTATCATGAAGAAAGAATCAATTGTGAAACACATAAGATGCAAAGGTAATAGTCGATATATAACTAAAACCTTGAATTTTAATGTGCGTAAGAACTTTGAAGGAAAAGAGAAAATGTGTATACATGCATTTTCTTATTTTCTCTCAATGTTTCCAAAATTTTTGAAGATAGTTAGTGTACCGGTATTTCAAATTTGTTCATGTGCCTCAAGCAGAATGCAAAAATAAATACATGTAATTGATATGCAACATTCTATAGATACTTACGCTGTGTTAAGCTAAATAATGTTGTGCTTGGGATTTTATGTGATCTGGATATTATTATATGGGATTATAGGATAACCGGCCCAGACACCCGAAATGTGGCCCCAATTTTCACCAGGTTGGGCCCAACTTTTTTCATTTGGCGAAAGTGATGGCCCCAACTTTTTGAGAGCCAGAGTGAACCCTGACCAGTCTAGTCATGTGTTAACAGAACAGGTAGCCGTTATGCTACATCTGTCAAAATGACTGACGGGATTGGAGATATCGGTCGATTTGATTAGTCAAAGGGGATGTACCCTGAATCTGGATAGGCGGAGCTTAGGGGTGTATCCGCATGTAAATCAAATCGTAATTGGTTGCATAATCGTTAAAAAAGGATTCAGCATAAGTAAAAACGTTTCAACAAGTATGAGTATAAATATGACTTATGGGGGTTCAAAATGAATCCTGAACAAGTGTCCGAATCAATTTAATACATGTATAATCACATAAAACTGCAGAGGGTCTGTGTTACGATTTTGTGTTGAGAACTGCTTCTGTGAATAGAAAGTCATAAAACTAGCGCCTGCTTCGTACTCATGGTATTTCAGTGAAACAATGGAGCGAACAATTTAATAGATTGAGCTACTGTTTACCTTTTCTCTGCATATTTGCAGAAGTTAATGCTCTTTCTTCGAAACTACTAAGACACTGCTAAAACCCAATTTTCAGTCAAGGGAGAAGTCACTTCTCCCCAAATTTATAGAGTCTGCAAAGCCCTGAAGCAGTGTTCCCAAAAACCCTCAAATGGGGGTGATTTACCCCCAAATTGAAGCTTGTACCCCTTATTTTGCAAGCAGCCTTCTTTGTCTCATATAGAGGGGGTACATGCATGCTGTAAAATACCCATTTTCACCCCCAGATTGAAGCAGCAGTGGGAACACTGTGAAGCATAATAATAATTCATTTTTTGCCATTTATAAGTATAGAGGAAAAACCCAAATGAAAACGAGGTTCATACAAAAAATGACATGCCCATGATAAAACGTAGTTTTATCTTTCACCTATGTTTGAGGAAAGTTGGTTTTTTTCCATCAAAGGTCGTATTTCTGTATATTAATTGATCACTATAATTAAAAAATGGGATTATTTATTACATTTCATGATTTTACTATTTGTTTTTTAATCGGTGAAAAATTCAATTAAACCTCGAGCAAATATTATAGGTAACACATATTCCCCTTTTGGGCCTCAATAAGCTTAACTTTTGGCGGGAATTTTCTCCGGAGCTGGTTGACCTCATTTAGGTTAAAGTTGCCAGATATTGACTTCTAGTTTTAAATTTGAATGAAGGATGAAATAGATGAAGGATTTCTAGCACAGAGATAAAAGGGAATAGTGATTCACTTATAGTTCAGGGATATGTGTTCAAATGCATGGTATTATCATTCATCTATTGCATATTTTTCTTCCAAAAATGACCAATTCAAATGGGATAAATGCAGTCGACACATTTATGCTGATATCCTGGCTGATGACGTCAAAACTTTGCAGAAATCTCGCGTGAAATAAAAACTATTGAGAACGTGGGTATGTCGAGAACTAAATACGCGACAGTAATGCTGGAAGCTAGGAAAGCAATTTTACAGGTGATAGCACTGGTGTAATAATCTTAAGAATACCGAGAATCCATTGTTTGGAGATCCAGCCACCAAACTATAAATGGTAGATTTTTAAAAGCGGCCTTAATCCAAAATCAAACAAATCAATTTATCTTTCCCCACCCACTTTATTCACATTGGACATGTCCAAAATCCGTCTACTAGGAACCTTACCAACTTGATACAATCTCCCTTCCGGAGAGAAAATTGTTATATGGCGATCAAATCCTGCACTACTTCCTCGAGACATAATGTCAGATATTCAGAATATTCCTTAAAAGTGATTTTGGAAAGACAACCGGCACTTTCCGTGTGAGTCTGCTGTTTTCATTGAAACGGAAGTACTTATGTCGATTGGTTCCCCTCAAAATCGACGATTTTCTTGGATAAATAACAACGAGCGGAGGAACAGTCTACTTGATAAATTCCGGATTTTCCCGATGAATTTCGCCATGGCCACTCGTAAAATTCCGAGCTCTGAGTTTCCCCGATTTAAACTGATCACCGGAAGTTTATATTCCGCCACGAGTCCCCGAATACACAATCCTCACCTGTCAAACTCACGTCAAAGGTAACTGTCACTCTCTGTAGTCATTCAACCATTTCCTAATTAACCAATTACAAAAGAGAAGGTATTGTCTTAATTAATGATGACACGTTTTCTAACTTTGCTGGTAAAAAATGAAGACAAGTCACCGCAAGTTAGTTATTTTTTCTATGCTTTTTCGTGTTATTTTTTTTTTTGTTACAAATTTACTTAACAATATCAGAGGGCTTATCATTTATTTCTCATTAATTAAAAGTACATTTACTGGTATTACTATTAAAACATATGGTAGATAGAGAATTACAAAAAAGATTTTTGTCTTTTTCAACTATGTTTCTCTGGCAGTCAAATGAATACTTGTCATAATCAGTGACATTTTAATGCTCACTGGTTATGCATTTCGATGGCATATGCTGCAAAGCAATGAAGAGAATTGGCTGCCTTGTGCTTAAAATGGGTACCAGTCAGTATGGTGATGTCTGTGGCAGATCCAGAATTTTTGTTAAGGGGGTTCATATATTTGTATATATATACAAATTAGAGGTTCAATTTCTAATATTTTACAATTTTAACAAATTTCTTTACAAAAATGAAACATTAAGCCACAGGTAGCCAACACGGGTGGGGATAGTGTAAATTTACCAAAACTTAACCACAAAAAACTTTAATACTATTTCTTTTTATCACAATGTATAATATAGACTATATTATATCATTGTGATACAAAAAAAAGTATAATAATTTTTTGTGGTCAAAATTTGGTAAAATTATACTATCCCCACCCGCGTTGGCTACCTATGCATTAAGCTATGGAGGGTTTTGTATGAATCCCCCAAACCACATCTTGATCTCCAACTACCATTAAATAACTCAAATAATTATATGCATGGTCAACCGGGCCCCTCCAAAATGTATAATAGTGGTTTATAATCTAGTGTAAAGTATTGCCATTTTTGAGTGTGTAAAAAATATATATGATATTTTGCTAAAATTGTTTACCTTTATTTTTTTATTCATTATTTAAGTTTTTAATGATTTGGATTGATTATTTAATCTGCAGCTATGGCATAGGTAAACTTTCAATAAAACTGACTGATTATTAAGCATTTTGTATTTTCAATACTTGTAATATATATACCTTATATATAATCAATAATAAAATTCTAATAACATTATGTAATGTACCATATATTTAGGGGACGAAGTTATACATAGGGTTGAATTGCTGTTTTTTGTTATAAATAAGTATTTTTTTCTTTTCCCCCACAATATTTCCAAGTTAAAAGAAAAACACACAGAGACAGGACTGAAGTCAATGATTTTTGTATAAGGCCACTTTTTTATATTTTTTTCATAGTCTTGGGAGATCTGACTATTTTTCTCAAAACTGAAATTAAAATAAATCTACTTTCCATCAATTTATTTCTTTTAGTACCTCAGGTGTGTTATTTTTGCAGTTTCTTGCATTAAGAAAAAAGATATTACTTACACATTATCTATTGGACCAGATTTCGCAAAGAAGGATTTGGTTAAAACATTTAAGTCTTCTACAAGAATTAATGGATTGTTTGATTTTTTTAACACATCAGTAATTCGAAGAATTATAAAGAGAGTTTATTTTTAGAAGAATCATCTGAAAAGAGGGGCGCAAAATGGTGAAATTTTATTAATTAATTGTCTTTATATCCAAATAATAAAATAAAAATGGTCTTACTATACAATTACAGAAAACTTGACAATGGCTGTAATATGAAATGTTCCATTGAGGTGTGCAGGTAAAGTTATAGTGTGTTTCCTCTAACAGCTGTTACTAGCATGTTGTCATGAATTTATTAAATCTTAAATGCTAAACTTATAAATGTTTCTCTATCCCAATAAAAACACAATATTTGGATGACCAAAATGTGTAATATTATCCGTGTTAATAATATTCCAAAACCTTGTAGCTACAGCTTTAATCAAGCTGTAGCTACAAGGTTTTGGAATAACACCTACAACATGCAGCTGATAAAATACTATTCAAGCTTGGGGGGTCAGCTCTAAAGTATTGTCAATGCCTATAAATATGAAATAAAAAAAGATTAACCTAGGCTTTTAAAAAAATTTGCACTGACCCACAAAGCTGTTTCTTTATTTTTTGCATTTAGGTCGCCAAATGACATTGACTTATAAACAACCTCTTCTGCCAAAACTTCTGATTCATTTTAAAAACTTTTAGATCAACAGATTGATTAGCCTTTTGTTAGACAATCTTACATTTTAAGATTTGCAGTTATAGGTACAAAAAGTTGCCAATGCAATGGCTGTTCACATTTACTTTGAATTTGATGTTAGACTTTGTATGCCATTCAATGAAGAAGACAATGTTTAATTGAACACAGGTTCTGGTTGTCCAAAAATGATTATCCAGTGCACTTGAAATAATATGGACCCATGATCTGCATGGGTTAACTAAAAGGGTTCAGGTTCACTTGTCCGGTGGGCAAGTAACTTTGATTTTTTTCTTGCCCAAAGATGCAGAGAAAACTTCTTGCCTGATGTAAACTACATGTTTAATGAGCAGACTCTTTCCGACTATTGCAGCTGGAGGCTAGGAAACGATTAAAATGGTAGTATATAGTGTGAGAAATACCAAGAATCCATTGTTAGGTGCTCCATCTGTCGCTATATAACTGAAAGATTGTTGAAAGAGGCTTAAATTGCATTCAAACAAACTAGTAGCTCATTTGTGATTGTGCAATATTTTGCATTATATCTCTATAGACAATTACTTCAAAATTATGTCGTGTTGATGAATTTTGATAAAAATCCACTAATATATTCCTTTGAATGTTTGTTTGAATGGGGTTTAACACCACTTTCAACATTATTGCAGCTACACTGTGCCAGCTTAGTAAGCGCATCTACCCATGGTTTCCTGTTGTTTTTATCACTCAAGCCGTCACAGCGCAGTTGGTAGTGCGACGGACAGTCAATCTAGAGCACCTGGGTTCAATCCCCGACTGTGGCATTCATTCTTTCCGACTATATGTCTCTCACCAATGGATCAATAATCGTAGACCTATGTAAGATAGCAGCTGGAGGCAAGGAAAGGATGTGGTAGTTGTACTGGTGAGAGAAATACCAAGAATCCATTGTTAGGTGCTCAAGCTTCCGCGATATGATTGAAAAAAAAATTAAAGTAGTGTAAAACTCCATTAAACCAATCAATAAATTTTATCTCACAAAAACAATCATGACATTTCATGCAAGCCACTAGCTGCTTATCCCATTTCGGTGTAGTACTAATCATATGTTTATTGATGGCAGACAAATGATTGCAATGACCTCAGATATACTCCTAAGTTGGTGGAATCTTGATTAAAAATTCTGATATTTGTTGATTTCAGACTTAAAATCTAAGAAGACTACTTAATCATATGAAACAAACATTGACATACAAAAGCATGAAATTTTCTTTCTCATGCTGATCTTGACTCTAATTTAATTGCTTGCACATGATATTTTACTGAACTTTTTACTTTCAGTATTATAAGGCATGGATTGTCCGATTTATATGTCCCTGATAGAAAGATCAGGAACATTTTGTTTTACCATTGTCTGTCTGTCCATATGTCTGTCTATGTATCTGCAACACTTAACCAAAATAAACATTGTCAATTACTTCAAGGCTATTCAAGATACAATACTCATATTTGTATGATGATAGATCTTGATGGTTTGCATCTACAGATACCAAGGTCAAGGTCATATGTCAGGATTTAAGTTTTAGAAAATTTGCATTTGTGTTTCATCAAATTGAAGTTGACAATTGCAGGAGGTATTGATAATATTGCATCAATAATTAAACTGCCTTTGAGAATTATAGCAGCAACATTGTATGATCAATTTAGAAAAGTGATGTTTGGCTAAATGCTAATAAGCTGACAGGGATTTGCCAACAAAATGTGGTTCAGCAGGAATTCCTACTTACCATATTATTGCAAGGATCCCTCCAGATAACCAGGGATCCCTTTACTCATTATATAGATATTATGTAAAAGAAACAACAAGAAAAACATTAGATTAATGAAATATTCTAATATTTCAAAGCTAAGGTTCTATTACTCTTCTTAAGTGGAGTTGTGGAACCTTGCTTTGGAAATGATGGATCCTGATGGAATAAACTGTTGAATTCTATAAATATCAAAGGATCCTAAAGGAATCCCATGCTTGAGCTAGGGGGATCTCTCCCAATATTTTTGGGCAGGGATGTGGAATTCCCATGCCCGACTTGTCTGACATGGGTTTTTTTTACCTGTGAACAAGTACTTTTTTCTATACCACTTGACCGTGGACAAGTAAATACCAGGACAAATATCAGAATGGTACTAAACAGATCTTAGAGATTGATTATCATAAAGATAACATCAAAGGGTAGAAAACATTGTTTTCAATGAAGAAAATGCTAGAGTCTAGCATTTTCTTCTTTAAAAACAATGTTTTCTCCAAATTGATTAATTTTCTTTATTGATGAAATCTTATTTTTGATCCAGGACAAGTAGAAAATCATTGTTTACTTGTCTGATGACAAGTGGAGAGATTCTGTACATCCACATCCCTGTTTTGGGGTCCTCAGGTTTCTTGGACACTGTAAGTGTTGAATCCTGATCAGATTCCACAAAAAAAAGTTGTTTAAAAGGTATCACAAACATGTCAGCTAACTGCTAGGTTCACTAGTATGCAAGCAATTCAAAAGTTATACATATTCAGAGCTACAGACTGATAGAGGGGATATTTTGGATTTTAGATCAAAGTATTTCACTTATTTTAGCACAAACCTCATGTTTATGATAAACATCGGAATAGTCTCATGGAGATAATTCCAATGAGTACCCACAACATAGGGTTTCATTGAGAATCAACCAATGGGTAAATAATGGTAGACCTATGTGAGATAGCAGCTGGAGGCTAGGAAAGAATGTGATGGTTGTACTGGTGAGAGAAATACCAGGAATCTATTGGTGGGTGCTCCAGCCGTTGTGATATAACTGAAATAATGTTGAAAGCGGCGTTAAACTCCATTCAATCAATCAATCAATTCATTGAGAATCAAAGATTTTAGACTGGCTTTACCCCCTCTTATCTGTACCTCTGAATATTAGATCAGCTCCCTTTTCTCTGATCCCCTCTGATTCCCCCCCCCCTTCCATACACTCACACAAACAAATAAAGACAGTTGTTTGCCGAATCAAAGTTTGTATTAATTATGAAATGCACATGTTCAAACTGGGTTTGAGAGTTTTGCTGTGTTTTTAGTGCACTAACTGTGTGATATGAATTCTTCAAAGTTATAATTTACACGTACAGTATAAGCATTGATTTCTTACACGAAACCTGTTTCTTTTTTAACATATCAAAATGACCTTTAGTGTTTGTGTTATGTCTACCTGTCTGTCTGTCATGCATTATCAACATTTACCTTGTAGACACACGAGAGGCCTGGAGAGTAATAAAGGACATCATTTTCCAACTTTATTTTTTATTTCATTTTAGACCAATTTGATGGCTCAGCGCAAAACAGTTTTAACTCCCTATTATGTTGACAGGGACTGTTTCACAATGAGCCATCAAATTGTGAAATGAGAAAGAACCAGTGAAAAACTAACTAAATCAAGGGAGGCACTGCAAGACTATTGTAAGTGCCTATAAATATATAGGCACTTACAATAGTATTGCAGTGACCCCTAAAAATACTGTTACTCTGGCAAAGAGTCTCGTCATTATTATACTGCAAGAATTATTTTTGTTTGAATGAATAAGTTTTCAATTTATATTCAGATTTATTTTTTGTCACAACATATGTCTCATGTAAATTAGATTTTGAAATATTTAGTACCTCTTTCAATGAGGTTGTTTGAAATATTGTAAAAATGAGGCCACTTGTCCATGAACAAGTATATACCAGGACAAATCTTGAAATGGTACAAGGTAGATCTGAGACATTATGTTTGTATTAAAAGATAGAAAACATTGTTTTGAATGAAGAAAATGCTGGGTTCCAGCATTTTCTTCTTTAGATCTATTTCTTTATTGTTGACCCATTCATTTTGATTCTGAACATGTAAAAATCCATCTTTAACTTGTCCAGGGACAAGTGGCAAAAATACATGTATGCATTTCCACATCCCTTTCTAATCCCAGTAATAGGGAAGGGATCATGTCAGACGAGCCATTGTCAATTATCCTCTGAGTATTAGTTTCTGCATCAACATCCTGATCTGCTTATTCTATAGATTAATCTTTTAGGTATTTTCAGCATTTTAGATTAATCTTGCAGATATTAGTTAAAAATGAGTTCAAAAAGAGAATCGGTCCTATATGTGGTAAAAAAATGTGACAAAAAGGAGAGTTATGAGAAATTGCTTGTTACAAGCAATTTCTTCTTTTGTCACTTTTTTGATGCCTACAAATTAAAAGATTGTGGGCATAATGTTTTTGACCTGTCTGTTTGTCTGTTTTTCAGTGGCTGATCTAGAGGGGGCTCAGGGCCTTCAAATGAACCTGTTCTGAATCATTATTATTCATTTCCACAGGAAAATTCAATCAAAATTGAGAAAAAATGGAAAACCAACCACATATCTAATACATTCAAACTCCTTTTACAACCATTCTGGATCTGCCATTGGTTTATGTATACTCCCCCCCCCCCCCCCCCCCCTAAAAAAGTTCACTTTCATTTGCTATATAATCTATTGTTGGCAATAGATAGAGCCTTCATATGTAACATGAGCATTGCCTGTAACAAGACCTTTTTGTTGGTCATCATCTGTCAAGGTCAAAGTAATTTTTCAAGATATGTTGAAAAATTCTGAAATGGCAGTGGGGGGAACATTAGTGTTTAACAAACACACCTGTCTCAATTATTTAATCACAGACATGCTTGGCTGGAAAGAAAATGGTTAAATTCACATATTGATACATTTCTTGCCAGCCTTGAAGGTAATTTGTCTTGTTGATATGGATTTGTGCACATGTGGCAATTGTTAAGAAAATGGAAATGGAAATGGAATTGATTATGAACATATCTCAAATACTTCATTTTGACTTGTGATTTCAATATATCTTATGCAAACAACTGGTAAGAATAGCTAGCATGTTTTACTTTGAATGTGTTTAATTATGAATACTTGTATAAAAAATATTGAAGGCTTTTCTGTAAGATGCCAATAGGGTTTTCTCAAAACTTTCACAAAACAGAGCAATTTTGTAATTTCATGTTACTTTCCAAAAATGTAACTTCTATCAAAATGGTTAAAAGAATTTAATTCTATCAAAAACTCTGGTTGCCATTGTAATAGAAATTCTGAAATATCACTAGAAATTAAGTTTTCTCAAACTAGTATGTTTGTTTAATGGACACCATAAGAAAAAGAATTCCGAAACATTTGGTTCATCTACCTACGCAATATATTTTAGCACAGCTGTTTCGAAACAAAAAAAGGGATTTTCATAACCCTGGAATAGGTATAGGGGAAGGTGTTGGTTGGTGTGACAATCCTTAATCTATTGTCCAGAGCATATCTGTGTCACATTATGCCGGATTGACTCAAAACTTGGTAGTTATGTTTCTCTAATGAAAACAGAGTTCAGTGCACAATAACCTTTACTCTTCCTTGTTTGATATTTTAGTTATTTTCTTTTGTTGTTTTTCATACTTGGATATCCAGCAGTATAAAGATTGTATCTTGTGACAATTTGCCACCTATTTGGAGTGTGTCTTTGTGTAAGTAAATCATTTACACAAAGACAGGACAAGGGGTAAGCTTGAAACTATTGTAAGTGTCTTATTTTAGGCACTTACAATAGTTTAATGCTTATCCTTCAAATTTATATACCCACCACCTACAAAGTAGAGGGGGGTATATTGGTTTCACCATGTCTGTCTGTTCATCCGTCTGTCCATCCATCCGTCTGTCGACCTTTTCGTTTCCGGACTCTAACTCAAGAGCTGATTGACCTAGAGTCATGAAACCAAAGGAAGTGCCCAATTGTTTTGGGGTCACATAGGTCAAAGGTTATGGTTACAGTCAGCCTTTGTTCCATTTTTGTTTCCGGACTATAATTCGAGAACCAAGCAACCTACAACCATAAAACTTTATGCAAATATTGCTTGTGACTCAAGGAACTGCCCTATTGTTTTTGGTCCACATAGGTCCAAGATCAAGGTCACAGTCAATTTTCATTTAATTTTCATTTACGCGGACTCTAATTCAAGAAACAAGCAGCCTAGAATCATGAAACTTCATGCAAATGCTGTATATGACCTCAATATTTGTTACAAACACATCTTGCACTAATAGCACTTACATTTTGACAAAGTGCTGGTGGGGGATATTAGTTCACTTTGCGGCAGTTCTAGTTTTAACTGTTGCTGTTCAGTATTGAGTTGATATCATATTGGATTGCAAAAAAAAAACTCTCTATTTTTACTTTCAGTGCCTTGCTGAAGTCAGGGCTGTGGTGTGTGATCATTGTAATCCTGAACCTTCTGGCTCCGCACATCCTTGGGAAAGAATCCACCATGGCAGATGCAGGAGATTCGTACATGGACTTGTGGCTGGTTAGACTGGCAGTCAACATACTTGGCTATGCAACCATCTTTGTTCCAGGATATCTGCTGATACGATATTTTCGGAAAATACGCTATGATGAAACTGCTGGTGAGGATTCATCATGTAAATATTTCGAGTTTGAATTTCAGCATGGGGAATTTTTGCTCAAGGTGTATTTATTCCATGCTCTACATGCCTTTTAGCTCACTTGAGCACAAAGTAACCCCAAAATCACTCTGGTTTCCATGGTAAGAGAAAGGCTCAAAAATGACCGAAAATCTTAGAAAAGGTTCTTCTCCTTCTTTACCACTTGGCCAAACAAGCTGAAACTTAGCATGTTTTTTGGCTGAAGCTCTACAAAAGATGTTAAAAGAATTTAATTCCATCAAAAACTCTGGTTTCTATGGTAATGGAAAGGCCAAAAATTGCTGGAAATCTTAGAACAAATTCATCTTCTTCTAAAGCATTTGGGACAATTAATTTTTACCCTGACAGGGGTGTTCTTAAGGTGTAGTTAAAAGTTTTTTGAAAGAATTCAATTCCAGCATTAACTTTGGTTGCCATGGTAATTACCAAGGTTGAAAATTTAAGAAATATATAACAAAAATTTCAAATTGCAGTAGGACTAAATTAGTCTATTTCTTTCAAAACAACCCTAAATGTACAACAAACAATCTCTGGTATGGTGTACAAGTTATGAGTTGACTTACTCAGGTGAGTGATATAGGACCATCATGATACTCCTGTTTTTATGCCCCCGATAGGGAGGCATCATAAATTTGACTTGTCCGTCCGTCCGTCCGTCTGTCCGTCTGTCTGTCCGTCCGTCATTCCGTCCAAAAACTTTAACATTGGCCATAACTTCTAAATCAAAGCGGTGTCGGGGGCATTGTCATCTTACAGTGACAGCTCTTGTTTAATTTTTTTTTTAATTATGTTCCAGCAAAAACCATGGTGTCTTTAATTCTTTCCAAAGTGCCAAATTTTCAGAAAGTCTCATGAATATCTTCTAAACCAATTGGCAGACCAATGTGAAACTTGGCAGTGAATCTCTACAATACCATCAAAAACTGTGGTTCATATGGTAACCAAAAGACTGAAAATTCAGAAAATCTTTAAAAAAACTTTTTGTTGATTTGACATATTTACTCTGATCATTGATTTCAGGCCATCTTGGTCTTCTTGTAGTTTGGACTAGTCTAAATTTTGAAAAAAAATGAAAAAAACAAAACAAAAAAAAGACACCCCAAAAACAACAACAAAAGACACTAGGGCAGAGTGTATGGGAATTGTCCTAGGATAAGCTGATAACGAAGCAGTAAGGAATTTTGAGATCAGCACTTCCAAATTCTAATACAACTACCTGTAGTATGGTTTGAGTCTTTTTCACAAGATTTGAGGTCGATTCATCAGTGATATAAGCTGTCTTCTGTTATAAAGTGATATTTTTGAATATTCTTTGAGGTTATTTCTTCACAAAATAAATGATAAAACTTTGATTTCCATACCTCTGCTCTATTATTGCAATTTAGGTCACATGAATGTGTGCTTATGTGTACCTTAATTGAATTTTAGCTTACTGATGCATGTGCTATTCATTTTAGATCTGAATGAATGAATGGAATATGATACCAAACCTATACCTTCACATTCATGCTTTTTAGCTTACCATATTTTACATAATAATAGCGCCCTCCCTAATAGTGGCACCCCTTCATTTTGAGACTTCTTCTCTAATTTGAGATGAACTTCCTCTAAACAATCATTTATACGATTGTATAAATTACCATTCTGATAGTGAAAATATCTACACTAAGAGTGGAAAGTGTAGCCCCACCCTGTGAAAAAATCTACAGTTTTTACAAGGGTTGAAAAGAAATCTGCCATAAGCACTTTTTATTTTAAAGATTTTTAAATGATCCTGGGAGTCCATCACAAGCCTTACTAGCAAAATGAAGGAGTCCAAACTGGTAAACAAGGATTCTTGGACTCGGTCTACCATGCACACTCCTCTTAGTGTCAAACCCTGCACAATACATTTGTTATTTCTAACTTTAAGACAAGGGAACAGTAAGAAAATCAATTGTTTGTGGCTTAGTTTCCAGCTGTTACCCTTGTCAGCAAAAATCACATATTAATGAGATGAATCCTTCATTCTTCTCTGAATAATCCGAGTCAACAGGAATCCGAGTGTTGACTTACCAGACTAAAATTGAACAAGAAAAGCAGCATATTTTGCATTATTATTCAACTGGTAGGGCTCGGCTTAGCTGTGACAAAATCATGGCTAGTTAACTTTTTTTGTCTTCTTTCAAGAGTAAGTACGCAATTATCGTTAACACAATGCAAATAACTGTACCATTAAACCAAAACAGTTTATGTGCTCAGAGAAAGTTACACCAGGGCACATTTCATTGTTTGGTTACCAAAGCCTGGTAACTTTAACATCTTCACTCAAAGCTTCTGCATACAATATAGACAAAGATGAGCCTACACAGATAGGCGACCTGAGTTAAGCCTACACTACCTTCTTCTAGTAAATTACTTTTGGAGTAGTCATCGAGGCTGGTTAAAATTTCCTGAAAATTGGTAATTGATTTTCAACAAAATTTAATTTAAGCAGGATAATATTAACCGTTAATATTACCCTAATCAGGATGAGATACTTGTATTTGAGAATTAAGGTCCTTGTCATTGTTATTTTTCTGCTAAAAACATGGTCAATTTCATTTGACAAGGTCAAGGTACACTGTCAGGCTCAAGTTTTTGAAAGTTTGCTAGCAACCTATCCTGTTTTAGCAAATATATTGTTAAAAATTTACATAAAAAAAACATGTACCAATAATTATGAAATGATTTTTATAACAATGTGAAAAGAGCTGTTAATAAATATTAAATCTTAATTGAATCTAAAGTCATTTTTATGCAGTATTTAATTAAGAACCAACATACACCCAAATTTGGTATTTTTTATTGAAACTAACCTTTTAGATGTTTTGCTTCAACAAAGAATAACTGAATTTGGGAATTTTGTTGGACATAGTCTACATTATATGGTTCAGTAAGAAACAGTTGTAATTATCTATACATTGTATGCTTATAATTCTTGGCAACCAATTGTGGGGGACTTTGTAGTACATGGTAAATATAATTGTGGGCATTCAATTTCAGAGAACATAATTGTAGTAAATGGTGTATATTATTTGTGGGCAAAAAATGTCACAAATACAGCTTGTATTTATAACATTTTGGTGGCCCATCAAT
Source organism: Fragum whitleyi (assembly GCA_948146395.1). Lineage (NCBI taxonomy): Eukaryota > Metazoa > Mollusca > Bivalvia > Cardiida > Cardiidae > Fragum > Fragum whitleyi. Next base: position 31,453,023 of record OX411544.1, read on the forward strand.
ATGGTCAATGATTTACTTCCAGGTCCTGGTTTTTTTCAACAGCTTGCCAAGTTGTGTGTGTTTGGTAAAGAGAATGAAGTATTACCACAGACAACTCAGAACACTGGGGCTGGGAAAAAGGAGAGCAATCTCTCGGAGAATGCTTTCACACTCATTTTCTGTTTCATTGGACTTCAAGTATCCTATCTTACGTGGGGAGTGTTACAAGAGAGGATCATGACATTTGAGTATGGACGGACAGACAAGGCACCGGGAGAGTATTTCAAGAACTCACAATTTTTGGTGTTTATCAATAGAATACTTGCATTTCTAATTGGTATAACAGTGTTATTCATGAAGAAACAGCCGCCTCATACAGCCCCACTCTATAAATACTCATACAGCTCCTTCTCTAACATTATGAGCAGCTGGTTCCAGTATGAGGCTCTCAAGTTTGTCAGCTTTCCTACACAAGTCCTGGCTAAAGCCTCCAAGGTCATCCCCGTCATGTTGATGGGTAAGGTGGTGTCCCGTAAGACTTACGAATATCATGAATATTTCACTGCAGCCTTGATATCAGTAGGTGTTGGACTGTTCCTGCTGACCAGCGGAGATGCAACCAAAAACCAGGAGAAAACTACAACAATATCGGGAGTGATTTTACTCGCAGGTTACATGTGCTTTGACAGTTTTACATCGAATTGGCAAGGGGAGTTGTTCCGGCAGTACAAAATGTCCTCAATACAAATGATGGCAGGTGTCAACATGTTTTCATGTCTTCTGACGAGTGTGTCTCTTATAGAACAAGGTGGCTTTGTTGAATGTATTGTATTCATGCTCAACCATCCAACTTTCATAGTCCACTCAATCACTCTTAGTTTATGTTCCGCTTGTGGACAATTATTTATATTTTATACCATAGAAAAGTTTGGACCTGTGACCTTTACCATCATAATGACCTTGAGACAGGGTTTTGCCATCATGTTATCATGTGTCATATATGGGCATCCTGTTACAGTTATTGGAGGGTTTGGTATCATTGTGGTTTTCATTGCCTTATTTTTAAGAATTTATGCAAATCAGCGAGCAAAAGCCTTAAGACTTGCAAGAGAAGCTGCAGAGAAAAATTCTCAAAATATTTAAAATCCATTTCCAGGCAAGTATACAAGTATGTAAGTTTAGAAAAAATATAGGCTAAACATTGTTGAAAATTAAGAAATTGCTTATTTTAAGCAATTTCATTATTTTTGACAATGTTCTTGCCATGAAATACATTTTTATGCCCCCGTATCGAGAGATCGGGGGCATATTGTTTTACTCATGTCTGTCTGTCTGTCCGTCTGTGTGTCTATCCGTCAGTCTGTCCGTCCGTCTGTCCGAAAGCTTAACCTTTGCCCTTTCTCCAAAAGTATTTGACATACAAAGCTGTACACCAAAATCAAGGTCATGTGACAAGGTCAAGGTCATGTGACAAGGTCAAGGTCATCTGTCAAGGTCAAACTTTAAAAAAAATGCTGTTCCGGGGACATTCATGTTTCACAAACACATCTTGTTTTTCAAATTTCATCAATTTGAAAGTGTCGTATGCAACCTTTAAGAACTTGTTTTAGTTTGAAATTTTGTTGTCTGGCTATTGGCTATTCAAAATAGGTTTTATGTGAGATTATATCTGCTGAGTGTCTTTTTAAAAAGTTAATGAACAAAGTATGTAAAGATTGCTAACAGAGATATATTTAAATGTTACTGTCTCAGTTAAGAGTAGGGAAGACATGCTGTAGGGTATTTTTAAAATTTACATAACTTATAAAGGTGGGTTTGTTGAATGGGATATGAACTTGTATTGGTATCAAAACTCATATTTACCATACAAATGACCATGTACGTCAATATTTATGTTTAACATATAAACCATGTAGCTTCCAAGTGTCTGTTCTAGGAGGGGCATTGCACATTTTAGCACATACTTTTGAATAATCCCCCGTTTTGCAGGGTGATGGGGGATTTTTTTTGCTCACCTGAGCACAACATGCTCAAAGGAAGCTTTTAGGATCACCCTGAGTCCGTGGTGCGTCGTCTGTCGTCAACAATCTTATAGACTTCTTCTTTTCCTGAGCCACTGGGCTGATTTCAATGAAACTTTGCCAGAATGTTCCTTTGGTGACCCTTTTCAAAAATTGTTTGGGAAATTTTGATTGGCCCATTAATATGGGTGTGGTAGGGCAGGGCTTATTTTGAGCCCAAAATCTTCGAACAACATCTCCTGAACCAGTCGGCTGATTTTGATGAAACTTTACCAGAATGTTCCTTGGGTGATCCTTTTCAAAAGTTGTTTGCATAATTTGGATTGGCCCCTTAAATATGGGTATGGGAGGGAGGGGCTTATTTTGAGTCTCCTCAGCCCATAGATATGAGCATGGCAGGGAGGGGCTTATTTTGAGTCTCCTCAGTAATGAATGGGTGGGCAGGGGCTATTTTCACTTTAAAATCTTGGAATTAAATCTCCTCTTCAACAATTAGGCAAATGTGAATGAAACTTTGCCTGAAAGTTACTTGGATGTGTTCCACTGAACCAGTAAATTTCAGGTGAGCGATTTAGGGCCATTCTGGTCCTCTTGTTTATATATAGGGAAAGAGTTAAATTTCACATAATTTTTGTAATGTTAAAGATTTTCAACAAAAACCTCCCTTCTTTTCAAATCCTAGAATAGACACTGACTTGCTTAACTTTTCATGCTTCTATATTGATAAGATCTCTGGCAAATTGTTTTATCATTACTGTCTGTCTGTTATTCTGTCTGTCCGCAGAACTTTGCTAAAAATTTCAATTTCTTTCAGCTTTATGATACAATGTTTATAGATCTCATTGAAACATAATCGAGGGGTCAGTGCAACACTTTTGTAAAGGCCTATATATTTATAGGCACTTACAACAGTGTTGCACTAACCCCTTGATATCTGCTGTTAAAGTTCAAGGTCATTCTTTTAAGGTTAAACTTGTTAAATGTTAAAATAAATCACTGTTTCAGGGGGTATCAGTGATTCATAAACACTTTGCTGTTACAAGATCTTCGTCTCAGTATTAAGATATAAACAAAAGTATACATATTAAAGATATTTATTGTCAAGCCATGTGGTGAAGCAGAAATTGTACATGTATCCACAACAACTTTTTAATGTCAGTCTGTAATTGCATCCATTAGAACCTCCTGTGGTCAATCAGATTTTGTCTGAACGATTACTCTGACTATGGGTGGATTCAAAATGAACTTCTCATAATTGTGCTCTCTGTTATAGTTCACCAGAGTTAACAAGGGACAAATTATTTTTCATATAATAATCGCATAAGTTGAACAGCGGAAATGTCCACAAAGTTGTGTCACTGCATATGCAGATATTCTGTTTGGATTCATCTTTTGACACACTCCACATATGGTGTTTATCCTATGTATTTTTGGTGGTCGCCTTCAGAGTGCGTATAAATTTCAAATCCTAGTTACGCTTATGCAGTCTCTTACAGTATAAAAAATAAGTCCCTGGCTAATAAAACCAAATCTAGATGGCAGAAATATAGCGAGGAAAACCTCTTGATTGACATTATTATTATTTTTATTGTTATTATCATAGAATCTCATACTAGTATTCAACATTTATTGAATTTCTTGTTGTTAATATAGCTATGTTTAAACCAATTGTGTAACATCTGTCCTGCATTCAGGATGAAAATGTTAGCGAAGCCGTTTCAAATTGATACCCCGCTTTGCATGTATGTTCATCTGCAAAGCAGGGTATCATCTCAAAGCGCTCGCTAAATGTTTTTACATTCTGAACACAGGGAAGGTCTGAATATGTAGGAAGTTCCAACTGGTATGCTCTAAGGAATGGCAGACCTCTGTTTATTTATCAATCAATTTAATAACAAATGAAAAAGTCAAAACTTATATAAAAGCAGAAATCGCTATTTTGACTCATCGATTGTATACAAATGTACTGTAATCACAAAGCACAATAGGGTATTTGAGTTATATTTACTTAAATATTTATTGACACTAACAATAGTTTTGCCTATAGTCTCCTTTAAGGTGTGAATTTATGTTGAATTAGCTTTAATATGATATAATATAATTGAAAAGTGAAAAATGCAATGAAGCTAAGGTGCAAAAGAACTCCAGGGTACTGTTTTACTAAACATCTTGCGATCATTTTTTGTGTAAGTCAAAAATTAAAGTTGCTTCTACAATAGTAACTAAATATCAAATTCTGCCATGCATAATCTCATTGGAATCGTCTTCTAAAGACAATTCGAATGAGATATTGCGAGGCAGAATCTAACAATGAATGAAAACACCAGGTATGATTTGTGCTTTTGACTTACAATTTTTTTTCTTAAGAAGTTAAGTAAAACTGCACCCTTGAGTTAGTGGGAAACTATTGTGAGTGTCTGTATATCTATAGTCACTTACAAAAGTATTTTCCTCTTAAACTAGGATAATTTTTATGCTCCTGCATTGATAGAGGGGGCATATTGTTTTACCATCTATCCATCTGTCTGTCTGATTGCAAAACTTAACCCCAAAACTCAACATTGCCAATTACTTGAAGGCTATTTAAGATACAATGCTCATATTTGGTATGATGATATTTCTTGATGATGTGCATCTATAGATACCAACATCAAGGTCATGTGACAATATCAAGGTTATCTGTCAAGGTCATAGTATTAAAAAATCCATTTCTTGGGCTTTGTGTTTCACAAACTCGTCTATTCTTTCTATTCTATTGTCTATATTTGAAAATATTTGAAACATTTATTGTACCTGGAGGGATCAAACTTGCAGTTGTGCTGTATATAGGGGTAATATTAATAGTAAAAATAGCTTTTACACAATATGCATTTTCTAAAAAAAAAATTATATAACATGTAGATAGGGAACATAATTCTGTCTATTTATCAAGTACCTTGGGCCTGTTTTACCCTTTTGCATAGGTCAAAAACTTAAGTTGCTTCTACAGAAGTAATTAAATATGGAGTTCTGCCATGCATTATCTTATCTCATTGGAATCATCTTCAAAAGACCATTCTAAAGAGATATTGCAAGGCAGAATCGAACATTGAATGAAAACACCAGGTACAATTTGGGATTTTGACTTACCGTATTTCCTCTAATAAAAGCACCCTCCCAATTTTTACTAAGGAAACCCACTCCAAATGCCTAAATTTAAGGCACTTTTCGAGACTCCTTCTCCAATTTTAGATGAATTTCCCCTAAACAATGATTTACATGATTGTTAAGTGGAAATTCACCTCAAGATTTTTTAAATCTGAAAATGCATACTAAAAAAAGCTTCCTGACCATGTTATGTAAAGCTCCTGGGAGCATTTATTAGGAGAAATACAGTACCATTGATTTTTTTTCGTCAGAAGTTTAGTAAAATTGGTCCCTGGTTTCTGTTTCAAGAATGGAATTAGTTTTTGACCTTGTGTGTGTCATTTTCAACAAATTCATGTGTGCATTGTGCAGCCTAGACAGCCACAGAATGCAATTAGATTATTTGATGGCCGCCCTCATAGCGCAGTTGGTAGTGTGTTGGACTGTCAATCTTGAGGTCCGATCCTGGACAGCAGCACTCATCCTTTTGGACTATTTGTCTCCCACCAATGGGTTGTAATCTTAGACCTATGTGGGATATCAGCTGGAGGCTTGGAAAGGATGTAATGGTAGTACTGGTGTGAGAAATATCAATGATCCATTGTTGGGTACTCCAGCTCCCGCAATATAATTAAAAGATTGTTAAAAGTGGCATAATACTCCATTCAAACAAAGCCGCCACCATAGCGCAGTTGGTTAGGCATAAGACTTCCAATCTGGAAGTCGTGGGTTCGATCCCCGGTGGCGGCTAATATCCTTTCCGACGTCTGTCTCTCACCAATGGGCAGGTAATCGTAAACCTATGTGAGATAGCAGTCGGAGGCTAGGAAAGGATGTAATGGTAGTACAGGTGAGAGAAATACCAGGAATCCATTGTTAGGTGCTCCGGCCGCCGTGACATAACTGAAATAATGTTGAAAGCGGCGTTAAACTCCATTCAATCAATCAATCCATTCAAATAAGGATTATTTGTTGACCACCTGAAGAGGTTTTAAGATGTTATATATCTATAGTACACAGCGAAACCTCTTGACAGACTGTACAGAGGCTTTGCTTTGTAACATTTGAACCTGTTGAAATTATCACACACATGCAGGACTCTTGTTTGACTGTTTAACCAGGGTTTTGACTCCCAAAAAATCTTATTGTGACCATAAAAAATTTTGTACAGGGGTTCATTTTGACCCACAGAATTTCAAGTGGCGCAAACTATGCTTTACAAAAGATTAATAGATCAATTTGTTTTCTTCATGCTATAACAAAAGATCTATTTAAATGAAACAACAAAAACAATAAAGTGTGTCTACACTTTATTGTTTATGTTGTTTCAGTTATATAGATAACTTTAAGAGCTGATAAGTTTTCATGTTTGGCTCTTTTTTGACCTCTATGAAACCAGTTTTGACCTCAAGAATTCTATGGTCAAGGGGTCAATGACTCCCAAATTTAAAAAAAGCTAGCACAAGCCCTCACATGCTTTTTTTCCAGATCACAAAAGACCGCTGGACATACTAAATGCCAATATTTTGTCATGCACTGAGAATTAAATACATGAGTATGGATTGCTACTGTCATGATAGGATTCAATTTATTATAAGTAGAATTCGCTATTGTGACTCTTTGATTGCATCCAAATGTATTGTAATCACAAGACATAATACTGTATTCGAGTTATATATTCCTATATATCTGTTCAAGAAAAAATGAAAAATAATGTATCTCTAAGCAAAATGTTTTAATGTACCATTTACGTCCTCATAGATTATGACATTAAATGTTCTGGAAGCAATGAAAATATCAAAATATTACAATATTAAATACTATCAGATATATAAAATTTGTCACACAATTTTTTGAGACAAAATGATCTATAATATGTCTAGAACTATTATTTTAAAAAAAAGAGGGCCTTTGTATTCATAATTACCTTTCAATTCAATGCAAAAAAAACCAACAAGTAAAAGATTTTTTCCTCATATACACTTTCAGAATTTCAATTTGAATCTTAGGAAAAAATGATAGTATTTAATATAATATGTTAGGATGACATCACTTAAACATAATGTCATAAATTAAGGTATTGGACCAGTAATAGTTCCGAAACATTATGGAAATAATGAACTACCGGTATATGCTTTCCTAATGACATACCTAATGATTTTCATTTGGAAACCTCCACCAATCTTGTGAAAGATCATGAATTCTGAAATGTTGCAGAACTATTACAGTTCCACTCCTTTAAAACAAATCTTTTTCTAGACCCAGTATAGATAATCTTGTCTCAAATGAAAACATTCAGTATTATGTGCTTAGATGACCTCACATAAATATTGAATCTGCCTTAAGATATAAGACAAGCTGATCTTAAATTGAATCTAGAAGTAAAAAATTATTGAGCATAATCGAGCTTAATAATTTTCTTTTCTAGACTTGATAAAGATAAGCTTGTCTCAAATGAAATCAGGTAACGGATTCTTTGTCTCACATCATCAGAATTTTTGTGATTTTGAATGTTTTTTAAGCTCCACTGTTTCCGGAGGTATCACTAAAGCCTGGGTCTTGTTTATAATTGTTCTCCTAAAAAAACTTTGAAATTTTGTCATATCTCTGGTATTACTACAGACATTCATTTGAAACTTGGCATACATCTAAATGATCAAAAGAGTAACTAATACTTTAAATACATTGTTTTTATCCACTAGCCAACACCCAACAACCGAGCACAATTACCCTATTATTTATATAGTGAAAGAAATTCAGAATTAACTTTCATTTAAATTACATCATGTTGATGCCATTTTAAGAGTGTAATTAGACATGTGTCAGACAATGTTGACTATTACAAATATATTTGTTATATAATTCAGGTGACTATGTGAGAAAGCATGATCCTACATGTGTTTGATTAGAACATCTTGAGGGGTAAACAGAATACTGTGCCTATAAATATACCTGGTACCTGTCTCATATCTTCACTTTCAAAAGAGACATCTAACCTATCAAGGGGATTAACTCTAGATGCTTTTTGCATTTTTAAGCCCCTTCTCAACTTAGATTTTTTATCCACTGTCCAGCTAGGCATAGCAGAGCGTATGCACCTTTATCTTATAACTATACAAATATCCGTGTGATAACATCCCGTATGATATTTTTTATGATATCACATAGATATTTCTAGAACAATAATATTATGTAGTTATTTTTAGAAACTTGCATTTCAGTTCGAAACACCGAAGAAAACAAGACAAAAAGAGGTTATTAGATAAATATAATACGTATTAAGTGTATTGTATGAAAAAATATCTAACTCGGTTGTGAGAATTGATAATTGTCTCGGCAGAGCCTCGACAATGATCAATTCTCCCAACCTCGTTAGATATTTTTTCTGATATAAAACACTAAGTACGTATTATATATTTATGAGGTGCTCTTGTATTTTATGTCTTGACCAGAGTTGACACTGAATAAACTTCTGTAAATAGTGGAAATAGATTGCTACAGACTTACTATTTTGAAACATGTTTACTCAATCATTTATGTTAAGAATCTATGTTTTATTGTTTAAGCTTTATTAAGTTATTGCATAATTTTAGCTAAATTGTCCCTTTCACTGTTTTACACATGATAAAATATATGAAAGGGATTGTAGTTATACTAATTTTTCAATTACAAGCTTGATTTGTTGTTTATTTTGATTTTATTTATTTAGGCTTGGGTTAAACATTTGGTGTTGTACAATAATTTATTGGTGTACTAATAAGCTAGATTAAGGTTATCAGAAAGTACTGGTCAAAATAGGAAAATACTTGAAAAAGAACAAGATGTATTTGTGAAACAGGAATGCCCCCGTAACGGCATTTTTTTTTCAAAGTTTGACCTTGACCTTGTCACATGACCTTGACTTTGGTACCAGCGGATGCTGATCATTGAGATTTATCACCATGCAAAATATTAGCTTTGTATCTTAAATAGGCTTGAAGATATTGGCAAGGTTAAGTTTTCGGGTTAAGTTTTCGGACAGACCGATGGACAGACAGACGGACAGACAGATGGACATGAGTAAAACAATATGCCCCTGATCTCTCGATACGGAAAGAAAATTATTTTGTATATATTTTTAAACAACTACCTTTGCACCTTCACCAAAAGTGGTCCTATCTAGGTATCATCATCTCCACCGGTTGGCTGGTCCATCTCTCTGTCTTATTGCCTGGCAATATTTTCTCCACCATTCAGAGCTATCTTTCAAAATGACTCAGTTTTTTATTGTTTTCTGTCAGTTTTTGGTATTTGTTCATACCGTATTTCCTCTGATAACAAGAGTCATGTCGGACATGGCCATCCCCCGCCGAAAAAGCTTGATAGTAAAACTGAAGCCTAATATATAAATTATTCTTTTGAACTTTAAGAAACTAACCCCCTAAAAAATCAAAGTGTCAAAAATAACAAAGGGCAATAACTCCAAAATTATTCAAGCAACAGTTGTAGCTATTATGCATTGAACTTCTCCTCCGTGAGTTCTATTCACCCATAAAGTTTCAAGTTGATAGCTATTATACTTTAGGAGATTTGCTGCGGACAAAATCTAAGTATCAAAAGTAACAAAGGGCAATAACTCCAAAATTATGCAAGCAAGAGTTGTAGCTATTATGCATTGAACTTCTCCTCCGTGAGTTCTATTCACCCTTCAAGTTTCAAGTTGATAGCTGTTATACTTTAGAAGATTTGCTCCAGACAAAAATGTAAGAATCAAAAGTAACAAAGGGCAATAACTCCAAAATTATACAAGCAAGAGTTGAATTTCCTGTGCAATGCATTTCTCCTTCATGAGATCTATCCATCCATAAAGTTTCAAGTTAATAGCTATTATACTTTAGGAGATATGCTCCGGACAAAATCTAAGTATTAAAATTAACAAAGGGCAATAACTCTAATATTATGCAAGCTAGAGTTGTAGTTCGTGTGCACTGCACTTCTCCTCCATGAGATCTATCCACCCATGAAGTTTCAAGTTGATAGCTTTTATACTTTGGGATATATGCTCCGGACAAAATCTAAGTATTAAAAATAACAAAGGGCAATAACTCCAAAATTATGCAAGCAAGAGTTGTAGTTCTTGTGCACTGCACTTCTCCACCATGAGATCTATCCACCCATGAAGTTTCAAGTTGATAGCTTTTATACTTTAGGAGATTTGCTGCGGACAAAATCTAAGTATTAAAAATAACAAAGGGCAATAACTCCAAAATTATGCAAGCAAGAGTTGTAGTTCTTGTGCACTGCACTTCTCCTCCATGAGACCTATCCACCCATGAAGTTTCAAGTTGATAGCTATTATACTTTAGGAGATATACTCCGGACAAAACCTAAGTCTTAAAAATAACAAAGGGCAATAACTCCAAAATTATGCAAGCAAGAGTTGTAGTTCTTGTGCACTGCACTTCTCCTCCATGAGATCTATCCACCCATAAAATTTCAAGTTGATAGCTATTATACCTTAGGAGATATGCTGCGGACAAAATCTAAGTATTAAAAATAACAAAGGGCAATAACTCCAAAATAATGCAAGCAAGAGTTGTAGTTTTTGTGCACTGCACTTCTCCTCCATGAGATCTATCCACCCATAAAGTTTCAAGTTGATAGCTATTATACTTTAGGAGATATGCTCCGGACAAGTTTAGTGACGGAACCTTGGAATGACGGAATGACAGAATGACGGACGGAGGGTATTACTATATCCCCTCGCCGAAAACGGCGGGGGATAATAAGGCACTCCTTAATAGTAGCACCCCAACATTTTTTAGTAAGATAACCCACTTTACCTAAATTTTAGGAGCTTTTTGAGACTTCTTTAATTTGAAATGAAATTCTCTCATTTCTACGATTGTTTAGAGGAAATTTATCTCAAAGTAAAGGGAAATGGCCAAAAAGACATAAATTTTAATGAATTTTTATATCAGAAAATGCATACTTAACTAAGGCTCCCTGACCATGTTATGTTTAGCTCCCCAGAGTGTGTATTAAGAGAAATACTGTAAGCCTATGCGTAACATTTCCAACATTTTCATCTGAACATTGGCTATAGACAGTCAATGAACCGATTGTGCAGCCACACAATATCAAAATCAAATAATGTAAAAGGTTATGTTCAGATAAAGCTACTAGTATCTTTTAAGTGTTCAGCTTGGCTAAACAGGCTGATCTGAGACTAAACTTTGCACATGTGTGAAATTATTGGAAATGAAACGCACAGGCTCATTTGTCGACATGAGGGAAATAATTGCTCACTTTTCAAAATAAGCTTTAATTCCGAGATCGTAACCCTTGTTATGCTAAATAAAAGTTTTGACAAAAACTTGCATAAAAATTAAAGTTCTGAAGTACTGGAAATACTAATTGCAAGTCAATATTTAATTCAAAAATATAATTGTTTAATTTTTCTGGTTTTGGTTGGAAATTCAAGTGGTAAAGACTTTGAGCAGACTGCACATTAGTGCAGGCTGATCTTTGTCTTTACCTTGTGCCAAAGCAGGAATATTTTGGTTCAGCCTGATAAGGGTTGACCTCATTGTTTACTTACACTCACAAGCTTACATGGCATTAAAGTGAATGTTTTTAGTCCTTTTGGAATTCAGGAAATATGGCTGATAAGTACTATGATGTGTCACTGAAAATTATTGAAAGTGTCTATATTTATATATACCCATTTTATATTCCAATGAGTACCCACAATAAAGGATATGTGCAAGTATTGTAGAGATATTTAAATCTAGATGTGCAAAATAGCTTCATCATGCCACCAGATCTAATGATACTTTGATTTTTGGAGTGGTCAAGCCTTCGAGATGGGGAACTCAAGTTTAATCCTTATCTTTGTCTCTCACCAATGGGTGGATAATCGTAAACCTTAGTGAGGTAGTAGCTGGAGGCTAGGAAAGGATGAATTGGTAGTACATTTAATGGAATAACTGAATTTCATTATTAGTAGCTATAGTTGCCACAATATGACTGATTAAATGTTTAAAGCTGCATTAAACCTCTTTCTATGTGATGCATTTTGTGTGAATTTTGCGCCTTTTTACTTCATTCTTTTATCCACTATCAAGCACCAACAAGCATCTGTTGGTGGTGCTCTTGTTTGAGACCAAATCATTGATTTTCTTCAAAAATCTTGTAACTCACTGTAGTTAGGAGATTTAAGCAGAAATATGACATATTATTTTATCTTGTTATAAGTCTAGTTACAATTATTCTTTATATTCATAATTAATTGAGTCTAAATATAGTTTGCAGCTTATTTTGTATTATGGAATTTATTGAAGGAACGCAATCTCTCACCTGATCAATAAGGTATTATCAGATGTTAAATATGGTTAATTGAAATTAAATTTATTTAGGTGAACTCATAGTTGTATTATTTTTACATCCCTGCATCATCGATAGTGTGTGCACAAAATGTTCTGGTATTTAAACACCACATCAAAGATTTCAGCCTACTACTTAATTCTTGTCATGATGAATAAAAATCTTGGCAATATTGGAGTAAAATCAAATAATGGGAAACACTGGATGCACTAATTGTGAGTCAGTACATGGTTAAAAAGAAAATCAAGTGGTATAGATTAAGATTAGACTGCACTAATGGGCATAACTTAATCAGCATTCTTTTTATGCCCCCGATAGGGAGGCATCATAAATTTGACTTGTCCGTCCGTCTGTCCGTCCGTCCGTCTGTCTGTCCGTCCGTCTGTCCGTCATTCCGTCCAAAAACTTTAACATTGGCCATAACTTCTAAATCAAAGCGGTGTCGGGGGCATTGTCATCTTACAGTGACAGCTCTTGTTAACACTTTTCTTGTTGAAAAAGGAAAATCAGGTAGTATAGACTAACTACAGACTGCTCATATGTGCAGGCTGATCCTTGTCTATTCCTGCTACAAAAGCAGGATTATTACAGGTTCAGCATGTCAAGGGTAAATAAGTGCATGTCGTATTGCAATGCAGTACAGGAGTCCCCAACCTGATTAAATAAAGTATTTTTAGCTCGGCTGTTTTCGGAGAAAACCCGAGGTATTGCTATAGCCTTGGTGTTGTCGTCTTCGTTACTGTCGTCGTGCGAAAACTTTGACATTTTGTGATAACTTTTGAATGGGAAGTGATAGGGCTTTCATATTCCCCATGATGCTTACCTGGGACAAGACCTTTCTATTGGTACCAAGTTCAAGGTCATCAGTCAAGTTCAAGGCCACTTTTCAAGGTCAAACTTTTGAAAAAAATGCAAAAATTTTGACAAATTGCCATAACTTTTGAATGGAAAGTGATAGGGTCTTCATATTTCACAGGATGATTACCTGGGACAGGACCTTTCTGTTGGTACCAAATTCAAGGTCATCAGTCAAGGTCAAGGTCATTTTTCAACGTCAAATTTGTATAAAAAATGCAAATCTTTGACATTTTGCAATTACTTTTGAATGGTTAGTGATAGGGCCTTTATATTTCACATAATGATTGCCTGGGACAAGACCTTTCTGTTGGTACCAAGTTCAAGGTCATCTGTCAAGTTCAAGGTCATCTTTTAAGGTCAGACTTGTGAAAAAAATGCAAAATCTTTGACATATTGCAATTACTTTGAATGGAAAGTGATAGAGTCTTCATATTTCACATGATGATTGCCTGGGACAAGCACTTGCTGTTGGTTCCAAGTTCAAGGTCAACAGTAAAGGTCAAGGTCATTTTTCAAGGTCAAATTTGTGAAAAAAAATGCAAAAATCTTTGACATTTTTGTGATATATCTGGTTCTACTGAAGGCATTCACATGAAACTTGGCACACTTATTCACCATCTAAAGGGCAACCTTTTTTTCAAGGGGGATAACTTTTGAAACATTTTCTGCAAATTACGCCCCTTTGTCTACTTAGTTTTTTTCACCATCCATTAGTTTTTTTACCATCCAGCACTTACAGCCGAGCGTAGGCACCCATAGGCGGTGCTCTTGTTATAGTAAACCTTTTCTTTGTAATTTTAACATAGTTAAAAAATTTACCATTTTGGACAGGGTTAGCGTAATTCGGACAAGTAAAGGTAGACAGGTTTTAATTGAAAAGACAACAAATAAAAGGAGATAATTATCATCCAATAAAGGGCAATAACTTTAACAACATAGCTGGCAGAGTAACAGTTCTCGTGCATGACACTTCTTCACATTGTGATCCATTAGTGTAAAAAGTTTTAAATTGCTAGCACTTATTGTTTAGGAGATATACTCGAAACAAAAAAGTACAGTCCATCTTGCTTGAGCGACCACGTCAATTATGGTAGCAATGGACACATGGCATCTTTTTTTTTTCACCCAATGAATTTTTTTCTTCCTCACATATGTTGTAGATTAACATTGTGTAGTCATTATATCAAAATTTGAAGGTACCTTTCCATGCTCGTTTTTATGCTAGAGTTATCTGCCCTTGGGTGGTATTGACCATTTTTCAGTAAAACGGTTATATACGTTTTAGGTCTAGTAACAACTCAGTACCAGCTTATAGCTTAGAACACATACATTTTGAGAGGACTTATACATTTACACAATGGACATTGCCAATAAAATCTCTCTTTGATCAATATTGTATTTGCACATTTTGCCTTCAAAAGTTAAAAATGCACTAATTTTTGTAATTTTACTGGGTAAAAATGCAACAAAAACCTATTTTTTGAAGAAATTACCTAATGAATTTTTTATACGCCCGTCGAAGACGGGACGTATTATGGGATCACCCGTGACGTCCGGCGTCCGGGCGTCCGGCGGCGTCCACTTCTTTGTCCGGAGCATAACTCTGTCACTTGAAGTCCGATTGACTTCAAACTTGGCAATTGTATTCTTCTCATCATTGCGGAGTGCAGTGCACAAGAACCATAACTCTACCTGGCCTATTTTTTGAGTTATTGCCCTTTGTTGTTTTTCATACTAGAATCTTGTCCGGAGTATATCTCTAAAAGTATATTAGCTAGGATCATGAAACTTCATGGGTGTATAGATCTCACCAAGGGGGAGTGCAGTGCACAAGAACCATAATTCTACCTGGCCTATTTTTTGAGTTATTGCCCTTTGTTGTTTTTCAGACTTGAATCTTGTCCGGAGTATATCTCTAAAAGTATAATAGCTAGGATCATGAAACTGCATGGGTGTATAGATCTCACCAAGGGGGAGTGCAGTGCACAAGAACCATAATTCTACCTGGCCTATTTTTTGAGTTATTGCCCTTTGTTGTTTTTCATACTAGAATCTTGTCCGGAGTATATCTCTAAAAGTATATTAGCTAGGATCATGAAACTTCATGGGTGTATAGATCTGACCAAGGGGGAGTGCAGTGCACAAGAACCACAACTCTACCTGGCCTATTTTTTGAGTTATTGCCCTTTGTTGTTTTTCAGACTTGAATCTTGTCCGGAGTATATATCTAAAAGTATAATAGCTAGAATCATGAAACTGCATGGGTGTATAGATCTCACCAAGGAGGAGTGCAGTGCACAAGAACCACAACTCTACCCGACCTATTTTTTTAGTTATTGCCCTTTGTTGTTTTTCATACTTGAATCTTGTCCGGAGTATATATCTGAAATTATAATAGCTAGGATCATGAAACTGCATGGTTGTATAGATCTCACCAAGGAGGATTGCAGTGCACAAGAACCACAACTCTACCTGACCTATTTTTTGAGTTATTGCCCTTTGTTGTTTTTCAGACTTGAATCTTGTCCGGGGTATATCTCTAAAAGTATAATAGCTAAGATCATAAAACTTCATGGGTGTATAGATCTCACCAAGGGGGAGTGCAGTGCTTAAGAACCATAACTCTACCTGGCCTATTTTTTGAGTTATTGCCCTTTGTTGTTTTTCATACTAGAATCTTGTTCGGAGTATATCTCTAAAAGTATAATAGCTAGGATCATGAAACTGCATGGGTGTATAGATCTCACCAAGGTGGAGTGAAGTGCTTAAGAACCACAACTCTACCTGACCTATTTTTTGAGTTATTGCCCTTTGTTGTTTTTCAGACTTGAATCTTGTCCGGAGTATATCTGTAAAAGTATAAGAGCTAGGATCATGAAACTTCGTGAGTGTATAGATGTCATCAAGGGGGAGTGCAGTGCACAAGAACTATAATTCTATCCTGCCTATTTTTTGAGTTATTGCCCATTGTTGTTTTTCATACTTTAATCTTGTCCAGAGTATATCTCTAAAAGTATAATAGCTAGGATCATGAAACTACATGGGTGCCAAAAATATTCATTCTAAATAACCTCAGTTCAATTCAAACCCCCAGTTAATACTAAGCAGTGTGACGGGCGTATCTTGTGACAATTTGGCACCTTGTTTTATTTTCTGATATGTTTAAAACCAATATTTTTCCTTTATTTTTTAAAAAATTCAGCATACCTTTCCAAGTGACCCCTCCTGATAAAATGACACTTTTAACGCATTTTTATTGTTAAATTTAATGATCCAGTCATTCAATTGATATCAAATGTTGAAAAGAAGCTATGTTATGAAATTTTACCATCATTATTCTACGTTACTTGCATAAGCAGAATCTTACATAAACAGGTCTTTTTAAACAACACGCAAAAAGAGCCGTAAAATGATGAAAACCTACTTCTGGTTTAAAGTCGGGTGGCCGCTGTCCATTGCCTCCTTAAGCAACCACTTTCATAAAGTGACCATCGTAAAAATCCCTTCGCCATAAGTGAAATTTCCGCAAAAAGTAGACTTTCTTAAACAAAAGAATGTTTTTAATTGTTTTTCATTAAATCTTATGACCTTAGAATCCATTAGAATTGTCTCATCTAGACGATTCTTATGGGTTCGAACATCCTAAGATTCAGTCAGAATTATGTTACAATGTTTATATTCTATTAAAAACACGTCTTTTTTATCATTAATCATTGTATTAAGCGACCATTTCCATAAGCGACCGCTTTTTAATGGTCCCCTCGATGGTCGCTTAACGCAAGTTTTACTGTAAAAGTAAAAACAGCAAAGGGCAATAACTCAAAAATTGGGCAGGCTAGATTACGAGCCTTGTACAAGACACTGACAATGTTATCTTTCAGTGTACTAAGTAGTGGTGGGCAGATAAATCGATTATAATTGATAATCAGTTTGTTTAGGCTTTTGATAGTGATAATCAACTAAGAAATTTCATAATTGATTAATCAGTTCCTAACACATAAATGAAAGCCATTATGTTTTTTCGAAACCAACATCAGTTTGATGGCTCAGCGTGAAACAGTTGTTACTGCCTATTTGTTTATAGGCAGTTACAACTGTTTCATGCTGATCCATGAAGTTAGTAGAAAAATCTGCAGAAAGAGTCTTAAGGTCATAAGTTTTAACTAAACTCTCACATTCTATTATTCAAAGGATGATACTGGGAGTGCTGTATTAATTTATAAGAAAACAATTGTACAATTGATCATTAGTTGATTTACTCTTCCAACTAAAAGCTGATTATCAATTGTGATTTTAAACTGATTGCCCAACACTAGTATTAAGGGATTTGAACCTATGTGAATACAACCTCAACATTGCTAAGCTCCATATTGACTGGGTTTATTTTTAGTACCTATAATCTACCAAAGTCAATGCTGTCTTATTCAACCATAGCAGAGAATAGATATTCATGACCATCGGAATTTGAAGCTTCACTTGTTTAGCAGCTGTCAAGGTCTGCAATGTGGGTTTGTCAAATAACACAGAAAAAGCTATCTGGCATAGCATAACACTCTGTGTTGAAGGGTTCTTATTTTAGTACCTCTGTTTTCATGTCCCCCCTTCATAGAAAGGGGAATGTCCCTACCCCCACCCCCTTCATAGAATTCATAGAAGAGGGGAAAATTGTGTTGAACTTGTTGGTCAGCCAGTAAGTAGGTTGGTCCGTTGACCTTTTTGTCCGGAGCATCTCATAACAATGCAAACTAGAAATTGCCTTAAGTAAGCTTTTCTTAGTGGATGTCTACATACATAACAGAGAAAATACAACAATCTTTTTTTAATTAATCTATTGTCTTAGACTTTTTTAAACATAAACAAACATTAGTTATAATCTTTAAAAATTAGTACATATAATGTTTTTATGTAATTCAATGACCATAAATTCCTTGTGTGAGATTGGATTGTTTTATTTTAAGAGAAAAACAAAATCTTTATTTGCACATTTTGAAAAGACTTTTTTCCTTTTTTGAAAATACAAATCCTATGAAATTTCAAAGAAAAAAAACTCACTCACACCCATGTTTTCTACCTAGCCCATCCACGCACAATCCAACATTTTTTAAGCATCTGAAGATAAAGCCTTGTGAAAACATATTGTGGTCATTGAAAAAAAAGTCTTGTTACAAGCGATTTTTTGGTGTACTGGCCAAAGGCCAGAAGAGCCATAGTGATGGCGTTTCTTTCTGTTGGTCTGTCTGTAAAAATCTCATTCTAACTTGGATAAATCCTCTAGATTCTGCTTAGTGGAAAATTTGCCACTGTCATACACAGTTGGTAGCGACTGCCCCTATGGGGAATCAAAGTGTCAACCGCTTGACTGAGCGATGCTCTACCCCTAAACTACAGACACCATTAGTGATGTCACCTTGACAGTAGAACATATCTTCTTATCCAAGATCTTAAATGCAATTAAAGCTTTAGTTTGCTATCTAAGTAGTGAAAAGAATCTGAATTCTGAATTTTATTTGAGAGAAACTGATCTTAACCTTGTGACCTGTAACACAAAAAGGGACCATCTGGGATCTCAGTAAAAAAGATCTTTCGAAACAATATTGGTTCAAGCACAGATCAACCAGAGGTTTCATTTACATAAAGTTTCGACCCTTGTCAGTCTGTGCATCCTGCCTAAAACACTTCTCAGATGGTCCCTTTTTGCCAAATAGGTCACAAATACTAATAAAGAAAGCTCTGACCAAGGCTCACTTCATATCTATTCTAGTATAGAATTGTTTTTTATCAGCTTCTCTGAAAGAAAATCTCACAGCAGAATGAGATTCTACATGAGCCTGTGCCTGACATTTCCAACAATTTGAAATGTTAGTGAGGTGCAAACATTGGGTAGCGTAGGCAGCCACATACTTTAAATATAAAGTTACCTGATGGTCTACAGATACTTTGAGACCTTATCTATCTACTAAATGCATAGTGAAGACTCTAGTCAGACTGTGCAGATGTACAGGCTGGTCAGAGTCTTAGCTATGGGCATATTTGAAATTGTTAGAAATATCACGCACAGGTTCATATATCTTTCACCACATAAAATAGTGTTCTTCTATTTCTTAGTATAATTATTCCATTGTCCTTCCCACCATCTGTGCTGCCCCCTTCATAAGTAATGGAAGTTCTTGTTCTCATTCATTGGTTGAGTTCAAGTGTACCACAATGTGTAATATATCACAGCTCCTATTCCAAATATAGCGAACGATACCAAGGAGTTTTTCCAATTTTCTTTCCTCAATCCACTCAAATCTTTCTCTGCAAATATAAATAGGATTCTGTCATGAGATTTAAATTGAGACAATCTGATCTTAGAATTGAAATGTTACTAGCTATTTAAATTTTGATAACAATTCTATTCTAGTCGAGGTTAAGATCACATCAAGTAAAGATTCTTTTCATCAACTGAACAACATTTTGTACACTAAAAACAAATTTTGGAAATGCTTTAATGACAGAAATACAAGGGACAACATGAGTTAGATGATGTTGTTTTGACATCATCTAGAATGAAATCCTACAGATGATGTGTGGGACAACTATATATCTGATGCAAGGGTGTTGGATTCTCATGCTGGACTTGTCCTACGCTGGCTTTTCTACTTGCGGGCAAGTACATTTTTCCATGGACAAGTAAATACAAGATCAAATCCTAATATAAAACTAAAAAGATCTAGGAGAAAAGTTATCCTTTTGATTGAATCAAAGGGAAGAAAACATTGTCTTTAATGAAGAAAATGCTGGTTTACAGCATTTTCTTCATTAAAAACAATATTTTCTCAATATTTATCTACCTACTTTTTTGTGGACAAGTTCATTTAGATCATGGACAAGTAAGAAATCAGCTTTTAATTGTCCAGGGACGAGTGGAGAAACTGTATTTTCAACACCCCTGTCTGATGGATGTTCATTATAGAAGAAAAGGGGAGCCATGTGAGAAAAATGTTTTGTTAATCGTCCCTTGTTGATCTTTTGCAAGTGTATTACTATAGGTAAATTTTGCGCAGTGAGCTGTGAATTTAACTTTTTACTGTTAGATTCTCGTGCCATTTGTTCGAAATAGATAAAATAGTTAGAAAAACACAATAAGAAAAGTTAAATTTTACCTTTTAAACCAATGTCATTGCTTGTCTTAAAACCCTAGGTTCATTCAAACATGTAATTTCATAATTGCAGTGAAAGGTTAAATTCCTATCATTTGCTTTTAAAATTATACCTGATTTACCTATAGTAATGGACTCAGCGCCTACGTCAAAGCTCAGTTTTGAAAATACACCTATAGTATGGTATGAGATACACGATAAACGAAGATCAACCTGCAGATATTTGCCTATTAGACCAGCTATATTAAGCCAGATCAAAAAAAGTTTAATTTCATTTTGAGAATGCAAATGATTGACCAGCCCTCCGTTCAGGATGACAAAATCATGAGAACTATATGCAAATTACTTGTGTCCAAACAGGGGTATAAATTGCAAACAGTCTGCACAAAAATTTGACTTCAGCTATTTAGAACATTGATTGCCCTTGAAACAAGCTAAACAAATCATAACTCAAATGACAAATGTACTAGGAATGATGTAAAATACTTTTAGCACTAAACAACAGCTTATCAATCTACTCACTGCTTTCTTTCAACTTTTTCTGTAATTGTTTCTCTTCTTCTGTTAAAGATCTTCTGGAATGATAAACACAATTGAAAGACTATGAAGCTTCTAGTCTGAATGAAAAGATCTTTTTTTTATTTATTGGTATTTATTCACAGCAGGCATGCCTTGAGCTGAAGATGATAAAACACTGCAAACTGTTTGAAAATTATACCCTGCTTTGCAAAGCAGGATATAATTTGCAAACAGTTTGCAACATTTTGCCATCCTGAATGCAGGAGTGGATATCTCATCGAAAAAGGAATTACTATGATTCACTTCTATCTCATCTTGAAAATCATTCCAAGAGCTATTTTTAACTCCATTTGACAATTCTTGGAAATAAGTTAATGACTTGTAAAAGTTGCTATTGCTTTTGTGCATAGCCAACTTTTGTAAAAACTCATTACATTCATAAATGTTAATTATCTGTTTAAATCTTGCCAATGAATAAAGCCATTCTAAAAAAGTTATGTGAAGGAACCTGAAGCGTATTTCTTTCACTACGCCATGTAATTTCGTGAAATTTTTTTAGATGAAATATATTTCAAGACTTCATAAAACAGGGGCCAGTGTCATCAAAACATTCGAGACGTATTTTTGTCTTACTGATGACATTCGAAACAGATTACAACATAAATCATTTTAGATAGGTATTGATAGATTTGTGATACATGATTTTTGTCCTAAATATGTGGTTAGTCATCAGTAAGACGAAAAATGTGTCTCTAAATGTTTTGATGAAACTGGCCCCAGGACTCCAGGTTAGGGGGTCTGATGACAATTTCAATTTGATTTTACTTGTTAAATGGGTACTCATTGAAATTGTCTCATAAAATGCCTTAATGAGATGATTGCAATGACTGAGCTGCAGAAACAGGGGGTATTTTCAAATTTAGATCAAAGTATTCCACTAATAGTGGCACTCACCCTTTGTTGCTGGCACTCATTGGAATTGTCTTGTCAAGACGATTCAAATGAGTAACCAAAGCACTGAATTTCATTGAGAAATAAAGATTTTAGACTGGTTTTAACCCCTCTTATCTGAACCTCTGACTGAGTAAAGTACACACAACATAGGGTTTGAGTTATGAATAATGAAGTAATTTGTTTTGAAATTGAAATCACTCCCTATCTGGAGCTCTGATGAAAAGACAAATAAAATGCTGGTTAATCTCTTCCATATTAAAAGCTGTCAAACTGAAGTTTAGATTTACATTTCCTCATCTGTAAGATCCTTCACTCTGATCTTCCTCTCTATATTGTCTAGTCTGTCTTCAAACGACTTCACCTCCTTTTCTTTTACCTCAATCTAAAATAAAACAAGAGACCCTGATACGCCCTTACTGACTTTCAAGATTTTTGTATTTTTGTTTCATATTTCAGGAACTTTACTGCTTAAAGGAGAATGTGAGAAGCTACAATAATTAATAAAATCCATAGAATCATCCTCTCAAAGTTTCAACTTTTGACTTTATAGCGTACACGAGGATGTTTTGACTAAATATCCACAAGGCCCCTTTTCACTGGCTATCCAACAGATTAGCCAGGCCCCAATGTCCTAATGGCCCTACAATCAGCCTTTGAAAGAGCTAAAATGATGTGATATCTGATACCGGGATATTAAGGCTGTCATCTTAGCCGAAGCTATCATAGCCCCTCTCTTGAACCTCTTTGTTAATGTCTCAATACCAAAACTTATCAAATTGGTAAGAAAAACTAGTAAATAGCTATGGAGTGCTGTAACATGTTGCATGGTATCTAGAATCATTCCATTGCTCATTGTTTAGTGTGGACTTGAAGATATTTAAACTTTTGGCAGAAACAGTGTTTTCAGTGTTTAACCATTCCACAGATGGATTGTTCGTTCACTGAAGGAATTAAGTCTGGTGTTGAGATGGCATTTCTTGGTTTTAGTTTAAGATGGTGTGCCCTTGAGGTATTTTCAGCAAGTGAGAATAAGTTATCCCATTACATTTGGTCCAAACCGTATAAGGACTTGTATATCAGGATTATCACTATCCCTTATATAGCTGTTATACCTGCCAGTAATACCCGAAAGGGGAGTTAGGCTGTGTGTAGGCTGTGTGTGTATATATATATAATATATATATATATATATATATATATATATATATATATATATATATATATATATATATATATATATATATATATATATATATTTAGAGAGAGAGAGAGAGAGAGAGAGAGAGAGAGAGAGAGAGAGAGAGAGAGAGAGAGAGAGAGAGGAGAGGGAGAGGGAGAGAGAGAGAGAGAGAGAGAGAGAGAGAGAGAGAGAGAGAGAGAGAGAGAGAGAGAGAACCAAGTTTTTGATATTTTGATGATGATCGTTTCCTTTCCCTTTAACCTTATGCATTGGATTTAAGGAGTATATATCGTAAAGTCCTCACTGCATAATTGTTTTGGTGAGGAATCAATTACCTGAGATACTATAGTAGGCATGTTACACTGCTTGTTAGGTACGTGTCAGTCGAATTTGTATTTTACACAGTCTATCTGATTAAAACGAGAGAAATACGGTGAAGTAGTTAATTATTCACCTTCCGGTAAAATAGAAAATACGGAAGCAAGAGAAGGATTGAAACAACTTTCGTTTCGATTTAATAGCCTTGATTCGGGTTCATAAAAAATATTTTTGTAAGTTAAATTACGTCATTTAATCTCGTTGAACTGTCGACTATAAAGTACATGCTAAATGGGTGCAAGTCGAGACGGACCAAACTCAAAGTCAAAACCACAGGGCTTTTTAGCGTTCTTTATCTCTACATGTATATTATAATGTTATTATATATACATGTAAGAGATAAAAAACGCTAAAAAAGCCCTGTGGTCAAAACGGCCAAGGGGTAACTCTGCCAGAGCTAAAACGGCCCGTGATTCGGTGAAACAGCTCGTAATTTGGTCAAAACAGCCCAAAGCAGATTTCTCACTAGATCGACTCGGCCCAAAAAAATAAAAACACTTCATGGTTTATTGCTGCGTTCAAGAAGAGTCTTGATCCTTTCTGGATAGTGAGCCGTCCCTGAATAACCAAAATTGTTTTACCAGATCTTTTACCCTAACACTCACAATACTTTTAAAATATGGCACCCTAACCAATGGCAGACTTCACGAAATACTGCCGGTCCCACTGTCATGTCTGGTAAAAATCATCCCGGTCCGATAAGTTGTGCAAGAACACGGGACCGACTGACTGGTAAAATAAAGCCACTTCCACATTAAGTTGTATTCAGTCTGGTGAAATTTTGTTCGGTCTGGTAAAAATTTCAAATTTACCAGACCCACTGTCCAGTAAAAAATATGGCTATTTCGTGAAGCCTGCAATGGCTAACAGTTTTTTTTTCCAGCACAGACGTGCACCTGCCAGTAATACCGGAAAGGGGAGTTAGGCAGTATATATAGATAGATAGATATTTTGATGAACATTTTGATCTTTTAATTTTCAAAGTTAGTTAGATTTTTCTAATGCCTATGCAAATGATAGCTTTTGGCCAAGTTTCATCATTTCTTCGCTTGTTAATTTTTGTAGAGTTCCTTTTGTACAAAGTATTCAAGGTTTTAGAACAAATTGTCAAAAAATTTTAAGAAAACCATAGATGGCAACTTTTTCTGGTCACTTGACTTGCAGGGCAAGTGCCCTTAACTGAATTCATTGGACCCTTCATTGCACATGCACCAATCACACTAATTTTCAAAAAAATTCGATTTTGTCCCCATTCTTGAAATGTATCCATCAATCCACTCTAGATTAAGTCTACATGTATTGAGCTAAAATATTATCAAGTCACCTTGCAACCTTGGAACAGTAGACCAAGACCAAAGGTGAGCACTGACATTTTTTATAGTTCAAGTGGTACACCCTGGAATGGTTGCTGACACAGTCCAATGTCCTCAATATGCAGATGTCGGTATTAAATACATCCAGAATTTCAGAAATAATTTCTGGAAAATCCGAGTGAGACATAAATAGTCGGAGATTCAAGTATAATATCCTGTAATTTTCCCCTGGTCATTTTTAAAATTTACCTAATATAAGATTTAAAAAATCCACTCCAATTTATCATAGTGCAGGAATGGGGTTTCTGGTCTTTTGGGTATAGCACACACTTGATCAATAGGCAAACTAAAAGTAAATCAACTACTTAAACATTAAATTAAAAACAAAACCAAAAAAAAAAGCCTTCAGGTCAAAAGATTAACAGGGGCCCAGTCGCCCATGGCACCTAGATTTTGGGCTGGGCCCCCAGATTTCTAGAGAAAATGCTCAAACCCCCTATGTTAAGTTGGAAAATACAAAGCTCTGAAATATGTCATAGATTTGTAACAAATATTTTTCAAATATATATATACATGTATATATATATTTGTCTATTTTTACATCAACCAGTTTTCAGGAAAATTTTAACATCTGATTGTTTCTCATTAACAGAAACTTATAAATGATAAATGTTAGTATGTTTATAAGATTGTTAGAAGGTCCTAAGATTATGTTAGTCTGTTGTATATAAATTGTCGACTGTACAGATTATGAAAGTGTGACGTTTGTCTGGAAGGGGATTCCTAGTTTAGTGTTTCAGTTATTATTGTTACCTGCTGCCATATCAAAATAACATGCTATTAAAGCTCCTGTGTTTTACAAATTGTAAGAGATGCTCCTATATGTTGACTTTGGTTGAATTGTGTCCAACAGATGATTTAAATACTGTACCAGTATTCTGCACATTTTGGAAGGAGAAAAACAGTATTCACTGGCATTATCTAAGTACATCTAACAGTTCTACCATATTTCCTCTAATAATAATGCCCTCCCTAATAGCAGCATCCCTATAAATTGTTTGCAAATGCCTAACTTTTAGGAACTTTTTGAGACATCTTCTCTAATTTGAGATGAATTTCATCTAAGCAATCATTAATATGATTGTTTAGAGGAAATTCACCTCAAATTAAATGGTCTTTAAAGACATAAATTTAATGATTTTCTAAATCAGAGAATGCATGCTAGATAAAAGCTCCAGGACCATGCCATGAATAGCTCCCGGAAGCATTTATTAGGAAAAATACGGTAGGTAAAAAAATGAGATATAGGCTATAATTTGTAACATTGTTACATCTCTAATAATTACGTCTGAATTATAATCAATTTTTATCATTACAGTCAATCTTACTATGAATTAAAGTTAATTGCTTTGAACACTTTTTACATATTGATATTTTCTCCCAATAGATTATTAACTTCATCAGGACAGGTGAGTCAGTGTGAATGATCTGATGCAAAATAGCTGCACTACCTTGAAAAACTATTATAATTAGGCAAAGGCTAGTAAAGGCAGCTATTTTGCATTTATCATAGGTATGGGATTGCTAATCAGTGTTGTGCACTCTATGTATTTAGTTTTCTTTTTTGCCCTGCCATGAAATGGTGGAAAGACATTATGAGTCATCTTCGCAAGCCATGGGTTCTAACTCCACTATAGTAGAATTAGAACCCTTGGCTTGCAAAGATGATTAATGAGTGATCTCTGTTAGTGTGTCCCATTTATGTCAGGAATGGTGGTAGGTTATCTAGGGTCAGTGCTAGTGTCATGAGAAAGTTTCTTTGGATATGGCCCAAGTCAAGGTCACCAATGAAGTTTAAGGTAGTCGACCTGTATTAACTGTTCCGCAATGTTTTGGAACTCATGATCTTTCACAATGTTGACCGAGGTTTTCAAATGAAAATCATTAGGAAACCTTGGTTATTACTGTTTCTTTATTTCCGAAACCTTGCAGAACTAGTATGGGTCCACTACCTTAAGACAAATTTGACCTTGTCCAGAGCCTTTCTTTCACATATACAAGGGTCTATCAAAAAGTTTTGAAACTTTAATCATATTTTCTATTGTAGATGTTTGACGACTAAGAAAATTGCATGAGTTGAATTGTATTATTTTTAACTATGAATTTACCAAATTTCTTTAGAAAAATATTAATACATTCAATTCCATGTCAAATTTAATGGAGATGGATGGGGCTTCTCGAGGCAAAATGGACAAAATGAACATCAGACCCACTCTTTATTGCTTTTGTAATTTTACAAAATGTATTTTATAATCTGAGAACTCCTATCAAGTCCAACCAATTAAAAAAGCCCAAAAGGTCAGTGAACTTCTTCACAAATACATGCAACTCTTGCAATAAACCACATTCTATTTAAACATAACCCATTTTCGTAGAAATTACCACTTCAAGTGCCCTGATGTTATGTTCTTTTCAAAAAAAAATAACATCGTCTTGGGTGATTAGACCTTTTCCAGTATCGAGCCTTTTTAAGTTAACCTCATGGTTTCTAAATACATTGTACATGTTTGTTTGCAAATAAGAAACATTCTTTTTTGAATATGCATATTATTATCAAAATTCTTAATAATAATGGAAAAAGATTTATACTTTAGATCTGTATGTTAATTTTATCTATTTCAATACATTATTAACATATATTATGATTATTTTTTCTTTTAATAAGTCTTATACTTAATCTTATAAAAAAAATTTAAGGGGGGAGATTGCTCTCTAGGAAAATTTGACTCAAGGGTCATTGACTCTTGGGTTTTAGATGCAAGTGAAAACCCTGTTGATACCTAATTTTTTGTCTAATGTTTTTTTGTTGAGTGAGCGAGACATAGTTGTTACAATAACAGTTTTGTGTGACCATGTTGGTGTGTGCACGCATCCGTCCAATTTTGTCCACGGAATAACTCTGACATTTATGGATGTATTTCAAAAAAGCTAGGTGGAATTGTTCACCATCATGAGTAGATGTTTTATTTGAAAGAAATTTTCAGATAGCTCCAAGGTCAAGGCTCAAGGTCAATGTTACCATTAGAATTTTTGGGGGGCTGGACAGCGGTTTCCTGTGACAACCACCTAGTAGTTATGAATCATGTGACCATGACTCTTGTAATAGCTGTCTGATAAAATGATGATATGTTGCAGAGAAAAGATCCTTCATGATGAGAACATTCTTTTAAATTTTTTCCCAAAGATGAACAGATTACTCTACATTACACTTTTTTTCCTAGTAATGTTCATGGTTATGTAAACTAGCCTTTTCACATTATTACAGTTTTGAAGAAAAAATGCCTCAACTTTCATGTTTGATGATGATTTGCTTAAAAATAAGATACAAAATTAGTCTTTTAACTTGCCAGCTGGGAATTGTCAGTTGAATGATTCAGGCCCTTTTTGGCCTCTTGTTCTTTTTCGGTCTAAATAAGGCACTCGGTTGTAAAGGTTTCAACATTACACAGGGTGAAGCTGTAGAAAGTTTATTTTGGTAGAATAAAAAAATGCTAATCATAAATGGTAGACAAGGCTTGGAATTAACTACTAATCACAGATTTCTTTTATTGCATGCACTTTTGTTGTTGCTAGTATATTTACAATTTAAAGGGATGAGTTTCTTTTTGATTGCGTTTATGGAAGTTTAAATTGCTATTGCCTTAGCACATGCATGGGAAATAATGCCCATAGGGCTTTATGTTAAGCTAAGTGCTAAGGCAATTGCAGTTCATACTTCAATAAAAACAATAAAACAGACTTATGGTTCTTATAATTGCAATCCTTAGTGATGCTTAGTTATTCTTCTGTTCTCAAAATAACATTGGCTTGGGCTTAGTTTAGAGGGTTGTTTGATGGTTAATGTAGACCAACTGTAATCAGATCTCGAGATTCATCCTTGCAATAAAAAAGCCTATCAAAAATATCTCAAATCTTAATTGATTTCTTTATGTGATGCAATTTGAACTAATCATTGTTCTTTATTTCATTGGCTTCAATTATCTTTTCTTATTGGAATCTTGCATTTCTAAAAGTATTAATAGATAAACAATTCTTTGATATAACTCCTCAGCAAGTCTTTTAAAGATAAAAGATAATTACGGTAATGTCACTAAAATGCAAGTAAGATTTAATGTAAAAATCACACTTTGCAAAATAATTATGTCAAATTTAGTAATTAGATAGATAGATTAATATTATGATCTTTCAGTATGAAATTTCTGAGTTCTTACCAATTTAGGACGTAGATGAACAAGCAATAGAGGTGTTAGTAATAGGTTCTTTACAACTCCTTGCATTAGGATTAAAGTAATAAACACTTATTTTACTGAATTTGAATTTTGCTTCAAACAAATTCCATTTTGAGGGACATTGATTTTAACCAGTTCAACTCTGTAGTTTAGTGAGAAGCATGCAGTTATGCTATAATCAAACTGCACACTTGTGCAGGCTGATCTTAGTCTAAACTGCATTCAAAAGCTCTATGCACAGCAGGAATATGTTGTGACTAGCAAGAGAAAGCTTAAGGTATAATAGCCATTCCCAGTTTTTAGGTGAAATATAAACCTGTGCGTCAGATTTCCAACAATTAAGACATGTGCAAAGCAAAGACTCTGGCTAGCCTGTGCATTGGCACAGTCTGACCAGAATCTTTACAATGCATTTAGTAGATAGCAAAGATCTCAAAGTAACCATAGACCATAAGATAACTTTAAATTTACAGTTTGTGGCTGTCTAAGCTGCTCAGTATTTGTACCACATGAACATTTCAAATTGTTGGAAATGGCATGCACAGGCACCCATATAGTTGGAAAAAAAGTACTTCCATTCTTTAGAATATCTTTTACAGATCTATGAATTGTACCCTTATGGTTCAACTTGATGAGTCACACAGGAAGTGAAGACGAGCCGTCAGAAACGACCCGTCTCATCATGGATACATCGGCGATTCCTCCCGGACGTATTTCACGACCTCATGCGGATGGCAGGAACACTGAACCTTCAGCAACTCCAACCAATGAGGAACCACTGGTGATTGCTATATCTTCTATTTGTATCCCATTAACCCTTTACTGTTTAATCCCTACTTTTTACGTGCCTGTGATTTTATGATTGAGAAAACATTGTGAAAAAAGAAGAAATTGCTTCTGACAAGCAATTTCTTCTTTTTCCACACTATTTTCTACTCTACTGAATGGTTATTTTTCAAATTAAATCCACTTTAAATTTTTGTCTGCAAAACCTTTGAATTTGGACGGGTCCAAAATTTTGTAAAACAGGAAAGGGTTAAATGATTCAAACCATGTCAAATAGCTTTAGAAAACAGGTTTTTAGGCCTCATTGTGGACTTCTTGTTTTTCCCCTGTCTGTTTGTCTGTCTATCTGACTCCCCTAAACTTATTATGTGACCTAAAACATCCCAGTAACTATAACCCCTTTTAAGTTAAATTGCTTATATTTTGGTATGCAACTGGCTTACATTAAAATGCTGCAAGGCAGAGCCATTTCATTAATGTTAAGGTCAAAATTTAAACCAATATATCCCAAAAACTTAAGAAGCAAATACATTGTATTTACCTGCAATCTAAATATATTCAATTAACTTAAAAAAATTGTAGTACAATTCTTATACATGTATATGGAATATGTTAAATCTGATCAATAGGTATCTAAAAAGATTCTTGTAATGAAGGTCAAGGTCATATATTTGTGACCAGCCATGTGAAAATGGACCATCTGGGAAATCTGTAAAATAAATATTTGAAAAAGATCGTGTCCAGTTTAGGTCAACTAAAAGTCCCATTTCAATTAAATGGAGTTTTACACTGCTTTCAACATTTTTTTTTTTTTCATTTATATTGCGATGGCTGGCACACCTAACAATGGTTTCCGTGTATTTCTCTCACCATTACAACCACCATATCCTTTCCCAGTCTCCAGCTGCTATCTCACATAGGTCTACGATTATCAACCCATTGGTGAGAGACAAATTGTCGAAAAGAATGAGTGCTGCCATCGGGATCGAACTTGGGACCTCTAAATTGACAGTCTGAATCGCTATGATGAAGTCCCATTTCAAACATTCTTTCAAAGGGAGGTAGATTGATCATTCTAGATTTAGAAACTTAGTAAAGTGCGAAAAGGTTTTAACCTCAGTCAGTCTGCACCTTTTTTGCATGATGGGTCACATATTCATTCTTTATCCCAAAAACTAAAATGGAATAATTATCATTCAGCTTAGGCATTAGATATACAGCATCTATATTTGGACTGGAGCTAGATCTCATAGATGGTATCATTTTATGCCATTGTTTTCAGTCAAGGTCTATGTTGTAAAAACTTGTAATTAAGGTCCAACTTGGAAGAAAAAGGTCTATTTAAGGAGCATTTCTCCTCAAAAACACATCTTGTTTGTCCTGTTTATTTTAACCACTAGTATTGGCAGTAGGTCAAAAGGTAAGGTCTTCTTTCAACATCAAACGTTTGCAGACTGGACAAGTATTGTTCCTTAACAACCATTCTAGTGTATGTGACAACCATAACCATGTTTATAATAGAAAGCTTTTATGATTCATGGGATTTTTTCCAACATTTCTATCTAATACTTGGTCAGGCTCAGCTTGTTTCATATAAAACTTCATGACAGAATCTATATCTTGCATTTTACATAGGTTGAAACCCGTCCAAACAGAAGCCGAGATGAAGCTCATTCCCATCAGAGAAGCGATTCAGAAGAGCTGGAGGAGGAAGAGACCCTGAAATACGGTGCCAAACATGTCATCATGTTGTTTGTTCCTGTAACATTGTGTATGCTGGTCGTCGTAGCAACTGTGGGATCTGTGGCATTCTATACAAAACGAGATGGAACTTATTTGTGAGTTTTTTAGATTCATGGTAAAATATAAATAGGTGATACTTTAACTTTAATCATTCTTTACTGAAAAGGCAAAGGGATTATTGTAAAATGTCCCTTTTGGCTAAGTATGCTTGTTTCTGCATTTTAAGATAAGAAGCATGTAAGTTATCAAAGCTAAAGACAGTTATTCCTTGAAACCAGGGTTTTGACTCTCAAAAATTGAATAATATTGGAAATTTTTCCCAAGCGGGTCATTTTGACCCCATTTGGAGAAATTTTATGGGTCAAAAGTTTTGTTTCACTCAAATTTTTCAAAGAATTCTACTTTTTAATTTCTTAGTTTATAGCATTTCAAGAATGTTCAATTCACTCTGAAAACTAAAACATTCTACACACAATTTGCATTTTCTGTTATTTGACCTCTTGAGAATGAGTTTTTACCCCCAGAATTTTATGGTTATGGAGTCAAAAACTCCACAAGAACTGAAAAGCCAATGAAAACGCGCAGTCTTTGAAAAGGTTAATGAGTATATGAAGATTAGACAGAGAGAGTATTGTTTATGATTAAATATCTCAATAATAGTTAGTACAGGTAGTTTGACAAATCCTTAGATGTCTGCACTCATGGGATCCTTTCTTTTTAAATGGAGACAAACAACAAAGGGTTACATATGTTTAGAGATATAACCTCTCTTATCTGTTCCTCTGAAGACACTATGCCTTTAGTAGTTGTGCAGTTCACAAGAACAATAACTCTACTCTTATTTTTTGAGTTATTGCCCTTTGTCAATTGACAAAGCATAGGCCTTTGACCTGCTTTTATGGGGGCATAAATGTTTTATAAACATCTCTTGTTTATTATTGTTCTATACATATTGCAGAATTTACACACCATTCCATGATGCAGATAAGCCTGAGGCAACTACTGGTACAAAAGTGTGGCAGTCCTTGGCGAATGCAATGATAATATTGGCGGTTGTTGTTGTCATGACAATATTCCTTCTTTTGTTATACAAGTACAGATGTTATAAGGTAAGTTTTGGGTTCAGCATTAAATTGTTGTATAGGCTTTGTAGATAGGCACATATTTTTAGCTTGGCTGTTTTCTGAGAAAACCCAAGGTATTGTGATCACCTTGGTGTCATTCGCATGGATGTTCCTGTTGGCATAGGTATTTGGTGACCATCTTTTACCTTGGTGTTATTTCTGTTGTAATTGAAGATATCTTCATGAAACTAAGCATGTGTGGTCACCTTCATTAGAGCTATCCAGACTATCAAGGGGGATAACTCTGGAAGCATTTTTTGTAAGATTATGCCCCTCTTTTGACTTAGATTTTGCATTATCTAGCACCTTCAGTGAAGCGCTGAATCAATAGGAGACGCCCTTGTTTTCCTTGAACACCGTGATTTTATCTTATTGAATTTGATGGCTCTGTGCAAAACAGTTGTAACTG
The DNA here is from genome assembly GCA_948146395.1 of Fragum whitleyi. Lineage (NCBI taxonomy): Eukaryota > Metazoa > Mollusca > Bivalvia > Cardiida > Cardiidae > Fragum > Fragum whitleyi. The sequence goes on from OX411544.1 coordinate 31,486,209, forward strand.
CTTATAAACATATGGGCAGTCACAACTGTTATGCATTGATTAGTCCAATTGCCATTCTAAAATTTAGTTAGTACAGGAAGAGAAAATTTGAATGATATTATTAAAATGTTATTAAGATTTGAATGATTGTTAATCTTTGTTTCTATTATTCTGTGTTTCATTCTCTTTCAGTTTATCCATGGATGGTTGATCCTAACATCATTACTTTTACTTTTCCTTTTTGCCTACCTTTACCTTGGGTAAGGAGTTAAAACTTTATTTACACAATAATTCATTCTTTACGAAGAATTCTTATTTCCATCAATGTATGATCAAAGTCAAAAGTAAAAATACAGCTTTTGCTGTTCACTCAATGGAAGATTTATCAATCTTGCAAGAAAAACAAGCAATCATTCTATTTCTTTAAAAAAAATGAGATGAGCCAGTCTGTGACATTTCCAACAATTAGTCATGTGCGTGAGAGGCGAACATTAAGAAGCGTAGACAGCCACATACTGTAAATATAAAGTTACCTGATGGTCCACAGATACGTTGAGGCATTTTCTATCTATTAAATGCATAGTTAAGACTCAGGTCAGACTGTGCGGATGCACAGGCTGGTCAGAGTCTTTGCTTTGCGCATTTTTGAAATTGTTGGAAATCTCACGCACAGGCTCAGATGTCATGAAACAATTTTAGTTCAAATTCTCTTAAAAAAAACTATTTGTATATGATAAATAGGCAAAGTTATCATGTTATGGTTATAATGAGACTTGCTTAGTTAACATCGAATAAGGTCAAATGAAAAAAAGCAGGGTGCCTTACCCGGCTATCTGAGTGGTAACCCGTTTGGCTGTCAAACCAAGGGTTAGGAGTTTAAACCGTGGCTAAGCCAATTTTCAACATGTGACACCAGTCATTTGTCTAAGTTCCACTAATTGGTAAATGATAAGTTAGTGCGCCTAAGTGGGATGAGCATCTGTTGGCTTGGATGAGATGTTGTTATTGTACTTGTGATAGAAATGGCAGAAAACCATACACAGGTGCTCGAGCGTCCATAACGTAACTTCTATAACGATGAAAGTGGTGATAAACCCTATTCAAAAAATCAAAAGCAGAGTATAATCTTATTGTATTTTATCTGGTTTTGAGGTGAAAATACCATATATTAATCTACCAATGTTATTAGATAATGCTCCAGAGAGCATTTTAAAGGGTCAGTGCAACACTATTGTAAGTGCCTATATATTTATAGGCACTTACAAAAGTGTTGCGTTGATCCCTCGATTTAGGAAACTGACTTTCTGTTCCAAAACAGCCAACCTACCAAGTAAGGCTTATTATTAAATGGTGTTGTTGTATTTTATTGCTCATATGAATACCTTTGTATAATTTCAGGGTTGTATTACAAGCATACAATGTTCCGATGGACTACATAACCGTAGCCCTACTCATGTGGAATTTCGGAGTGTTGGGCATGATGTCGATACATTGGAAGGGTCCATTATTGTTGCAGCAGGCATATCTCATCACTATTTGTGCCTTAATGTCGCTCGTATTTATTAAATATCTGCCTGATTGGACGCTCTGGGTTGTACTAGGGGTTATGGTCATTTGGGGTAAGCTTTTATTAAATTTTAATAAATTTGTTCCATATCAGATGTCAAATGAGAATATCTTCTTTGGAGTTTGTGAATGTGTGGCTATGGATCAGCTTAAAACAGATTTTACTGCCTTTAAAATTATAGGCAGTAACATAATTTTGTTTTGTGCTGACCCATTGACATATTAGAAGGGTAATTTCAATACACTTGAAGGGTCAATTGTTGTTACAACAGTCATATCTCATCTTCATTTCGATGGCTCAGCACGAAACATTTGTAACTCCCTATAAACATATAACTTATAACTTACAACTGTTTTGCCCTGAGCCATCCATTTGTCAGACTGGATGCTCTGGGTTGTACTTGGGGTCATGGACATTTTGGTTAAGCTTAAAAAGAATTTTGATGAATTCTAACTAACTAGTTGGTTGAAAATATCTTTCTTGGAGCTCCAACACATTCTGTGTATTAGGAGAGGGCAAAAAAATCTTGACATTTGATTCTTTATTTAAATACAAATTCACTGGAAAGTAACTTGCAGCATAGTCTCACAAAACAAACTGTCCACAACTTAAGCATAGCATGATGTTCATTTCAGATTTGGTGGCAGTATTGTGTCCAAAAGGTCCATTAAGAATGCTTGTGGAAACAGCACAAGAGAGGAGAGAACCAATATTTCCTGCCTTGATTTATTCATGTAAGAATTTACTTTATGTAAGCCCTTAACCCATCACCAGATGATAACATTTTACACTGTTTTAGATGATGAGTTTATTGAATTTCTCTGTACACAAATATGATATTCTATTCATAATAACACTTGAATTTTTATAGATTAAATTGACAAAATTCCCTAGAATTCATTGATCAATGATTTTCGTGAAGTATATAACAACATTTGTAAATGGACGTCATCAAATCCATTTTTGTGCCATTTTCACAGTAACAAAATAGTGTTGCTTTATGCTCTTACTTCATTTTCATATTTTTACCTGTAGTGTAAGAAAACCCATGCAATATCAAATAAACTCAACAAGGTTATTTCACTCCAGCAACATAGGTCACATTTAAAATACTGAATATGAACTAGAAGAATGCAAGCAGAGGATCTTTGCCAGGTAAAATAAAACACCCCTTCAGATCTAATTTGACTTTTCCAAATGATATATGTTGCTCCTTTACTCATGAAAATAAAGCTTTATTTGTTCACACAATAATAATGAAATAAAAACAAACAATTATCCCCTTTTCTTTTTTTGTGGCCCATGAGGTGAGACGGGGCAATTTGGTAATATGTTGAATCTTTCTGCCCTTGGTTTATTTTCTGAATCTAGAAGGATTATTGCAGTTTCCTGTGAAAGGATTCTTGAAATGAGAGAATGTTTGACATGCAGCTTCAGTTGACCTGTGCTGTACATCATACAAAGTTTCCAGATGATCCTTTTTTGAGGGACTGGCCATATATTTAAAAATATGAATTTCATCTCAATGGATCAACACAAAACCATTGTAAGTGCTTATAAATAAATAGGCACTTACAATAGTTTTACGTTGAACTTTCGATCTGTATTTCAGCAACAATAATGTGGCCAACAGTGATGGCTGCAGATGGAGAAGATCCGAAAAATAAACAGAAACAAAAACGGCAATCTGAGGACGATGGTAAATATATACTATTTTAAGACTGAAATCAAATGGCCTGTGTACATCTGATTTGTCTGTCTTTCTGTCTGTCTGTCTGCTAAAACTTAACCTGCAAATTTGACATTTTTCTCAATACACATGGACTTCAAATTTCAATGCTCTTATATTTCATGAAGGTTTTTTTCAACAATTTGCATCTTTGAAGGTAATGGTCAATGTCATTCAACTAGGTCAAGGTCAAACTTTTGAACTTATTGCTGATTTTCGACTCTTGGTTTTAAATGAACTCATCTTGTGTCTTAATAAGTAAAAGGTAACATTAATTATTTTATTACTCTATCTTTATCTGGTTAAAATGAGTCATTTTAATTGAGTAGTTTATCAATTGCAGCTGTTTTTGAGGCTGGGCCACAAGAAAATAACGCCCTCACAGACAATGAGGGGAGTGATGATGGAGGTTTTATGAATCATAACCGACAACGGGCTCGTGCACGGGACCTGCAGGCATCAGGTAGCAGCATCGACTCCTCACATGGTAGGTCTGCTGTGCAGGCCCTTGGTAATGCAACAAACGGTGATGTCAATGATTTTAGACGAGGAACTGATGAAGCAGCTCGAAGAGAACCACCAGAAGAAGATCCAGAGGAAAGTAAGTGAAATGAAACACTTGTCTAGGGTCCAAATAGAGAATATTGAATGAGTGGTTATTGAATACCCAATTAATTAAACTAGTCATCTAAAATTGGATAATAACTAGGCTTTGTCGAGTTTTAGGATACAGAATGAGTGGTTATTGAATACAGAATTAATTAAAAGTCATCTAAATAGGATAAAAACTAGGCTTTTCCTAGTCTTAATTGTTGTTAGATGACAACTTCAATAAATTTGGTATTAAATGAGCACAAATGCAATATTCTATTTATAATTGATAAGAAGACTTGAATTTTTGTGAGAAAATGGAGAAAATCAAGAAATTAATTTATTTATGTTATTCTGCAAAACATATAATGCTGTTTGTGAATTTACGTCATCAAATGCATTATGACGTCATTTTCACAACAAAAATATAACTTTGTTCTATGTTCTTGGCTCGTTGTATAGTTATTCCACTAATGTAATAACACTTGTGTCATATAAAAAGTATTCGATGAAGCTATTTCACTCCAGTGACTTAGGTCATATTATAAAGGTAAATACCGGATAAGCTCATATCCCAATAATCAGTATTTCTCATAATGTTTGAGCTTTATACAAAAAGAAAAATAGTACATGATTGATATAAATGTATTCATGAATATGTTTTATCAATAAAACAAGAGGTGTTTGTAAAACATTTATGCCCCCCCCCCCCCCCCCCCCCCGTAAAAGCAGGTCAATGGCCTATTCTCTGTCAATAAATCACAAAATATAATGAGTAGAGTTATGGTTCTTGTGCACTACACTTCTCCTCAATGAGGTCTATCCACCTGTTTCATGATTCCAGCTTGCTTACTGTTTTTGATATGCTCCGAACGAAAAATGGTGTACAGACTGACCGATCAACGGAATGACCGACAAGTGCAAAGCAATACACCCCCTCTTCTTCAAAGGGGGCATAAATATCAACAAACATGCAATACATGTGCTATAGCCATACATCCCACTTTTGTCACTAGCTGCATAAAATGTTTGCCATGGACTTAATCCTTTAACCACTGAATGGAAATTACGTTTCAAACAAATTGACAATCATGACATTTCAACCAGTCTGGCATTATTTTTTCCCCACATAAATGAATTGCAAATCAGACAGTATGGGCTTATATCAGACTGCATGTCTATGCAGGCTGATCTTAGTCTATACTGTCAGCCAAAGCTTTGTGTACAGTACAGCAAGAATATATGAGCCTGTGCGTGACATTTACAACAATTTCACATGTGCGTCATGTTGAGACTCGGATCAGCCTGTGCAGTCGCACAGTCTGATCAGGGTCTTAACTATGCACTCAATAGAAGGCTACTGACCTGAAATAGCTATTCACAACCCAAAATTGATTTTAATGCACTATGTGATTGTCCAGGCTTCTCAACGTCTTTCCATCACACACACATGAAATTGTTGGAAATGTCACACACTGGCTCATATCATGAACAGCATAGGAAGGGTTAAAATAAACCTTGCATTTGTAGATATCTTAATAAATGAGCCTATGCGTGACGATTCGAACAATTTGACATATGTGGGAGTAGCAAATATTGGGCAGCCTAGACAGTTACATAATGCAATTAAAAGATAGCCTGTATGTCTAAAGATTCTTTAAGAACTTGTCTACATATAAAGTGCCAAGTTAAGATTCTGGACAAACTGTGGATGCACAGACTGGCAGTAGTCCTTGCTTGGCACACATTTGAAATTGTAAGAAATGTCAAACACGGGCTCAAATGAAATTAATTATTTTATCCTCCATTTGTTCACAACCGTTTGTTCTTTCTACAGGAGGGATAAAACTCGGACTCGGTGATTTCATATTTTATGGAGTTTTAGTTGGCAAAGCCTCGTCTTATGGAGATTGGAATACAACACTGGCATGTTTTGTGGCAATATTGATAGTAAGTTTTAAGATTTCTAAATCCACTGTTACCTTTGTGTGGCTTTTGTTAAGATCTTTGTGAAAAAACTTTGACATGCTGTAATGATTTATTTTTTGTTGTGCCCATCAAGATTCATCCATTCTGATTGGCTGAAAAATTGGTTTTATCAATATCTGATTTTTCAATGAAAACAATTTTGAGTATGCAGCTATTTTGTAAGCCCCCACTCATAGTAGTCCCATAAGAAATATCACTTTTTACAAAACTTTACATTTTTAGCTCACCTGAGCATGAGGTGAGCTTTTGTGATTGTCCAATGTCTGTTGTGTGTCGTCCACAATTTCTTAAAACATCTTCCCTAAACCGGTGGGCCAATCTTGATGAAACTTGGTAGGGATATTCCTTGGGTCAAGCTTTACCAAAGGTGTTCAAATAAATGAAATCCTTCAGTAACTCTCCTTTAACAAAAAGGGTGAAAATAGGAAAATCTTCAAAAATCATCTTCTTATCTGTTTTGGGCACCACTAAGGAGCAACCCTTTTTAGATCACCTGAGCACGAAGGGTAAAAATAGGAAAATTTCAAAAATCTTCTTCTTTGAAACCAGAAGGCAGACAGCTTTCATATTTAGTATGTATCATAATCTAGTGGACCTCTACCAAGTATGGTCATATTAAGAACCTTGGGTCACATTTGGGCTCCACCTGGGCGCATCCCTTTTTACATAGATCAAAGAGTGAAAATCTTCAAACTTCTTCTCTGAAACCAAGAGGAAGACAGCTCTCATATTTTATATGTAGCATCATCTAGTGGACCTCTAGCAAGTTTGTTTATACCGAGACCCTGGGGTCATATTTGGGCTCCACCCGGGCATAACCCTTTTTACATGGAATCAAAGAGCAAAAATCTTTAAAAAATCCTCTTCTCTGAAATCAGAAGGCAGAGAGCCTTTATATTTTGGTATGTAGCATATTCTAGTGGACCTTTACTAATTTTGTTCATATAATGCCTCTGGGTTCATATTTTAGCTCTGAATGGCCCCAACACCCCCTATTTTACATAGACACCAAGGAAGAAATCTTTAAAAAAAAACAAAAAAACCCTTGTTCTCTGAAACCAGAAGGCAGGGACTTATCTAAATAGTTTCATTTAATTTAATTTCATCAAGTTTATTCATTGCATGCTCCATATGTTTATATAAGGGCTGTTGTGTTAAGGCATATTCTTTTCAATCTTTGCTGAAAACATTCCATGGTATCGATCTAATGTAGAAATCATGCTTTTTTTGACAATTGCTTATTTAATTGATGTGATGTCCTGGTCCTCTTGTTTGCTTTATATCAAATCATAGGACATGAAGAGATTATTTGTTGAATTCATGGAGGCATGAAACTAAAAACCTAATCACACTTGTGCATGAATCTGCTTCGCTTATTCATACAGTGTGATTGTTTTTAGTTTCACACCTCAATGAAATCAACAAATGATATCTTTATCTCTTAAATATATCTGTGATAATTTTGAAGGCATTTATGTGAAGCTTAAAATACACATTTAGCATTGTGTTAGTCAACCTGACCAACCTGTGTTAGTCTGATTTATCTGTTTTCAGGGTCCATCTTTTATGCTGCTGTTACAAGCAATATTCAGGAAGGCACTACCATCAAATCAATTCTTAACTAGACCTTTGTCCTCTATTTTCAGGGTCTGTGTTTCACACTGCTGTTACTAGCAATATTCAGGAAGGCACTACCAGCTTTGCCCATTTCTATCACTTTTGGACTGGTTTTCAACTTTGCAACAAGTGAAATAGTAACACCTTTTGTGGACAGTTTGGCGGGAGAACAAGTGTATATTTGATAGCCTGTGATGTGTAAATGTGTATTTATAATGATCATCAATTAACATTGAGTCATGCCCCCTACATTTACAGATAAAATTGTGGTTTGACAACCTAATTTAGGTATTCAAGCTGTTGATACAATGTTTTTCTTGTCCTACTATAGAGCACAACATGTCTTATGGCAATATTTATACCCCATCTGCAAAGTGGAAGAGGGAAAGGGTTCAATACATTTGGAACACCACTTGGCCAATCTCACGATCAACCTCGAATGTAAAAAGACAGACTATTTATAAAAACTTGATGACTTAAGTTTAAATGGCGTTAACCCTTGAGCAAAAACATTCAACGTCGCCATTGCTACTCATTTAAGTCACTGACGTGAAACCATCGTATCCTTATATAATTATCTTTAGGTCTTAAATAACGGCTGAAAAATCTAAATTTTTGAGAATGATTCGTCATTCTCAAAAATTAGCATTTTTGAGCTGTATTTACTGCCGGTTGTTTCGGTGCTAGTTAGTCCCCTACCGGCGAAAGCCGAAGGGGACTATAGGTTTGCGCTCCGTCCGTCCGTCTGTCAGTCCGGATTTCAGTTTTCCAGACTTTTTTTTAGCTCACCTGAGCACATCGTGCTCAAGGTGAGCTTTTGTGATCATTGAATGTCCGTCGTCCGTCGTCCTCCGTCAACAATTTAACTGTTTACACTCTAGAGGCCACAAATATGATCTAATCTTCATGAAACTTGGTCAGAATGTTGGTCAGGTCACAAGGATGAACCCTATTGAAAATGGAAAGAATCCATGCCATATCACAGGAAAAGGGGCCTTAAAGACTTTTTTCTTGTTTACACTCTAGAGGCCACAAATATGGCCCAATCTTCATGAAACTTGGTCAGAATGTTGGCCAGGTCACAAGGATGAAACCTATCGAAATTGGGAAGGATCCATGCCATATCATGGGAAAAGGGGCCTTAATGACAATTATCTTGTTTACACTCTAGAGGCCACAAATATGGCCCAATCTTCATGAAACTTGGTCAGAATATTGGCCAGGTCACAAGGATGAACCCTATCGAAAATGGGAAGGATCCATGCCATATCAAGGGAAAAGGGGCCTTAATGATAATTTTCTTGTTTACACTCTAGAGGCCACAAATATGGCCTAATCTTCATGAAACTTGGTCAGAATGTTGGCCATGTCACAAGGATGAACCCTATTGAAAATGGGAAGGATCCATGCCATATCACGGGAAAAGGGGCCTTCAAGACAATTTTCTTGTTTACACTCTAGAGGCCACAAATATAGCCCAATTTTCATGAAACTTGGTCAGAATGTTGGCCAGGTCACAAAGATGAACTCTATAGAAATTGGGAAGGATCCATGCCATATCACGGGAAAAGGGGCCTTAATGACAATTTTCTTATTTATACTCTAGAAGCCACAAATATGGCCCAATCATCATAAAACCTTGTCAGATATTTGGCCAAGTCACAAGGATGAACCCTATTGAAAATGGGAAGGATCCATGCCATATCACGGGAAAAGGGGCAATCAAGACAATTTTCTTGTTTACACTCTAGAGGCCACAAATATGGCCAAATCTTTGTGAAACTTGGTCAGAATGTTGGCTTGGTCACAAGGATGAACTCTATTGAAAATTTGAAAGATCCATGCTATATCAAGGGAAAAGGGGCCTTTATGATAATTTTCTCGTTTTGACTCATAAAGCCATAATTTTGGCCCAAACTTCATGAAACAAATGGTTCTTGTGTAGAAATTATATCCTTTATGACATCTGCCTATTTAATTGGTGTGATGTCCAAAGGGTCAAAGAGAGTCAGGTGAGCGATCTAGGACCATCTTGGTCCTCTTGTCTTAACCCTTAGAGATATTGAGCTGATTTTTTGTATGTGAGTCTGCATCAATGAGTTACAGATCAAGTTCAAGTTTGGTTCCGGTCCATTGATTTTTGTGGAAGATACGGATGCTGGACTTAGAAATTACCAGGAAATTTCAGTTTTCCGGACTTTTTTTCTTAACCCTTTGAGATATTTAGCTGATTTTTGGTATGTGAGTCTGCATCAATGAGTTACAGAACAAGTTTGAGTTTGGTTCCGGTCCATTAATTTTTGTGGAAGATACGGATGCTGGACTTAGAAAATTACCAGGAAATTTCAGTTTTCCGGACTTTTTTTCCTAACCCTTTGAGATATTTAGCTGATTTTTGGTATGTGAGTCTGCATCAATGAGTTACAGAACAAGTTTGAGTTTGGTTCTGGTCCATTAATTTTTGTGGAAGATACGGATGCTGGACTTAGAAAATTACCAGGAAATTTCAGTTTTCTGGACTTTTTTTCTTAACCCTTTGAGATATTTAACTGATTTTTGGTATGTGAGTCTTCATCAATGAGTTACAGAACAAGTTTGAGTTTGGTTCCGGTCCATTAATTTTTGTGGAAGATACGGATGCTGGACTAAGAAAATACCAGGAAATTTCAGTTTTCTGGACTTTTTTTCTTAACCCTTTGAGATATTTAGCTGATTTTTGGTATGTGAGTCCGCATCAATGAGTTACAGATCAAGTTTGCATTTGGTTCCAGTCCATTGATTTTTGTCAAAGAAACGGATGCTGGACTTAGAAAATTACCAGGAAAGATCCGGACTTTTTTATCTTTATCCTTGAAGATATTGAGCTGATACATAAAATCTGTTACAACTGTAATATTTTGGAGAGGTAGTACAGTCGAATCTGTGTACAGCAGCCAGTCAAGGGAGAGGCCCAAATTGGCTGCTGTACACAGATAGGCTGCTGTTCACAGTATCCTTAGGGCGGCCATTTTGTCGTACCAATTTTGTTTAGCTCAATACCAGATCGCAAAACTATAGCCTTCTCCAAATTCTAAGCAATTCCAAAGTTTCATTTTAAGTGTTTGTCATTAAAAGAATAAGGAATCATACCATAAAAATAAAAAAAATATTGTGAAAACGCATGACTCATATTCATCGAGAATTTCTCGTTTGCGTTCAGCCACGGTATGGACCTGCGTAAGACCTACGCCGAACTCATTAGCAATAATCTTGGAAGAACACCCAGATTCAAGCAAGCATATCACTTTCACACGATCCTCTAGAGAGAGGAACTTACGTTTAAAAAGCGACATTATGGCGAGATTCGATATCGAAAGTAGGTTTTCGTCCATTTTAAAGACCTCGAGAATCAGTTTGCTAAATGTGTAAACAACCTGTAATGCTCAAGATCATTTTATTTAAAGAGACCCGACAACCTATAAATTCCATAGCATTTAATTAATTATCATCATTCAAGTAGATCAAATAAATAATAATGGCCAATTACACGTCATTTAATCGACAACACGGGATTAAATCAATTATTGGTTATTTATAACTTGTACATTACGATAAGGCGACTTCGACTGTTTACTATAGTGGTGATTATCGATTTTTTCGAACACGACTAATTAAGTCGCGTGTTTTGTCAGATGACCGTTGTATAGGTGTGATATACTGTTGGAATTGGACCAATTAAGGTGACCGCCGGCCGCGTTTCAGGAGATCACGCTATACACAGTGCAATTAAAGAAGGAATTTGCACGGGGGGAAATCGAGTGGCCGCTGTCGGCAGATTGGCCGCTGTGCATAGTTGGCCGCTCACACAGATTTGACTGTAATACCTTTACCACCCAAAAAAGATACTGCTCTACGGATATATATATAAATCCGGTAGGGGACTTGGTTTTGCCATGCAATACTACAGAATGCTTGTTTTTCTTACATACATTGTTTCCACCTAACAAAATGCACCATTTTGTAACATACCCATCCACTTTACATGCATCCAAGGTCTGTTGCAGTTTACCGAAATGGCCGCGTGATAGTCGGAATGGGGTATAACAGTTTTACCATGTCTGTCTGTCCATCCATCCTCTGGTGGACCTTTTTTGTTTCCAGACTACATGTATAACTAAACAACCAAGTGACCTAGAATCATGAAACTTCATACAATTGTTGACCATGACCTAAAAAAAGTGTCATTTATTTATTGGTCCTGAAGGTCAAACGTCAAGGTCACAATTGACCTTTGTCCAAAAACCATTTCTCAAACTCGGACAAAGCACTGATAAGTGACAAATCTAGTTTCTCCTGTCCTTTGTTCAAATTATAAAGTAATAATCTCAATAATCTTTTAGAAAGTATTTAAGATTTGAAAGCCAAAAGTAGATTTTTGTTGATCCACCATACATTGTAACTACAGCTGTCATTACCAGTTTTAAGTTGCCTTTCCATGAAAAAATGACATTTATACCTGAAAAAAGATTATCATTTTATTTCAAGTTTGAGTAAAGAACAAAATCAAATGATTAATCCATTGTGTGTTATTGAAAGCAGTTATCAGGCCCTGAGGTTATATAACTTTTTATCACTCTCAAAAAATAATTTAGTAAAATTCTAACTTAAGTTTAAAGCCACAATTTTGTTGACATACTAACATAAATGTATGAACATAAAAAATAATATGAATAAGTTGTTATTAATAACAACTTATTCATATTATCCTTTATGCTCATACATTAATTTGGCTGTGGTCATAGCGCAGTTGGTTGTGCCTCAGACTGTCAATCTAGAGGTCCTGGGTTCGATCCCCGACTTGGCACTTATCCTTTCCTACTATGTCTGACTATTTTGAAAATTTCGAATTAAGAATGAAAAAGATTTATAACCTCTGGCCCTGATATTTGTTTCTCAGGGTTTGAAATCGCCTTGATTATTTAGGAGGACTTACATATGTGTCACTTTCTGTGTTGCATTCCGCCCTGCTTCATGATGACAAAATAGTTTTAACTACTGACAAATGATACCCTGCTTTGCACGCAAGCGCACATGCAAAGCAGGTTAACATTTATATACATTTTGCACTGTTTTGTCATCCTGAACACAGGGTAGACTTTGTGATATATTTACGATTGGAGCAGAGCTCCAAACTGATGTCTTTGGAACTTGAAAATTTGTTTTGTGAGAAAATCTATGTTCTGGATGCCTTTTGGAAACATTGTAAGAGGATATCTTCAACATTTATTTAACCATTTGCTGTTTAATCCCTGCTTTTTACGTGCCTTTGATGTTATGAATGAGAAAACATTGTGAAAAAAGAAGAAATTGCTTCTGACAAGCAATTTCTTCTTTTTCCACACTATTTTCTACCCTACTAAATGATTATTTTTCAAATTAAATCCACTTTAAATATTCGTCTGCAAAACCTTTGAATTTGGACAGGTCCAAAATTTTGTAAAACAGGAAAGGGTTAATGTCCGCAAAAGTCAATTGTAAATGACTATTGTAAATCACCATTGTAAATAAAATGGCAAACATTTACTCCTCAAGATCAATTATCAAGGTTTTGTTTTTGGAAAAATTGATAGCTTCGTGCTAAAACAGAGTATATGTTGATACACTGGATAACCAACCACATACTATATTTTTATACCCTCTTAGATAAGATAATGGCATTTTGTTTTACTGCTATCTGTCTGTCCTCCTTTTCTTCTGTATGTTGGTTGGTTTGCGAACCTTAACAAAGAACTTTTACATTGACAATTACTTCCAGCCTATTCAAGATACAATGCTCATATATGGCTTGATGCTTGATCTCATCACTAGGCATCTGATGGTACCAATGTCAAGGTCATATGTCATGGTATGAAAGAATTTCTGTTTCAAAGGCATTCTTGTTTCACACTCACATCTTGTTAGCTCATCTAATTTTGGAGAGGAAAAAAAACACAAAAAAAGAAAAATTTATTCTCCACATTGTCATTATCTTTAAATTTTATTATTCTAAAACTCAGACATTTGATGATTTCTAGTTCTAAGAATGGCATTCATTTGACATATATTATCTCAATCGAAAGAGCAACCTACACTGTCTAAGGGCACAACTCTTAAGGTAGTGGAACTGTAATATTTCTGCAACATTTCAGAACTCATGATCATTCACAATCTTGACAAAGATTTCCTAATGAAATCATTAGGGAAATCATTAGGAAACCTCATTTAACACTTTAAAGGTAGTGGAAGTGCAATAGTTCTGCAACATTTCGGAACTTATGATCCTTCACAATGTTGACTGAGGTTTCCTAATGATGATCATTTGATCATTCCTAATGATAATCATTAGGAAACCTTGGTGAACTCTGTTAAAGTTCATTTCCCCAAAACGTTGCTGAACTATCACAGGTCCACTACCGTAAAGTTCATTACCTTCAGAAACATTGGGCTTATTGTATTAACCCTTTGCTGTTTAATACCTGCTTTTGTTTTATGATTGAGAAAACATTGTGAAAAAAGAAGAAATTGCTTCTGACAAGCAATTTCTTCTTTTTCCACACTATTTTCTACCAAACTGAATGGTAATTTTTCAAATTAAATCCACTTTAAATTTTCGTCTGCAAAACCTTTGAATTTGGACAGATCCAAAATTTTGTAAAACAGGAAAGGGTTAAGGGCTCACTACCTTTATGCATTTTTGTTTGAATTATACCCTTTTTTCAACTTAAATTTTTCTATCCCTTATCCAGCACCCAACAGCCAAGTATAGGCACCCACATCGTCATGCTTTTGTTGCTGTCAGCTTCTGGGCCCGAGGTTATAAAACTTTTCTCATTCTCAATTCAAAATTTTCTCAATTTCAATTTGAGATTAAGGCAGTAATTTTGTTTAAATACCCATTTTAATGTATTCACATAAGAGATAATATTAATAAGTTGTTATAAATAACAACTTATTAATATTACCTTTTATTTTCATACATTTATTTGAATTTCAAATTTGAGAAAATTCTCTGTTGAGCCTGAGAAAAGTTTTATTACCTCGGGCCCTGATATGCCATTGTAAAACAAAGACATCTTGTTTTGACTGAAATGATATCTGTTTTGCTCTTAGAATGATATAGCACTTAGCCAACAGGTTAAGTTCTCTATGCAATTTTGTTGTTGTTTTCTATTGATTATAATCCATGATCATAGATAGTGGCTTCATTTTTTAAAAGACCCTTCTTTAATTTAAATGACTCTTTGGGGAGAAATTTCTATATTGCTCTGAGTGTCTATATTATATTGATGTTTCATCAATATCACAATTACCCATTAATTAACAATTTAGTCAAACATGCTTGTTCCACCATTTCTATGTAATAGATTATTCTTTTAACTTATTACCAGATGACAACAAATCGGAGGATGTTGCAGAAGGAGATGAATTTTTCAAATTGATGACATTTTTGGATTTTTCAAAATTTTTGTCTAATTTCTGCATTTGTGACCTGCCACACGAAAAGGGATCACCTGGGAACTCCGTAAAGTAAACATTTGAAAAAGAGATTAGTTCTAGTACAGGCCAACCAGAGGTGGCATTTGAAAAATTCTGTGAAAAGTTTCGTGCAGTATGACTAGGGTCGCCACTGTACTCACTTCTCAGATTGCCCCTTTTGGCTTGACAGGTCACATTCAAAAATTGAATAATCAGTTGTTTTTTTGTCTATGATTGATAAATTTTAAATTTCATGAACAACAAATTCTATATTTTTTCACTCTTGGCTCCCCACTTGTGAAAATATATATTTTGTTGATCTCTCAGTGAATGAGTAATCAATCTTACACTGAAACAAACTATTAACCTGTATGTGAATATGTATCAATTTTGAAAACACTTTACCATGTTTGTTGATAGGTCTTGAACTAATTTTGACTTCTTGTACATTTGTAAAATATGATTGAGATGTAATAAATGAAAAAGAATGCTCTTGGGTATTGTTATGTCATGTTATTGGTCCAAAAATTCCTTTTCTATTCTCTAGATTTCAATACATGCACATGTTACTCAAAATTGTTAGAATTAGAAAATGTTACAGGAGAAAAAAGTGAGGATGACAAACAAGATATACATGTGTTTGCACAGTTTAATGATAAATTCACATTTTCTTCTTAACACACATGAATAAATATAACCCTTCTTGCAAAAACAGCCCATTGGGATGAGCAAAAACTATCGACAAACTGGGTAGGCTGACCATGGTTAAGGTATTGCATGGTTAAGGTATTGGACCCCTAATAGTTCCACAACATTTCAGTACTCACGATCTTTCACAATGCTGACAGAGGTTTCCTAATGGAATCATTAGAAAACCTCAGTTAACACTGTTAAGAGTTCATTATTTCCTTGACAATGTGGAACTATTACAGGTCCACTACCTTCAAGTAAACATTCTAAATATTGCAAGCCTATTTATGTATACAATAGTGACCTGTCATGCAGCAATATCTATTTCCTGCTATTCTCAGATGGGCTCTTTTTGCCCGACTAGTTACAAAATATTGGAAGTACCTTCAAAATAATACTAAGTGTAAATAATGAAAACAAATGATTCAAGAGTAAATGACTTTTTTCTCAAAAAAAATCTTTGTAAAATCAGCCCTAAGTAGGAAAATTCTGAAAAAATAATAGGGAAAAAATACTGATTAAAGGTGTTATGGAAACATCAGATGACATTATTGAGGGATCAGTGCAATATTATAACTTGTGCAAGTATATTTCATTTGTTGGCTGCACAAATGTGTAGTTGCTTTCCTTGCCTTTAACTTATCGAGTATTGCCATCTGATTACACTGTTATTTTTTTTAAAAAAAATATTAAAAACTCAATTTTGAATTAATGCTTTGTCGTTGATAGACTTGGAATTAAGGATATACTCCAACACACACACACACATTCTTAAAAGACAAGAAAGATCTTACACATACTTATACAACTCATACATCTAATCTTGCTCAAATGGCCACCCTTTAAAGTAGTAGAAACTGTCTTAGTTCCGCAACATATGGGGACTCATGATCTTTCACAATGTTGACCAAGATTTCCAAATGAAAATCATAAGGAAACCTCGGTTAACACTGTTGAAGTTAATTTTTTCCGCAACATTGCAGAACTTTTAAGGGTCCACTACCTTTAAGTAGCCAATTAGTAACCATATACAAAATTCACAGTAAATACAAATTTACCGATAACCCATTTTCCACACGATTTAGTAGGATTTTATAATGTGCTATCAAATACTCGCAAAATACTGCTTATAAGTATAAATACTGCTTATTAGTACTGCATAAGTGACCCCTCATGCTAAAAGGGGCCGTGTCTTTAAAGTTTTGACCCCAGTAAGACTGTCTGTCCAGACTGATCAGGGTCAAAACTTATAGCAAATTAATAATAAGAGCTTATCTGGAGCATAGCTGCTACATATGTGACCGGTCATGCAAAAAAGGACAATATGGGAAAAGCGTAGTGTCAACCCTAGTCTCAGATTGGGGAGACCTCATACAAAATTTTCTGAATCTAGAAGATCAGTTTTAATTCCTATGTAATTATTTCTGAAATCCGCCTACTGGTTGACCTATCTTTGATCCAATCCTCTTTCCAAATATTTATTTTAAGGACTTCTCAAATTGTCCTATTTTACATGATGGCACACATATACTCTCTCACTGTAACTTACTGTATGTAGGCCATAAATTAGCCTGTGTCTTTTTGGGGTCGTCTGTCTGCTCTTTTCATGGCGAGAATATTTCACTGGATTTCAAACTAACCTGGCCCACAAAATCTCTTTAAATAGAAGATGTGCTATCTAGAATAAATTTTCAAACAGTCAAAAGATCTACGTCAGCAGTAAAGGTCAATTATTGAAATTTTACTAATCCAAAGCCAATGTCCTATATTGAAGTTTATTTCAAGAATATTTGACCCAATAATTTTTGTATTATAGGAGATCAAGGTCAAGTTAATTGTCAAAATTTTGCAGGCTTGACAGCTGTTGTCTTTGGATAACCATCTAATTATACTAGAGGTCACAAATCGAGGGTTCAGTGGAAGACTGTACTAAGTATATATTCAGTGTATTTTCACTAAGTACAGTCTTGCGCTTAAACCTCGAAATAAGAGTTTCACTGAGTTGCCAAAATGTTCCTTGTATAGTGGTGAATCACTGTTTTCACAAATAGAAAAGTACTTATCATGCAAAGAAGCCTGTATTGACCTGATATCACCAGCCTGATAACATGAAAATTCTCCCAACCTCAACCAGATAATACTGATTTTTAAAGACACTAAAATTATGATCTCTATATCATGGGGTCAGTGCAACACTATTGTAAGTGCCTATATATTAATAGGCACTTACATTAGTGATGGGCTGACCCCTCAATATCAAATATCACAATTTACTTTCCACTTGAGTATTGTCACATGAAGATAAATTTGTCCTAAAATGGTCCAAAATATTTTTCCAAGAGTCCTCCTGGGCCTCTGCATGCTCAACTGTTGAACCTCCCCATAATGTTAGCAGTTCACCTGAAAAAAGACATGAAAAGGGTTGAGCTTATAGTGTCACTCTTAAATACTCAATCCTGTGTTTTCACGTCCCCAAGAGAGAGGCAGTGCTTAAACAGACTACTATTAATTTCTACAGCTAAGAGAAATGGGGCTGGCTATTAAGTGTTTAGCCCATAAACATAACCCCGGCTACATTTGGGCTGGAACCAGAGATAATTAGATCACAGATTGAATGCATTTACCACTAGGCCAGCGAGGCTTGGATTTGAACCCAGCACCCTTTGACTGAGAGTCCTTCCACTCAACTACATATAAGAACTCTGAAGATTTGCAAGCAAAATGAACCCACCGTGTAGACCAGTGGTATGTTTAGGAAACTTAAAGTTAACGACTGATATAACACTTCAATAGATATGTGTCTTGGACAAGATACAATAAATAGCTTTAATTTATTAAAGATGATTCAGAGAAGTGGAATTTGATATTGTAAAGCTACTTGTAGGTGGATTTAACACTCATTTGACAGCATAGTTAGCCTACCTTCGATACCATCATGACCTTTTCACATTTCTATAGGTTGTTTTGCAGTAGAAAGAGTAAGGTGACTCTATAGAAAGTTTTCTTTAGGATAATACAATCTACAGTTTTTTGCTTTCATGGGTTTGGTAACAAATCATTTTGACATTTGTGACCTGTCACACAAAAAGGGACCATCTGGGAAGTGTGTAATGTGTCGACCCTGATCAGACTGCGCAATCTGCGCAGACTGACCAGGATTGAAACTTTCCAAAAATTACACATTTTCTGAATGTAGAATGATAATGCTTCTTTCCTTTGTGATTATTTTCACAATACACCTTATGGTTGACCTTTCCTGGATCTGATCCTATTTCCAAATATTTATTTAACCCTTTCCTGTTTTACAAAATTTTGGACCTGTCCAAATTAAAAGGTTTTGCTGACGAAAATTTAAAGTGGATTTAATTTGAAAAATAACCATTCAGTAGGGTAGAAATAGTGTGGAAAAAGAAGAAATTGCTTGTCAGAAGCAATTTCTTCATTTTTCACAATTTTTCTCAATCATAAAATCACAGGCACATAAAAAGCTTGGATTAAACAGCAAAGTTCCCAGGTGGTCCCTTTTCATGTGGTGGGTCACATTTATGAAGGACAGGTAACTTACCTTCTACACCATCATAACCTTTTATATTTCTAAAAGTTGTTCTGCAATGGGGTGAGTATGGGGGCTCTATAAGATGTCCAGCCTTAGGATAATACAATAATCTACAGTTGTGCTTCCTATGGGTGGGGTAACAATCATGAAGACTTTGTAAGTGGGCAGGATCTAAAGCTTGATCATCCCCTCCTACTATCAACATTGCTTTCACATCTTTTTCCCAGATCTGAAGAATTTAAAAGAAAAAAAGTTTCAACCGTGCATTCACATACCATTATGCTTTTTGATATGCCTGAAGACTAAAGTTCTTGAAAATATTGTTGAAGAAGAAGGAATTGCTAGTTACTAAAACATTCATAAGATAATCAAGAAATGCCAGAATTTTACACAATCAAAAAGATAAGAGTGTGTAATTGAAAAACAATTAATTTAAGATAATAGTAGTGAGACAAGAAGGTCACTGATGTAAATATATAATACATACTTCGTGTTTTGTATGAAAAATGTATACACATATATTTATCTTATAACCTCTATTTGCCTTGTTTTCATAGATGTTTCTAACAGAAAGGCAAGTTTCCAAAAATAACAGCATTATGTCATTGTTCTAAAAATATCCGTGTTATATCATAAAAATATTACATGGGATGTTTTAAGGTGGAAGAGGACAATAGCGTTTTTCGAGATAAGTGCACATATATTGGTATCAATGGAAACATTGTGTTAGCGTTATCTCAACGATGTATGTTTTTTTACGTTCAATTTAGAATTTACATTACCATGACGTTGTTAAAATGACAGTTTTGCGCGTTTTTCACAAATGACCCTTCGCGTTCTTAACCGCTTACCCTGACCGTATTTTAGGCCATTCAATTCAATGAAATACACCAAAATGAAGTTGAATGAATTGGAATTATTAGTGTGTAAGTAGAAGATTGTTAAATTTAAAGATAGATACACGAGATTGAATTCAAGTTAAATTTTCAATTTTTGGCGGCCCCAAAAATAGCTTTAAACTTATTTTTTACAAAATTGACCCGATGAAATTTTTTTGAAATTTAATATATTTTTGTTCTGCTTTCTTTTCATATGCTCGCCTCTTTTTGTGAGGTTTTACCGTACGGAACTTCTAAAATTGGGGATCAAAGTTTATTACCCTAACGTCGA
This sequence comes from Fragum whitleyi, assembly GCA_948146395.1. NCBI lineage: Eukaryota > Metazoa > Mollusca > Bivalvia > Cardiida > Cardiidae > Fragum > Fragum whitleyi. Next base: position 31,506,591 of record OX411544.1, read on the forward strand.
AAGTTGGAAAAAGACAAACGCAATACGTCGAAAAATTCGCTAAATTCTTTTGACAGACTTCACAAAAAGTATTTATTTGATTTCTGTGTATAGAAAAATCAAATGTGAAAAAGATGTTACGTTTTTCATGAATATACATAGAGGTTTACCCATTTTATCTGAAATCTTATTACTGCACCCTCAAATATTCTTTGAACGTGCTAATTAATAGTAATGTCATAAGGTCGAGCTTGGGAAATAAACTTACAAAAGTCAATTTGCATTTATAGCGACGTCGACATAAAACTTATTGAAGTCACTGATAGGCAACACTTGTGTTAGCTGAATTCACATGTACCGCAAAGTTCTCGGTGTATCGGAATACAATTTTGAGGGCCCTTTCTTCAAAGACTTTTGAACACGTCTGTGAATTTTTATCTTTTTATTCCAATAGATTGCAAAAGAATTCAAATAAACATAGGAAAATATTAGGTGTAATTAAAACGTCAAAGTCATAGTTTTAACGTCAAAATGACAAACTTTAAATCCAGATTATAAAAAAATCAGTACGGTGAAAGCTTTTCAAACTTTTCCTGTTTATCAAACTAGAATTGTAGAAAATAGTATTAAAAATTGAACAAATTTCATCAAGCCAATTTTATAAAATTTTGTTAAAAGTGACATTTTTGGAACAGTAAACAAGGTGCCAAATTGTCACAAGATACGCCTGTCACACTGTCTTAGTATTAACTGGGGGTTTGAATAGAACTGAGGTTATTTTGAATGCATATTTTTTTGTCATGTTTTGTGTAGAGAGACAGGGGACAAAGGTAAGAGGTATATATAGTATTTTTCAAAGCCACTCACAGAAAACAAAATTTCAGATTGGTATAAAATGAAAGAAATTGCAGACAATTTTGACAAGAATCTAGTATGAAAAACAACAATGGGCAATAACTAAAAAAAATAGGCCAGGTAGAATTATGGTTCTTGTACACTGCACTCCCCCTTGATGACATCTGTACACCAATGAAGTTTCATGATCCTAGCAATTATACTTTTACAGATATACTCCGGACAAGATTCTAGTCTGAAAAACAACAAAGAGCAATAACTCAAAAAATAGGTCAGGTGGAGTTATGTTTCTTGTGCACTGCACTCCCCCTTGGTGAGATCTATACACCCATGATGTTTCATGATCCTAGCTATTATACTTTTAGAGATATACTCCGGACAAGATTCTAGTATGAAAAACAACAAAGGGCAATAACTCAAAAAATAGGCCAGGTAGAGTTATGGTTCTTGTGCACTGCACTCCCCTTTGGTGAGATCTATACACCCATGAAGTTTCATGATCCTAGCTATTATACTTTTAGAGATAAACTCCAGACAAGATTCAAGTCTGAAAAACAACAATGGGCAATAACTAAAAAAATTGGCCAGGTAGAGTTATGTTTCTTGTGCACTGCACTCCCCCTTGGTGAGATCTATACACCCATGATGTTTCATGATCCTAGCTATTATACTTTTAGAGATATACTCCGGACAAGATTCAAGTCTGAAAAACAACAAAGGGCAATAACTCAAAAAATAGGCCAGGTAGAGTTATGGTTCTTGTGTACTGCACTCCCCCTTGGTGAGATCTATACACCCATGAAGTTTCATGATCCTAGCTATTATACTTTAAGAGATACACTCCAGACAAGATTCAAGTCTGAAAAACAACAAAGGGCAATAATTGAAAAAATAGGCCAGGTAGAGTTATGGTTCTTATGCACTGCACTCCCCCTTGGTGAGATCTATACACCCATGATGTTTCATGATCCTAGCTATTATACTTTTACAGATATACTACGGACATGATTCAAGTATGAAAAACAACAAAGGGCAATAACTGAAAAAATAGGCCAGGTAGAGTTATGGTTCTTGTGCACTGCACTCCGTAATGATGAGAAGAATACAATTGCCAAGTTTAAAGTCCATTGGACTTCAAGTGACAGAGTTATGCTCCGGACAAAGAAGTGGATGCCGCCGGACGCCCAGACGCCATGGATGATCCCATAATACGTCCCATCTTTGACGGGTGTATAATAATGCGAATATTGATTTCAAGAAACTCATTTGTCTTTGTTTTTAGTTACAAAAGTTTTAATATAACATTTGCGCTTTGACCATTCAGTTAGCTTCATTTTGGTATAATTTTCGGAACAAAAACGTCTTAAATTAAATCACACAGCGCATTTAAATGGGGCTAGGGTAGTTTGTAAAAAGCACGCCAAATCGTCATTATGACGTCATGGTAACGTTATTTCAAAATTAAAAATGAAAAAATATACGCCGTTGAGATCACACTTACTCGGAGTTTATATATATATACCAAAATTTAATCACTTATCTCAAAAAACGCTATTGTCCTCTTCCACCTTAACACAGATATTTGTATAGTTATAGGATAAAGTTTGATTTAAAATATCCTAAAACTTGTTAATATGTGATTTAAACAATTGAAAGTGGTGCAATGATGCTAATTTTTTCAACAAGAAGCTTTTGTATAATTAGAGTACAAAAGTCACAAAACATGTATATGCTGTGCCAGGAATTTTACGTGAAAGCCTTTTTCCATGATGCAGCACACAATCTAATTAAACTTACTTTTAAACTTTAAACTTACTTACAGGGATGTAATTTTCCTTATCAGACAGTAAAAAATGTCTGTAGATGTTACCTTCCTCTGTTTCTACAATTTTGTCCATATCTAGCCTGAAACAAGAAAGTTGCATTTATTCCCCTTGCTAGTATAGGTTCAATAGCTCTTTTGATGGTAAATATTTGTGCCAATTTCAAGCAAATGCATTCAGTAGAAGTAGAGAAATCACATAATGTCAAAGCTTACTCACAACAATGACAAAAATGACATCGCTAACCACAACAACACCAAGGCTATAGCAATACCTTGTATTTCTCTAAAAACAGCCAAGATAAAAAGGTTCAATACATAGGCACAAAACACAGACTCAACTTTGCTTCACAATGATTGTTGAAAGCGGAGTTAAACCCAATTCAATCAATCAAACCATTTTGCTCTACTGGCTTCAAGATCTCCAAATTCAAAAACAGACTGAAATTGATAAAAGACGAAATGTTAAGAACATCAGGAAACAGACCAAATGAATGAGTTTTTGGAGTGAGTTTTGAATGATTTTAAAGGGAGGTAAAACATAATTGGTAATTTTGTCCATTTGGATGAAATTATTGATGATTTATTACCTCCCTTTAAAAGATCAGCCTTTCTTTCCTTTATGTACATATTTTCGGGCTGGTCAGACACTTTAAAATCTAAATATGATAATAAAATTGTGCAATGGTTAAATTGAATTGAATGACATGTTGATTGTTATGAACAATTTGGAATCGTTTTCTAGCAAATTTGGAGCGTTATTGAGCGCTTTGAATGAAGAACAGAGAGGGTGCTATTGAATGGTTTTGACAGGAGTGAATGTAAATTTCATGATGAAATTAGCTGTATATACAGTTTGAACCTGAGATTTCCAACAATTTCAAATATACACAAAGCAAAAACTCTGACCAGCCTGTGCATCCGCACAGTCTGACCAGAGTCTTCACTATGCACTTAGTAGATAGATAAGGTCTCAAAGTATCTGTTAACAATCAGGCAACTTAATATTTACATTTTTGAGCTACCTGGGCCTCTCAATGTTTACTCATCATGAACATTTGAAATTGTTGGAAATTTCATGCACAGGCTCATTTTTGAACCAGTCAAAGAACAAAATACAGTATTTTCACAGTAAAGGTCACCTCAGGAAAATACATCATAATTGGATGTTGACCTAGGGGTAAGGACAGTGGCTTTGAGATTAGAAAGTTCTGAGATCAAACTCCAGCCAGAAAACAAAAGGAATTTTCAAAGATATTAAAGAATTTAACCCCATAATGCTTCCCTCCACCAAGTTGTTAACCCTTTCCTGTCCAATCCCTGGGTTTTAGTCCCTAAGATTTTGTAATTGAGAAAATATTGTAGAAAAAAAGGAAATTGTTTGTGACAAACAATTTCTTCTTTTTCTACAAAATTTTCTATCCTACTGAATGGTTATTTTTCAAATTAAATCCACTCTAAATTTTCGTCTGCGAAACCTTTGAATTTGGACAGGTTCAAAATTTTGTTAAACAGGAAAGGGTTAAATCAAAGGGTCAGTACAAGTCTAGTGTAAGTACCTATATATTTTTTTGCGCAGACCCCTAAAAATAGGCAATTTTGACAGTGCTAAGTTTAAGGTAACTGCAAACACATAGAGGGTCAATTTAGGTCCAAATTCAAAATTGTCTGCAAATTTTGTCTAAAAGAATCAAATAGAACTTTGAAATACCCGCTTTCATATCGTGAGTTTGGCACAAGACTGTAGTAAGTGTATATACAATGTATATACACTTACTACAGTCTTGCACCAAACCCTCGATATGTCGGTCATTAAAAGGGATTTGATCACGTAGAAATGACGTCATCAAGGGGCTGTCCCCTTTTTAGGGACCAATTTCAGTAAAAGTCCATTTTTTCCAGATATGATTAACAGATTTTTATCCCGAAAACACCATTAGCTTCGTAAAAGGATGCTTGATGTTCTGTTTTGAATGATATGAATAATTGTAAGAAATACTATAATGTGTAACATATTAACCCTTGTCATGCTGAACCCAGAATATTCCTGCTTTGGCAGGAGATATAGACAAACATCAGCCTGCACATTTGTGCAGTCTGATGTAAGTCTTCACCACCTGTTTTTTACATTCAAAACAGAATTGTCAAAAGATTTAGTTTTTCAAATAAAAATTGACCTACAAATGGTACTTTCAGTGCTTTTTGCCCTTTGATTTTGATGACATTTTTAGCCAAAATTTATTCAGCATGACAAGGGTTAAATGTAATGTAACTTCGAAATTTTGTCCGGTGACCTATGCTGACATTTAGATATGTTGCTGCCAATCCATTCCACTGAAGATTTTTGAAATAAATACCATGTGTCTTTGGGCTAGATTTTTTGTAAAATTCAATTCCGCGAATATATCACAAATCAAAGGATATTTCAATGTCATGTCAAATGTTCACAAAAGCTGTCTTTTTAAACAGATAAAAAAAATAAGTGATTTTTACGTTTTTTCAAAAAAATGATATTCAGATTTAATTCTTCTGAAGCCTATATTTTACCATAAACCTTTATTTCAAATATTTAAGAATACATTATTGCACGGAAATTGGAGTAAAATAAGCATAGTAACAATGGTTTTGGTTAGATTTCGATTTCGACGAAAAATGTTGCATAAACTTCACAAAATCGAATTTGATGAAAATTTAACCCGAAGACACGAAATTTTTATTTGATAAATGTGAAGCATATTTATTTTGCTACAAAATAACAAAAAATCAGCATTAGTCACAGGAGAACATTTTTAGAAATGTCTATTTATCGACAAAAAATGAAATAAAAAATGGAACGTCAAATCTTAAAAAATAACAAAATAGATAGCATTTCAACCCTGTTTTTCTGTTAAAATGTGCACAGAATTTAAACGACTACCTCTTGCGTTCTTGGACTTTCTTAATGAAACTTTTTTCGTAAAAATCAGCCGATTAATTAAGAAAATATTTGTAAATACTGATTTTGGCAGGTCAAAAAGGGGTTGACCCCTTATTGAAGTCACAACGTCAAATGAAAGAGCTTTAAATCCTTTTTTATTGTGTATTAGCTTATGCACTTCAAAGATAAATCTCAGAAATTATTGTGAAATTTTAAGAAAGTCGATAATTTGACAATGTTTTCTGTCTGCAGTTACCTTAACTGCTGTGGCAGTTAAAAACTCCATGACTGCCAATCTGCATGTCTGTGTTCTGGGATTAAAGCGTAAAATAGTGGACAATAAAACCAAACCTTATTTTTTCCACTTACTCGCCTCCTTCTCCGATAAAAGATCCCTGGTACAACATTGGCCCTCCAGAAAAAAATCCAGCACCATTTATGGAGACTACAGCTTTCACCTGCAAAATGGGCTGAATGGATTATTTGTCCGTTAAAGACACAACATTAGATAAGGTCAAGAGTTTGTCAAGGGGTCAGTGCCAACAATAGCCCCTTGACCACAATATCTCACGCCAGTTGATCCAATTCAAACTAGTCAGACATTTAATCAAGACAACCACTCTGACAAATTTTCAAGTTGATTAGGCAAAAAATGCAGCCTGTAGAGTGCATTCAAGATTTTTACTATATTTCTCCCTATGAACTAGTTCTTGACCTCACTTGACCCAATTTTAAACTTATTTGGGATTTCAAAAAAACAATCATTCTGACCAATTTTCAGGTTGATGGGGCAAAAATTGTGTCCTTTAGACCTCATACAAGGTATTCTTAAGATTTGGCCCCTTGACCAAAATATCTCACACCAGTTGATCCAAATTCAAATTCGTCAGATATTTAATCAAGACAACCATTCTGACGAATTTTCAAATTGATCAGGCAAAAGATGCAGCTTTTAGAGTGCATACAAGTTTTTTTTTATATTTCTCTCTTTGACCTAGGTTTTGACGCAAGCTGACCCAATTTTAATCTCATAGGATTTTATCAAGACAATCATTCTGACCAGTTTTCAGGTTGATTGGGCAAAAAAAGTCTTTAAGAAAGCAAAAAAGGTATTTTCCACTGGCCACTGGACTAGTTTTTGACCCCAGTTGATCCAAATTCAAACTCATCAGAGATTTTATCAAGACAAACATTTTGACAAATTTTCGAGTTGATCAGGCAAAAAATGCGGCCTCTAGAGTGCAAACAAGCCTTACAAGGTATATGTATTTGACCCTGTGACCTAGTTTTTGACCCAAGTGTACCCAATTTCAAAACAGGTCAGAAATTTTATCAAGACACCCGTTCTGACTAGTTTTCAAATTGATCAAGACAAAAAATGTGGCCAATAGAGTGCATTCAAGGTTTTTCTTAGATTTGAACCTGTGACCTAGTCTTTGACCCTAGTTGACCCCTTTTTAAATCATCTGAGATTTCTTCAAGACAAGCATTCTGACCAATTTTCAGGTTGATTGTGCAAAAAATGTGGCCTCTAGAGTGCTTACAAGGTAAATTGTGACAACACATGAAGCATGACACATGATGTACAATGGACATCCACCTAACCACAAAATCTCAATTTTAGCACTTTACACTCAGGTTAGCTTAAAAACAATAAAATATGAGCCTATGCCTGACATTTAGTACAATTTGGCAAGTGCTTGAGGCAAAACTATTGAGCATTCTCTGGTCTCCATTTTGTGGATGCACTGGCTAGCCAGAGAATAACCTTAGTGCGCATGTGAAATTGTGGGAAATGCCATGCACAGACTCATATAATAGAATTGCAATTTGTTAGATATTCAATGCTTCAGAATCCCGTTGCTAAATAAAAGCTCTATGTTTTGTATTTATCTTATAACCATACAAATATCCGTGTAATAACATCCGTATGTATTTTTTTTATATCACATAGTTATTTTTAGAACAATGATATAATACGGTTATTTTTAGAAACTTACATTTCAGTTAAAAAAACATTGATAAAAATAATACAAATAGAGGTTATAAGATAAACATAATACGTACTAAGTGTATTGTATGAAATAATATCAAACTTGGTTGTGGGAATTGATCATTGTCTCGGCAGAGCCTCGACAATGATCAATTCTCCCAACCTCGTTAGATATTTTTTTCTCATACAAAACACTAAGTACATACTATACATATCTCCTGTGAGCTTTTATAAAGAGATATACAGGATCTTACTAGTGGACTGTAGTATGAAGCATGTAGGGCTATTTCTCCACCTTTTGATACACCCATCATACCAATAGAGCCTGATATCACTTCTGGTCTATCTGATAACCACTGGATAGCCTCCTGAAATAAAATAGATATTTGACTTATCACCAGGGAGTCATCTTGGATTTATGTAAAATAAATATTTGAAATAGAGATATGGTCCAGTATCAGACAACCAGAGGTCATATTTCCTCCATAAGTTCTTACGTAGAAGCCAGAACGATCATTCTAGGTTCAGAAAAACAGCAAAGTTCGAAAAATTTGTCTCTAGATGGTCTGCGCAGTCCGACTGGGGTAGACACTTTACGCACAGTCCAGATGGTCCCTTTTCCCTTTACAGGTCACATTTATTTAAACTGGCTGAACAAGAGTTTCCCCTCTTAACACTTTCCTGTTTTACAAAATTTTGGACCTTTCCAAATTGAAAGGTTTTGCAGTCAAAAATCTAAGTAATAGTTAAACGCTAATAATTGAAAATTAAACGATTTAAACAGCCGAAAGGAGGGAGCGTAGCGACCGACTGAGGCTGTTTAAACCGTTTAATTTTCAATTATTAGCGTTTAACTGACTTAGTCTTTTTCCCGGGCTTAATATAATTGACAACATATCGCACGATTTACACGGAATAAGCCGGTTATATTTATTACAAATGAACGCCCCTCTTTCCAAATACGGTGTTGTTGAAATATGCACGTAAAAAACGAGGCTTTTTTAAAGAGCCATTACCGATAATAAAAAATGCAGTACTGTTTGTTTTTATTGACCTAACAATAACCTCCGCTATATATGAATGAAAATATGATATGTGTCCACTCTGTTTTACAAGTACTTTCGCAAGAATAAACAGTTTACGGTATCATATGTAATAAATAGATTGTATATTGATAAAATGTGCCAGTAATTGTTAATCAACTAATTTGTATACAAGGACAAATGAACATAACCTTTCAAAACAACAACTCAATTTTTGTTAATGCCAGAGATATTCTTAGTAACGTTGGTAAACTAATCTGTTTAGCCATAAACAAATGAAACGATAAAAAGTTTCTTGCTACATACAAGCAAATAAGTACATAAATGCTCAGTAAGCGAACGAACTATGGGTAGGTGCACCAGCCATTGCGATATAACTGCAATAAGGTTGAAATTGGGATTTAACCATATGCAAACAATTGGACACCCCATGTCACGTCCAACCAGGTCAAAATCAGAGTAGAATATTGGGAATGACACATGTGCACGTGTAGGCACGAATTTCTCCTTTACTTTTCACGTGCTCGTTGCATATTCATGAGAGGGTAGAGTTTAATATGTACGCATGCGTGGAATAACAAATAAACCTTGACGTTTAAATGAAATAATAGTCAAAATAAACCTCAGCTGGTTAGATTATGGAAAATAAACCCTCAATTTTTTTAAAAATCCAGCATTCTGATTGGATGATAAAGTAGGACAAAGACTAAAGTGGATTTAATTTGAAAAATGAACATTATGTAGGGTAGAAAATAGTGTTGAAAAAGAAGAAATTGCTTGTCAAACTTAGTCTTTACCCCAAAAATGGTCATTTAGGTTATGCTCTTTTTTCATAGATATGTCAACCTTAAGAGGTCAAAAAATGTACAGTAAAACGTGTTAAGGCCACCACTTACGAGACCGCCAAATAGCGGTTTAAGAAAATGGTTGCTTAGAAAAATGTTTTGCTTACAAATTAGACTTTTTCTTTTATGATAGAATATGTATTCAATCAGTGCAAGTTTCTCAATAATCCTATGTTGTTAAAACACAAAAGCCTGTGCGTGACATTTCCAACAATTTGAAATGTTCGTACAGTGCTAAGACTGAATAGCATAGAGCGCCACATACTGTAAATATAAAGCTACCTGATGGTCTACAGACATTTTGAGACCTTATCTATCTACTAAAAACATAGTGAAGACTCTAGTCAGACTGTGCGGATGCACAGGCTGGCCAGAGTCTTTGCTTTGCGCGTATTTGAAATTGTTGGAAATCTCACCCACAGGCTCACAAAAGAGTCATCTCATTGAGACAATTGTAATGAGTTTTAACATCATAGGATCTATTTATGTTTAGTTTCATACCAATAATATTTACCTTTTAAAATACTTGATATAAAGAAGTGGAATCTGAACACAGTCGCTTAATTGAAATTGTTGCTTAATTGAAATGGTTGCTTAATAGAGTTGGCCTCTTGAGCAAGATGGGCTGTATTATTTAACTTTGCCTACTTCAAAAGCGAAATTCATGTAAATCTTACCAGAAAATATTCCAGTTCCACATCTGACAATAACTTTGGTAAATCTTCATAGTAAAAATAAGGAAGAGCGAGTGCTGCAAACCCTCTAGACGCCAGTAAGGCTGCTCTAAACTCAACCAGGGAGCCCACAGCTCCAAACATGTCTATGACACCAAGGAATGGACCAGGACCTAAAATTAGTTTTGGGCAATCTGTTTCAAATCATCATCGATCATCAGTTTTTAGTCAGAAAAGCAAAATCAACTAACTATTGATACATTTTGTACTACAATTGGTTTATTTGAAATCAATACAATTCTCAATGAATGTACACTATGGTATAATGAGGTCAGTGGCATTTCCATTTTTCTTTTAGCTTATCTGGAATGGATCTACATTTAACCATTGATACTTAAGTTATAGTCCATTCTCTGGGTTGGTTAAAAATTAGGAGTCGTAAAGATTACCATTTTTACTAATCAAGTACTCAGTCACCTTTCCGACCGAGTACTCGAATACTCGGATGGAACTGATGAGTTTTTAATATTGACTTCAAGCATATTGATATACGGTATTTGCAGCATACAATTTAGTTGAAATGATAGTTGAGATTACATTTGGTCGTTAAACAGTTCAAGGAAACTGAACATTGTTTAAAACTTACTACGAGATTGTGTTGTCTTGGCTTTAATTGTCCTTTAGATGGTTGGCAGGCAACCAGGTATTGCAAACATTACCATATAATTGCAATCAAATAAAATAAAGAATTCTGATTGGTTTAAATCGCATCACCTGGGGAAATCCATTGCACTTTATTTCTGTTTAAAATGCAATAGGTCTTTCGGGAAACCCCCGAAATTCGGTCTGCAAGTCCTGTGTTGTAAGAACTCGAATTAATTTAGTTTCCGATCATCAACCCAATATTGCTATTCAATCTATTATAAATTAATATATTTTCGAAAGAATATAAGATTACAACCATGTAGTTCTGATTCTGGGCCGACCTAAACTTAGAAAACAGCGAGTCGACGAAGACCTTTAAGCAACCCTCTCAACTTAGACCGACCACATTGTTTTCATTTAAGAATACAGACTAACTTGGCAGAAACAAGCTTTTTTGTCATAAGTACCTCTATGAATTTTAATGTTGTCTTTTATTTGTGTATCACTTGTTTTACTATATGACATTCGACTTTGATAGCGAGATAAACAATACATGATCTAAAAATAGATTGTGTAATTTATACGCACAGAAAGTAGACTTGAAGCTTTAATGTTTGGCTGAGTATATCAATAGTTTCTTCGATCTAAATGATTGCAATTATAAGGGACGAGTGTCTTTTTCACTGCGTTTAGCACATGGCTTAATCATAACGCCCTATGGGCGTTATTTGCCATGTGCTGAGGCAATTGCACTTTATACCCCAATTAACGCAGTGAAAAAGACACTCATCCCTATATACATTCCTCCAGTATTGAAAATAAAAGAAAGATACTTTGAGGAAATATTAAAAAGAAATTTTGGAAACGATTTTTTCTATTTTTCTCATGATTTTCTTTTCTTTTCAATCAATTGATTAGTGAAATTATTAATCGGTACTAAGATATTTGATTGAGTACTAAATTAATGGAGTAATTGTTAACATCCCTATTAAAAATGAATTATTTTTCTCAGGAAAAGGGTGTTACCAGAGAATTAGAAGTAAGCAAGAGACATTGATCTTCCAAAATATTGAATGGTTGCACATTTTATTTGTTACAAACTGATTAATCGGTTATGACATTTCTGAATTGATTATATACATCTGAAGTCAAAACCAACTGATTATTGATTATATCAATCAATCTGTCCATCACTACCTAAAATAGGTAAATAACCTGGAGGATTTGCATTAACCTTTTTTCTCCTGTTTATGATATATATAAGACTAATGCCAGACTGGCTGAAATGTTAACCCTTTCCTGTTTTACAAAATTTTGGACCTGTCAAAATTCAAAGGTTTTGCAGACGAAAATTTAAAGTGGATTTAATTTGAAAAATAACCATTCACTGGGGTAGAAAATAGCGTGGTAAAAAAGAAATTGCTTGTCAGAAGCAATTTCTTCTTTTTTCACAATGTTTTCTCAATCATAAAATCACAGGCACGTAAAAAGCAGGGATTAAACAGCAAAGGGTTAAAAAAAAATGCTATTTCTTTGAGCAAAAATTACATTCAGCACTAGCCAACAAGTTCATTTTTCAAAGAAACTTGTCCATGGACGAGACAGTAAATACCCATGTCTTATCTTGGAATAGAACAAATAGCACTCAAAGATAAATCATTTCCCATATTTGTATCAAAGGGTGGAAAATACTGTTTTTAATAAAGAAAATGCATGCTGGTTTCCAGCATTTTCTTCATTACAAAAAAATTTTAATCTAAACTTTTCAGTTGACTTTCTATTGAGGACAAATTTATTTATTTATCCCGAACAGTAGAAAAAATTCTCTCTTTTTTTTAAACTGGTCAAACTTAAAGCCACAGTCTGCGTTTAGAGGGAAAAAATCGCTCTTTCATGAATATTCTTTGAATGGTTTTTCTTGATTTGGTCTTATGAAAGATGAGTTACATAAAATCAATAAACAAACAGCTTTTTTTCGTGAAACGTATGATCTTACGTACAAAGTAAATATGTAAATGAGATTTTGGTCACATGAAATACGCCAAAGTGCACGAGTGGTATAGGAGCAGTATTCAAATTGGAGTCTAAAATTTTGCGGGTCATAAATATTCATCAAGTTGGGCCTGTATTTAGATTATTGCGCCATCATCATTTGAACTACCAAATATTGGAATCACAGATTCAAGCTTATCTTTGAGAATAAAAGTCGAGTTTTTGTGTACATAGTTGTCTAAGATCATTGTTATGCATTTCGGAAATGTTCACAAACACAGACGGAGGCTTTAAAGAATTTGTATCAGACAATTCAAAATAAATGACATGTTATGACTGATTTTTTTTTTTTTTTTCAAAATGATAGGGAAAATAAATCTATCTTTAATCAGCAAAAATTGCCAGTTGTAGGCATGTTCTCCTTTTCCCACATTGCTTATCAAAATTCTTCAGAGCAAAATCTAGGAATGTGTATAAAGTATACCTGGAGGTAAAAAGAGAGCTCCCCTCAAGCGTCCACTTCTCACATTCTCCTTCCTGACACCTTTACCCATGTACCATCGTCTAAACTGTAAACTAGCTAGAACCTGGGGTGTGTCTGTATACAGTTGTTTAAACGAGATATGACTATCACAGACTCGAAGATGTACATATAAAGGTGTCGAAGCATCAGATTTAATGAGTCTTGTACCAAACTTCTCCCCCGGGGCAGCCTTCATGCTCCAGAATAAACCCATTGCGGATACTCCTGACAATAACAAAGTTTTGACACTCAAATTCTAATTCTTCAATATAATAATAATGATTTGAAGGCTCAGTACACAAACACAAACTGCCTAATAGATATACAAGACTATAAAAATATCCATCGAATTGTGGGAGACAATTGTCAGAAAGGGTATTTGCTGCTGCTGCCAGGGATCAAACCCAGTACTTGATGACTAGGAATTTGACTTTGCTATGAAGCAGCTGATGATTTTACTCTTGTCATGCTGAATAAAAACCTTGGTAAATTTCAATAAAATCAAAGCACTAAGAGCAATGAATTCTTTCATTGTAGGTCAGTTTTTCTATAAAATGTAATTTTCAAACTATTCTTGATTAAAATGAACATTCGGGTGGTATAGACTAAGATCAGACTGCACATATGTGTAGCCTGATCTTTGTCTAAGATCAGAGTGCACATATGTGTAGCCTGATCTTTGTCTATACAAGTCATGAGCTTATTAATCAATATAATCAATAATAAGTTGGTATGGGCTCCCAATGACAACAATGGGTTAAGAAATCTCATAATTAATTAATTGGTTATCAATGTATAAATTGCAGCCATTTAATATTTTGAGAGAATAATGTCACTTACCGATCGTCCTATTTTTTCCTCCAATGAAAGGCCGCTATTTCGTTTGAAATTCAAAAAATATATCCCATAACCTGGCGATCTGCTCGAATAAGTGAGCTACGTGACTTTAGTTCATAAAGGGCGGGGACTACATTCAAAACTAGACAGTGACGTCATAATCTGTCTGATAAAATGTCCCGAAAGACCCTTAACTTGTAAAAGCGTATTCATTAAAAAAAAGTTTTATGAATTTTCTTTTTAATTATGCTTATACACAATTAATTACTCTCTTTAAAAGGAGAAAATTCTTGAATATTTTTTTTCTGTATGTTAATCAAAAGAAAATTTAGCTGATAAATCAATGATTCTGATAATAGATATTAATCTACATGGTATACAGCAGTAAGAATGAGATCGATGAGTTTGCTCGAATCAAGCCTTTCCGTTCTCCATTTTTTTCACATCGACATAGAAAGAAAAGACAACAGGGTTGACACGATATAAAATCTCACTGTCTTTTTAAAATGAATACTCTGAATCTTTTGAACGACATTTTAATTTAGTAGTTCTCAAGGTCTCAATCTTAACAAAATGCAATTAAATGTTCCTATGAGAGGTACATGTATGCATAAAAATTGTAGAAAAAAAATTAAATTGCCTAGATCTAAATCAAGGATTCTAGAGATACAAATATTTGCAGAAAGAGTGATTCGAAGCATGTTAGGCCTTTGATAGCCAATATCGAAAGCCAACGTGGTCCGTTTAACAGTGACGTATCGGTTGGGAACCCAAACTTGATAATTACAGCTTTTCAATACACTATGAATGTTTTCTAGTTACGTCTTGATGAAAAAACAATCAGTTGTATCTCTTAGGCTAGAGCAACTAACAACAAATTCCTGGTATTTCCCCAATCAGTACTACCATTCATTTCATAGCCTCCAGCTGCTTTCCCACATAGTCTACAATTAGTTTAAACATATTTTATCACCATCTTTTTTCCCCATTACATTTACATGACATATAATATATATGAATACAAAAAATAGCAAAGGGGTTTGGCCACAAGTTCTCACAACTTAGTGTTTGGCCATCCCCCTAGTCTATGATTATCGATCCATTGGTGGGAGACAAATAGTCGGAAAGGCTGTGTGCCGCCGTCGGGGATGTAACTCGGGACCTTTTGAATGATAGTCCAACTCGCTACCTCTGGGTGGCTGAATATGCGATACAAAATCCCAAAATGGAGACACAATGTCCACAAAAAAATAACTAAAAAGAATACAAAACCCACTTGTAGCAACCACGAGGTTTTGTTTCCCGAACGTTCTAAACTGATTGTGTCTCGCCAAATGACAAAATAATTACATAAACCCGATCGAAATTAAACTGCTCCTCCCACTTTTTGTTTACCTCGATATGATTGAAGAATGTATGACGCAACAAAATGACTGACATCATTGATTGACGCGCAGCTCATTTGACCTGGCATTATTTGATGAAAAAATAAGTCGATCGGTAAAACAGTTATAGTTCATATTCTGACAATTTACGCGTATAACCTTGCGCTCCGCTAACGCCCCGCTTAGGTTATATCGCGTAAATTGTCAGAAATGAACTATAACTATTACTTATTTAGTCTAGGTTACTTCTTATTTTCTGGTAAAATCCTTTTTAACTCGAGAAAAATAACTTATTTCTAACCAACCCTGGTAATAGACCTACACTGAACCATCGGTGGTTCAAAAAATTGGAAAGCTAGAGTTATGATTCTCCACAATGTGTTCTTAAAGTGTATAATGTTTGAAGTTGCTAGTATGATTTACAAGATATGCTGAAGACATAAGTGTGAAGAACAGACGGCCAGATGGATGGAATCAAGCAAACCTATAGCCCCCCAACGGGTAGCTGTTGCAACTCGCCAACAGCTACCGGTTGGTGGACTATAGGTTTGCATGATTTACCAGGGAGCCTTATCAGTTTGGAGTCAGACCCTGGATAGAGCTTACTCTTATACCTGTATAAGTTCCTGACAAGGACTCATGTCGAGTCAAGTCTACAACACCGTCCTCATTAGCAAGAAAACAAGCACAGGATCCAAACTTCAAAGTCTTCTCTTCGGTGATGGCATGTACTGTCACGGCCTGGCGACTTGATAAGCCTCGGATTACAATCTGGATCTTGTCATCAACTAAGGGATCTTCATCACTTACTTCAACAGTAACTGGCATTTTGACACTGTTATCTACGGTGTATAGAAGATTGAACAGTATACTCCTGGTATTGAGTACTGCTCTGTTAATTTTGACGAACAAAGTCAGAGACTATACAATGAAGCATGTAAACAATTGATAAGAACAGGATATAGATTACTCTTATTTGCTTCAATGCTTTTGGATGGATAATCGAGAAATAATGGTTTATTGTAATTTATAACCAGTATATTCTCTCGCCAAATCAGTGAAAATATATTGCATATTATTCTATGTTTTTTTTAAGTTCAACCTATTTAAAATTATCTATACGGAACCCAGTAAATCATGTCATCATGAACGTTGCCTATTTATCACATGCAAAATGACGCATTTCCATAAAATTTGTCCCAAAATGTTCCCATTTTTTTCATGTTTGCATTAAAGAAATAGAATAATAATATAATAAAATAATTTTGTGAATAAGATTGATCATCCTTTGATTTGGTGAACAAAAAAGCTATGCAGAGATCTATGCATTTTTTAAAACAAGATTCGTAAGATTCTCATTAAGATAAAGCCTATGGAAGAGCAAGATTTTTTTATACCACATAATAAGAAACTTAAGAATTCTAAATGAGGAAACAAAGCTCGCTTGTTATTTGCTTAACTGAGTTGTATTGATTATTCTGAATTTTTCTCTCAAGTTATCAAAATCGTTTATTATGATATTTAAAAATTGTAATTAGAAGAGGTGTGTTTCTTAGGATTGAGAAAAGATTTCCTTTGATTTTTAATTGGGATATCTCGCACTGCAAAGTAGAATTTCAAATAATTTGCACTAGATATCCCAATTAGAAATCTTACTAAAAATCTTAATCTAAAAAATGCACCTCAGGAGTTCTATCTTGCTCTAAGGAATGTACCTTTCACATGGTTTTGTTAGAGCAGGATTCTAAAGATTTTCAATAAGATTTTAAGAAAAATGCACTCAGAAGTGCAATATTTTTAAGCCAAATCTTAAGAAATCAAAATTAGGAAACAAAGCTTGCAAGAGGTGTGTTCATTAGAGCCAGATGAAAAAATCCCCCTAAATAAGGTTTGTTGACGTCATAATGAACTATATTGGATTACTAGAGTGAAAATGTTTGATGTCATCATGGCTAGGGCTAACTTGTTTTAAGCCAATGCAAAACCACCTATATTTCCTCAGTGAGATATCTTAGGATTCTTAAAGAGCAGCTTAAAAATCTTGCTCTTCCGAACCATTAAACTTAATAACCTTGATAAGAATCTTAAGAATCTCGCTCTAGCGAACGCACCTGTGGCTTTGGCTAAAACGAGTTGTCTTGACAACGCCGAATGGTTTCATTCAAATTTTCGAAAATAGGGCTTTAAGACATCTTTAAAATCTTATTCGAGAGGATTTTTCTCCCCGCTCTATCGAACGCACCTCAGGACAGAATAGTATTTCAACGTAAAGACTAAAGAAGCTTTACCTACCTAAAGCGTTACGATGGAATTTAGGTGTTCCATTTTTGACTAAACCTACATGACAGCATCTTACCGCTTCTTTGTTCAAAATCAACCGAGCAGTTCTAAATATCCGGAGAATACCGTACATTCGTAAGGACTATCAGTTAACCTGTGTTTAATTTCAATTTTCTTTAACCTTTATCACCACTCGCCCTACTTTCGTTTTATGTAGTAAATGGCCGCCTCGCAAACAAGGGAGGTTACTGGGTTTTAAATATAAGAATTCGTCTGCAGGGCCGACGATCAAAGTGCTGTAAGCACTGAAATTCGGAGGAACTGAATGATTGAACTGGTTATTGTTGATTCAGGAGTCTGAACAACCTACAACATTGGTCAAGCAAGTGGCAACTGATGTTCAATCAAGACAAATGCAAACATCTTCAAATTGGCAAAAGTAATAAAAGTAAATACCAGCTATTTGGAAAAGAAATAACTCAAGACTCAACAGAAAAAGACCTAGGTATCCAAATTGACAGTAAATTAAGCTTCAAAGAACAAATAAATATGAAAGTTAAAACAGCCAACAAAACTCTAGGCCCCATTAAAAGATCATTTAATCACATGGATAAAGATATGTTTCTAACTCTATACAAAAGTCTTGTACGCCCACATCTAGAATATGGGTCCAGTGTATGGTCAGTAACTTACAAAAAAGAGCAAATCAAGGTTGAAAATGTCCAAAGGCGAGCTACCAAAATTCTTCGCTGTCTAAAGAATAAAACATACAATCAAAGATTACTCCACCTCGGACTGCCATCACTGGAATATAGGAGGAAAGGGTCAGATCTTATCCAAACAATTAAAATAATGAAGGACAAGGACAGAGTCGACAGATCAAAGCTGTTTCCTACCGCCATCCAATCAAATTCACAAACAACCAGAGGACATACAATGAAAATATTCAAAAGATCCTGTAAAACAAATGTAAGAAAATTTAGCTTCACTCAAAGACGGTCGTAAACGACTGGAACAGACTGCCCGATAACGTTGTAAATAATACCAGTGTAAATAGTTTTAAGAGCTCTTTAAGTAATCATTGGAAAAACAACCCAGTTAAGTTTTTGCCCAGTTGTTTCAGGCCGGAAGCGGACAACAACGGACATAACTACGAAGAAACGGAACAAAGAGGCTCAAGCCTAAGAATGGTTTCTACACGCAGGTAAGGAGTCTATATTAACCCACAAAACCCACACAAAAAACATCCAAAATATAGGATCTAGTCAAACCATATATTCCTTAAAAATGCGGAAAATCGTTCATTCATTAGACCAGGATGTCATCAAAAATACTTCAACATCTAACTGTCAAATATAAGCATTGGCATTGTTCCAATCCATAGTTTAAAGTTTGAATATACAGGCAAATAGGCCTACAACTCCGTTCTTTTTGAATGCGGATATTTGAAAATAACAAGTGTCCTGACAGCTAATTCGCAACTTTTAAAAAATGTAAGGTATTCTGAATTGTAAGTCTCTGTACAGTGATTTCTGATGCCGCATTTATTTTGAAATAATGATAATAAAAATATATATATCTATAAAAATGTTGCTTTTTTAAAAAGCACGTCCACGTCAGCATGCTCATTACATGTTTTTGAAATGTTAACAACGTCGCGGTCTAATGGTTAAATTGCATCTTGAAAAGTTGTAGTTACAAGTTTGTAGAAATTTATATGTAGATAGGGGCCTAAATCACAGGCATACAGAGACTAATACACAGAGATAATACTACAGAGAAAGGAGAGACGCACTTTAATTATACAATCTGTAAATTGTTAGATCTAGAATGGTACAGATTGACTCCCAAATGAAAATATCAGAATCAAATTGGTGCATCATATTTTCTTCTTGTCATATCATATTGTCTATCTAATACCATGCATACTTTTCTTTTTTTCAGAATTTTTGATTGTAAAATATTGATTTTGTCCAGCCTATCATACCTTCTTGTGGCTGTATTAAACGGAACAGCAAGTTGTCTATCCAAAAAAGTTCTGATTTGCATAGGGGCCACGTCAAAAGTATATGGTTTTAAGTGATTCGTTTTAGTATGAAATCGAATATTTTTATAAGATTGATTTTATCGAAAATTTTCACTTCATATGATCATGTATAAAATCTGAGTGTATATTCTCTTTACCAAAACAAGTTTGACCTGATTATTGAAATTTGTTTTCATCTATTCTGAAATGAACCCCATATTCCCTTATTTAGACCAATCAAAAGGCATCATTTTACGAAGATGTTGGGATTTTCACGAGGAAAACTAGATGAGCAGGCGAGCAATAACGATACTAATCACGCGATATTTAAGTTCAATATGAAATGACCTTCGATATGCTGAATTAGTATGTCCAAATAAGGAATAATGGGCTTTTCTTCTGTGAAATGTTTAGTATAAAACCACATGTTTTTTTACTTCATGTTTACATTTTATTACTACTTAAAAAGCCTTCATCAGTTCATCACCCATCGTGTTTAAGAGCGGAAAATGCGAAAAATTTTAAATTAACATTAGCTAGATAGACAAGATCATTATTTTGAAGTCATTTCATTTTCAAAGATAAATTTTGGAATAGTATTGAGCTGAAATTAATATTTTAACACATACAAATCCTTCAATCAAACGCAATTTTATGTAATTGAGAAAAAGGTCGGTCAATATACAAGTCAAACGGACTATAATAGTGTGTATAAGGGATCCTCATCATTGAGTAGGTGATATGTATCAACCCAAGGACAGCAAAATAACATGTTATAATTAACTCCAAATTAAGAATTAGATATAGACTGCAGAATTCTCTGTTTTGAATTTGTGACAGAAAAAAGTGACACACTGAAATTAAGATGCATGAAATAAACAAAGATCTTATATTTATGAGTAAACATGTATTTTTCTCAAATATATGCATGTGAGATAGGTCATGAGCGATTGGTCATGAAATAAATTTGTGAACAGTCAAGCGAAAAGGGACCATCTGGATAGTGCGTAAAGTGTCGACCCTAGTCAGACTGCGCGGTTCAATCTACCTTCCAGAGAAAGAATTTTCGAAATGCGACCTCTGGTTGACCAATGCTGAACCAAATATCTTTTTCATATTCATTTTACAGAGTTCCAGGATGGTCCCTTTTGTGTGACAGGTCACATTTATATAATTCATCCCTCAGTCCATCTCTGTAGCTTTTTCCCTCATAGGTGCAAAGCACGAATTTAAAGCTGTAAATATTTTGTTGTTAGGCTAAATGAATAAACTGTTCAAGCCATTATGGAATGAAATGAAAATAAATCGTGAATAAATATTTTTTAGAGAAAATCGGAAGCTCAAATAATGCCAGTAATGTTCGGAACAAACTGTTTACAAAATAGATTTGAGTTGGGATAAAGACAGTTTTTGCAAATTGATTAGTTGCCATCCGGTCAGAACCGCCCTATTTGTGCTCCAGCCATTAAAAAGAAGCGAATGCACTTGCAAAGAGGGGTATAATTTGCAACTCGTTTGCACCGTTTTGTCATCCTAAACATAGGGCTGCGTTATCTTCTAAAAATAATTCTTGTGTCTACAGAAAGATCAGCGCTCAGTTATAGAACAGATAATTTTCTTCAAATTTGACCCATTATTATATGGCAAAATTTCAGTAGATTCTAGCAGAGGATAATGTCAAGAAAAGTAACCAATCATTTTTTTTTTTGTATTTTTTAAAAGAAAACACCAGGAGCAATGAAGAATATCTTGTAGTTAAAAATAAATCATCGTCCACAATTTAATAAAAGCTTAATGTTTTGATACCCCCCCCCCCCCCTCCCCACACACCTACAAAGAAGAATGATATATTGGTCGATCTGTCTGTTTGTCCGCCCTTCAATTGGCAGACCGTTTTTCATTCATTTCTGGATTCTGACTCAAGTGCGAATTTACATTGAATCATAAAATTATAAATAACTATTTCCCATGCCCCTAATGAGAAAATACCCAATTATTTTTGGGCCATGAAGATCATAAGTCAAGGTCACATTGTAGATCTATTTACTCTGAAAAAAACTTTCTGGGCTGTGAGAAAGCACTGTTGTCTGTTTTACTAAACTTCTTACGAAAAGTTTAATCGTAGGTCAAAATTACAAATTGTACCAGGTGTTGTCATTCATTGTTCGATTCTGCCTTGCAAAATCTCACTTGAATCGTCCTTAGAAGACGATTCTAATAAGATGATGCATGGCAGAATTCCATATTTAGTTACTACTGTAGAAGCAACTTTAATTTTTGACAAACGCAGAAAGTGATCGTAAAATGTTTAGCAAAACAAGCCCCTGGTGGGGATATTAGTCTGCTTTGCTAAAGATCTAATCTTCTTCAGGCCAAAAGTGGGAGTCACGGTGTGGGAATGGGTGAGGAGCTATTTACAACGACTTTTGTAGATCTATGGTTATTAATCGGTTACTTAAAAAGGGGGTCATTTCATCATGAGATCCCGGGCTGACACACAACACTGTAACGAACTGTCGTTTAGACTGTCATAAAAGCCTCATCCATGAGTCGAAAGTAGTACCAGTCTAATTGTCGTTCGGATGAGATGTTAAGCCGAGGTCCCTTGAGACGGTGCTAAAGAACCATGGCGGATTTCAGCAGTAGTTTCATCATGTATCCTTGCACTATCGCCCGTAACAACTAACCGTCTTCTGGGGGCGTCGGTCATATAGGCAAATGCCACAGTAGCGACGATAAATAAACGGAAATAAACAATAATGAGACCTTGTTGTTACATTTTCAGTTTGAGTAAGATTTCTTATGGGAGGGGGGGGGGGATAATTATCCTTTATACACAAACAACCAAAGTCTTAACGTTATTTTTATATGCCGATATATATTTCAATGAATGAACTGAGTTAAAAGGTGACAGTTCTTAATTTGGTGGTGAGAGGAGTAAAAACTTTAAAAATCTAACGCAAGTGGACCTATGAAATATCGTATCCATGGTTTGAAAAAAACCTGAACATAGATACGAACATTTGGTGGCCCACTGATGGTTTTTTAGGCCAGAGTCTACAGATCTATACATTTTTGAGGTTTACTTGTTTTAATGACTTTTTGGGTGTGAAGGAAATTAATGTAAAGACACGGTTCGCTCCGTGCATAAAATTTTAGGGTAATATTCGACGAGTCAATGTTCCTTGAAGTGTTGACCCGTAAAGTTTAGACTACGATGTGAGTGTAAAACACGTCAAAGCATAATTACATCCGGCACTGCAATCAGGGTGACATAACAATGCAAACTTTAATTTACGTTAATACACTTACATGTTATTCTGCTTATCAGGCAATCATTTTCAGGGCTTAATTATAATAATCCCCTAAAAATCAAAGAAATTCAATTGAAATTGTATGCAAATAGATTCTAAAAAAGACTGACTGATATCATGTTATGCTATCAGACAGGTGATATCATGTCAATACAGGCTTCATTGCCTGATGAATACCCGTTCCGATTTGTAGAGTTCACAGGCCGATTTAAGGTTCATGTAAAGTGTTTGAGACCCAATTCTTAGGGCACTTCATTTGCCAAGAAAAAGCAGTATGTCCAGGTATATTATATATCAAATTGAAGCTAGTTATGAGCACTAACAATTAAGCAACGTAAGCTTGTCATAGCTATAGCGGTATAGCCAAAACATTGTGGAAAAGGGTCATTTTGTACAGAACAAGCAACTGCATGACCGTTGGAAAAAAATGGCTCATATTTTAACAAAGTACAGTCTAAAGCACTACCCAGGTACTACAACAAACGTTGGTATAAAACTCGGACCCAAAACGCAGTTATGCAAGCAATTTATTTTGACTTATTTTATAAACACATATGCCATATATGTCATTCTAAATTTGTAAACGTGTAGAGAAATGAAGGGTATGGTGTGTTATCACAACATAAATGGGCATTAATAGTTTATATACCTGTAAGGTTCTTTAGCAATATATCACTTTCTATTTAACAAAATGATAATATGTAGTAAATTATTTTAGATCATTGAATTCAAAGAACAACAACTTTGAACATATCGCAGAAAATATCGCACAAAATTATGGTGTGATGTTGCACCATACCTAAGATCTATTTCAAAAACAGGCCAAACCGGTTTGACATGTATGTTAACAAAATAAATGGAAATTGATTGTTTCAAAAAGGCCTTTTGAGAATGAGTTTTAAATCTAAGGTTGTAGTAGTACCTAGTAGGAACGTTTGTCTACATTCTGCTTAAATTTAGGCAAGTTTTATCCAGTCATAATGAAGTTGTTGGTTCTGAGCAAATTATCCCTTTTCCATAATTGTTTGGCTATTCTGTTATAAGATGGAGTCTCTTATGTTGTGCAACTGCTTGTGCTCATCTACGGCTTCAATTTGATATATTGTTTAGCTTGGCAAACTATTTTTTTGTAAATAAAAGCAGCATTAAATTTGGTTCATAAACTCTTTACATGAACCTTAACTGATAGCCCACTATCTGATACTCAAGTAGCGATAGAAATAGGGACAATAACCCAGTCTGTAGGACAGTGTTCATTGCTACCGTAATAGTCCGTGGGCCAGGAGGGGTCACCGTGCACCCCCCTAAGGGCTCTCCGAGAGTGGTATGGAAATGTTCATAGGACCTCCCTGAGTGAGAATCACGATGTTAACATGTAGTAATTTGGGTCCCGACTGCCATTCCGAGTGGTTTTCTAGATGGCAGCCAAGAATAAATTCATTTTACCTTTGATACACTATGGAGGAATTTTGTTCATTTTAAATATTTTTTGAGAGTCTAAAACATGTATATTTTGCGTTTTGGTAAAACCCTTAATTACTTAAAATGATTTTAAAGTGTCCAACTTACGAAATGGAAAATGGCAGCCAGTTCTAGATAAGATTTTTGCTATTTTTTCGATGAATGCAATGAGATAAAAGTGTTCACCATGCACTACACTATAGATCATACTGCAAAGTGCTATGATATTGTTGATATGACCTTCCCGAGTTCAAATCAAGTTGTTAACAGTCGATATTTTGGGGTCCTGGCTGCCTTTCTCCGTGTTTTTCTAAATGGTAGCCACTAAAATACAAATTAACCAGGAGGCTTTTTATAGGCACCCTTTGATTTTGAATCATATTTAAAGACCAAAACATGTATATTTTGCGTTCTTGAGACGATACCTATTAGTTAAAGATAATTTGGATATCCAAACATCCTTTATGAGAGATGGCAGCCAGTTTAAGATAGAAATTTTGCTAGTTACTGTTGCATTCCACGAAAGATGAAGGGTCACCATGTTCTTTGCAAAAAAATTCCATCTGATTATGCCATGAAATTATTGATGCAACATACCCAAGGTTGAATCAAGTTGTTTATAGTCGATATTTTAGGTCCCGACAACCTTTTCGGGTGTCTACATGGCAGCCAATGCAATTATAAGTTAATATATTGGAACAACTTGTATTCGAGCAATCTTTATACTTTTTATCTTTAAGGGCCAAAAACAAATTTATTTGGTGTTCTAGCTACAACCTGATAAAAACTAAATTCTATTTGAAGATCAAACATCCTGTATGGTAGATGGCAGCTAATCTTGAATATGAAATTTGCCAATTTTTGCTGCAGAGCATTAGACAAGAGGAGACAAACCATCCAAAATACCCTTTATGAGAGTGCAAACGAATATTTCACCGACCTCACTGAGTGAGAATAAAAAATCTTTTAATCGATATTTTTTTTTGTCCCGACCGCCTTTACGGGCATTTTCTAGATGGTAGCCAAGAGGATGATTGAATTACATTAGAATCCCAATGCAAACATTGCTTCACATTTTAACTCATTTTTAGGATCAGACACCTATATTTAGCGTTTAAACTACCGTTCTATCAATTAATGTCGAAATTGAAATCCCAAAAATACTGAATTCTAAACATGAATTTCATTCGAGTGGGGGTGTCTGAAAAAGATTTATCAAATAATTGTTCACAAAATATATATAAAATCATGTATACATATTAACATTCGGTATCTTTGGTTTCACCGTCTAATAAACGTTTTCAAACTGAAGGGTAAACATATTTGATCTTTTGAAATTGTCCTCTTGGTTATCTAGGGATAATTTGATGTTCCCGTAATTCTTCTCAAAGCGAGATGGCAGCCATATATTTATACGAATATGCCATATTTATTTAGTTCGATATAGGAATACTTTAAAATTCGACCAACAATGTCCGCAGAATTAAATAAATGTAAAAGAATCCGAAACAAATCCACCAATTGTGCTTATTTCAATATCTTAAGTTTGCTGAAGTCTGTTTTATTCATATTTCTCTTGAAGGGCTCAGCAGTGCTAATCCCTACGTAGCTGATATATTTAGAAATTCATATTGACAATTTGTTTAGGACGTTTTATCTAGCATTAATTTAATTAATTTTTTTAAAAAAAAATCTTGGCCGTCATTTGACCATATGGAAGTTTTCCTATATCGACTTTTCCAAAACATGTCTTTATTATTGTATGGAAATGTAAATCTGGATTTATCTGTTTTAAATTAAAAACATGCGTCCCGTTTGACAAAATAAATGCCTTACTAAAACATTCTTAGAACGAATGAATACTTTTTTGTAACTCAGCATTATATATGGACAAACGTTTAATGTATGCTCATATTCATATCATGAAGTATACTTCGAAAGTGTCATCAAAACCAACCTTAATGACAGTGACTATATAGCATGAAAAATTATGTGCTATGATTGTCCTATGATAAGGGACATTATGTGAAAATTCTTACAAATCCATCAATAGTTTGATGAAATCCACGCATTGATGTAGAGGGAGTAACATTTACAAGATAATTAATGATTATGCAGCTTTTTCGTGATTTGGAATGATGTCATCCATCCAACGGAGTTGATAAGCACACATAGTCACATGATGAGGAACATTCTGTGAAAGTTTCACGCAAAAACCATCATTAAATGCAAGACAAATGTGTGGACAGGAAGCTTTACACCAAGCCCCCCCCCCCCCTTTTCCGTTACTCGGCATTATATCAGCAATCGTCAACAAAATGAGTTTTGTTATATTCTGTGAAAGTTTCATGAAAGTATGTCTATGAATGAAGTAAATGTTTTGAGATAAAAAAAACATTGTTTACTTGACACTAAGTCGAGTCAAAACCATTCTTTATCATTTACTCAGCGTTCCATTCATGGCACTTTTGAAGCACTAACTCAAAATGCCCCAAAATCATTAGTAAACATTGAATCGACCAATTTTAACCACTCCGAAATCATTCAAAATTTTTCAATCATTCAATAATTCCATTAGCTTGGGTGGATTTGGAATCTTATGATTGGTCCTGAAGACTAATATATCTTCTAATAGAACAATACGTCATTATATTGTATAATTATGCTCAAGTTCGATAAAAAAAGAGAAAACATTCAAATCATTCAAAAGTCGCTTATGTTACTAACACTTGTCAATCCACGATGTCCTTAATCGAAACAAGAAATGAACTAACATACGTATAAACCCACAGACTGACAGATGGAGAAAATGATACCAATATGCATCCATCTTCGACAGAAACATGTACACATAAAGATGAAATTAGAAATTAGGTGAATTCAAATTATGACCTGACTGCCATCTCATATTTCAGATTTTATTTTATCACATATTTTCTCGGGTACAATTTAAAACTACCCTAATCCGTCAGGTGAAACGAAAGAAACAGAATATTGATATAAGGGATATATGGTGAACAACTTGATACAACCCCCCTTCGGCAGGAGTGACATGCCCACCCCACTAGTTTCAGAGACTATTACAGTTAAGTAAGCAAAATTACGTGTCTAAAGTTGGCTGCCATCTTAATTTCAGTATGTTTGGTGTTTAGATTAGACACTAAATTGAACAAATAATAAAGGCTGCGCTGAAATTGGGTGATTTGGTCCTGAAAAAGGATAAAAGATAGACCAATGTTAGCAAAGAGATTCTTATGTAATCTATACTTTTTCTTGGCTGCCATCTAAAAAACATCGGAAAGGCAGTCGGGATACCAAAAACATCTTTTGATATTTTTTTGCTTCTCACTGAGTAATATCGGTTAAACTTTTTCTTTGTCCTATCAGAGATGACCTTTATGATGATGATGGAATGAAAAAAAAAAAAAAAACCGGGCAAATTTCATATTCAAAACTGGCTGCCATCTACCATTCAGCATGTTTGATCTTCAAAAAGATATTAGCTATTTCAGCATGTAGCAAGAACACTAAATATTTATTTTTTGTCATTATAGATAATAAAAAAACATAGGTTGCTCATATACAAGTTGTTCCAATTTGTTTACTTGTAATTACATTGGCTGCTATCTAGAAAAACATCCCAAAAAGGCAGTTGGGACTCAAAACATCTTCTGTAAAAACTTGATTCAACCTTTGGAATGTTGAGTAACAATTTTGTGGTACAATCAGAGAGGATTGATCGGCAAAGTACATAGTCACCCCTAATATTTCACAGATTGCAGCAAAAATAACAAAATTCCTATCTTAAACTGGCTGCCATCCCAAATAGAGGATGTTTGGATATCCAATTTAACATTACCTAATAGATATTGTGACAAGAACGTAATAAATACACTTTTTGGTCCTTAAATATGGTTTTAAATCAAGTGATATCCGTAAAGTGTATCATGGTTAATTTGTATTTTTAGTGGCTACCATTTAGAAAAACACGGAGAAAGGCAGCCAGGACCCCAAAATATCGACTGTTAACAACTTGATTTGAACTCGGGAAGGTCATATCAACAATATCATAGCACTTTGCAGTATGATCCATAGTGTAGTGCATGGTGAACACTTTTATCTCATTGCATTCATCGAAAAAATAGCAAAAATCTTATCTAGAACTGGCTGCCATTTTCCATTTCGTAAGTTGGACACTTTAAAATCATTTTAAGTAATTAAGGGTTTTACCAGAACGCAAAATATACATGTTTTAGACTCTCAAAAAATATTTAAAATGAACAAAATCCCTCCATAGTGTATCAAAGGTAAAATGAATTTATTCTTGGCTGCCATCTAGAAAACTACTCGGAATGGCAGTCGGGACCCAAATTTCCACCTGTTAACATCGTGATTCTCACCCAGGGAGGTCCTATGAACATTTCCATACCACTCTCGGAGAGCCCTTAGGGGGGTGCACGGTGACCCTTCCTGGCCCACGGACTATAAAGATCTATTTGAATTTTCGGCTTGGTTTCCATCCAATGAACGGATAATCATAAAACTCTGTTGGAAAGCAGCTAGATACTAGGGAATGATGTTATCGTAATAATGAGGCGAGATATCAGAAACCCATTGTTAGGTTCTCCAGCCGCCGCGATATGACTAAAATATTGTTAAAAGTGGCATTATACTCCATTCAAACAATAAAAACAAATCGAATTTTCGAATGCAGCAAGTATAGTAATTATCTGCATATCCAAGGGCGTAACTCCAATTACGCAATTTACGCAAGTGCGTAAAAGAAATAATCATCTGTTGAAAAACATCGTAGATAAATGATGTTTTGTTTATTCACCAACGCTGAAATCATAAAAAAAGGAATGGAAGGAGGGCATTCATCTTTAATCACAGTCCATATATCGCCTTTTCATATATATTTTTGGTCGTTACCTTCTGAGTACGTATATAAATTTCAAAGTCGTAGATTAGACTGGTCCCACTGTCGTCTATCATAAAAGCCGACAGGTAGTCACCAAAGTACTGTCACACGGTATTGGCTTTTTAATATTTGATGACGTACGCGCACCTAGCACTTCTGATTGGCTAATGAATTGTTTGTAAACAACAAGTCAGGAGGGGGCGCCATTTTGCCTTTCGCGTAAGTTTGTTTTTTAAGGTTATGTCCGTAAAGAAAGTATACAATCATAGATAATCTATATCACCCTAGAGTTTTTTCGTCAGTATGTAATTTTTCGACAAATAGATAAATGAATAAACGCCATTATCGCTTTAACTTTGTAACGGACCGGAGCCTCGTTTTCATTTTTATAGACTAGAAAATTTGAAGGGATAGGTTTCTAGACTATGGACGAAGAAATCAGTGTATATCCTGTCGGCTTCATACATGAGTCGACAGTAGAACCAGTCTAAGTCGTAGATACGCCCATGATATCGATTTCTTACGGATTTTACACAGACTTGACATAACATATCACATTTTCAAGAGGGCCGACATGGGTCCTGTTTGCCTTATTAAACTCAGTTTTTTGGAATGTAGAATAAAAAGATTTGAATAAAAGATGTCAAATCGGACGAAATAGCTGATAAAATCGACAACTTCAAATGGATATTGTCAATGATTTTGACATGGTAAGGCGAAAGCTGAGTAACAGGTATAGCCAAATTGACCTTTTATCACTCACAAGGGCTCAAGCATTTTTACATGTACATGTAGTATTAAAACAACAAATGTGTGACAACAGTAACATTTATTCTACGATCAAAATCTGATTCAACATATGTCAAATACACCGTGATTTTGTGAGCCCTACATCATGTCAAAACAGAACTTGAACAATTTTAAGGAATGGGTGAAATAGTACTTGTCATTTGAAATGTGGACACAGTATTAAAAGTATGCATTTCGGTTGATAAATCAACGCAATCATCCTTGTACATGAGAAAGGTATGAACGATTGCAATCATGATGTTATTAAAAGATTTTTATTCACAAAATGGAAAGCAGACATTACAACAATTTCTTTAATGCTTTTCGTTAGTTTATCGAGAAATAACTGTAGATTATCACTTGATAAACTCACCGCAAAAGCAGTGAAATTATCAAAAACTTATACCCTGCTTTTGTGCATTTCATCCTATTTGACGTCATCTATGCGGGGCAAAATAAGTGACGTCACAATGAGCGTTGCATAGCAATCACGCGCAAAATGACGCGCTATACGAAAATATGTCCTAGAAAAATTCACATTTTGTCTCATTTTTGCATTAAAGAAATAGAATAATCGTTTGTTTTTCGAGTAAGATTGATTAATATTTCATTTCGTGAACATCAAAAGCTATATTTTCACTCGTGGCTCTGCCACTCGTGAAAATAAAGCTTTTGTTGTTCACTCAATGAAATATAAATCGATCTAACACTGAAACAAACGATTATCCTCTATATTTTTTGCTATTGAAATATTTCTACATCTCATTAACAACGTTGAACTCTTACAAAATGGCTTCTATTGTTGGTGTACGTAAAATACGTACTTAGTGTTTTGTATGAAAAAATATCTAACGAATTAGGGGGAATCGATAATTGTCGAGGCTCTGTCGAGAGTCAATTCTCACAACCAAGTTAGATATTTTTTCTTACAAAATGGCTTCTATTGTTGGTGTATGTAAAATACGTACTAAGTGTTTCGTACGAAATAAAAAATCTAACGAGGTTGGGGGAATCGATAAATGTCGAGGCTCTGCGAGATATTTTTCATACAATACACTGAATACATATTATATTTATCTTATAACATCTATTTGTCTTGTTTTCGTCGATGTTTCTAACAGAAATGCAAGTTTCTAAAAAAAAACCGCATTATGGCATTGTTCTAAAAATTATCTATGTGAAATGAGAAAAATATCATATTAGATGTTGTCACACAGATATTTGTATAGTTATAAGATAAATGATCATGTGCAACAATTTCCAGCAACCCATTCTAAAATGTGAAGGTTGTTTTTAAAATTCATGGAAAAATAAAACTAACTACCTTATCAAACTGTCTCAATATGCGAACTTTGACTAGGTTTTTAATCTCATTCCTCCATGATTAGAAAAAAAAAACTATCTCGATATTTTAAAAATGTAATGTTATCAGGCCAAATTGTATATTCGTACAGTGGTGTATAAATAGCTACTTATTTCATTTGCTTTAATTTAGATATGAAATCAATTTTTAGCCAATCAGTGAATGATGAGTAAGTAGCTATACAACCTGTATAAGTACACTTATCAGCCTGTGCGGATGCATATGCGGATCTGGGGTCCGTTTTCCTAAAAACTTCTTACGAAAAAGTTGTCTTAAGTCAAAATCACAAATCGCACTGGGTGCTATCATTCATTGTTAGATTCTACCTAGCAATATCTCATTGGAATCGTCTTCAAGACGATCCATTTAGATAATGCTTGGCAGAATTCCATATCTAGTTACCAATGTAGAAGCAACTTTAACTTTTGACTTGCGCAAAAACTTACTACGAAAAAGTAGTCATTAGTCAAAATCACAAATCGTACTGGGTGTTATCAACATTCATTGTTAGATTCTACCTAGCAATATCTCATCGGAATCGTCTTTAGAAGACGATTCCAATGAGATTATGCATGGCAGAATTTCATACTTGGAGTTACTTATGTAGAAGCAACTTTGATTTTTGACTTGCGCAAAAAAAATGATCATAAGATGTTTAGCAAAAACAGGCCCTTAAGTCTTTTTTAGCACATATGTTAACAATTGTTGGCTTCGTCACACGGGCTCAAATGTAAAAAAAAAAATACGATTGTTTTGACAGAACTGTAATAATATGATGATCTTAATGGTATTGCGCTAATTCCAACATGAAAACAAACATGAAAACAACCGTATTACTGTTAGCCCGACACTGTGTCTTCATTTGTTAGAAAATTACTTCTCAAAAATGAAAGTAATAATGATAATGATGATTGTTATGACAGAACATTTATAAATGATCTTTATGTTTCGATTTTTGACATGCGCGAAAATAAATGATCGTAGGATGTTTAGTAAACATGCCCCTGGGTCTCTTTTCTTTGAGCAAATTTGTTAACAAGAGTTGGCTTCGTCGCATAGGCTCACATGTAAATGAATTATGTATTGTTTAAACAGAACTGTAATAATAATGATGATCTTAATGTCATTGCGCTAATTCCAACATGAAAACAAACATGAAAGCAACTGTATTACTGTTAGCCCGTCACTGTTAAATGTCTTAATTTATAAGAAAATTACTTCACAAAAATGAAAGTAATAATAATGATCATTGTTATGACAGAACATTTAGAAGGATCTTAATGATTTCGAATGGCATAATCTATTTTCAACATGAAAACAAACATTAAAGCAACCAGATTACTTTCGTGGCAATTCAGTTACTTATGAAAATCACTTCACGATACTTATAATATTGATAATAATAATAACAACATTATCATCATTATTTTTATAATTACTAGTATCTTTTGATTGGCATAGTGTTTTTGAAACATGTAAACAAATATGAATATTGAAAACAACTATATTACTCTAAGCCCGCTTCTGTTACATGTCTTCATTTATACGAGGATCACTTCGTGACAATAATAAAAATAAAAATAAAATTGATAATAGAAATGGTTGTAATTATTATTATAAATTGATTGTAAAAACTGAATACGCAACTGAATTAGCCTAGTAAGTAAATGTATTAGTCTCCTTTTAAAATGTAGAATCACTATCATATTTCGCATTTTGTCAAGACCTTGCACATTGGGATTTTTAATATCACAAACATTTGAAATAACGCAGACAATACAAGAAATACAACAACAGAACTTATAAACACGAATGGTAGTAATGAGTTCGTACGATTTTTCATTTTAAACATGGTTGATAAACATGAAAACAATGGTGCACGTGTCTTTAAAATACAAATATATATAAGTCGAGAATCTGACGATTAACCGTCACATTCTATTTGTGACGATAATACGGCAGAATTTTCCATATATAAGAAGCAACAACAGAATTTTATCTGCTTTTAAGTGTTGATCAGGTATAGTTCCGCAAGAAAGAGTCAGGTTCTAGAAACCGTTATCTCCTTTCATTTTCAATGTAAAATTGATCTTTAATCACTCAGTTGAAATTGCTGGTCTATATTGATCAGCACTGTGTTCAGGATCACCAAACGGTGCAAACAGTTTATAATTATACCCCGCTTTGCACGCAAGCGCACGCGCAAAGCGGGGTGTAATTGGAAACCCGTTTGCACCGTTTTGTGATCAGAGATGGTGATTATGTCCAATAGGAGCAATGTTGTAATAATTTCAAGCGGAAGGAAATCTTAAATTTTTCAGAACCAGACGTAATATAAATGACTTAATCAATTGGCCAAACACCTATCGAAGAGGGCTAGAAATTGCTGTCAATTTTGATAACGATCTAATGCTGTTGATAAATTCTTTGTACCTTGCTTCTACAACATTATGTATTTCCCTTAACTAACATGTTTTTTGTCAAAAGCTAATCACTTTTTTATATAGGCCAAAGCGCCAAAAAGTTTCAAAAAAGCATATATTGTTCTGGTAATCCATAAGAAATCTATGAAAGCACAGCGTATGTCTTCAAAACGCTTTATATTTATGACACTGATGGTTAAAATGAATTTCAAATGATTTATTCGTTTTGATGATTTAAAACATGAAGCAAAAACATGAAATTGTACAAATTAGCATTCCTTTTGTTATTCCAACACGAACTCTAGAAAGCGGAAAAATGAATACTCCAAAATGAAATAGGCAAACTGCCTTAATATAGGATCTTCGGAACATAGCATTGTACAGTTATATATTTTCTGAATTGTTCACTCCCGCACCGGCTCAAAATTTTCACATATATTTCTATCGGATATAAACCCACTTAGGTATCTAAACTATGTTACACGAGTTCGCGAATAGTCAATTCTATCATTATTTCATTTTAAAAAAATCATTATTTTGTAGGATAATTAAAAATGGCAATAGTTTTAACTTTCCTCAAAACAAACAAAATAATTTCTGTGTGATAATTTAACCGAAATTGTTGTAACCATTTACCTGACAAAGCCTTGTCAAATTCATCAACATTATCTTCACTCTGCGGAAGGTTTAAGTCAAGCTGTCGTTGTTATCTATCTTCAGACGTAATATTTGTACGAAAGCTTTTCGATATTGTGGATTTTTCCAGGCATAGATAAATGGATTTACCATGGAATTTGCTATTCCCAGAAATACGCTGAAGTTGGCTATAATTGATTTAATCACTTCAACGTCGCTTTCATCATAGACAGACAGACTGATGGAGAAATAAGGTAACCAAGATATCTGAAAGAAGAGGATAACCAGACCGGTAGTGACGTAAGACCTGTTTTTGGTACCCGGCTGCTGACCGCCAACTTGGGCTTCCTCAGTTTGGATCTTCTTTGCGTGTCCGTATGCAATCATCAGTATTCTAGCGTAGACAAGGAACATCATGATCCCAAACACAACACCTACTATCGCGTTCATTCTCTTGAACTCCGGGCTGACGACCAACGCATAAGAACAGAAGCCAGCTTCGTCGAATCTGTTCAGGAACACATGTACGAGCATGCAGTAAGAAAAGTCGACGATCCAGATCATGGCTATCATAATGTAAGCTCTTTTCTCCGTCATTATTTGGTTGTACTTCAGTGGGTAAGATATAGCAACAAATCTGTCGAACACGGCGCAGGCGAGAGAAAATATCGACGCATTGCATACAAATACAATGGAGGAGAAACGCAGGAGACACACGTGCTTTATAAATCCCAGATATGGATGAAAGAAAAACATGATCTGCAATGGATGGCTCAATCCTGTAATTAAGTCCGCGATGGCCAAATTTGCTATAAAGAGACTCGTAATATCTCTGAGTACATTAAAGTTGTAAACTGCAATTAACACGAGTGAGTTTCCACACACAATAACAATCATGACAATGATCATAAAAGAAACTATGATTTTCCCTGATAATGTGAGTTCTGTGAACGGTTCTTCTGTAGTATTGGCAGGTACTGGAGTTGTTACATTGTACATGGTTTCGTTCATTGTCTCAATGATTTCAAGTGGAGCAGCCATGTCTACTCTATATTTCAATCTAGATTCAGTATAAACTATTGTTGTTTTTTTCTATATTTTTGCAGTTTTGATCACATTTATTAAAATATTTAAAATTCATATTGCTCCTTTATCACTAACAAATTCAAACATTTTCCCTCATCAACTTGGTACACAACGGACCGCTTTTGTTGAGCAGCTACTTATATCAGTAAACCTAGCCTTTAATTTCTATTCAGGCGGAAGATTCCAATAACTTATTCTGACAAATAGTATATTATATCTATATGTGCTCATTATTCCGTTCATTATTCGAGAAACAGTCAATCGTGCGCTAGCAAACATCCCATATTAAGCAAGTACAGTGATTGTCCAATGCTGAAATTAAATAGAAAAAAAATGTCACCGACCATTGGGCGGATAATCGTAGCCATATGTGGATTGATGGGAAAGGATGCAGTGGATGTAAAGGTGTGAGAAATACCAAGAATCGATGGCTGGGTTCTCCAGTCTCAGCGAAGAACAAAGACTCCCTACAAAACTAGATTTTTAGGTCGACAGTAATGTACTAACAAACAATTGCAAACTGAACGAAGATCCCTTTTTCTCAAATTTTAGTGTTGACCTTAGGTAATCGCTTTTTGATGGTTTATTAAGTGGTCCCTTTGATACACAAGTCCATGAGCAAGAAGGGGTCATCGTGCACCCATTTAGGGCACTCCGAGAGTATCATGCAAAAGATCATCTGATCTCCCTGTGTCAGTATATTCCGCGTCGTTTGCTAGATGGCTGCCAAGAATGAATTTAAAATTATTTTATGTGAGACAAATATGTGTCTATTTCGCGATTCGGTAAAAGCCTCAATCATGTAATATGTAATATATATATATATACATGTATAAATATATATAAATCGCGGGAGACCTATTGGATTAGGCGCCTTAACACGATCCAGCCCTTTGGATTAAACAAAAACGACATATAAACACCAAGGGCAAATTTGACCCGGATAATAAGCACTTGTCTGACCAGCAACTTTCGCCAGCTGTTCATATCAGGTCGTCCATTTGCATTTCCACTGTCAGTTCGCATTGAACCCCTGATGAAGAAACATTGAGTTTCGAAAGCGCTAGGGTTATTCATGCTTTTAGCAATAATCCAAATTACTTAGACTGTTTGAATACAATTTATCTCAAATTTATATATATATATATATATATATATATATATATATATATATATATATATATATATATATATATATATATATATATATATATATATATATATATATATATATATATATATATATATATATATATATATATATATATATATATATAAAAAAAAATCCAAGTAAACCAGAACAAGAATTATATAAATAAAACAAAAAACGACACTAGAAATCAATTTTAATAACGTGCCAACCGGTTTCGCTGCTGCTCATCAGGGCGACGTTAATAATTTAATTATTAACGTCGCCCTGGATGAGCAGCAGCGAAACCGGTTGGCACGTTATTAAAATTGATTTCTAGTGTCGTTTTTTGTTTTATATATATATATATATATATATATATATATATATATATATATATATATATATATATATATATATATATATATATATATATGAAATTCCTTAATAGGAGATGGCAGGCAGTTCTAGACATAAATTTTGTCATTTTTTGCGTAAGCGTGAATTTGTATTCTGAGCGTTGCACCGTACTAATCGACTCAACAAACAATTTAAAATGTTTTAAATGTTATAAAAGTATGACCCGTGAGGTGAAAAGGAACAACTGGGTAGTGCGTAGAACGTCGAACCGAGTCAGACTTCACGGACTATAAAGGCTGACTAGGATAGAATTCTTTGCACTCGACTGATTTTGTAAAAATGGATTTGCTATTCTATCTTCATGTCTTATCATTTTTAAATACGTACTAAAAGAGTAAAAAGGTATTGTAATCATTCAACACGTTATCAAAGAAATCGTGAAATTTACAAGGTGAATGATTTTGGAATGATCTCGGAATGATATTTAATGAGTGAGAGGATCGAATTTTGAACGAAATAAATGGGAGGTAATCCAATATGGGACGAAATAAGCGATAAGGCATTACACCCCCCTTAAATAAAACGATTTGAAATCTTCATCCAATAATACAATTGTGCAATGATTTGATCGATCGAAATGAAATGTTGATATCGTTATGAATAAATTTTAATTGTTTTATGAACGATTTTGGAGCCTTTGAAATGGTTTGAAATGAGTGTTTGAAATGAATGGAAATAGCGATTTAGAATGGTTTTGATAATTGTGAATGTATTTCATGATGTTACTAGCTGCACCTATTTGACCGCGAGTTTCAGCTTAAAGATACTCTTTTATGGTAATTTCCTTTTTAATTTCGTTTGAATATATACAAGGGCAAATCAATATTTTCGTGATTCTTCGTGTAAAACGCCTATGGCATTTTCAAATGGTTCCATTACAACTTTACTTCTCCTTATCATTTCTTTTATCCCACCACTCGACCCAAGGTTCAAGCGCGTGCTAAAAAGAGTCACGCGACCCGTCCCTAGACCGCCCATTTATGTCAAACCTAGACTCCTTCAGCGGTTTAAGAATCAAGATTTTAAGATGCCCTGAATTTCAAAATCAGATAATTTAACTTAGGCAAGTGTTTTCTATAACATTGATTTACCGGTACAAGGTTTATTAAATATTCGCGTAATTACTTTACTTTTGTGATCTGGTACGTCTTGACCTATAAGTCGTCTTTAAACTAACTGAATGTAGTTTTGAAAATATTTTGCAATGATTGGAAATTATTGTGTGAAAAAAAAACACTACTGGTGGACTTTGAAATTAAGGTTTTCGAGGTTAAATAAACGAAATTTGCAGCCAAACCGAACTCCTCTTTACAAATTGCCATCTTAGACAGTCATAATCATATTTTATTTCAGACCACGATAAAAATGTAAATAGGCAATAAATGTAAAAAGGGATAATCCACATCGCAACTCTGTGTGTATCAAAAACACCACCTTTTAATTCATCCTATTCGCCATTTCATCAACGCGGCAGTCCCTATACAGTCTTCGCTACTTTTTCTTTGACTTCAGATGTCGCAACTGAAAACTCGGGTGATTTACCGCGAATAACGGTTTGGCCGGAACCTCGCACGTTAACGCGTAGAAATGTAGCTCCTCGATAACCGTGATCCGCGGGGCATCAAAAACAACTGAAATTTCCTTTTTCCTTCTAGTTTCATTGAATACTAAAATTTATATATGAAATACGTACGTTTTAACTGTTTTCGAAACCTAGTGAAAGTTTTAGTTGAATTTGTTTTGAATTTATCGAAATGGCCAACGACTACAATATATTTGCTTAAGGTAACTGCGGACACATAAAGGGCCATTTTAGGTCCAAATTTTAAATTGTCCGCAAATCATGCCGAATGCGATAAAACTGAATTTTGAAGTACCCGCTTTCATATTTCGGTCATAACAAGGAATTTCATAACGTAGAGGTGACGTCATGACGTCATTAAGGGGCCGACCCCTTTTTTAGGGACCAAAATCAGTAATTGTCCTTTTTTTTTTTGGAAATAATAAACCGATTTTCATCCCGAAAACGCCATTTGCTTCGTTTAAAGACGAATGATGTTAAGTTTTATTGATATGAAGAATGTTTGAAATACAATTAAGTGTAACGTTTTAAATGATAATGCCTTCTGCGTTGCTGTTTTCAAGTACAGTCACTGGAAATATTTCCTTTTTTCTCGAAAATTTGTCCGGTGACCTATGCTGAAATTTATCTATGTCACTGCCAAACCATTCCGCTGAAGAAATTTGAAATAAAAACAATGTGTCTTCGGGTTAGATTTTTTGTAAAATTCGATTCCGCGAAGATATCGCAAATCAAAGAATATTTCAACGTCGCGTAAAATGTTCACAAAAGCTGTCTTTTAAAATGGATAAAACTTAAATGAAATTTTGTATTTCTTAAAATCACATTCAGATTCAATACTTCTGAAGCCTATATTTTACAATAAACCTTAATTTCAAATATGTTAGAATACGTTATTGCACGGAGATTGGCTCCAAATAAGCATAGTACCGATGGTTTTGGTGCGACGTCGAATTCGACGAAAAAAGTTGCAACAACTTCACAAAATCGAATTTAATACAAAATCTAACCCGAAAACATATCATTTTTATTTGAGTAATGCAAAGCATATTCCTTTCGCTACAAAATAACAAAAAAAAAAAAAAAAAAAAAAAAAAAACAGTATAGGTCAACGGACGAATTTTTGAGAAATTTCTACTTATTTACAAAAAAATGAAATGAAAAAAGGAACGTCAAATCTAAAAATTCGCGAAATAGTTAGCGTTTCGAGCCTATTTTTCTATATGAATGTGCACAGAAATTAAACGATTAGCTCGGGCATTCTTGGACTTTCAAAATGAAACTTTTTTCGTGAAAATCGGCCGATTAATTCAGAATATATTTGCAAATTATGATTTTGGCGGGTCGAAAAGGGATTGGCCCCTTAATGACGTCACAACGTCAAATTCACGAACTTCAGATCCTTTTTCATTGCGTGTTCGCTAATTCCCGCACTTCAAATATAAATCTCAGAAATTATTTTGAGATTTTAAGAAAGTCGAATATTCGACCATGTTATCTGTCCGCAGTTACCTTAAATTTCAAAAGTATCTTTCCCCTGAATTTGTGTCCAATTGTTCACAATCCTACTTGAAAACTATAATGTTTGCTTCGATAAAAATGCAATTTTATGTACTTTTCACAATAACTTATGACAAAGATATATTTGAGAATGGAAAAAGTTTAGATTAAAACTGTGCAATTGTATTCGCATGCATTGTAAAGCTTTATTTCCCGAGCTAGACCGCATTGCCATATATCTATGTCTTCGAAAAATGTCAAACTTTTTCCTTGCGCTTCAAGAAAATTGTAATCACAAATAGACTTGTTTTTAATTTCCGTTGTATTGTGTTGTTTTCGACTGGTTTACTCACATTATTACGCTATCTTCTGATTTTTCCTTCCAGAAAAGTATTTTTACCTATGAATGCTTTAATAGAATAGACAGGAAATGATATGAAATATTGAAATATT
The DNA here is from genome assembly GCA_948146395.1 of Fragum whitleyi. Lineage (NCBI taxonomy): Eukaryota > Metazoa > Mollusca > Bivalvia > Cardiida > Cardiidae > Fragum > Fragum whitleyi. Next base: position 31,547,484 of record OX411544.1, read on the forward strand.
TTGTTACAGCAAATGTGCCCTAGAAAATTAGACCCTTTTAGGAAAAGAAGAAATTAAAATAAATAAATAAATAAATAAATAAATAAATAAATAAATAAAATAAAGATCCTCGTCTTATAGCATAACTTCATATCACATGGACATGCCAAATCACATGGTTTGTGCACAAAGGTTACATCGTCTATAGATAAAGGTTCTCACATAAGTCTTGCGCTAAGGCTTTGTAAATAAAAAAGTGAAAAAGACGGTAGTTATTAAACCGAAGCTACACTTAAACAACAAGAGCTAGTCCAAGTAAACTAGAAAATTCTATCACTAAAACCCTGAACAATTTGCAATATAATATTTTCTTTTTCTACCCCTTAGTCACAAATTTAATACCCGAATGATGCAATAAATGCGTTTATTTGACAGTTTTTATGCAAAATTTGTGCTCCCCTATGCGTGTGCATTTCAAAGTAAATATCTGAGTATTTTAGCATATATATATATATATATATATTGGGGGAAATGATTTGGGGTATAACACCGTTCGTTCTTTAAACTTTCCTGACGAACGTTGTTGAAAATGCGACCTGCAGAACCCAAGAGAATAGAAAAAATGCCATGCTAAATAAACAACCCTTTAATGATAAGTTGTTTGATTTATTTATTCGAAAATGAAAGAGATAGATGATAATCGTTTTTTTCAGAATAAGATCGAATTATATTTAATGAACAACAAAATTTATATTATCACGAGTGGCGGGACCATAAGTGGAAAATACAGTTTCTGTTATTCATGAACTGAACAATTAATTGATTTTTCTCGAAAAAAAAAACAAAAACAACAACAACAAAAAAAAGCAACGTCATCATGGCGTCATTAAGATGTGTTTTTGGGGTTCTGCATGCGCATCATCTTCGACCAATCTATGATCTTAGATTGGCTGAAAATTTTGCATAGATTAAGCCCGCTGAAAAAGCCTCGAGGTTATCAACTGATAATCTACCGTTATTTCTCAATAACCATAAGAAAGCATTAAAATGGTAGAGGTTAATTGTTTGCCTCAGTGTAACATTGTTTTTATCGTTTACGAATTGGAAGATAAATTGACCTAACACGAAAAACATACGATTGTTCTACTTTGTAAAGCCAAAGTTGGGGAAAAAGTGATGTTTTGGGCAAATTTCCATTAAGCGAGATTATTGCACATGGATTCTATGGAACACAATCATCTTATTTGCTTATTGGTGTCCGCCTAGGAAACGTCATATTGTGAAATGAAAGAAGGATAATAATTTGTGATTATTTCCGGGGCTTGGCCGTGAATAATCGAGTGATTATCTACCGTTACTTTTCATTTATCTACCGAAACGTATTAAAGAAAACGTTTTCATTTAATGCTCCAACAACAAGACTTCAAAAACATCAAAATAAATGTAACGGTAGATTTTGTGCGGTGAGCCGTGAAATAAATATTCATATATAGAATAATGAGCTCAGTTTTGAAAAAACACTACTAGCTTGTTGCATAAAAGCAAAATGAATTGCAAGACTCTGTTTTGCTTGTGTTAATTCTTCTCATATTTTCCGTGAAGATTGCTTAAATATTTACTATAAATTCCTAATAGGAAAACGAATCTTTCACTCAAAAAATCAATTGTTTTTCCTTATTGAGTTTTTTTTAAAAAAAAAACAAAACATGGAGGAGGATTTTTTATCTTATAACTATACAAATATCTGTGTGATAACAACCCGTATGATATTTTTTATGATATCACATAGTTATTTTTAGAACAATAATATCATACAGTTATTTTTAGAAACTAGCATTTAAGTTAGAAACATCGACTAAAACAAGACAAAAAGAGGTTATAAGATAAATATAATACGTACTAAGTGTATTGTATGAAAAAATATCTAACTCGGTTGTGAGAATTGGTAATTGTCTCGGCAGAGCCTCGACAATGATCAATTCTCCCAACCTCGTTAGATATTTTTTTCCATACAAAACACTAAGTACGTATTATATATTTATCTTCTTAAAAAGAACACCCATCTGGTTATAAAATAGACGGTGTAAGAACTAAGAGTGTATAGCACAATACCAATATGTCGTCTGCTTCTATTTTTCTCACTCTACTCACAGATTATATTATCAAATTTGATTGCAAGAATGTTTATACATTCAGATCAGCAACTTTTTTTTGCCCCCCAACCGTCTTGCACCACGGTTAACCAAAATTGGCAAATCACCGCCTTGTCGTTAATAAAATTCTTGCACGAAATTTTAAGTTGCTCGGTTTAGGATTGGCAGCTGATTTTGCCTCTAAAGGGAGCCTTTGAATAATATACAAACTGTATAGAATTCTTGTATAACGCTGTTTTCAAAATGCACATTTGTCTGTCGGAAGCAAGTCTTGAAGAAAAGAAAATTGAACCTAAGTTAAAGCTACCTTTTGAAAAACCATTTACATCTGATCGGATTTTTCTCACGTATTAACAATGACTGGCGAGCCTGTCTCAACTTATCGATATCGGAGGGAAGCGTAGATGGGACAGGTTGACCAGTATTGTACTACCACTGGTAGATTAGAAACGTCCACACATAGGTTTAAAGCTAGTGACATTTCTCCAGCGCGTTGCTATTAGTACAAACAGTTAATGCCTACTCATTGATTTTCCTCTATAAAATATGACTACTAGTATCTTATAACACAATAAACGATCAGTAAAAAAGAGTAAATGAGTTTGAAAAACGCTTAAGGTGTTTTCATGATTCATCTTACTGTGCTCATAATTATTTGCATAAAAACAATAACTTGATCTCTTACCGAAGACAGTTTTAATACCGAAACTATAATTTAATGTATTACGTTACTTTAATCTGGTTTGCACCAATTATTTTTATTATACAATTACCTGAGAACAAGTAGCACCCGTAGATAAAAATAGCATTGTCTACCTGCATTTTATTCACACGGAATACCTCAGGTATCCATAAATACCCGACACTCCTCTTCAATTTCTATTGAAACAAGTTTTCAAAATAGCTATCTTCATACAGAATGATATAAAACTACTAAAACAATAGAAAAAGAAAGCAATAACATTTAGGATTTGAATCATTTCTTCAAAAGAAAGTTTTACAATTAGAACGATAAATCCACATTTAGCTTCCGTAATATTCTGTTTGTGACTATTTACCCAACTGGAACGGACAAAGCGTCGTCAGAGTAAAAAGCTCGACAATGCTCGTACTCGTAAATACGGTCTCTAAAATGTTAAAATGAAAAATCATCAGATAAATAAAAAACAATGGATAAAGTTCGCTTTTACTGCTTTAAAATACTATGTAATAGTATAAACAGGAATTGAGGGTCTTTGATGATATAAGTCCTTAGCCGCGTTGAGTCAAATTCACAGAATCAAAGCAAAAATTAGTGATGACTAAATACATCCCTGCATTTGATGAAAAATATGTAAGGGTTCTATATGATAGTGGCGATCGAGCACTTAACGACGGATATCTTGTATTTCTTTCGCCGTTTCTACGCTATGTATACCCTTTTTTGTTATTTATTCTACTTAGATTTGTGAAAAATATCGGATAAGTTATCTGCCGCGACCGGGAATCAAACCCCAGACCTCGTGATTGAGACCAACTCGCTAACCGATGTAAGGATAATGCTATAACCAAGCAGCACACATAAATCCAACGACAGCTTACGTGCAGTCATGAAGGCAGTGGCACTATTTTGAAAGGAAAATTTTGCCAAACGCTTTTGAAAATGTTCGTCTTGTCTGAACATTTGACCATTCTTTAAAGATATATCAGACATACCAAATGATACCAATAAATAGAATCAGTATAGTGTCTGGATCTAGTTACAGATACCTACTCTTTTTTGTTATCGTGAATAGATATAACACCTTTCATCACTTGGCCCGATGGGAGTTGAAACTGCTGAGGATTGTCAAAAGTGTTCGTCCACCCGCTAAAACTGCAGTCTGCTAATTGAATATCTATAAATAAGAATCATGGATAGGTAAAAATAGAGCATCAGACCATAAAAAGCTGAATATCTAAATCATTTTACAACAATCATTTATAACTAAGGTTTGTTCTCCAGATTTTTAATATGTATTTATTTGGCATCAGTAGCCCCGAAAAAAAATATTCCAATGAAAAAAGAAGATTGTAGAAAGCTTATATGTAAGTTTTAAAACTGTTAAAGGAATAGTGACAAATCGTCTTGAGGGCATATTTACCTGTTTTGTTGCAACAAAAGAATTTCCATATTCGGTCCTCGTAGTGGTTGTTGTGGACGCTCTCCATCCCATTTATGTAATAGTTATTTGGACAGGAAAAGTGTAGAATTCTATCATAGTCGTTGGCATAATCTAAATTCATTAAATGCACCTGAACTGATTCTGTCTGTGATCTCCATTACAATTATAAGCAATCATGATTCAGTTTAAACCGGTTGGGTTTTGTCCTTCTAACCATTGCACAGGATACTTTACGATATTCATTTTGAGCTTTTTCTTAACTCGACTGCCCATAGCACACATGTATATCAAAGAGTTAAACGAATGAATCAGAGATAGAACTTCCTAATGATCATACCTGAGGTTTGGATGAATTCTTACCAGTAGTTATAAAGAACATATTTTTATTGTTCACCATATGTGGCCGTTTTTGTGACTAGATAGCTCGTATCAATCATATTATCGCTCAATAAGGTTTATATGAAAAACATCAAGAGAGAATGTCCCAAAGACAATTCCTGTGAAATTTGTTTGAAATCCGCCCTGTAGTTTCAAAGGAAATGTAACGATCGACTGACCGAAAAAAAGACTTAAGTCCTCGGCGTCTAGTGGAGGTAAATATTACTTATTGAAAGTGCTCTAAAGTGTTTTCGAGTTTCTGTGATTTGAATCAAAGCAATGGAGCCTGTGCTTGGCATTTCCTACAATTTCACACGAGCGCACACCTTGAATATTGGTCGCAGTCGGACAATTACACATTGCAATGAGAATATTTTCTGATTGTATTGGGAGGTAAGGCATAACCTATCTATAGAGCGTGCAGAGTTGACTTTGGTCAGACAGCGCGAATGCATAGGCTGGCAGGGGGCTTTGTTTTGCGCCTATGAGAAATTGATAGAAGTATGAAGTACAGGCTTAATTCATATTGAGATGTCATGTTTTATTTATTTTCAAAGCTCTATTTCTGTAATGGTAAACACATTCGTTCGTACGCTTCATGTGAAATTTAGCGTATTATCATTATATAGTTACCGTTGTTCTTGCATGGAACAGGAATGGGATTGTACTCTGGCATATAGAAGAAGAGAATCAGTCTATCCATATGGAAAATAAGTAGATCTTTACCTGTCAAATAACAGCTCGATGTTCCCCCAATCTCTGGTACTATGTCTGCACATGCGAATTTAAAAACCCTATCTTCTGCTTTATTATTATGTACACTATCTACACGTACAATAGATTGTGTACTCTTTGGACAAGAGAGCGTTAGAGGTTGGTCATAACCATTTAAGTAGGAGGCATCTATTTCTAGAATCACCAAACTTATACTCGCGAGTAATAGTAAACCCGGTTTCTGTAATAAAACAGTAGTGGAATTATACATTTAACGAATGCCCTCTCTATAAAATCTATTTTCTCACCCATCTGTTTAAACTGTATGATCAGAGTATATCCTGAGTAAAAGTGAAAACTAGGCACTGTACAAATCTCCGACAAAATAACTCTTACACGCTCTACAGTTTTATTATTTTGCATTGATTTGTAAGGCAACAGACCATCCGGGTATGAGTTGAGATCAGAAAATTTTATTGGTTATCTGTTTTGACAAATAACATCAACAATTTGTCGAGCTATCCTCAAAAACAGCTATATTAACATTACGTTAACGTTTAGCACTTCGCATTTCACTCGAACAGAATTGATGAGGTAACAATGATTTTATTTGAAATGACATAACATGTATTTGCATACATATTTGTTCGATAGAAGGGAAAAAATGGGAAATTCAATATAGTAAAGTTTCATTTTTGCTCAGAATACAATTCATTTGTAACGCCTAAACTGGCCCGGTCAGTTCTAATTTAATCCGCGGTCAAAGCGGTTCTAAATGATGAAACTCTTAAATACTGATATTCAGACTGATTCAAATAATTTAAAGAGACATTCAAGATCAGTTTCAAACATACCATTGCAGATCCAGACGTATTTTCTGACTAAATATTTAAGATAACCGCAATAACTGATAAGGCATGCACATGGAAATGCACTTGTCACATGAACTAACTCTGATTCATTTCCGACTGGCAAAAAAAAGAAGGAAAAAAACAGGGGCCCGTTTAACTAAACTTCTTGCGGAAAAATTGATCGTTAGTCAAAATCACAAATCGTAATTGGTGTTTTCATTCATTGTTAGATTCTGCCTTGTGATATCTCATTGGTATCGTCTTTAGAAGACGAGTCTAATGTGATAATACATGGTAGAATTCCATTATTAGTTTCAACTGTAGAAACAACTTAAATGTTTGACTTACGCAAAAAATGATCGCAAGATGTTTAGTAAAACAGGCCCCTGGTACTATTTATATTTCATCCAATGTCTTTACAGTTGATTGTAACTTGGAAATTACGTAATCAACATTGGTTATGCAAACAATGATACTTGAAATTGTGGAAGAAAAATCAAATACTGTCTTTCATTTTAATGGTTAATTTTGTAGGCAGTTATATGAACATCCCTTTGAATGACTTATGAGTAAGACACGATATCCAGACATATTTCATGAAGTATAATAAAGAGTGGATAAGGGTTATGAAAACAGAGCAGTTTCTTAACTTATTCATAGTGATTACAATGATAACAATATATGTCTTTTTAGTTTGACTAGAAATGAAAATAAAAAATGAATAATTATTATCATGATAATATTATTGGTGATGATGATACTGTTAATAAGTCCGGAGTTCTATACAGAGTATAATCATCAGGTAACAATGAGACAAAGGGACTATCCACAAAAAAATGGCTCGTTTTAGGGTTTCCATAATAATTCATAAATAAAAATTGTAATCTGTTCGCTTTTTTTGTCAAAGGCATCTTACATGTTGTGTAATTGTGTTGAACATTTTATAAAAATTGCCAAATCAGTTTAGAAGAAAATAACGATTAAAGATCTAAATATGTCAGGAGTGTGACGAAAAAAAACAGGCACATTTACCAGAATAAGAGGGAAAAGGGATAATGCTATCAAAATTTCGTAATAACTACACCATTCATCGTTTGCCTTATATCTCAGTTCAGCTTATATTTTTACCAAATCTGAAATATACGATCAATTACAAATTTTGGCTGTTCAAAAGATACGTATGCCTAACTAGCCACTGTTAAAAACATTAGTGGTTTCTAAAAGAAGTAGAAATTGCATATAATGAGATATCCGAGAGTTGAAAGCAAACACTGTTATATTCAGGATTTTATTATAGGTAGAATTTTGTGCAGTGAGCCGTAAAATCTATATAATAATTGAACACAAGGTATAGTTCCACAAGAAAGAGTGAGGTCCAAGAAACCGTTATCTCCTATCATTTTCAATGTAAAATTGATCTTTGATCACTCACTTGAAATTGCAGGTCTGTAGTGCAGTCAACATTTTCTAAGGGGGGGGGTGTTTTTACAAGCACCATTGGCTTTCGTCACAGGACGTCTTTACTCGTGATAATCGTGAACCAAATTTCTTGTGAGTGATCATGGACCAATCAGAATGTTAATTTATTCAAACGATTTCGAAGCATTTTTGAAGAATTTCTGAGTGTTTTTGATTGATTTGAGTGGGTGGTTTTAATTAAATGAATGGATCACTGATCGAGTGATTTAGAATAATTTGGATGAGGTGAATGTCAATTTCACGATGTTACTTACTGCATTTGATAAAGTAGAATATCCCAGCCCTCGAGTTGGAGTTCAAATGACAGTTTTCGTCTCCTGATGCCAGGAGTGTGACAATTACTTTCAAAATATGTTCTATTCGAAAACATATACTTTATTTATACCCCCACCTACGAACACATATTCACACATAGTGCCCTTTTTTCGCCAAATGATTTTTCTCTTGTGCACATATGTTGTAGATTAACATTGAATTGTTATTTTAACAAAATTTGAAGGTACCTTTCCATGCTCGATTTCATGCTAACGTTATCTGCCCTGAAGTGGTACTGGCTATTTTTCAGCAAAACGGTCATATTTATTTGAGGTTTTGTATAAACCCAGTACCTTCTGTTAGCTATAAAACATAAACATATTGATTGAACTTGTACACCATGTCTGTTGCCTAGCAAATATCTCTGTGATAAAATGCATTTGAATAATGCGCCTTCAAATCTTAAAACTGAACTTTTTTAGTAATTTTAAGGGGGAGGGGAATGCATCAAAAACCTTCTTTTGAAGATATTAGCAAAAAAAATTTCTTATTTTCCGATATGTTTAAAAACCTTTTTTTCTTTTATTTGGTAAAACATTCAGCATACCCTTTCCATGGAAAAACGTTTTCATTATTTTATAGTGACCCCTCCTAAATGAACGACGCTAGATTCAAAAATCCAGTCATTCGATTATTATCAAATGTTGAAAAGAAGCTAAGTTATGAAATTTTACCGTCATTATTCTACGTTATTTCCATAAGGAAACCCTAGTTAAAACCGGTGAAATATACTAAAACCCACTTCCGGTAAAAAAGGGGTCGGGAGTCCGCTGTCCATTGCCACCTTAAAATCATAAAATCATGTTAAAGAATAATATGGGATTATCATGTTTAATTTCAGTCGAAAGAGCTCACACTTTTAAAATGTTTCAATCTAGACCTACAGACATGGAAACGATAAAACTTAACTTGTAATATTGTTTCATATATATCTACCAAAATGATTCACAGAAACTTTCAATCTGATATTGGCAGTTACAGCTTTAGGTTATTGGATCTCATACATATATACCAAAGAAAAAATTATAAAAGTCTATGAAAGTGGAACTCATATAATCAGGTGAGCGATGTAAGACTATCATAGTTCTCTGGAATATAAAGCCTTTTAGATGGTTCAGAATTAAACACTTTAGAACTTCCGCGCTTATTTTAACTTTATTTTTTAATTAATTACATCAATAAGTGATATCAGGGTAGTGGGCTCGTAATAGTTCCGCAACTTTTCGAAAGTCATTAAATCTAACCGTGTTTACCGAGGTTTCCTAATGGTTCCATTAGGAAACCTTGGTCAACATTGTGAAAGATCATGAGTTCGTTCCAAAATGTTGCCGAATTATTACGGGTCCACTACCTAAACACAACACAATCGATCATTTCTCCGAATTTCCGAACAGTGAACGCTGTTAATTCTCATCCAATAACGACGTCACCGTCTAATTGATATACACCACAGTACTCGAACTCATAAATCCGGTCTCTGAAATATCAAATTCTTGAAGTAATATCATTTACCACAATTATAAGAGGACGTATTAAATGAGTTATACCTAGGTCACAGATTCACGGAGTAAGGTCTCAGCTGAGTCCATTCGGAAAATCACTCGGCCATATCCGTAAACTGCAACAGACCTCGGATGTATGTAAGGCGGATGGGTATGTAACCAAGTCGTGCATTTGGTTAGGCGGAAACAGTGTAAGAAAAACTAGCCCTGTAGATATATATCTTGTACAGTAAATAACGGCTGAAAAATCTTAATTTTCGAGAATAATTCGTCATTCTCAAAAATTAAGATTCAAAATTTTTCAGTCGTTATTTAAGAATCTAAAGATACTTACATTAGGATACGATGGTTTCACGTCAGTGACTTAACAAGTAGCGTTGGCGACGTCGAATGGTTTCACTCACAGTTTCGAGGGCTAACGCCACTATAACTGACGTCATCGAGATTTTCCAACGTTTTTTCCCCGAATTTTCAAAAATAGTCCGTCTTTGTACATCTGAGGTTGATCTGGAAATTGGCCGAGTGGTGTTCCGCATGGGCTGAATCACGCTTCAGCAGTAACCTTGCTCACCAGTCAATGGCACTTCGATGGAACCACACTCATAGGCGTATCTAGGACTAAAATTTATACGCACTCATTAAGCGACAACCAAAGAATATACATGTATGGGATAAAGGCGATGAGAACCGCGACAAAAGATGAATCCCCTCCGGCCGCTCCCTTTTTATGATTTGAGAGTTTACAACTTGAATAAGCTGTAGTTTCGAAATTATTATCATTCACCAACGATATTTTTAACAGAGGACTATTTTTTACGCACTTTGGTAAATTGCGTTATGAGAGTTATGCACTCGCCACACTCACTTTGTAATGTTTGATAGTGAAAGCCTGCCAACTCGGTAACTAGACTTATGGATATTTTATCATTTATGGTAATTAGCACGGAGTACCATCCTGAATGGCCCATTGATAGCAAAATAATGGACGTCATTGTGTGTACGATGAAAGATGCTGCAATTCCATATCGTTTCTTTGTCTACATTATGTACAATTTATTGATAGCTTATGATAAATAAGCTGTTCTTGAAAGACCAGTTGTAGAACGGGTGAAGTCATTCCAGATATATATACCACCAAACACATCGCGTCATGGACTTTCCGAGAAAAATGACGTCGTTAATTTGATATCACATTGTTTGAATGGGGTTATGAATGATGTGTCCAGTTTTTATATGTAATGGATGATCAGTTTAATAAACTATTTATTTAAAGAGCACACATTTTATATTCTAATTATCATATGACCTCAACGTTTGCGATAAATCGAAGAAATTACGATATTTATCGATTCAAGTTATTCCAAGACACATAAAACGCCATTTTCGAAATACCGTCAGCAAATCCATTATGACGTCATATTCACGACGATAATCCGTTTTAACTCATTGCATAGTTATTCCCCAATTGTAATAAAATCTATGTTATGCCAGAAATATTCAATTGAAGCGACGAAGGTCATAATATAATGTTTAGTCATTTAACATTTCATGTTATTATTTGTAAAATAACAATAACTTTAATAATTTCCTTTTTGAACGTATTTTTATACGCCTCCGAAGATTGACCTATAATGGTATCATCTTCTCCGTCTGCCCCGATGTAAGAACGTACATTCGTCCGTCCTTAAGTTAGTTACAATCCATTCGGAGCATCGCTCGGACATTTACGTAAACTGGAAAGTACCTCGGACGTAAGTGTATTAATTTTTTCGTCCATTTTAGGTAATTCGGCTCCTGGTGGTTATTTGGTTAATACGCTTATAGAAAAGCAAATTCCTTTAATGCTTTTAGATCGTCTATAGAGATTATTTTGGCATTTCATGATTTGAAAGCAAAACGCAGTAAATCACTGCGTTTTGTTTTCAAATCATAGTATGCCCGATTTTTACCTTACGTTGATTTTGTTTTTCGCACCGCCATTCTCAGTTATATTTGTGACATCATATAAACCCACGTGCGAAATGACGCGCTTTCATGGATGCGCCCGTATTATTCCCGAGGTCTATTCCGTAGAATCGCTGAGGATTCCCGATTGAGTTACAAAATTGTCAACGCATCTCCTTCCTCATTTATGGAGCGATTTGGATGAAACTGACTTTCACTCAATGTTCCTAGGCACCTGACCTTGTGCATGTTATCTCAGTTTCGTGAATTTCAGCCGCGTCGCGAAAAAGGGGACCTTCATGTAAAAATATCTTGTGAACACAACTCCTCCCTATATTATGGATCGATTTATATGAAACTTTCACAAAATGTTCCTAGTCACCTGACCTTCCGCATATTGTCTCGGTTTCATGAATTTCAGCCGCGTCATTGAAAAAGAGAGACCTTCATGTAAACTAAACCTTGTGAACGCAACTCCTTCCTCATTTATGGACCGATTTGGATGAAACTTTCACAAGATGTTCCTAGTCACCTGACCTTTTGCATATTGTCAATTCGTGAACGCAACTCCTCCCTCATTTATTGACCGATGTGACTTTCATAAAATGTTCTTAGTGAACTGAACTTGTCTATATTGTCACGGTTTGGTCAATTTCAACCGTGTCATGAAAAAGTGACCTTCATGACTATTGATTTTGGACGCAACGCCTCCTTCAATTATTGACTGAAAAATGTTGAAAGCAGCGTTAAACTCCACTCAATCAATCAATCAATTATTGGCTGATATTGATAAGACTTTAACATGATATTCCTAGTCAGCTGACCTTGAATATTATGTTGTGGGTTGTTGAAATTCAGCCGCGTCATGGAAAATGGGTCATTCATATTAAATTTCTTGCGTGTGCCATGTGTGTATTGCTATCATATAGCCGTGTGATGTCCGGCTCTACTGAAATATTCTATGTCATGGACAAAAAATACCTCATTATAAATTTCTTTAAAACACAAATTGTCTGTTTTGCCTTCTAGACTTACTCTTTTCCGTTGTCGTGTATAGAAGTAACGCCTTTCATGGCTTGACCAGTAGGTAGGGTAAAATTTTGAGGTTTGTCAAATTCATTCGTCCAACCACTCCGACTACAGTCTGATAGATGGATATCTGTGAATTCAAACTGAACGAAATTATTTCTGCGTCGTGATTATTCAGTAAGATTAAGGAGTCTGCCTTAACCAAACATCGGTTTCGAAAGCAAAATTTTGATGAGAAAAAAAACCCGTATCAAATCAGTTTTGATGTTTTTCTCGGGTCATGAGTCTTTTGCAATTTTGGTGCATGTCATGAAGACAAACATGCCGAGAAGCTATTATTTACGAAATACTTAAACGAAAAATGGTTATTCACTTAAATATGTATTAAACCCCTCTGTAAATATATTGAACATTCTACTTTATTTTGCACATGTAATTTTATTTCGCCGATGTAAAAAGTTTGGAGACAGTTGAAATTAAACCTACCAGGAGAGTGACAACAGTAGAATTTCCACTTTCTGTCTTCGTTATAGTTGTCATGGATACTATTCATACCATTTATGTAATGGTTGGTGGGACAGGAAAAATGTAGCAACTTGTCATAATTGTTGACATAATCTGGAATAAACATGTTGATACAATTGTGGTGTTGTATCACATACAGGATATTGAATGAGTCGCCAAAAATTAACAATAAGGAAAGTCAATTGGTTATGTCTTATATGAAAATGTTACATGAGAATGCGTTACAATGTCGCAAGTTAGAGTGCCACAAAATCTAGATTCGAAATATTTATAATAGTTGTAATAACCTTTAATTAATTGTGAAATAATGTTTTGCTGACAAGGAGCTGTAATGTAATTTTATGATATTTTAAGTCTATCCAATTTGCTAAGGTAGGAGTCAAGAAAGAAAATGAAGGTGAGTGAAAAGGTCCATCATGGTCATCTTGTATTTATAAGTACTGTAACCAATATTATTAGTCACGATTTATGATATATTCTATAGCTTCGGTGTAAAGGATAGAAAACGAGAGCCTTGGTGTATGGTAATAAACCGCGGCTCGACGTTTTCTATCTGACTTTGACTACGCTTTTCTAACATTGTATATTTTACTCGAACCTCTTTACAATAAAGAAGAGTAAAAATCGCTGTGACATTACTGTAATTATGTGAACTTTGCTGAAATTACTTATGAATCCATTTCCGTTATTTATTGCATATCTTTTGCATTTTTGCGAATGTAGAAAGTCTTTTAGATAAAGGCACTCATATCGAATGCTCGTCATCTTTTTGAAATGACGCAACGCACAAAACCTGTCGAGATTCACGTGGACGACACACTAACGTCGTAAATCTGTATATAGAACGCTCGGAGTTGTATCTCTGATATATTCTTTTGAAACACTGTTCTCTGATTTGGACGATTCGTTTCAAGCGTGGTCTAAAAGTACTATAATCAATATTATAAGTCAAGATATATGATAAATTAGACCACGCTTGAACGAATCGGCCAATCAGAGAACAGCATTTCAAAAGTATATATCGTAAATACAACTACGGCGTTGTATTTATATGGAGGTGAATATCCGCAAAAAGTACATGTATAATGATTACATTCTTATTTGCAAATGTGAGTTGTTAATGCATAATGATTACATTCCCAATCATAAAAATTACACCGCAATGCATTGTGTTTCTTACTTTATCATCCATATGCATAGTTCATGTATGCTTATTCCGATTATTAGTCGTTAATGTAAGTTTATTGTATTCTCATTTACGAATATTACATCGATGATGTATTGTCTTTCTTACTTAATCATTTATACATTTAAGCAAAGAAATTGATGTGTGAAAATCTATTATTGCTTATCGGTATGTATCTTTTATCACTTTAAGTTTTCCCTGAAAAATGTTTTATGCTATCTAATTTTCTTTTGAATCCGTTACTGATAGTTGAATAACGTAAATTCGGGTACCAGTAAGTAAATTGGCCCTTCTTATTCAAGGGAGACAACTCATTCAAAAAATAATAGCTGCTCCCTAATCGTCGCTGCTCCGAAATATACCGAAATATATAGAAATATACCAAAATACCAAACTATTTTCAGTAAATAGAGTTGTAGAATACCTAAATAGAATACCTTTACATGATAAACTCAGAAACATTTGGAAGTTTACGAGAAAATTTTTTCAAAGACCAAAAGATGGAAAGGATAGCCGATTTGAGTGCAGTCTAAACCTTTTTATGGAAATCCGTTTTACAAAATTTATAATAGTATTGATTATGAAAAGGAAAATATTTTTTATAAAATAGATTTGTCTTGATGGATCTTTAACAATAAAACAACACAACATGTAGTAAGGGAAACGGCAATCACTTTTTTTTTTAAATAAGCCCCGCCACCCATATATGGGCCAATCAAAATACTGCTGGGCAAAGATTTATACGAGGAATGCTATCCCGCAAAGTTTGGTTGAAAATGGTCCAATGGTTTGGAAGGAGAAATATATAGTGAAAATAAGACCCGCCCTTCCATGCCCATATTTGGAGAGGGGGGTCATTTCAAATTTTGTGTATAGCTTTGGAAGAGGATCACCCAAGGATCCTTCAAGTTTCGTTGAATTCGGATCAATGGTGTGGGAAGAGATCTTTTTTTAAAGATTTTACAGTGAAAAAGTCCCTCCCTGCCACGCCCATATTTGGAGAACAATCCAAATGTCTTTAACAACTTTAGAAGAAGGTAATTTCTGCCAAGTTTCTTCAAAATCAGCCCTTGCGGTTTAGAAGGCGAAGATGTTTAAAGAAAATTTCACGCATTGACGAACGCACGCACGCACGAACGGAACTACTCAATGACAATAGTTTGCTTAAACGTGAATTTCGAAATTTGAAGAAAAATGCATATCTCATTAAGCATCAAAAGTATGGACATTCAGGCTAAACAAGCTTCAAAAAAGCTGTATTTCGGTATTTGATGAATCAAACATATTTATCATTTGCTGTATGGAAAGAAGTTAAAAGTATCGAAATATTGCCTAAACTAGCGATAGAAATATGTATTTCGTTATTTGATGAAACATACATGTACATCCTCTGCAGTATTGTTTAACGTTGAAAATACCGAAATATAGACTAGACTAGTGATACTATGTGTATTTTTCGAAGAGATATGCATACCGCAACTGAATAAATATATATCAAGAAGTCTAAAATACCGAAACACCGATAGTTGTAAAAAGGTGTATTTCGGTATTTGATGAATATGCGTTTCCCCTGTACAGTTCACCAAAACATTGAAAATACTGTAATATATGCAGATTCAAAACAAGTGAAAAATGTTATTTTCGGTATTAAATAATATATATGCATATCTCACCTGTGTAATTCACCAAGAAGTCGAAATACAGCCTGAACAAGTTATAACTAGAGCTGCTTGAGCAGTTGATTTCCTCCACAGGCCTGAATCGACTGATATGATGAGAAATTCGGTGAATTAAATAATTAATTTTTTGTTTGAATTTTAAGTAAATGAGTATTTTTAAGTGTCACATGCTGAAATATTTTTGAAAAAAACAAAACTAATGAATAACCATAGAAAATTGACCTCCGCCAGTTAGATACATATTTCCACTAATCACGGTAATTTTGTGCAGCCTGATAATGAGTCTCAAAAAAAAGTGAAATTTGGTTGATATCCATCAGTTATATTCTGAAAAGATGATTTCCAAAGTTTCCACTATATCACTCATAGAGAAATGAAATATTTCTATAAATAAAATACATATTTTTCATCTGACCATAATGATTTTTTGTAGACTGATAAAAAATCGCTAAAGAATCATTCCATGGAAATTTGGTTGATATCCATCAGTTAGGTTCTGAGAAAACTCACTTTTCACCATAATAGGAAATTAGCGACGCCCATTCAATCCATGTTTTTCATTGGATCAAGATTTCTGGAACAACTTTGAAAGAGGGTCATCCAAGGATCCTGTGAAGTTTGTTTGAAATTCATTCATTACTTATGAAGAGAAAATTTTAAAAGAAAAAAATACGCTCGGACGCATGACGGACTCAGCGCCATGACAATAGCCCCAGTGGCCTTCTGGAGCTAAAAGGTGTGTCTCGATATTTGATGAAACACGCATATATAACCTGTATAGTGCATTTATAGGTCGAAATTACCGCTATGCAGCCTTAAAAAAGTTTTAAAAATGTGTATTTCTGTATTGATGTAACACGCGTAACTCATCTGTACAGTTCGTCAAGACATGGACAAACAAGACTGAACTAGTTATAAAAAGGTGTATTTCGGTATTTCAATAAACATTAATATATATATATATAACCTGTAAGTTAGAAGACTTTTTCGGTTTATTTCGGTATATATCGGCTTATTTCGGTATTCATGTGCATTTCGGTATTTCCGTAGACCGCGCGTACCGAAAGGGAGAAGTTGTTAAAGTCAAAGTGATTGAAGTAATTGGCGAGCGACACCTGGTGTCAAAATATTACCAACCACATTCGTGTTAATGCCATTCTTATTATTGCATACTTGCTTCATCTTTATTCTTGACTTCATTTGATTTCTTAAATAATCAAGGATAAAGAAGTAATATTAAAGAAATCATTATATCAACATAAAAGTTGTCAACACAAACATACACCACTAAATATAAAATGCATACTATGATTGTAAAAGGAATAGACATGAAATCAATACTTTACAACACGCACTTGTAAACATGACACATGTGATGACATATGCATGTAAGATGCAAGAATAACGGCAAATAAGCATGTAATGTTCATAGATAAGAATGTAATATAAACGCATATAGTTTTTGCGGATATTCAACTCCATATATTTACAGATGTACGGTTGAAGTGTGTCTTGCACGTAAATCTCGACAGGAATTTTGGGTCGAGTCATATCAAGAAGATGAAGAGCATTTTATTCAGCACTTTTTCCCTGAAGACTTTCGACAGTCGCAAAATTGCAAAAGATCTGAAAATGATAACGGAAATAGATTCATAAGTGATTTCAGCATATTTACACTTGATTAGAGTAATATCACAGCGAGATTTACTCTTTTTCAATATTTAGAGGTTCGGGTAAAAAATACAGATTACGTTAAAAAAAGCGTGGTCTGAGTCAGGTAGCAAATCTCGTGCCGCGGTACTTGGGAAATAGTCACTCGCTTACGCTCGTGTCTATTTCCTACATACCACGGCTCTCGTTTTCTATCCTATGCATGAAATTGCGATAGCTTACCAGTCCAATAGCACTGAACTGTATTAGCGACTTCAGGCAGAACATCCACACATGAGATTTCAAATTTTCTATCTTCATGTCTACTGTCGTGAATACTGTTTACCACATTAATTGTTTGTAAGGTTTTGGGGCAGCGGAAATCTAGCGGCTTATCAAAGTCGTTTAAATAAGTAGCCCATGTGGGTAATGCAAATCCGCACATTAAAGCCAACAGCAAGTCTTGTCTCTGGAATAAAGTAAACAGAAGGTATCATTCTTAAGGTAGTTGACCCGTAATAGTTCCACAACGCTACGGATGTAATGAACTTTAACAGTGTTAACCGAGGTTTCCTAATGATTTTCATTAGAAAACCTTGGTCAACATTGTGTAAGTTCATGAGTTCCGAAATGTTGCGGTACCATTACGGTTCCACTACCTTAAATGGCTTTCATAGATCAGTTATCGATGAATAAAAAAACGGTGTATTACCACTTGGTAATTTCACTGCAAAAGAAGTGCGTTAACTAGAGATAATATCTTCGTTCATTTCACTCTACTTGACATTATCTTAGCGAGGCCTATGTAACACATACTTTTTTAAGTTGGAATGCGGAGCAATTCCAACTTAGATTTAACAAAGCCGCAAGATGAACACAAGATAAATTCATTTCGGGTTTTTTGAGAACGCACATCACGTGAACAGGATGTGAATACACTTTGGCCTATTTTGTATATCTCAACTTGACATAGACTTACAGTTTATTTCATCTAAAGGAAATAATCCTGTATTACATGTATATTATTGACACGCTAATTCATGATTTAAACGAGATTTATTGAAATTTGCGTTCGAAATTACTAGTACCACATGTTTACATTACTATATTTGGAAATCATGTGATAAGTCAAGTCAAATTAGGTCAGCAAATGAAAATAGCACTAGCCAATCACGTGATCAGCTTATTTGGCAATGCCGCGATCTGGTTTCTCAGTATTGTGGCAATAGCACAGGTCCATCACGTGATCTGCTTATTTGGTGATGTCGCGACCTATTTTCGTAGAATTATGTTATAGCTTCTTTTAAATGTATAGTTTCTCTTTCTGAACGACATTATCACACATTTAACTGACAAATGACAAATTGTTATATTGTACATTTCTTTCTACAGTTACGAAATAAAGCTCTTTAGTTTTTCTTAAAGTGAAGGATACCTTTAAAGTTAATATATATTTGGGCAACATATTGTCGTTTGTTTTCCGTCATATTGCAGTTTTCTACATGAATGTTTCATTGTCAAAGCCCAAAATTCATCAAATAAAATCCTGACCACAACATCTGTAATGGAATTATGAATATCTTTGTCCAATTGCATTCCATCACCAAAATAACTTGCCATTTGAAACAGACCTTCTAGTTCAACTTGTTTTCTTCACATTCTTGCACATCAACACGTTTAAGAGCACCATCATACAGTTAGTTACATCGCGAAATTGACATTCATCTCGATCAAAAACATTCTAAATCGCTCACTCAGCGCTCCATTCTTTCATTTCAAACACTCACTCAAACCATTCAAAACTCTCAAAATTAATCTATAAATAAGATCAACTTGTACATTCAAAATGAATAAAGTATTTTAGAACCAAATCGCGATTTCACTGGCACAATTGAAATTTAAAGCGTCTGATTGGTTCTTGGCGAAATATAAAGCTATTTGGGGAACTTTCATGCTTTTTTTATTAAATGGAGGTTTTACATATCGCTAATTTTGTTCACCCTGAACAAAATAAGCGACATTGGATTCCCCTTCTTAAATTTCACTCAAAACTCGCTTCGCTCACTCATTCAACATCATTCCTAAATCATTCCAAAATCGTTCACCTTATCAATTTTACGATGTTATTAACTATACCCCCAACTCAGAGGAAAAGGAGCACATATTTATTTCATCATGTCTGTCTGTCAGTCCATTGATCTTTTGCTTTCGCTAGCTAAACGGAGAAGCAATTGACCTGCAATAACGAAACTTTACACAAATATTGCCCATGACCCAAAGAAATACCCTATTGTTTCGGGGTCATACATGTCAGGGTCATAAGTTACCTTGAACTGTTAACAGTTTCCACTCTAACTGAACAACCTATTGACCAAAATCGTAAAACTTGACACAAATGTTGTCAATGACCCAAGAAAGTGCCAAATTTTGGAGTCACGAAGGTCGAAGTTACAATTGAACTTCGTCCAAGAATTGTCTTAAGATTCCAACTCAAGTAAAATACTTCCCTGCGAAAAAAACATTTCATCAAGGACAAGGCACTACGTGCTCAAGGGGAGCTTTTAGGATCACCCTGAGTCCGTCGTCCGTCGTGCGTTGTCAACTTTCTTTAAACTTCTTCTTCTCCTAAACCGCTGGGCCGATTTCAATAGAATTTTGACAGAATGTTCTCTGGGTGACCTTCTTCAAAAATTCTTCGCTCAATTCTGATAATCCACAAATATTGGCGTGGTGGGCGGGAGGCGTGAGCTTCGTTAGTGGCTTGAGGTCACCGTCTCTTGAACGCATTCCAACTTATCAGTACTTTCAGTACTTTGATTCATTTAAGAAATAGACTTATCGCTTGTTTACCTTGTAAAGCCTATTGAATTTTGACTTCAAGAACAACAAAACCTATATTTTCACAAGTGGCAGAAGCAATTGAATACCATTTATCTCATTTGGATATCTTGCTCTCTTTCGAGATAATTTTATCATACCTCGTGAATAAATTTTCCTTGGGATCGAACCTATAGATTAACTATGCAAAAATCACTTGCTTTTGGAAATGTAAGAATCAAAACACTACTGTCACTTAGGTTTAAATTTGTAAGGCTACTATATTTTCTCCATCTAAAATAGCGTTTCGTGATTCTTCATTAACTTAAACATTTACTGTTCATTATGTTATTTTCTTTGCAATGAACATAGAATAAATTTAAAACGGGTATTGACGTTCTCGTCCTATGTTCATTTAAACTTTTGATCATGATTGGTAAAAAAATCTGTATTGTTTGTATACTCGAACCGTCACGTAATTGTATAAAGTGAAGTCGGTAATTAAAAAAAACACCAACAAATGATGTTTCAATAGGATGTAGTATCTTCGCTTTGATTCAGTAAATGAAGTTGTAGCTTTAATGAAGTTGTAGTTGCGATGTTTTAGAATTAAATATATGATAACAAGATTTACTTACTTGCTGCACGTTGGCTTTTTTCAAATGTAATTGTTTGATTGAATGAGGTAAGTGCCGTTTTTAATAGTTTTCAAATTCATCTCGGTGGCCGGTTAAGCCCCGTTCCCACTGTCACGGTTTGGACCCCCGGTTAGTCCCGGATGAGTGGTCCGGGGGAAACCGTGACAAACCGGGAATACAACCGTGGCGGCACCGTGAATATCCTGGACCATCCGGGATGAACCTTGTTGATCCGGCAACCGACCCCGGATGTTTTAAAATGTTTAATACAACCGGCAGTCACCGGGACTCACCGGGAGGATGTCAAGAATCGGCTTAATCCGGAGAAACACCGGCATATTCCGGGGCAAGTCCGGTTCTCTACCCTGGCTCAACCGTGATAGTCCCTGATGATCCGTGGACATTTTCAGCTTAAGCCCCGTTCCCACTGTCACGGTTTGGACCCCCGGTTAGTCCCGGATGAGTGGTCCGGGGGAAACCGTGACAAACCGGGAATACAACCGTGATATGAAGGGGCGATACCGGCGGCTACCGGTGCGCTACCGGCGACGACCGGGGTTACACCGGGTCGTACCGGGATCAACCGGGATCACGCCGGCCCCTGCACCGTAAATACACCGTGGCAAACCGGGAACAAATCGGGATAGTCCGGGGTCGAACGGGAAGATCCTGCTAGTAAACCGGGGGTACACCGGGGCAATGTCGGGAATATGGGAATATGAATCATTTTTTAGAGAAAAGATCCCGGATCATCCCGGAATACCGGCTCTTTCCCCACCGGGAGGTACCGTGGGTGTCCGGGACCAACACCGTGACAGTGGGAACGGGCTAACAATCCATCCCTGCATTCTCGCTCCAGGAATACGTTGACATCATTTTCTAGCTTCCAATTGCTATCTCACTCCGATTTACCGTATGTTCCATTGGGGATCGAACACAAACCAGCACATGATTTAATTTTGGGATAACATTTTCATTACACAATTGTGAAAATAAAAAAATTAACGACTTACAGAATAAGCAAAGTTACAAACCATTTCTGTTCTTTATCGACGTACTTATTACACACCAACAACCGCTGACCTTCACATACTGATAAGGTTCAATTTTAAAAGTTTGCATGCAGATCTTGAGAATAATCATTGTGACCTTTCTAAGTAATAGGGGGATAAATCTGATCCATTACGCGAAAAGGGACCATCTGGGAATTTCGTAAAATAAATATTTGTAAAAGAGATTGGTTCTAGAACAGGCCAACTAGAGGCCGCATTTCAAATATTTTCTCACAGGAAGGTAGATTGGTTATTCTAGATTCAGAAAATTAGTAACGTGCGAAAAAGTTTCGACCCTTGTCAGTCTGCGCGATTCGCGCAGTCTGACAAGGGTCAACACTTTACGCACTTCCAAGATGGTATTTTTCGCGTGACCGGTCACAAATCAATGAGGGATCCCACATTTTCGGAAAACATGTGTTTCGATATAGAAAGATTAAAAAAACACAATGGGATCATGATGATTCGATATCGTCCAACTTCGTCGTTTTGTCTCCTGATTACAAATTGGATTTCATTAAACGAACATAGAATAGCCGTTAACCGGTCTCACTCGCTTGAAACCTTCCAATTATTCATTCCTAGCACTCACTCAAACCATTCAAAAACGCCCCATTGGCCCCTATTTCAGCATAAAAATCATTATCTTACTCTATAAAGCCTAATGATTTAAGTTTTATTGAGTTTTATCTAAAATGGTTTCTCCAAGAGAGTAGACAAGCAATTTGATTAAGGCTTTTCCTGTGTTTCCAATGATATATGTCCAATTTTCTAAAGCGTTTATCCTTGTGTTTTGAAAAACATACAAATCGAGTTTCACAAAGATGAAACCAAAATTCTGGCTCCTTAAGTATAACCAATGAATTAATCACATGTTAAAAACTTTCCTTGTAAAGAGGTAAAAGCAGAAAGATCAAGCTAAAATGTCGACCTCGTAACAATTTTTCCCCCTCGACAAACGTTGGAATGCAACAAATATCAATACGGATCTTATCAAGACAAACATTTTCACCCAATTTGAAAAAGATTTTATCAAAATTGTGACTTTTGAATTTATGGTAATTGTCGATTTAGCTCCTTCTACCCGTTAGATAAATCAAAATCAACATCGTGCTTCTATGACCAGATAACATTTTCACCAAGTTTGAGAAAAATTGATCCAGACGTGACCACCGGAGAGGTAACAAGGAAATTGTCATTATAGCCCCCTTTCTTGTGACATAGTTTGGAATATTGAGCCAAAATAGAGACCCACTACACTGTTGATGACTGACGACGCATTAAGATTGACGATGGACTGTGTACGACGGACACAAAACCTTACCATGAGCATCGTGAAATAAAGTGTCCCCCCTCCCCCGGAAAAACAAGGATATTTATCAACTGATTCCTTGAACTAGCCATAAACCAACAGTGAACCAATACAACTACATTTATATCTGAATAACTTGTTTTCAATCTTTACCTTTCATCTAGCTTTAAAAGCGGTCACATTAAATAGAGATTATAATATGACCTACGTCGCGAGAGTGAAATAGCCCCAAATACTTTTGAAATTACACGGGTGATAATGGTCGTCAAAGAAAGGGGGCGATCCATTCGGAACATCACTCGGTCATTTCCGTAAACTGCAACATACCTCGGATGTATGTAAGGTGGATGGGTATGTAACAAAATTGTGTATTTTGTAAGGCGGAAACAGTGTAAGAAAAAATAGCACTGTAGCTTTATAACTTTTACAGTAAATAACGTCTGAAATATCTTAATTTTTGAGAATGACGAATCATTCTCAAAAACTAAGATTTTTCAGCCGTTATTTAAGAATCTAAAAATATTTATATAAGGATAGGATGGTTTCACGTCAGTGACTTGAACGGGTAGCGTTAGCGACGTCGAATGTTTTCACTCAAAGTTTCGAGGGCTACCGCCATTTTAACTGACGTCATCTAGTCTTTCCAAGGGTTTTTCCGTAATTTTTAGAAATAGTCCGTCTATGTACATCCGAGGTTGATCGAGAGATTGGCCGAGTGGTTTTCCGAATGGGGGCGATCGTGTCTCATAAAATGCTCATGGAGAGTTCAGATATCTACGCCTGAAAACTTTCATGATATTTGTTAGAGTCTATTTCGAAAAACGGGTAATATAATGGACTCGTTCCGGATACCATGTGAACAAGTCCGACCAATGGTAATGTAAAAATACATTTATTGGTTTGTCTTACTGACGAAAACATGTCAACTAGTTATTGCAGCGACAATTTTTTTAACTACAATTTTGAATGTAGAATTAAGGATGATTTTTTGCCAATTTCACATTTTACCCCACCCCTTTCAAGCCGACAAGGGGTAGGAGTCTTGCCCCACGTAGGAAAGGGGGGGGGTGAAAAAGCTAAAATGAAAATATTTCTCAATCTTGATAAACATTAGCTTCCTTATAGAATATATATGCATTGGTCAAATTCTAATTCTATTGAGATTGCTTCAAATTACAGTCGTCAATTCTATTCCGAAACGGAGCCCAAAAGAGTCTATGGGACTCAAATAATTTAACAATAATATTATATTCATACACTAGCTTTCAGCGGCATAGCCGCCTTCATCAGGTGAATCCTATGAATTCATAGGCGGCTGTGTCACTGTAAGCTAGTGTAAAAATATAATATTATTATTACAAGTATTTATCTCTAGAAGAGATCTTTTATTCGTTTATATGGACTCAAATAAGATAGATTTGAGGGTCATGGCTAATTATTTGTGAGTCCAAGACTCAAAAAACCTCCGTATCTCAAACCTTGGTATAAAAATGATAAGCAATATGTTCAACCAATGGGGTCTCTTTACCATAGATTTACACGTAAAGGCTTAAACTATTTCTTTTTCAAAAATTTAATTACATTCCTGATTCATAATTGCACATACAATAGGCATTCTCTTCGTAGGCAGTCACTTTACGTTGTGAAACCTCAGCCTATAACGAGACTTCCCTCTGTTTGATAAACCCCACAATACTCGTATTCGTAGATCCGGTCTCTGAAATGAAGAGGTATAAAGGATCTGTCATAAAATTTTCGTTTGAGACAAGTTGATCTCAGCCGATTCTAGGATAGAAATGATATCAAGCAAGCCTTGGCCAGGTTGATAACTTTTCTATTCTAGACGAGGCTAAGATCTGCTTGTTTCGAATAAATTCGAGTCATAGATTATCTTTCTCATATACATAACACTTTTGAAGGTTAAGTTCCGATGTCTGGAACAAGCGATTTCTCCCTTTTTTCCTCAATATTTCCCTCTTGATAACTTTCAGTGCAATAAAATTTCGGTTTGCTGGAAAAAGGTGAAACACACAGGTCAAGGCATTTATTTGTTTTTAAGGAAACAAAATGAATATATTTTAACAAATCGTTGGCTTAGTGCAAAAAACAGTTGTAACTGTCTATAAATATGTAGGCAGTTACAACTGCTTTACACTAAGCCAACGAAATACTGTTTTTATCTACAATTGGATCTTCAGGAAATGCTATTGTTATTTTTAATGTCATTTAGGAAAGTTTTCCCGAAGAACGGACCATTCAAAAATAGTCATTCTACGACTTCTCCAGGGATCCGTTTTCCTTAAAATCTTACGATCATTTTTTGCGGAAGTCAAAAAATTAAGTTGCTTTTATAGTATAAACAAAATATGGAATCTGCCATGCATTATCTTATTTGAATCGTCTTCTTAAGACGATTCCAATGTGATATTGCGATGCAGAATCCAACCATGAATGAAACACCAGGTACGATTGTAAATTTTGACTTACATTTATTTACATTTTAAGAAGTTTAATAAAACGGGCCCCTGTTCTATTAAGCTTCGTTCCGCAACTCCTTATTTTCTGGCTAATAATTGTTCGCCAATGTCACATTTTATTGGGACGTCAAAGAAATATTCATGCCAAGTCGTGTGTAAATTAATCCAGTTGAGGAAGAAATTATATCCAAGAATTATTTCATAATTTCTTTAAACCCCCCAAAGCCGCGCCTTAGAAAGCCCCGAAGTTTTCACGAACAATTTTTCAAAACGGCCACCATAGGAACTTTTATACCAATATCCCAAAGGGGTCTGGCTAATTTTTAGGAGATGAATTTCCATTAATCAATTGATAATTTCTCTAAATCTGAAAGGGTTCACGCCAAGCGCCCCCACTGAATCTTTCCGCAAAACATGACAAGTTTTGCAAAAGGTCATCCAAAGAATACACATAGCAAATCTTATTCAAATAGGTCCAGTGGAATAGGAAGAGAACGTTCTGAGTCCTATTTATCTTTATATCTTCCTACTTATTTACAAGTCTCAAACTCGGAAAAAAAACCTCCGTCTCTCAAAACCCCGTCAGAATTTGTGTTTCCGAACCCTCTCTACAGAAATCCCGGATACATCATTGGTGATAGAATGTTAAACGACTTACTCTTTTTTCCGAGCCGCCGCCATAGCTAAGTTTGAAGCGCGTCGGACTGTCATCTAGAGGTCCCGGGTTCGATTCCCGACGACGGCACTCATTCTTTCCAACTATCTGTCTCTCACCAATGGGTTGATAATCTTAGACCTATGTGAGATAGCAGAAAACTTACTCTTTTCCACTATCGTGTGTTGATATAACACCTTTCATGACTTGCCCTGTAGGCAGAGTGAAATCTTGGGGTTTGTCATAGTCATTGGTCCAACCACTGAAGCTGCAGTCAGATAGATGAATGCCTACGAATAGGAATAAATTGACAAAATCGTATTTAAAAAAAATCAATGAATTAAATACAGTTGTAACAAGAATAATAATCACTATGGAAATGAACAGATAATTTGGACTTGACTTCGTTGCCATGCAAAGACAAAATTAGAAGCTACGTGGTACACTTGTTTTGAAAAAGGTTCTTGGACACACTTTATTTCATACTGTGGTTATCATTTACCACAACATATACGAAAGTGTAAAAATGTAAAACATTGTTAAGAAATCCAAATGGATGTTAAATGTGTTTGAAAAAATGTATATAGTTTACTTATAAAGCAAAAAATAAAAAAATAAAAATAATAAAATAAAATAAAAAAAAAATCGTGGATGTATGTAGAACCGTATAGTTTTGATTGAAAATATTAGAGTTTTAGCTGTTTTTATTAGTGGTCGTAGTTTCAATTTTTTCGTGGATTTATTGAAAAACAATCCCCATTGTTTATATAAGATCGAACTTGAATCGAAAAAAATAACAAAATTAGTAAGTTACATATCACAGTGGTTTTGAAATACATTACTAGCAATAACAATAACTTACTTGGTGTATGACAACAGTAGAACTTCCACTTCCTGTCCTCTTTGCGGTTGTCATGGATACTCTGCATGCCGTTTACGTAGTGGTTGGTAGGACAGGAGAAATGCAAAATTTTATCGTAATCATTTGCGAAGTCTGGAATAAAATGTTAAAAGTTTTCTCATGGACACAATGCTGGCAGAAATAACTAATCGACAATTTTCTACTAAAATCTCATAATTACAATTTTAGGTAAATCGACATAAAGCGAAAGCGAGCTGTCTGAGAGACACCTTGGAACAGAAACCCAGAGGTGCGTTTTTTAGAGCAAGGGGAAAAATCTCGATAAATAAGATTTTTAAGACGTCGTAAGAAACGATTTTCGATATTTTGAGTGAAAACATTCGACGTCGTCAAGGCTACTCGTTTTAAGCCAATGCAAAAGCATCTTCGTTTCCTCATTAAGATATCTTAAGATTCTTATTAAGCCGCTTAAAAATCTTAATCTAAAAAACGCTACATCTTAAAAATCTTAATAAGATTCTTAAGAATCTTAATCGGTTTACCATTCGGAACACCACTCGGCTAATCTCACGATCAAACTCGGATGTACGTAGACGGACTATTTTTAAAAAATACGGGAAATCTTTGGAAAACTCGATGGCGTCAGTTAAAATGGCGTTAGCCCTCGAAATTGTGAGTGAAAACGTTCGACGTCGCCAACGCTACTCGTTTAAGTCACTGACGAGAATTAATCGAAGGCTTATATTAATATCTTTAGATTCTTAAATAACGGCTGGTAAAATCTTAATTTTTGAGAATGATTCGTCATTCTCAAAAATTAAGATTTTCTAGCCGTTATCTACTGTAAAAAATATAAATCTACAGTGCTAGTTTTTCTTACACTGTTTCCGCCTAACAAAATGCACGATTTCGTTACATACCCATCCGCCTTACATACATCCGAGGTATGTTGTAGTTTACGGAAATGGCCGAGTGATGTTCCGAATGCCAGTTTACGACATAAACTGATACCCGGGATAAATTTAAAGCATGTGTGTGGAAAGTTGACGTCAAGAAAGTTCGGAATATCTTCCTTTTGTATGTCGTAAGAAATGTTACTGTCTTAATAAAGAACCAAATAAATTGCTCGTTGTCGAAAAAAGAGAGCAAAGACTTTCATATAAACTTATTGTTTTAACGTGTAAAATTATAACGTTATTTTAATTTTGAATGCATCCTTATTTTTTAAGTGAGCATGTAAAGTAAACATCAACATCATTGTTTTGGGCTATCGTAAGAAATCTATCATTATTCATTATATTTCATTGGTAAAAATTTTACCCACAAGCAACCATACCTGTAAATTGAATTATACCCCTAACATTCGACATTAAATCTTAAAAAGAGTTATTTAATCTTAATGCTTCAATTGAAACAACAATCCTGATTTGCTGAAATTAACTTGCGGTAAAATATTTACCAAAACACTAGCAAACCTGTCCAGTAACATTGAATTGTGCCCCCAACATTTGTCAGAATGTCTGAACAAGATATATCAAATCTTCTGTCTTCGTGTCTGTTGTCATGTAAACTTTGTACCCTACTGATTGACTGGTTTGTATGGGGGCAATGAAAATCGAGTGCCTGGTCAAAGTCATTCACGTATGCTGCCCTTGTGTACCAGGCTAAAACACAGAAAACGGCTAGCGGCAATATCTGTTTCTGAAAAATACATGAACATAGGCGTATCTACGAGGAAAGTTCCAAAGTTATAGTAAAAGTCCACGTATTTTTTTTATCCACCCTCGTAGGACTTAGAAATTTATTCGCACTCAGAAGGCGACCGACATAGAATATTTAGGATAAAGGCGATATGCGGACTGAGACAAAAGATGAATGCCCACTATCCGCTCCCTTTATATAATTTGAGCGCTGGTTAATATTCAAAACACCGTAACTACAGATGATCATTCATCAATGATATTTATCAACAGAGGATTATTTCTTTTACGCACTTGCGTTAATTGCGTAGCGGGAGTTACGCCCTTTATTAAACGTTGCAACAAGCTGACCATCCCACTTGGACGTTCTAATTATGATTCACCGATTGATGGAATATAATTGAAGCTCGCCAAAATTGCTTTTGTCTAATGTCGGATAAATTTTGCCGAGTCGGAATTCGAACTCAAGATTTTAGGATTGACAAAGCGTTACCAATTGAGCTAGCCGGACTCGGCGACTGTAGATTTGGATAAATTTGTTTGAGCTTCTACCTAATCCTCTATCAGAGACGCGTAGATATCTGCTCTGCGTTCAGGATGACAAAACGGCACAATACTGTTTGCAAATTATACCCAGCTTTGCACACATGTGCGTGTACGAAGAGGATTATAATTTGCAAACAGTTTGAACCGTTTTGTCATCCTTAACAAAGGGCTTGATTGATTGTCCGAGAGCGATTTTTATAGACAAGATAGTAAAAAGTCAAATCAAATATATAGACCGATGTACGAAAAAGAAATTTCTTGAGAAGGTATTAGTACCGAGCGCTACAGATTAGAATGCTCACAAAAGGTAGGCTGATCAAGGTCTATTCTATTTGTTGCTTTGACGCACCCAAGAACTTTCGGTGATTCTACGCATTAATAAGGGTGCAGACATGAAAGCGCATCATATTGCACTTGGATTAATGTGACGTCACAAACATTACTGAGGATGACGTTCCGAAAAATAAAGTCAACGTAGGGTTAAAATTGGGTGTATTTCGATTTGAAAACAAAGCGTAGTGTCCTACTGCTTTCATATTATTATATGCCAAATTGATCTCCACAGATAAAAAAAGATAAAGGATTATAATTTTCTTCAAGCGTATTAACCAATGTTTCACCAGGAGCCGAATTACCGAAAAATGACCAAAAAATTATAACAAATTACGTCAGAGGTACTTTCTGGTTAAACGAAAAAGCGATGTTCCAAATGAGATCGCCGGTCAAAACATCGTTAAACGATACAAACTTGAGGGTGACATTTCCGACAATATCACGTGAGCGTGGAGAGGAAGACAATGAGACGTCGCAATAACGTCGGGCTATTTTATGAAATTCGGTCATATTTTTGTTTTAATTTGTAATAAAAGCGGTGTACAGTCTAAAACAGCACATTATTGTACATCATTTTAAAGCTTTTGAAAAGCTCCATCTTGTAGTCACTAAATTCTGATACACATGGCTGTGAAAAAAAATAATATCGAGTTTACTTTATAAAAAATCGCCAAAAAGCACATGTAACGCGTAACATGCTTCTCTTTTAATACATGTTCAAGATGCCATAAAATCGCGGATACGCTCTTTATCATCGTAAAATTTTACACACAAATACCTAGAATGCTAGTCCTTATACAGTGTGAATTTTGAAAGTTTCTAATATAATTTTGCGAAAATCTCTTCACATAAATAAAATAGGGGAAAGTGTAACGCTTCTAAAAATGAAGCAAAAAATGACGACTAAGAAATTTCAACGTAAAAATAATCACACAAAATAAAGGAAATTGTTAAATATAAAAACATTTAAGAAAAATGGTCAGATTTTTATTTCTTCAGTTTGAATTTGGTTTATTTGCGTGTCCTAATGAAATACAATTTTTTCGTGTGAAAAAGTCTGAAAAAATGTCACGCTTTTTGAAATTACGTCATTTTTTTCGCACCATTTTCGCGAGGAATAAATAAACTCTTATCAAATGTCGATTGAATTAAATAAAAATCAAACTAGAGAAAATGGTCTGTCCATTATTTTCAAAAATATATAACAATCTCTATTTTGTGAATTTAGCGCTAAATGCGAGAATGCTGAAAAAGTCTGAAAAAATGCCACGCTTTCTCATTTTGATGACGTTTTACGTTGCGAGTTTCGAGTTTAATAGATTATTTCGAAATTATTGGCAGAAAGATGATATAATAACCGGTTAAACTCAAATAAGACAACCTCCGCGGTTTTGATTAGTTTGTATTATAGCAAGACCAACAATACCAAGTCGTTTATCGTTTTTTAAATACCTTTTTTAGTTATTCGGAAATTCAATGTTTTTGTTTCTACAAAATTGATTTTGTCACGTGAATAGAGAGGTTGTACATCCTGAAAAAAGTTGATACAAACCTGAACATGATAGTTATTCACATTTTTAATCACCTCATTTTGATATTATTTAGAATAAGGCATATAGTTGTTTCAAATGAAACACGTTTGTTTTTTCTCCAATTTTACTCTGCAAAAATAACGTCAAATTACGTTACGCTTTGTAGCCTCAGTTCGCTGCGACGTCTCAATATGCATTCTGGGAAGTCACACAGTAAATATAGGTTATCTCACGTTTTGAGGGCGTAAACATTTGCAAAGACTCGATAAATGGTTATACGCCCGATAACCAAGCAAAACCATTTTTAGGGTCTCTGCAAATGTTAACACCCGCGAAAACGTAAATTGACACTATAATTGCATAAAAAGAAAGATGAGATTATAAATGTTACAGTGAATATGTAAAATCAGGGATTTTGTAAAATAATTGAAAATTTCAGGGATTTTGTAAAATCACTGATTCCTTCAATTGTTGTATAAAATGAATAAAATTTTCAGTGAATATGTAAAATAATGGAATATTTGTGGTAAAAAGAAGGAATTAAGGTATACTTTATTTCTAATTCATCATTTATTTTAAAGACAACTGAAAACTTGTCTTTATAAATTTCTTTATAAAATGGTATTTAGATAATTCATTTCTTTTCTTATTTGTGTGAAATGATGAACTACTTATTAAGTCGACTCAAAACTCATTATTTCTTACATTTCCCATACAATGATTCCTTTAGATTCTTTTTCTTGAATAAAAGACATAATATTAGGCTACCTAGTTAGTCGACTCAAACCCTTTGTACTTGATTTTTTAGTATTATGATCTTATTTGAAACATTTATTCTCTATGAATATGTCACTGTGTAATGCCATGGAATTATTCAGTTTTTATTGGCACAGGACAAGTTTGAATGACACCTAGAATTACAGATTCGACTTAATGAGTAGTTCATCATTTCACACAAATAAGAAAAGAAATGAATTATCTGAATACCATTTTATAAAGAAATTTATTGTTTGATTTTCTTATTTGTACTCAATTTCAATAAAAATAAATAAATACTATTTGAATGTGATATGTGTTGTTAATTTTATTTTTCCAGTTTGATATCAAAATATCAGAATGCAAGAATGTAAATAGAATGCATGTTTATTCAAAAAGAGGTCATGAAATAATTCACAGAAACGCTTTAAAACTATCTCCAAATACACTACTGTTCCGGAAAAATTGCAGCATGCATTGCACCGTCACTTTTGTTTACACCGACGTTGCATGGTAGATTTAGACGTCACAAAAGTTTACGCGGGAATAGGATCAACGTCTTTATCTTATATGCTCTATACTAAAAATAGACATAAGAAACTGATTAAGTGTGTAGAGTGTGTATTTCCGTTTATTTATCGTCTCTGCCGTAGCACATGCCCATATTAGCAACGCCCCCAGAAGACGGTTAATTGTTACGGGGGATAGTGCAAGGATACATGACGAAACTACTGTTGAGATCCGCCATGGTTCTTTAACGTGCTCGATGTAAAGCACCGTCTCACGGGGCCTCGGTTTAACGTCTCATCCGAAAGACAATTAGTTTTGTTAGTGTACCAGCCCGGGAATCGAACCCACGCGGTCGAACTTCAATGGTTTTGAAGTCTGGTGCTCTACCAAGTGAGCTACTCGTGCTGGTAAAGTGTATAGATCCGGACAGAGGATATTTAAGTAAGAGTAACCGGGCGTTAACAGCAGGTGAATTTACTTGTTAATCCACGTTTTCTCCCGTTAACGCCCGGGTTTTTTCCCTTAACGTATGCCTATTACGACACGAAAACATGCATTTTATGCAATGATTAAGGATATTCGCTGATCTCACAACGAAAGTATAGATCATGAGCTATCTCCAGATAGCAAAGTGAAGACTCTGATCAGAGTGTGCGACTTTTCAGCCTGATCTTAGTGCGCAATTGTGAAATCATCATAATTGTCGCACAAAGGCTTATATTCATTTATATTTTACAGGGGCATAAATTAAGACGTATGTCGATTATATTTGCGAAAATGGAAAATCTGTCTTTTCAGTCCATAAACATTGTCTTATTCAGTTATTAAAATAAGGTGACGATGCATTCTCTATTACATTTTGATATTATACTGAGTATTATTTGATATTGAGCTTTGTTTAAAATACAGTCAACATTGCTTGAGCGACAACGTCTATTAAGGGACCTCTTCAATTAAGCGCCCATCATAAAAAGTCCCTTCATCGTTAGAAAATTCTCTGAAAAAGATGATATTCTCAAACGAATAACTGTTTATTATTGAATCTTATGCTATTGAAACCCATTAGAATCATCTCCGGCGATACAACCCCAAGGGCGTATATACCGTTAACGCAAGTGCGTAAAAGAAATGAATCCTCTTTCAAAAAAAATGTCGTAGACAAATAATCATATCATCGAAACTACAGCTTATTCAAGCTGCAGTTACGATGTTTTGATCTTTCAGCGACGCTCATATAATAGAAAAGGGGAACGAAAGGAAGACATTCATCTTTTGTCACAGTCCAGATATCGTCTGTATCCTTTTAT
The DNA here is from genome assembly GCA_948146395.1 of Fragum whitleyi. Lineage (NCBI taxonomy): Eukaryota > Metazoa > Mollusca > Bivalvia > Cardiida > Cardiidae > Fragum > Fragum whitleyi. The sequence continues at coordinate 31,581,509 of OX411544.1, forward strand.
ATTCTGAGAAGTGAAGTAAAAATCTATATGAATATTTCGACATAAAATCAAATGATCTATACAAATCAACATACCATTATTTCGCTTTCCTTATCAAACTTTATTATTACACAAAGATGGATAATATTTGACCGCACTGATAAGATGTTTTCAAATACAATATTCAGGGCTGCGTTCAAGATGAAAACGTCCGTGATACGTTTAAGAAACGGTACCCCTTTTTTCAAGCCTACGTTTACCTATTATTATAATTATTTTTATTACAATTATAAATTTTGGCACATTTCATTAGTATCATGCATGTCATATCTCTATTATGATTGACACTTTTGTGAGAATCAACATAGAAAATATATAGGGCAATAAGGAATATTTTAGAATGCTTCTACTTTTCCCAGCATGGGAGACTATTACATATAACAGATGTTGCTCGGGCTGTAAAAACACGACCAATAGTCAATATTGAATTGTTTTGGCTGTATCTAAGGGAGTAGATCCGTAATGGTTCCGTACCGTCTCGGAAATTATGGACTTTAACGATGTAAACCGATGTTTCCTAATTGGTCATTATGAAACCACGGTCAACATCGTGAAAGATCATGAATTCAGAAATGTTGTGAAACTTTTACGAGTCCTATTCCTAAAGCCTAGTTTACATTTGCCACGGTCGCCGTACGATATCGTAGCGTGCGATTTTTCTTACGATTTTTTGGACATCGCAGACAGCTACGGTCTGCGGCGTATGTGTTCACAATGCCGCACGGTGACCGTGCGATTTTAAAAATATTTGAGGGGGAACATACCTTAATGAGACCGTACGGGTCCCGTGCGATATCGCAAAGTAATCGTGAGATTCCCGTGCGGAGATCGTACGGGTTGCGTGCGGATATCGAGAGGATGCCGTGCGGTCATCGCACGATTCTACGGGTTTTATTTTGGATGTTTGATAGTGAAGATATCGTACGATTTCCGTACGATTATCGCAAGGCGTCCGTGCGGCGACCGTGCGGTGTCCGCACAAGGCTACGGGCTTGCGATTTTTAAAGATGTGTATAACATTTTTTTAAACGAGATCGCAGGTGTCTGCGGTGCCCGTAAGACCGTGCGATGATCGCACGGGCACCGTATGTCACCGCACGGGCACCGCACGATTTTATGCTTACGGCGAGATACGGGCGCCGTACGGGCTCCGTAGGCCAAATGTAAACGAGGCTTAAAGGACGAATAAACGACCAAACCATTCATTAGTTTCGAATAGAAAATCGTGACGTCAAAGCAGCGTAGTAATACTTTCTTGTACATTTCGTCCTCGGTTCTGCCGTCGTCATAGAGCATTTGGTAGCGCATGCAATTTTAGTACTAGTGTAATAAACACGAGAAATCCGTTGTTACATGAACAAGCCACCGTGATAGGACCGAAGACCCGTTAGAAGTGTCGTAAAAAACTAATCAAGTAGACAAATCCACCTCGGTTCTTTACGCATCAAATAATTCGTTTTGGCATGATCTTGGATTGACGACGAGTCGCCGATCTAAAAAAAATCCAATATAGAAAAAGCCAACAGACCGATTTGTCGACGACTTGCCGTCGATTTTATCACTGATTCGACAAAAAGACGTTGGCGTCGAAGCGTTTATGGGACAAAAGCTTAAAGTAAAAGTCACAGAAAAAAATCGACATCGCAACCTCGGTGGCGATTCCTCTTTTCTATCGGGCGACTAGTAAAACATAGCGTCGACCGGACGCCAGCGATGCCTGAGCAAAACATTAATTTTGCAGTCACATAAAATCGCCGATGTGACAATTTCTTATTTCTTGGCTAGATATGAAGCAAAATTTGGACGATCGATTAAACGTATAGTGCTGACAATAAGTCGACGAGATGCGAGGCTCGTCGTCGATTCCAAACGGAAGTGAACAGGTCAGAATCGGACAAAATTACGTGTGATTTGTCGAAAATCGACCGAAGCCCGGCAGGTGATATGCCGAAGCTCTGTCAATCACCGGCGACTAAACTCCGATACAGTGTCAACTTCCACAAATCGGAACATCGCTCGAACGTTTCCGTAAACTGGAAAGTACCTCGGACGTAAGTGTAGTAATTTTGGGTCATTTTTAGGTAATTCGGTTTCTGGTGGTACTTCGGCTATTTAATACGCGTAAAGAAAATTACAATTTGTTAATTCTCTCCGATCATCTTTCCAAAAATTTCGGGCATATTATAATTTGATAACAAAACGCAGTAACATACTGCGTTTTGTTATCCAATCATAATATGGCCACTTTTAGTCTTTCCTTTGTTCATTTTATGCATCGTCATCCTTAGAAGGATCGCTGATGTTTGTTACGTCATATAAACCCACGTGCGAAATGACGCGCTTTCATGGCAGCGCCCGTATTATTCCCGAGGTCTATTCCGTAGAATCGCCGAGAGATCCCGATTGAACTTCCACAAATCTAAAAGACGACGCCGACATGTCGGAAGGTTCTTCAAAATTTGTATTTTTCCTTAACTTTTCCACATATCGTCGTTGATATTCTAAAACCTGGTAACTACAGCTTTGATTAACCTGCAGTTATGAGGTTTTAGAATTACATCGACGATATTCAAATTCTCATTTTTAATTCGTCTCTGCGAGGTTTTTTTTTTTTTTTTTTCACATCGACTGGTTGGGTACAATACAGTTGTCCCTTGTGAACGAGCCTACTGATTAATTGTCTTAAAATAATGAGAAGCAAATATTGTGAGTTTACATAGAAACCCATTTTGGATCTCTCGAGATTTTTTAAACAATCCCATCACATTATCGGATCAAATGTCCAGCTCTCAAAGCGGAAATGGACTGAAGACGTCAATCCACATGTTTATTCTGTTTCAAGTTCAAATATCATTATATAATGCATCTGATTATATGGATACTGATGAAAAAAATGCAAAATCCTATCTGAATCTAACTTCCAGTTATACGCTTGAAAAAAGTGTTCAGGATGCAACTTTTGTGACCGCTTAATGATTGCTCTTGCTTTGCACGAGGACACTTGCAAAGCGAAAGCAATTTATTAAACGTTTAGGGCACGGTTTTGTGCTAGAAGGGGCCTTCTGCTATGACAAATAACATATCGTTGGCCTCAACCAAAAGACCTCCGTAAATGCTGGTTATCTCAGATATCTATTCAGATGTCATTTGTTTATAAAACACGATGTTATTGTAATTGGGGTTACATTAATTCTAATTAGGCTGTTAAAGTCGCTAATGACAGAAAATATACAATAATGACGAAAAGTGGCGGAGACCATTGACATTTTTATTATTATTGGCAAACAGTTTGCACCGTTTTGGCATCCTTTACGCAGGTCAGATCTTTGACCCGTACCACGTCATCCTATCCCCATCCGATCTCAGCGTCCACATGGTCTACAGTAGATCTTGTTGAATGAGTGCAAGGTCTTAATTCGGGGATCGCGCGATTTACTTGAAGATCGCCTGGCCATCGCCGCACGAGCACACCAAGAAACGAGTATAAGACAACTTAGTCGTTCGACAACATTTTATCTAGTGTTGGTGTGTATGTGTGCGTTATTTTTTGTGTTTTCCCCATTTTCTCTTCGGAGAAACGTGTCCGAAAAGATTTATAAAGTTAGCCGATTTTGATTCGTTCGTTAGCCTCTTCATTCATCGTGAATACTATTTAATCATATAGGAAGCAGAATCGAACATAAATTTGTTTAAGTTGTAAGAACTTGATCCTTATCGATGTCAAAAGGATTTATTTGTATACTTGTACATATGAAAAGCCGCCATATCACTACCTCATCAAGCTTCTGGGAATTCCTCCCCAGAATTATCATAATTCAGTAATTTACATTAGGATTATATCATCGTTCTTGATCATAATTATTATTATCATCATTTTTATTATTATTATTATTATTATTATTATTATTATTATTATTATTATTATTATTATTATTATTATTATAAATGGCCTTGCTTACACCGACACGCTGCTATGTCAAGTGAAGTGCACGCGAACAACAATTTGTCAATAGGTCAATTAGAGAAATGGAGTGCGTTGTAAGGAATTCATACACAACTGAAATGATTCAAGCGTATGTTGACGAATACAACTAGGAGCTGTCATGAGATTTTGTTTGAGACAAGCTGATCTAAACCGAGTCAAGAAAATAAATTTTAAAAGGCGAGCTTTTGCAATATTGATAACTTTTCTATTCTAGACGAGGCTTAGATCTGCCGCTTGTCTCAAACAAAATCTCATGGCAGATTCTATAGGTCACATATTACACCAGGAGCCTGTTATACTAAACATCTTTCGATTTTTTTATTACTATTTTGTGGGGTTTTTTTGCGTAAGTCAAAAATAAAAGTTGCTTCTACAGTAATAACTAAATATGGAATCCTGCCATGCACCATCTCATAGTAATCGTCTTCTAAAGACTATTCAAATGAGATTTTGTAAGGCAGAATCTAACAATGAATAAAAACACCATGTACGATTTGAGATTTTGACTTACGATTATTTATTTATTTTTTTATTTTTTTTTGTAAGAAATTTAGTGAAAAGGGCCCAAGTTTTTGGAACATATAGATGAAAAAAATGCCGCGATAACCAACGTTAGATGACGTCATTTACAATGTGATCCTGCACATGTGTAAGACAATAATATATCTGATAGCTGTTCGTTAGAGGAGATAAAGGGAGCTATGCGAGAAAAGTAAAATTCGCCATTTCGACTCATTGGTGTTTCACAAGAGTATTGTAATCACAACAGGAGGAGATGTCGTTTAAAGAAAAAGTTGACAAAATTGTCATTAAGGCGCCTTTTTCTGTGAAATGGCACGGATCCTTCCCATTTTCAATAGACTTCATCCTCATGACCTAACAAACATTCTGACCAAGTTTCATGAAGATTGGACCATATTTGTGGCTTCTAGAGTGAAAACAAGAAATTTGTCATTAAGGCCCCTTTTCCTGTGATATGGCACGGATCCTTTCCATTTGAGCAATTTTCATAAGGGACCACCCAAGGAATATTTCTGCCAAGTTTGGTTGATTTTGACCCATAAGTTTAGGAGGAGATGTCGTTTAAAGAAAAAGTTGACAAAATTGTCATTAAGGCGCCTTTTTCTGTGAAATGGCACGGATCCTTCCCATTTTCAATAGACTTCATCCTCATGACCTAACAAACATTCTGACCAAGTTTCATGAAGATTGGACCATATTTGTGGCTTCTAGAGTGAAAACAAGAAATTTGTCATTAAGGCCCCTTTTCCTGTGATATGGCACGGATCCTTTCCATTTGAGCAATTTTCATAAGGGACCACCCAAGGAATATTTCTGCCAAGTTTGGTTGATTTTGACCCATAAGTTTAGGAGGAGATGTCGTTTAAAGAAAAAGTTGACAAAATTGTCATTAAGGCGCCTTTTTCTGTGAAATGGCACGGATCCTTCCCATTTTCAATAGACTTCATCCTCATGACCTAACAAACATTCTGACCAAGTTTCATGAAGATTGGACCATATTTGTGGCTTCTAGAGTGAAAACAAGAAATTTGTCATTAAGGCCCCTTTTCCTGTGATATGGCACGGATCCTTTCCATTTGAGCAATTTTCATAAGGGACCACCCAAGGAATATTTCTGCCAAGTTTGGTTGATTTTGACCCATAAGTTTAGGAGGAGATGTCGTTTAAAGAAAAAGTTGACAAAATTGTCATTAAGGCGCCTTTTTCTGTGAAATGGCACGGATCCTTCCCATTTTCAATAGACTTCATCCTCATGACCTAACAAACATTCTGACCAAGTTTCATGAAGATTGGACCATATTTGTGGCTTCTAGAGTGAAAACAAGAAATTTGTCATTAAGGCCCCTTTTCCCGTGATATGGCACAGATCCTTTCCATTTGAGCAATTTTGATAAGGGACCACCCAAGGAATATTTCTGCCAAGTTTGGTTGATTTTGACCCATAAGTTTAGGAGGAGATGTCGTTTAAAGAAAAAGTTGACGCCGTGACGGACAGACGGACAGATGGACAGACGGACGCCGGACAACAATCGATCACAATAGCTCCCTTGAGCACTTCGTGCTCAGGTGAGCTTAAAATCTGACGGTATCATCTTCAAAAGATATTTATTTCTGATGTAAGAAAGCATGCAAACATATGCTGAAAGCCAAAATTGAAAAAAAAAATACCCAAGCATATGTAAATTAAGGCATTTTTTATGTTTGTTAGATAAAATTAAGGCATTAAGGATTGAGAGGAAGAGGATATTTTTTTTATTTTCACACTTAACAGATTTGCCATTCTTATGATTTCTAATCAAGAAATTAACTGATTTGTCATTCTTAATATTTCTTTACCAGGGCTGTGGAAATACGAATTTTCTCAACTTGTCCATGGACAAGTAAAAGTCAATTTTCTACTTGTCCAGGCTGAAAATGAACTTGTCCGCAAAAAATAAACATTGATAAAACATTGTATTTAATGAAGAAAATGCTGTAACCCAGCATTTTCTTCATTAAATACAACACTTCCTATCCTTTGGACAAGTCGGGTAAAGGAATTCCACACCCGTTACAATGAAAAATGCTTTAATGGTCATGGATTGATTACATGAGTATGACATTTCTTTGTGGTTTGAGAGGAACACGTTTTACAGATAAAATTCAAGATTCCACAACACAGGGATAAGAAGTTTCTGATAATAATCAAGATATAATATAATGATTAAGCCTTTCTGTTTATAAATGTAATTTACTTATGTCCACATGCAAGCCATGCACGCACCATCTCAATCACAAGGTCTTATGATTTGGAATTTGGAGGTACTGTAAGATATTCGTAAAGTATTCTGAAAGATACGCATAACTTAGTACATGTTTTTCATTTTCAAAGATTACAAAATAATAACATTTTAAGAAGATGAACACTACAATTTCTATTTCTCTTTTACTATTGTTTCTTACAATTCTAATCGTTATTTTTTACAAAAGAATAAAATTTTCCAGGATTAAGATGACTTATCAAGCAATTGTCATTTTAAACACTGTCGTGGGAAGAAATTCATTTAAACCAGTTCTTACAGTTTGTATTCAAGAAAAAGAAATATTCAGTTGGTTCATCGGAATGTCCATTGACCCAGAACAAATAAACAAACCAGGGGTCTGCTGCCAGTCCTTTGGGTAATTAAGAAATTATAAATCAGTTACATGCTGGGCAGTTTGTCGTTTTAACAGTACATCTTATCTGCTGGATTTCGAGGAAAAAATCTCAGATCCAGGGTTGAAGGCTACACTGACAAGTCACGATAGCGTATTCGAGTTTTACAGAGACACAGAGATAATATTAATACAAACATCTACATAGATTTCATGTTTCTATTTACTGAAGCAAAAAATAATTCACGTGTATACAGCCAAGGACAACTTGATAAACAACAAAATTAAACAAAAATATATAATATATAACCCTTGAATCGTAACGCCAATGTTTACAGTCATGGATTTAAGTGTCTAGAATGGTCCCTTCAGAGGACCGAGATAAAATCAGTTCTCCTAATCACCATGACGGTCAATATTGCATTCTTGGAGTGTTTAACAGCATGATAGCAATAAATCATTTCGGCCACGATAGATCAGTAATCCTGATAATGTGTGTTCTTATCAGTAACTTTTATTCTACTGATTTTATATTTGCCAACACCAGAGCTTAACATATAGTTTGAGTACAAGCATTGGATTAAATCTTGTAATATTTTAATCAAACTGCAATTAATCTTGTACTGTGTTATGATATTCATTACAATTGAATCAAAGTGACATTTCAAAAGAGTACACACAGCATAGGGCTTTGTTAAGAAAAAATGATTTTGAATGGCCGTGTTTATCTTGATCTCCTTTGAAATTGAATGGAGTGTTGGTATTACACTGTTACATATAATAATTAACTTTATTAAATCATATATTTTTACAAGTACATCGTAAGGAGTTTTAAATGCGGACTTGCCCATTATTATCAGAGTTTCAGATTTTGTCAATACAGCACCATTTAATTTACTACAAAAGCAACCTAAACATGCTCATACTGTTCATTGCAAGTTTCTGCTGAACAAAAATCATTTGCAGCTATTCTGTTGAACATGAAGTCTGATCTAAGCCTACTCAGCCTGCTTACTATTTAATTTTCTAGTGAAAACACTTCTAAAATTTCCAAACAAAAATGGTAATTGTTTGAACCGAACGTAAATTTAAAGTTAAATTTAGTTTACTTCTGTTTAACTACATAAACTTTTTCATTTTCTTCTAAAATTAATGGATTTTTAGTAACAAATGGATTTAGAAAACAAAAACTGAATCATTTTTACATGTAACCTCGCTTTCATTTTGGGTTAAAGTATTTATTTTTATTTCTACATAAACTGAAAATTTCCTTTTCATCTCAAGATTTATCAAGTTTGAAAGTTTAGTACACTACCCATTTCTTTTGCAATTATGTGCCCATAAACAAACCCTGGGATGGAACTCGAATTATGGGCTTTCTTTTATAAAGCTACACATCAAACTTGGAATTAAAGCATTTAAGACTGAGATCATAATCTGGGGTAAGTCAAAACCTTATGGTATATTTCTTTGGCTATTGAAAATATATAAATATCACAGAGTATTTTTTGTCTCTTTGTCTATCTGCCAGTCTGTCCATCCGGGGTACAGACAAAACCCCACCAGGACAAAACCCCACCAGACAAAACCCCATCGGACAAAACCCCACCAGGACAAAACCCCACCAGACAAAACCCCACAAGGACAAAACCCTACCACTTTTTCATATGAATGTATTTAGTGAAAACTATATGGAATAAATTATATTTCCATACAGTTAATAAAAAAAAAATCATATAGTTGTTTATAATTTCATCAAAATCATTTGAATAGCATTAATTTTTCACATTTTGATTCCTTCTTTACTTTGTTGAAAAAGTGATCGTGAAAAAGTAACGGTACAAACTTAATAGTTATTTCCTTTAAACTAAGCATAATGTTTAACAGTTGGTTTAATATCTGTCTAAGATAAGTATTGCACGCAGACTGTAAATCTTAAGGTACCGAGTTCAATCCACAATGGCGGGAATCATCAATTTCAACTATTTGCCTCCCACCAATCGGATGATAATTGTAAGCATGCGGGATAGTGAGGAATATCATGAATCCATCGTTAGGTACTTTAGTCACTTCAATATGACTGAAAAAATGCATAAATTGATGTAAAATCTCATTCAAACAGAGAAAAAAATTGGTTAAAGGACATGCTAATTTTCGTTTTATTTAAAACCTTTATTTATAAGGTGCATTTTAATTGTCCTTTGCAATACTCTCTCAATACAAAAGAATTATGTAGAAAAGGAATAACAGAATTATATGAATAAATAAATATACTTTTAAAAAACACTTACACTTTTAACTCTTACACTGTAATGTAAATTGGTGGCGTTTTTGTCCTGGTGAGGTTTTGTCCTTATGGGTTTTTGTCCTGGTGGGGTTTTGTCTGGTGGGGTTTTGTCCCGGTAGGGTTTTGTCCTGATGGGGTTTTGTCCTACACTCTGTCCATCCACCTTGTAGTCTTTGTAAACACAGCCAAAAACTTAAACCAAAAACTTAAACCAAAGAACTTTAACCTAGCTTATATATTTTGAATATTATATCTAGGAATATCATTCCTTTGTAAACACACTCACTATGTGAAAGGCTTTAACCAGAGATCAAGCTCCTTGACATTTTGACCTTGACCTTTTATTGACTTTGGAAAACTTTAACCAAAACATTAACCTTGCTTACATTTTCTAAATGTTTTACCTAGGGACATCATTCCTTCATATACACGCTCACTAGGTGATAGGCTTTCACCAGACACCAAGCTCCTTGACATTTTGACCTTGACCTTTTATGGACTTAGAAAAACTGTAACAAAAAACATTTATCTTGCTTATATTTTCTTAATGCCTTTACCTAGGAACATCATAACCTCATTCACACACTCCCCAGGTGATAGGCTTTCACCCTTTCACCAGTAACCAAGGTCCTTGACAATTTGACATTGACCCTTTTTGTACTTATAAAAAAAATAACAAAAAAAACATTGCTTAAACTTTGGTCGTTGGTCAAGTGATATTTTGTGACAAGCACCAGTTTGGTCGAGCTATGTTGCCTTCAAATTTTACATGGTGATTGCTTGGGACAATACCTTTCGGAAGGCACCACCTTCAAGGTCAATTGTCAAGGTCAAGGTAATTTTATTAGGTCAAAACTAAATGAAACAAAACTAATAGTACCATAACCTTTGATTTTAAAGTCATAGAGCCTTGAAATCTCACACGTGCATTGCTCATGACAAAACATGTATATGCATAACAAAGTCAAGGTCATTCATCAAGGTCAAGGTCAAGCGAAGTTGCACACATTGTTGTCATAAAAACATTAATGGTGGGTAAAACTTTTGATTGGTAAGACATTTACTGTCGAAAATTGGTTTGAAGCAGCAGTTTTAGACAAATTAAAGACTTACATTTAGGATTTCCTTTTTCATGTTCTGAAAAATTGGCAGTTGCGTGGGTATTTGTGTTTAACGAACATTTCTTGATAAGAATTTTCCTAATTCGGTGATATGATTATTGTTTTTAGCTCCACTGGATTAGATCCAGCGGAGATTATGCTGTGACGGGTCGTCAGTCGTAAGTCCATGTTCTCTGTGTGTTAGTGCGTAAACTTTTCACTTAAACATCTTCTCTGAAACTTCTGGGTAGAATGTCACCAAATTTCACAGGAATGATCCCTGGGACATGCCCTCTCAGATTCCTTCAAGGAATTTTGATCAGGTTGATAACTTGGGCCCTATGGGCAGTTGAGTCAACAAAAAGGAGCCCCAATTGTGAAATATAAAAATATCTTCTACTCTAAAACTACCAGTCAGAATTCAACCAAACTTTACAGAAATGATCCTCTGGACATGCTCTTTCAGCTTCCTTCATTGAATTTGGATCGACTTGATATTTTTGGCGCTATTGGCTACATGTCACCAAAATAGGGGACTGCAATGGTGAAATATAAAAAACTATCTTCCCTGGAACTATTGATCAGAATTCAACCAAACTCTTATATGGCCGATAGGTTAAGTTGTTACTAAAATCTAAACTAGGTCATAAAGATGGTCAATATCAGTAGTAAGATATGCTGTAGACAAGCAATTTCAAGTTAGTGATAAAAGATCAATTCTACATTTAAAATGATAGGAGATGTCGGTTTCTCGAACCTCACTCATGCTGGATGTCCTTATCTTTTTCTTCCTTATATATCAATAAAGTTGCTTATACATTTAATCCATTTTTATATGAAATCTCCATGGAGCTGGGTAGTCAGTGAGAATTTGCAGTTGATCACAGATTTCTTGTTATATGTTGGACAGCACTATCAAGACAAAGGCTTTTCAAAGATTCGTTAGAACGGTTTCAGGCTCTCATGGGCCTCTGGTTATTTTATAAAGGAATGAAACTTTTCATATTTTCCCACCATTTTAATATACAATTAGGTTTTCAATAGTGTGATAAGGTTTTAGTTTCATATACATTCATGAATTCTAAATAATACCCTCTTAGTCCTTTAAAAACAATTTGTAAAAATTATAAACCATAAAAAATGGAGCTTACATTATAATCATTAGATTTTTAACATATCATATTATGTTTGCATTATTTATGTAACACATAATACATTAAGGACAATGCATTATCAAGGCAAACCTGCCTAAATGACAATAAAATTGACAATGGACTTGAATTCCATTTCTAAAAAAATGGAAAATTGCTTATTTAAAAAACGAGAAAAATCTATTATTTTTTATATTAGATGCTTAAATTGTACCTTTTCTTGTAACTATTTTAGATAATTGAGGATTTTTAGGCACTGAAAGTAATAAAGTGGGAAAACTTTAAGGAAAAAAGATTTCACTCCATCTCTTACTGTTTTCTGTCATAGTTTGCAGAATCTTTTCAGTGTATACGCAAACTGAATTTACTCTTGAATATTGTTGAATTTAGATAAGTGTAGAACTGTGCATTTTGTATAATATGGGTAAGACAGCTCAAATTACCAAATGACGTCTTTAAATGTTCTGTTGAAAATGACTTAAAACCTCACACAGAAAAATATTGTTTGTGATTGGTATATAAATCTACAATAACAAAAATTTACTAGAACTTTTCTTTTGTAAAGGTTATTATAATTTATAAATAGAAAATCTCCTTTTTAAAAGATATTTATATATGATAACTAGAAATTGATTTGCAAAAGAATGCTTGAAAGGAAAGGAGTTAATACAGTTTTAGTAATAACTAGATATATGTGTGCGTTTATTGCCAGATAACCAATTCAATTTCTTAATGATATACATGTGTGTATATTGTCAAATAACCAATTCAATTTTTATAGTATAAAACATGTAGTTCAACTGATAAAAGTTTCCAAGTTGATTTAATATAAGATTGCCAAGGTTGCTTGAGTAGCTCAAATTATACATTGGGCTTATCAGTAAACATACCTTGAAGAAATAGCCGGTCTCCTGGGGATGATTTGGGGGTCAGTTTGTTTATTTAATAGACCATAGAAAATTCATTTACAGTTACTTTCTCCAGCAGATTTCTGACCTGGAGTCACTTAAATCCAAGACTGTTTAGTTTTAACAATCTTCTTCAAGAAACAGTTAAGAACAACGTGAATTGATGAGGTGAATAATCTTTTAATGTAATTGAATGAATGCAGTGAGTGAATTTTGAGTGAAATTCAGGGGAGATCATACAATATCGCTTATTTGGACGAAATTATCGATATTTTTACTCCCATTTGATTGAAAATTCGTAGCATATCCATATGACAAATTTCCAAGAATAAATTGGCCCCAATCTGGTTAAATATCAATATTTTAAAACATATAACAGTCAGTTAAGAACAACGTGAATTGATGAGTAGAACGTTTTTTTTTTTTTTGTTTTTTTTTTCAAAGTAATGCAATGAGTGCATTGAGTGAATTTTGAGTGAAATTCAAGGGAGGTCATACAAAATCGCTTATTTGGACGAAATTATCGATATTTTTTCTCCCATTTGAGCCCGTGCGTGACATTTCCAACAATTACACATTTGCGCAAAGCAAAGCCTTTGGCCAGCCTGTGCAGACGCACAGTCTGACCAAAGTCTTCACTATGCATTATATAGATGGATAATGTTTTAATCCCTCTTCTTGTAGTCAGAATATATTCTTGTTGCAAATGTGCTGTTGGCTAGGCTGCACAACTTTTATCCGCCGCATAAATGTGAAATTGTTGGAAATGTCATGCAAAGGCTCATTTAAGAAATATACGTATATGTACTTTTCTTTTTAGCGTCTTCACAGATTAATCAGACCAATGAAATGGTGAAATAATCGAATTGCTATGAATGAAAAAGTGATCGTTTTGGTGGATTTCGACGCGTCTTTTTCTTTTTTTTTTTTTTTTTTTTCAAGGATTTCGGATATTTTTGGAGTTATTTGAATGAGTGTTTTGTATGCCACGAATGGAGATCTGGTTGTGTATTGTAGAATGCTTTTGAGCGGAATTCTCGCATTTTCACGATGTTTTTAACTGTTTTAATAAAGAAATGAGAATAACGTTTGTTTTTTTTTCATTTGGATATGAAATTTGAATAAATTTACATCTCTTTTACGAATTTCCTTTGTTTCTTCTTACATTACATTAAGGAAACTTGGTTTATAACAATGAAAACGAAATACACTTTAAAATCATTTTCTACATTAAAGATTGTGTTGAAACAACTCAGAAAGGCCAAAAATTAAAAGAAGTTGACAAAATCAGACCATATTTGATGAATGGATGCTTTGACCAATCACTTCATTGAAACTTTAAGAAATATATGTTGAAATACTCACAAATATTTCGAAATACAGGGTGTCCCAAAATATCTGATACACTTTTACAAATAATTTAGGTAAATATATTAGATGATAACAAAACAATCAAACCATTTGAAAGGCAAAATGATGTCGACTTTTTTGTCTAAAAATATAAATCAAAATAAAATTAAAGTAAAATTCAAGGCAAAGAAAAAAAATCACGTCATCGTTTCACGAAATGACGCCGTGTTGAATACAAATAAGTAAAATGGTCTTGTGATTCTAATGGTTAAGTCTTTATTAGGAAATCCAACCCAAATTACATGTATAATTATGTACCTTGAATTAAAGTCTGAAATTATATATTAGGTATTTTGAGGCACCCTATATCTTCAAATTTCCTAAACAAAACAATTCTGGTTTGCCTATGCAGTCTCAGTTGATGATATTGTAAAATCATCTTTTAACTTTAATCTCAGAATTTTCACAAATGCTCTTCGATATTGTCGATTCTTCCAAGCATAGATCACCGGGTTGACCATTGAATTTAAAATGCCGAAGAAAACACAAAAGTTCGCAATAATCACTTTAAGTTCTGTGACGTCATTCGGTCCATACATAGTAAGCTGGACAAACGAGAGTGGTAGCCATGAGATCTGGAAAAACAGGACAACCAAGGCTGTGATGACGTAAGATTGACGTTTGAATGGCGTATTATTGGCGCGAAGTTATAGCAGCGAAGTAATTAATACTTTCTTGTGCATTTCGTCGTAGGCTCTGTCGTCGTCATAGAGCATTTGATAGCGAATCAGACTCACGATTTTGAATTATGATATTATGGGTTCTATTCCTTGCAGCGGCACGTATCCTTTAGGACGTTGGCCTCCCATCAATGGAAGAATAATCGTAAAGTCAAATGGAATTGCAGCTGGAGGCTGGGAAAGAGGGTAATTTTAGTACTGTTGCGAGAAACACGAAAAATCCGTTGTTAAATGAACAAGCCGCCGTGATAGGACCGAAGACCCTTCAGAAATGTAAAACACCAATCAAGTAGACAAATCCCCCTCGGTTCTTTACGTATCAGATGATTCATTTTGGTATATTCTTGGGTTGACGACGAGTCGCCGATCACAAAAAAAAGAACATATAGAAACAGCTGACAGACCGATCAGTCGAAGACTAGTCGTCGATTTTATCACCAACTCAACAAAAAGACGTTTGCGTCGGAGCGTTTATGGGATAAAAGCTTAAAGTTAAAGTCACATAAAAATCGGCATCGCAGACTCGACGGCGATTCCTCTTTTTCATCGGGCGACTAGTAAAACTTAGCGTCGACCGGACGCCAGCGATGCCAAAGCAAAACATTAATTTTGCAGTCACATAAAACCGCCGATGTGACGATTTCTTTTCTTAGCTAGATATGAAGCAAAATTTGAACTGTCGATTAAACGTATAGTGCTGACAATAAGTCGACGAGATGCGAGGCTCGTTGTTGATTCCAAACGGAAGTGAACAGGTCAGAATCGGACAAAATTACGTCTGTGATTTGTTGAAAATGGACCGAAGCCCGGCCGGTGATATGCCGAAGCATTCGGAACATCGCTCGGACATTTCCGAAAACTGGAAAGTACCTCTGACGTAAGTGTAGTAATTTTTGGTCCATTTTTAGGTAATTCAGCTCCTCGTGGTACTTTGGTTAATACGCTTGAAGAAAAGCAAATTCCTTTAATGCTTTCAGATCGTCTATAGAGATTATTTTGGCATATTATGATTTGAAAGCAAAACGCAGTAAAACACTGCGTTTTGTTTTCAAATCATAGTATGCCCGGTTTTTACCTTACGTCGATATTGTTTTTCGCAGCGTCATTCTCAGTTACATTTGTGACGTCATATAAACCCACGTGCGAAATGACGCGCTTTCATGGATGCGCCCGTATTATTCCCGAGGTCTATTCCGTAGAATCGCCGAGCGTTCCCGATTGATGCCGAAGCTCTGTCAATCACCGGCGACTAAGATCCGATACAGTCTCAACTCCCACAAATCTAAAAGACGCCGCCGACAAGTCGGAAGGTTCTTCAAAATTAAAACTCACCCATGCGTCGCCGATCTTAGAAAAGGTTCAAAAAGGCCACCAGAAGTAATCTTTCTCTTAATCTTGTTTTCCGGTATACAGAACAGGTATTTTTTGAGGATGATAACATCCTCAAGCTATAAAACATATCTAAAGATCTAGATATGCGTTCAGGATGACTAGACATTGTAAACTGTTTGCAAATTAGTCCCCACTTTGCATACATGTGCAATTGCAAATCGGGATATAATTTGCAAACAATGATATTTGCACTGTTTGGTCACCCTGAACGCAAGGCTAGTTTTTCGACAATTAATGAAAGAAAGGTCATTTATTTTTATTCTGGTCGAAGAACTAGGTCGCTAATCCAGTTTGTTGGCGACTAAAATGTCTTTTATACAGTTTTTTAAACTATCGATACAATGTTTAGGTCGCCAACAACGGAATTTTGGCCACTTTTCTGTCTTTCCATGCTTTTTGATTTTGGATTAATTTTGGACGTTTGTTCAAAATATCAAACAAATTTGTCTGCAATGTTAACTTACCGTGAACTTTTTCGTATTTTTCCTTAACTTTCCACATATCGTCGTTGATATTCTAAAACCTGGTAACTACAGCTTTGATTAACCTGCAGTTACGAGGTTTTAGAATTACATCGACGGTATTCAAATTCTCATTTCAAATCCGTTTCTGCGAGGTTTTTTTGTTGGTTTTATTTTTGCGTCCACATCGACTGGTTGGGTACAACACAGTTGTCCCTTGTGAACGAGCCTACTGATTAATTGTCTTAAAATAATGAGAAGCAAATATTGTGAGTTTACATGGATCTCTCGAGATTTTTTAAACAATCAAATCACATTATCGGATCGAATGTCCAGCTCTCAAAGCGGAAATGGACTGAAGACGTCAATCCACATGTTTATTCTGTTTCAAGTTCAAATATCTTTATATAATGCATCTGATTATATGGATACTGATGAAAAAATGCAAAATCCTATATCTGAATCTAACTTCAAGTTATACGCTTGAAAAAAGTGTTCAGGGTGCAACTTTTGTGACCGCTTAAAGATTGCTCTTGCTTTGCACGAGGACACTTGCAAATCGAAAGAAATTCATTAAACTTTTAGGGCACGGCTAGAAGGGTCCTTCTTCTATGACAAATAACATATCGTTGGCCTCAAGCAAAAGACCTCCGTAAAGGCTGGTTATCTCAGATATCTATTCAGATGTCATTTATTTATAAAACACGATGTTGTTGTAATTGGGGTCGAAACTAAAGTTTAAATTAATTCTAACTAGGCTGTTAAAGTCGCTAATGACAGAAAATATACAATAATGACGAAAAGTGGCGGAGACCAGTGAAAATTTTATTTCCGGTTTGAAAGACTGATTTGATTGCTCAATTATTAACAAAGTGGAGACCAGTTCTTCAGGAGACACCGAGTAGCTTAAACATACAGTGCGCTTTGGAAAAAAATTCTCGAATTGTTACCCGGGCCTTCGGGCTTTGCAAAAAAAAGAGACTCTGTGCCATGCTAGCGCACAGTGAAGATTGGGATAAGCTTACACAGGCTGGTGGCAAAGTTTTCGAGTAATTTGATGTTATCATCGCATTTTATATGTGCCTTAGACTTTGCGATTTTGTATTACAAAAACTTTTACATCTACATTTTTCTTTTTTTGAATGCAAGGCTGCACGGATACCTTAGTCCTTTGACAAGGCGCATATACATTACTTTGTCACAGTGCGGATTTTCCCAGCCCTGTGTTCAGGTTGATAAAACGGTGCAAACAGTTTGCCAATTATACCCCGCTTCCCACGCACAATTGCATACAAATTGGCAAACATTTTGCACCGTTTTGTCATCCTGTACGCAGGTTCGATCTTTACCCCGTACCACGTCATCCTATCCCCATCCGATCTCAGCGTCCACATGGTCTACAGTAGATCTGGTTGAATGAGTGCAAGGTCTTAAGGTAAAGGACCCGTAATACTTCCGCAACATTTCGGAACCTATGATCTTTCACAATGTTGACCGAGGTTTCCAAATGAAAATCATTAGGAAACCTCGATTAACACCGTTAAAGTTCATTACTTCTGAAACATTGCAAAACTATTACGGGTCCACTACCTTAATTCGGGGATCGCGCGATTTACTTGAAGATTGCATGGCCATCGCCGCAGGAGCACACCAAGGAACGAGTGTAAGACAACTTAGTCGTTCGACAACGTTTCATCTGGTGTTGGTGAGTATGTGTGCGTTATTTTTTGTGTTTTCCCCATTTTCTCTTCGGAGAAACGTGTCTGAAAAGATTTATAAAGTTAGTCGATTTTGATTCATTCGTTTGCCTCTTCATTCATCGTGAATACTATTTAATCATCTAGGAAGCAGAATCGAACATTAATTTGTTTAAGTTGTAAGAACTTGTTCCTTATCGATGTCAAAAGGATTTCTTTGTATACTTGTACATATGAAAAGCCGTCACAATACTACCTCATCAATCTTCTGGGAATTCCATCCCCAGAATTATCATAATTCAGTAATTAACATTAGGATTATATCATCGTTCTTGTTTTGTATTTGATTGAATTGTTTCAGAAGGCCTCATTGTAAACAAGTTCTTCATTGTATTGTTTGTATGGTGACAGCTTAATGAGCTACCTTCTTTAAAATAAAGATTTTATTATTATTATTATTATTTTCATTATCATTATTATTATTATTATTATTATTATTAATGGCCTTGGTTACACCGACACGCTGCTATGTCAATTGAAGTGCACGCGAACAACTATTTGTCAAAAGGTCAATTAGAGAAAGGGGTGTGTTGTAGGGAATTCATACACAACTGAAATGATTCAAGTATATGTCGACGAATACAACTAGGAGCTGTCATGAGTTTTTGTTTGAGACAAGCTGATCTAAACCGAGTCATGAAAATAAATTTTAAAAGGCGAGCTTTTGCAATATTGATAACTTTTCTATTCTAGACGAGGCTTAGACCTGCCGCTTGTCTCAAACAAAATCTCATGACAGATTCTATAGGTCACATATACACCAGAGGCCTGTTATACTAAACATCTTTCGATTTTTTATTACTATTTTGTGTGTGTGGGGGGGGCGTAAGTCAAAAATAAAAGTTGCTTCTAGAGAAATAACTAAATATGGAATCCTGCCATGCACCATCTCATAGTAATCGTCTTCTAAAGACTATTCCTATGAGATATTGTATGGCAGAATCTAACAATGAATAAAAACACCCTGTACGATTTGAGATTTTGACTCACGATTAATTTTTTGGTAAGAAATTTAATGAAAAGGGCCCAAGTTTTTGGAACATATAGATGATAAAAATACCGCGATAACGAACGTTAGATGACGTCATTTACAATGTGATCCTGCACATGTGTAAGACAATAATATATCTGATAGCTGTTCGTTAGAGGAGATAAAGGGAGCTATGCGAGAAAAGTTAAATTCGCCATTTCGACTCATTGGTGTTTCACAAGAGTATTGTATAGTGCGTTTTTATTGACTTGAATCTGACCCCTGCTATTTAGGTGAATAAAAATCTGATTATTCCTACTCGGCTCTGCACGTGCTTTCATAGGAATGAATAACAAACGATATTGAATGTATTATACATTTTGTTAATTGATAAAATATATCGATAATTGTTATTTAAGCATTTTTCCACAGAGGTCAAAGTCGGGTCAAATTTACCAGGCTATAATCACAAGTCACGATAGCGTATTCGAGTTTTACAGAGACACAGAGATAATATTAATACAAACATCTACATAGATTTCATGTTTCTATTTACTGAAGCAAAAAATAATTCACGTGTATACAGCCAAGGACAACTTGATAAACAACAAAATTAAACAAAAATATATAATATATAACCCTTGAATCGTAACGCCA
The DNA here is from genome assembly GCA_948146395.1 of Fragum whitleyi. Taxonomy (NCBI): domain Eukaryota; kingdom Metazoa; phylum Mollusca; class Bivalvia; order Cardiida; family Cardiidae; genus Fragum; species Fragum whitleyi. Next base: position 31,601,462 of record OX411544.1, read on the forward strand.
ATGTTTAGTTTTAACAATCTTCTTCAAGAAACAGTTAAGAACAACGTGAATTGATGAGGTGAATAATCTTTTAATGTAATCGAATGAATGCAGTGAGTGAATTTTGAGTGAAATTCAGGGGAGATCATACAATATCGCTTATTTGGACGAAATTATCGATATTTTTACTCCCATTTGATTGAAAATTCGTAGCATATCCATATGACAAATTTCCAAGAATAAATTGGCCCCAATCTGGTTAAATATCAATATTTTAAAACATATAACAGTCAGTTAAGAACAACGTGAATTGATGAGTAGAACGTTTTTTTTTTTTTTTTTTGTTTTTTTTTTTTCAAAGTAATGCAATGAGTGCATTGAGTGAATTTTGAGTGAAATTCAAGGGAGGTCATACAAAATCGCTTATTTGGACGAAATTATCGATATTTTTTCTCCCATTTGAGCCCGTGCGTGACATTTCCAACAATTACACATTTGCGCAAAGCAAAGCCTTTGGCCAGCCTGTGCAGACGCACAGTCTGACCAGAGTCTTCACTATGCATTATATAGATGGATAATGTTTTAATCCCTCTTCTTGTAGTCAGAATATATTCTTGTTGCAAATGTGCTGTTGGCTAGGCTGCACAACTTTTATCCGCCGCATAAATGTGAAATTGTTGGAAATGTCATGCAAAGGCTCATTTAAGAAATATACGTATATGTACTTTTCTTTTTAGCGTCTTCACAGATTAATCAGACCAATGAAATGGTGAAATAATCGAATTGCTATGAATGAAAAAGTGATCGTTTTGGTGGATTTCGACGCGTCTTTTTTTTTTTTTTTTTTTTTTTTTTTCAAGGATTTCGGATATTTTTGGAGTTATTTGGATGAGTGTTTTGTATGCCACGAATGGAGATCTGGTTGTGTATTGTAGAATGCTTTTGAGCGGAATTCTCGCATTTTCACGATGTTTTTAACTGTTTTAATAAATGAGAATAACGTTTGGTTTTTTTTCATTTGGATATGAAATTTGAATAAATTTACATCTCTTTTACGAATTTCCTTTGTTTCTTCTTACATTACATTAAGGAAACTTGGTTTATAACAATGAAAACGAAATACACTTTAAAATCATTTTCTACATTAAAGATTGTGTTGAAACAACTCAGAAAGGCCAAAAATTAAAAGAAGTTGACAAAATCAGACCATATTTGATGAATGGATGCTTTGACCAATCACTTCGTTGAAACTTTAAGAAATATATGTTGAAATACTCACAAATATTTCGAAATACAGGGTGTCCCAAAATATCTGATACACTTTTACAAATAATTTAGGTAAATATATTAGATGATAACAAAACAATCAAACCATTTGAAAGGCAAAATGATGTCGACTTTTTTGTCTAAAAATATAAATCAAAATAAAATTAAAGTAAAATTCAAGGCAAAGAAAAAAAATCACGTCATCGTTTCACGAAATGACGCCGTGTTGAATACAAATAAGTAAAATGGTCTTGTGATTCTAATGGTTAAGTCTTTATTAGGAAATCCAACCCAAATTACATGTATAATTATGTACCTTGAATTAAAGTCTGAAATTATATATTAGGTATTTTGAGGCACCCTATATCTTCAAATTTCCTAAACAAAACAATTCTGGTTTGCCTATGCAGTCTCAGTTGATGATATTGTAAAATCATCTTTTAACTTTAATCTCAGAATTTTCACAAATGCTCTTCGATATTGTCGATTCTTCCAAGCATAGATCACCGGGTTGACCATTGAATTTAAAATGCCGAAGAAAACACAAAAGTTCGCAATAATCACTTTAAGTTCTGTGACGTCATTCGGTCCATACATAGTAAGCTGGACAAACGAGAGTGGTAGCCATGAGATCTGGAAAAACAGGACAACCAAGGCTGTGATGACGTAAGATTGACGTTTGAATGGCGTATTATTGGCGCGAAGTTATAGCAGCGAAGTAATTAATACTTTCTTGTGCATTTCGTCGTAGGCTCTGTCGTCGTCATAGAGCATTTGATAGCGAATCAGACTCACGATTTTGAATTATGATATTATGGGTTCTATTCCTTGCAGCGGCACGTATCCTTTAGGACGTTGGCCTCCCATCAATGGAAGAATAATCGTAAAGTCAAATGGAATTGCAGCTGGAGGCTGGGAAAGAGGGTAATTTTAGTACTGTTGCGAGAAACACGAAAAATCCGTTGTTAAATGAACAAGCCGCCGTGATAGGACCGAAGACCCTTCAGAAATGTAAAACACCAATCAAGTAGACAAATCCCCCTCGGTTCTTTACGTATCAGATGATTCATTTTGGTATATTCTTGGGTTGACGACGAGTCGCCGATCACAAAAAAAAGAACATATAGAAACAGCTGACAGACCGATCAGTCGAAGACTAGTCGTCGATTTTATCACCAACTCAACAAAAAGACGTTTGCGTCGGAGCGTTTATGGGATAAAAGCTTAAAGTTAAAGTCACATAAAAATCGGCATCGCAGACTCGACGGCGATTCCTCTTTTTCATCGGGCGACTAGTAAAACTTAGCGTCGACCGGACGCCAGCAATGCCAAAGCAAAACATTAATTTTGCAGTCACATAAAACCGCCGATGTGACGATTTCTTTTCTTAGCTAGATATGAAGCAAAATTTGAACTGTCGATTAAACGTATAGTGCTGACAATAAGTCGACGAGATGCGAGGCTCGTTGTTGATTCCAAACGGAAGTGAACAGGTCAGAATCGGACAAAATTACGTCTGTGATTTGTTGAAAATGGACCGAAGCCCGGCCGGTGATATGCCGAAGCATTCGGAACATCGCTCGGACATTTCCGAAAACTGGAAAGTACCTCTGACGTAAGTGTAGTAATTTTTGGTCCATTTTTAGGTAATTCAGCTCCTCGTGGTACTTTGGTTAATACGCTTGAAGAAAAGCAAATTCCTTTAATGCTTTCAGATCGTCTATAGAGATTATTTTGGCATATTATGATTTGAAAGCAAAACGCAGTAAAACACTGCGTTTTGTTTTCAAATCATAGTATGCCCGGTTTTTACCTTACGTCGATATTGTTTTTCGCAGCGTCATTCTCAGTTACATTTGTGACGTCATATAAACCCACGTGCGAAATGACGCGCTTTCATGGATGCGCCCGTATTATTCCCGAGGTCTATTCCGTAGAATCGCCGAGCGTTCCCGATTGATGCCGAAGCTCTGTCAATCACCGGCGACTAAGATCCGATACAGTCTCAACTCCCACAAATCTAAAAGACGCCGCCGACAAGTCGGAAGGTTCTTCAAAATTAAAACTCACCCATGCGTCGCCGATCTTAGAAAAGGTTCAAAAAGGCCACCAGAAGTAATCTTTCTCTTAATCTTGTTTTCCGGTATACAGAACAGGTATTTTTTGAGGATGATAACATCCTCAAGCTATAAAACATATCTAAAGATCTAGATATGCGTTCAGGATGACTAGACATTGTAAACTGTTTGCAAATTAGTCCCCACTTTGCATACATGTGCAATTGCAAATCGGGATATAATTTGCAAACAATGATATTTGCACTGTTTGGTCACCCTGAACGCAAGGCTAGTTTTTCGACAATTAATGAAAGAAAGGTCATTTATTTTTATTCTGGTCGAAGAACTAGGTCGCTAATTCAGTTTGTTGGCGACTAAAATGTCTTTTATACAGTTTTTTAAACTATCGATACAATGTTTAGGTCGCCAACAACGGAATTTTGGCCACTTTTCTGTCTTTCCATGCTTTTTGATTTTGGATTAATTTTGGACGTTTGTTCAAAATATCAAACAAATTTGTCTGCAATGTTAAATTACCGTGAACTTTTTCGTATTTTTCCTTAACTTTCCACATATCGTCGTTGATATTCTAAAACCTGGTAACTACAGCTTTGATTAACCTGCAGTTACGAGGTTTTAGAATTACATCGACGGTATTCAAATTCTCATTTCAAATCCGTTTCTGCGAGGTTTTTTTTGTTGGTTTTATTTTTGCGTCCACATCGACTGGTTGGGTACAACACAGTTGTCCCTTGTGAACGAGCCTACTGATTAATTGTCTTAAAATAATGAGAAGCAAATATTGTGAGTTTACATGGATCTCTCGAGATTTTTTAAACAATCAAATCACATTATCGGATCGAATGTCCAGCTCTCAAAGCGGAAATGGACTGAAGACGTCAATCCACATGTTTATTCTGTTTCAAGTTCAAATATCTTTATATAATGCATCTGATTATATGGATACTGATGAAAAAATGCAAAATCCTATATCTGAATCTAACTTCAAGTTATACGCTTGAAAAAAGTGTTCAGGGTGCAACTTTTGTGACCGCTTAAAGATTGCTCTTGCTTTGCACGAGGACACTTGCAAATCGAAAGAAATTCATTAAACTTTTAGGGCACGGCTAGAAGGGTCCTTCTTCTATGACAAATAACATATCGTTGGCCTCAAGCAAAAGACCTCCGTAAAGGCTGGTTATCTCAGATATCTATTCAGATGTCATTTATTTATAAAACACGATGTTGTTGTAATTGGGGTCGAAACTAAAGTTTAAATTAATTCTAACTAGGCTGTTAAAGTCGCTAATGACAGAAAATATACAATAATGACGAAAAGTGGCGGAGACCAGTGAAAATTTTATTTCCGGTTTGAAAGACTGATTTGATTGCTCAATTATTAACAAAGTGGAGACCAGTTCTTCAGGAGACACCGAGTAGCTTAAACATACAGTGCGCTTTGGAAAAAAATTCTCGAATTGTTACCCGGGCCTTCGGGCTTTGCAAAAAAAAGAGACTCTGTGCCATGCTAGCGCACAGTGAAGATTGGGATAAGCTTACACAGGCTGGTGGCAAAGTTTTCGAGTAATTTGATGTTATCATCGCATTTTATATGTGCCTTAGACTTTGCGATTTTGTATTACAAAAACTTTTACATCTACATTTTTCTTTTTTTGAATGCAAGGCTGCACGGATACCTTAGTCCTTTGACAAGGCGCATATACATTACTTTGTCACAGTGCGGATTTTCCCAGCCCTGTGTTCAGGTTGATAAAACGGTGCAAACAGTTTGCCAATTATACCCCGCTTCCCACGCACAATTGCATACAAATTGGCAAACATTTTGCACCGTTTTGTCATCCTGTACGCAGGTTCGATCTTTACCCCGTACCACGTCATCCTATCCCCATCCGATCTCAGCGTCCACATGGTCTACAGTAGATCTGGTTGAATGAGTGCAAGGTCTTAAGGTAAAGGACCCGTAATACTTCCGCAACATTTCGGAACCTATGATCTTTCACAATGTTGACCGAGGTTTCCAAATGAAAATCATTAGGAAACCTCGATTAACACCGTTAAAGTTCATTACTTCTGAAACATTGCAAAACTATTACGGGTCCACTACCTTAATTCGGGGATCGCGCGATTTACTTGAAGATTGCATGGCCATCGCCGCAGGAGCACACCAAGGAACGAGTGTAAGACAACTTAGTCGTTCGACAACGTTTCATCTGGTGTTGGTGAGTATGTGTGCGTTATTTTTTGTGTTTTCCCCATTTTCTCTTCGGAGAAACGTGTCTGAAAAGATTTATAAAGTTAGTCGATTTTGATTCATTCGTTTGCCTCTTCATTCATCGTGAATACTATTTAATCATCTAGGAAGCAGAATCGAACATTAATTTGTTTAAGTTGTAAGAACTTGTTCCTTATCGATGTCAAAAGGATTTCTTTGTATACTTGTACATATGAAAAGCCGTCACAATACTACCTCATCAATCTTCTGGGAATTCCATCCCCAGAATTATCATAATTCAGTAATTAACATTAGGATTATATCATCGTTCTTGTTTTGTATTTGATTGAATTGTTTCAGAAGGCCTCATTGTAAACAAGTTCTTCATTGTATTGTTTGTATGGTGACAGCTTAATGAGCTACCTTCTTTAAAATAAAGATTTTATTATTATTATTATTATTTTCATTATTATTATTATTATTATTATTATTATTAATGGCCTTGGTTACACCGACACGCTGCTATGTCAATTGAAGTGCACGCGAACAACTATTTGTCAAAAGGTCAATTAGAGAAAGGGGTGTGTTGTAGGGAATTCATACACAACTGAAATGATTCAAGTATATGTCGACGAATACAACTAGGAGCTGTCATGAGTTTTTGTTTGAGACAAGCTGATCTAAACCGAGTCATGAAAATAAATTTTAAAAGGCGAGCTTTTGCAATATTGATAACTTTTCTATTCTAGACGAGGCTTAGACCTGCCGCTTGTCTCAAACAAAATCTCATGACAGATTCTATAGGTCACATATACACCAGAGGCCTGTTATACTAAACATCTTTCGATTTTTTATTACTATTTTGTGTGGGGGGGGGGCGTAAGTCAAAAATAAAAGTTGCTTCTAGAGAAATAACTAAATATGGAATCCTGCCATGCACCATCTCATAGTAATCGTCTTCTAAAGACTATTCCTATGAGATATTGTATGGCAGAATCTAACAATGAATAAAAACACCCTGTACGATTTGAGATTTTGACTCACGATTAATTTTTTGGTAAGAAATTTAATGAAAAGGGCCCAAGTTTTTGGAACATATAGATGATAAAAATACCGCGATAACGAACGTTAGATGACGTCATTTACAATGTGATCCTGCACATGTGTAAGACAATAATATATCTGATAGCTGTTCGTTAGAGGAGATAAAGGGAGCTATGCGAGAAAAGTTAAATTCGCCATTTCGACTCATTGGTGTTTCACAAGAGTATTGTATAGTGCGTTTTTATTGACTTGAATCTGACCCCTGCTATTTAGGTGAATAAAAATCTGATTATTCCTACTCGGCTCTGCACGTGCTTTCATAGGAATGAATAACAAACGATATTGAATGTATTATACATTTTGTTAATTGATAAAATATATCGATAATTGTTATTTAAGCATTTTTCCACAGAGGTCAAAGTCGGGTCAAATTTACCAGGCTATAATCACAAGTCACGATAGCGTATTCGAGTTTTACAGAGACACAGAGATAATATTAATACAAACATCTACATAGATTTCATGTTTCTATTTACTGAAGCAAAAAATAATTCACGTGTATACAGCCAAGGACAACTTGATAAACAACAAAATTAAACAAAAATATATAATATATAACCCTTGAATCGTAACGCCAATGTTTAGTTTTAACAATCTTCTTCAAGAAACAGTTAAGAACAACGTGAATTGATGAGGTGAATAATCTTTTAATGTAATCGGATGAATGCAGTGAGTGAATTTTGAGTGAAATTCAGGGGAGATCATACAATATCGCTTATTTGGACGAAATTATCGATATTTTTACTCCCATTTGATTGAAAATTCGTAGCATATCCATATGACAAATTTCCAAGAATAAATTGGCCCCAATCTGGTTAAATATCAATATTTTAAAACATATAACAGTCAGTTAAGAACAACGTGAATTGATGAGTAGAACGTTTTTTTTTTTTTTTTTTTTTTTTTTTCAAAGTGATGCAATGAGTGCATTGAGTGAATTTTGAGTGAAATTCAAGGGAGGTCATACAAAATCGCTTATTTGGACGAAATTATCGATATTTTTTCTCCCATTTGAGCCCGTGCGTGACATTTCCAACAATTATACATTTGCGCAAAGCAAAGCCTTTGGCCAACCTGTGCAGACGCACAGTCTGACCAGAGTCTTCACTATGCATTATATAGATGGATAATGTTTTAATCCCTCTTCTTGTAGTCAGAATATATTCTTGTTGCAAATGTGCTGTTGGCTAGGCTGCACAACTTTTATCCGCCGCATAAATGTGAACTTGTTGGAAATGTCATGCAAAGGCTCATTTAAGAAATATACGTATATGTACTTTTCTTTTTAGCGTCTTCACAGATTAATCAGACCAATGAAATGGTGAAATAATCGAATTGCTATGAATGAAAAAGTGATCGTTTTGGTGGATTTCGACGCGTCTTTTTTTTTTTTTTTTTTTTTTTTTTTTTTTTCAAGGATTTCGGATATTTTTGGAGTTATTTGAATGAGTGTTTTGTATGCCACGAATGGAGATCTGGTTGTGTATTGTAGAATGCTTTTGAGCGGAATTCTCGCATTTTCACGATGTTTTTAACTGTTTTAATAAAGAAATGAGAATAACGTTTGGTTTTTTTTTCATTTGGATATGAAATTTGAATAAATTTACATCTCTTTTACGAATTTCCTTTGTTTCTTCTTACATTACATTAAGGAAACTTGGTTTATAACAATGAAAACGAAATACACTTTAAAATAATTTTCTACATTAAAGATTGTGTTGAAACAACTCAGAAAGGCCAAAAATTAAAAGAAGTTGACAAAATCAGACCATATTTGATGAATGGATGCTTTGACCAATCACTTCATTGAAACTTTAAGAAATATATGTTGAAATACTCACAAATATTTCGAAATACAGGGTGTCCCAAAATATCTGATACACTTTTACAAATAATTTAGGTAAATATATTAGATGATAACAAAACAATCAAACCATTTGAAAGGCAAAATGATGTCGACTTTTTTGTCTAAAAATATAAATCAAAATAAAATTAAAGTAAAATTCAAGGCAAAGAAAAAAATCACGTCATCGTTTCACGAAATGACGTCGTGTTGAATACAAATAAGTAAAATGGTCTTGTGTTTCTAATGGTTAAGTCTTTATTAGGAAATCCAACCCAAATTACATGTATAATTATGTACCTTGAATTAAAGTCTGAAATTATATATTAGGTATTTTGAGGCACCCTATATCTTCAAATTTCCTAAACAAAACAATTCTGGTTTGCCTATGCAGTCTCAGTTGATGATATTGTAAAATCATCTTTTAACTTTAATCTCAGAATTTTCACAAATGCTCTTCGATATTGTCGATTCTTCCAAGCATAGATCACCGGGTTGACCATTGAATTTAAAATGCCGAAGAAAACACAAAAGTTCGCAATAATCACTTTAAGTTCTGTGACGTCATTCGGTCCATACATAGTAAGCTGGACAAACGAGAGTGGTAGCCATGAGATCTGGAAAAACAGGACAACCAAGGCTGTGATGACGTAAGATTGACGTTTGAATGGCGTATTATTGGCGCCATATTGCGTTTCCTCTGTCTGTATTCTCTTCGCATGTCCTCTTGCAATGAAGAATATTCTCACGTAGATCAGAAACATAACAACGGCAAGTGCGATGCTGATTGAATGGTTCATCCTACGGAACACTGGACTGATGACAAACTCGTACAAACAAAATGGCGACTGTTCAAAGTTATTTAGCGCTACCGAGGGGAGCAGGCAGAAAACAAAGTCCATAATCCAGATGACGATAATCACAATGTACACCCTCTGTTCAGTGACGAGTTGGTTGTACCTGAATGGGTAGGCTATAGCCAAGAACCGATCCGTGACTGTACACACTAATGAATATACAGAAGCGTTGCACGCAAACACGATCGTTGAGTATCTCAATATACACGCTTGTTTGTTCTGTTCTAGAGACGGGTAGAAAAAGAAGGCCATTTGGAACGGCTGACTTAGTCCTGTAATTAGATCGGCGATGGCAAGATTGGCTATGAAAATACTGGAAATATCGCGCAGGGCTGAAAACGCGAACACTGTGATTAATACTAGAGTATTCCCAAGGACTATAAATATCGTAGAAACTATCATGAAGCCTAGTGTTATTTTTGCCACCCAGTTCAGTTCACCACTTTCAGGCTCGGTAGTGTTCGCCGTAGGTGAAGAAGTGTCTTCTAGAATGAGGCTGGGAAACAAATTAAGCTGAGTATCTACACTGACATTCATAGTTCGTATATTTTCTTAATACAATCGTGTATTTCTTATGATAATAAACTTCAATTCCATGCACTCAAAAAACGTCACATTACTACATACAATAGCGATTAGCTCTTGAAGTGTCCTCACATATGTTATAATCCATTTTGAATGTTGTTGACAGGCCCATCAATCCTGTTATTCACGGTGAAATGCCGATATGACACGTTTATTCATTGTCTCTAATGGAGTTCCCGTCTTACTCGATCATGAAACAAATCGTCAGAACTACATTTTAACGTCTATTTCTCAACAAGTTCCATCCATTTAACTGGTATAAGGGATTTAAAGGAAGAAAACGAAATCTATGTATCTATGATCCGTTTTTGCGAACGAAATCTATGTATCTATGATCCGTTTTTGCGAAATGGAACTGAGAGGGATGCATAGACTGGCCAGTGGGGCCTGTTTTACTAAATATCTTACTATCTTATTTGTTTGTTTGTTTGTTTGTTTGTTTTGCGAAAGTAAAAAATTAAAGTTGCTTCAACAGTAGAAACTAAATATGGAATTCTACCATGCCTCGTCTAATTAGAATCGTGTTCTAAAGACGATTCAAATGAGATATTGCAAGGCAGTATCAAATAAAATTAACAGGTACGATTTGTGTTTTTTACTTACGATTAATTCTTTCATTAGAAGTTTAGTAACACAATGACCTCTACTAGATCCAATCTCTTTTTTATCTTTTCATTAGATATGAAGGTTCAAAGATTGTCCTTTTTCGCGTTATGGGGCCTATTTAAAAAAGAATATACCGATTTTGCGTTCAGGATAATGAAAAATAAGCGATCGCCCTATAAATTGTCCGTAGAGAAGCGTATTCAATGTGTGTTTTAAAATTGGCGGGCTACCTTTAATTCGTTATCCCGAGCTCAATGAAGTTGTACCCTTCTGAAGATGACACTTTTTTTTCGTATCATGAATCTTCTAGATTCAGAAAATCAACTACGACGAAAACATTCGACTCTGCTCAGGTCATAGATGATTTTCTGACTCTAGAGAGTTTAAGAGTTTATTCCGCACAGTCTCACCAGGGCAAATGCACTTTACTCAGTTCCTTTTCGCGAGACGTATCACATACACGAAATTTGTGTAGAAGTTATATTCTAAGTGTATACAGTGTAACCCTTATAATCGCAATCCCGATAATAGCAACCCACTGCTTAATTGCAACTGACTTTTCACCCAACAATAGATTTAAATAACAAATAGCTCCTCTTAAAAGATCTTCTGGTTAAGAGCAACACAAAAGTTGACAAATTTGAGATGACATTGACAGGATTCTAATGAATAATCTTATTTTCTAGAACAAAGCGATATTTCTACGGTTGACGAAAGAACTGCTGGCTGCAGGCTAACTGCAAGTTTTCTTTATATATGATAGAAACAAATTAATAATCTGTTTTAAAACAAAGGAATAAATCGTGTGAGAATCGCTTCCTTTCTCCAATTAGAAAATTGAAATTGGAAACCGAAAACAATTAGAATATTTCGTAACGTGGAACAATTATATAACAGAATGTCTGGGTACCATAGAAAAGATAATAATGACATATTTTGATGTAGTCGTTTTGCTTTATTTGTTTAGGAAAAAAGGTTGCAATTGCCAAAAATTGCTTTGGGTACGTGAAGATCGGATAATAATTCTTCTTTTTGATTTTCGAGGGCATATTTCATCTTTAATTGAAGCTAATTCGCGAGAATTTTCGAAAAGTAAGATGTTGTCTTTTTATCATGGTTGTGATGGTTGACAATAAAGGATTTTATCAACAAAAAAGGAAAAGAAATATCCAACGTTACAAGAGTATTTGATTCTTTCAATATATGTACATAGTTTGCTTTAGTTTAAGTTGATTGAAAAATGACTCAAGCGGCCGTCATAGAGCAGTTGGTAGCGCGTCGGACTGTCAATCTAGAGGTCCCGGGTTCGATCCCCGACGGTGGCACTCATTCTTTCCGACTATTTGTCTCTCATCAACGGGTTGATAACCGTAGTCCATGTGAGATAGCAGCCGGAGGCTTGAAAAGGATGTGGTGGTTGTTCTTTCGAGAGAAATACCAGGAAACTATTGTTAGGTGCTCCAGCCGCCGCGATGTAACTATCGAAAGCGGCGTAAAAACTCCATTCAATCAATTCAATCAATTGAAAAATCACTCTCACGTTTGGTGATGGCGGTAGTATAAGCCTAGAAAGTTTGGGTAATATGGAAAAGGTGATCCAAATGTACAACATCGTCAGATCTCGATGCAAGTAAAGTGAGCCTGTGCTTGACATTTCCAGCAATTTTACTTATGCGCAAAGCAAAGCTTCTGGCCAGCCTGTGCAGCCACACAGTCTGACCAGAGTCTTCACCATGCATTATATAGATAGTTAATGTCTTAATTGCTCCTCAGGATGTCCGCATATATTCCTATTCCGTTGTGTCGTTATCTAATCTGCCCAAAGTTTGTGCCTCGCGTATGTGTGAAATTGTTAGAAATGTCACGCACAGGCTTAAATAAGAGTAGTAAATAGAGGATCCGTCAGGAGAGTTTGTTTGAGACAAACTTACCTTATCTAAGTTTAGAATAGACATGTAAATAAGGGAGAGATGAACAATAAAGGGGAAATATGCGGTGCGTAATCATAATGATCGGAATACTAAAAAACTCTTTAAAGGCTCAATGACTTTGATAAAAGAATTTTGTAAGAAGGTCCAACAGAACGATTGTAGGAGACAAAACAAGAGCACCACAAGCGAGTGCCAACGCTCGGCTGTTTATTATATCTTAGGCAAATGCAAATATATGAACTCGGTACCTAAAGAAGGATCAAGTAATGATCATGTGAAATATGAAGGCTCTCTGTCTTACCATTCAAATGTTATGACCAAGGTTAATATTTGACCTTAAAAAGTGACCTTGACCTTGAGTGATGACCTTGATCTTGATACCTACAGGAATGTCTTGTCCCAAAAAATGATCATGTGAAATATGAAGGGTCTATGACTTACCATTCAAAAGTTATGATCAAGTTTGCTTTTTTTAAGAAATTTGACCTTGAGTGATGACCTTGATCTTGGTACCTACAGAAAGGTCTTGTCCTAGGCAATAATCATGTGAAATTTGAAGGCTCTATTACTTACCACTCAAAAGTTATGAGCAAGGTTAAAGATTGTCACGCCAACGCCCACGCCAACGACAACGCGAACGACGCCAATGTGATCATAATACCTCGTTTTTTCTTCCAAAAATAGCCGAGGTAAAAAGACACCAATCCTTCTGTAAAAAAAAGCCACAAACTCTCAAAATGCAGGGACTTTTTAAAATTCTATTTGGTGAAATACAGTTTTGTTGATGAAAAATGACTATCCTTTCTATGCCTAAGGTAGCTAAATATAATTAAGTAAAGGGAAAATTATTCAAGACGTTTATTTGCGTAAACGAGGTTAATTTGTTAGATTTATTCCACCCACAAATGTTAATTTTTAATTGGTATCCATGCTCCCGAATCTCCTGATAACTCCGAGACCGATATGATATTATATAACAACAGAAAAAACTCATATGAAAAAATACCAGCTTTTAATTCTTATTTAAAATCCACCCTCAGACCATCCATGTGAAATTGAGTTGAAAAATCAAATTCATCCCTCCTGATGATTTTCAAACTTTAATTTTATTTGTATTTAAGTATCCGAGAAATTTGATTTTCAAAAAGTTGCAAAGTTTTCAAAATAGATTATATATGAAAGTTACCCCTTTACATTATTTTAAAGCCATGTTTTCATTGCACAAAATGATTATTTGCATGTTGTTAAGGGGTCAAAGTATGTCCATACCAGTGAAACTCAGGTTAAAATCTACCATTTACTGTTTCGGAGAAATTCTTTCTAATGCTGACGTTAACACAATGTCACACATGGAAAATTCCAGTAAATTAAATGGAAACCCTGCCCTTAGCTTTTTGAGAAAATGCCTTTTTACCATATGTGGAAATAAGGCACGCCCATTAAAGCCATAATTTTCGACTTATTCAATTATTTTAAGGAAACTGTCAGAGGCTCACCTAAGGATCATTCTTGTGATAATTGATTGGAATACATCAAGTAGTTTCTGAGAAGATTTTCAGAAGAAGGACCCACAGTCAAACGCACTACGGTCACATAGTTATAGCAATAGCCCGCTGACCTTTCATCCAATTGAACTTAAACTGGCATAATATTTTTATGAGTAGAGCATTCTTTAGGTAGTGGACCCGTAATAGCTCCGGACCATTTCGTAACTCGTAATCTTTTTACAATGTTGACCGACGTTTCCTAATGAAAATCATTAGGAAACTTAGGTTACCGCTGTTTGAGATCATGACTTCCGAAACCTTGGGAATCCATTACGGGTCAACTACCTTAAATAAAAATTTCCTGTTGTAAGTAATGTTTCCCTGCTCTGTGTTGCCTTTCTTTCGTGTTATCATTGTCACGTAATTGAAAAAAAAATTGTCCGATACAAATTTCGCGAATATTTAATTCTTATTTTTTATAGGGCTCAGACCGTTTAAGCTCAAATAGTAAAAATGTACATTCAAATGTAAGCAGCCATGTAATAATGTAAAAAGAGCACGTCATTGGTTGGCTATCCCAATGAACATTCTCTGGATCGGCATTTTATCTATTAAAACATATTAACCGAATCATAAGAGATTAAAGAAAACTTTAAATGAGTATAATTCAAAACTCCATTTTCTTTCTGGGTCCTCTTTAACACAATAACTTATTGTTAACTTTATTAACTTATAGTAACTATATCCGGATAAAAAGTGTTTGTAATGCATTGATTTTATGCGTTTCGTAGTTTTACATGTATATAAGCCCTAAAATACCATTGTCAGTTAGAACCAAGATGCGTGCTTGTCTAAAATAATAATAATAAAAAGCAAGAAATAATCTTTCGTCGGGGTAATTACAAAAGCGCATAGCTACAGCTGGTTTAGCAATTACACTGACACTTCCGTGCTTGTTTTTTGTAAGTTAAACTTTTATTATTATCCTGATTAAATTGAATTTCGGAAGACACACATGCACAAAAAATAAGTCCACTAGTTTTTGTATTTTCAAATATATGAAGCATGGTTGTTACTCCAAAATATACCTGTATATATATGAACGACAACTAACAAGTGTAAACGACTTATTTGAACTCCTTTTCGTTTTACAATTTTAATCATATTTGCCTTTTCATAAAATGATCATTAACACTAGTCTTTTTATCGGTGTGAAAATGATTTTTCATTTTGGTAAACTCTTTAAAATGATACTAAATGATACGTTTATGACACAGGAAGTAGATTCTTTATACTAATTTTATCTTATAAATATACATTTTATCTTTCATATCCAACTTTAATACAAAAAATAAACGATTTTCGAAACTGTTTCCTGTAGTCTGTGGGTTAACAACAAATAACAAAAGGCCTGAGAGGGCTTGCAATATGTACCATTGGCACTTTCTGCTTTCTGGTCAGCAAATCTCTTACTAATTTAGATTAAATTGCTATATAAAGTAATAAGCTTCGATTTTGTTAATTTGTAAGGAGATCACAATATTCTCAAAAACTTTTTGCTCATTTCACAATACTTCAGATCAGTGGGACGGGAGCCAGTCTACCAGAAAGAAAACAGAACTCTTTATATAGCGTCCAATCCGCACATGTATGTGAAATGATTGGACATGTTACGCACGTGTTCAAATGATATTTAGGTCTATATTTCTATCATAATCAACCCATAATAATGAACGGACAAGAGCGCCAACCACGGGTACCAAAGGTCGGCTGCAGTCTAAAGGAAAGATAATGGTTTTTGATTACCAGTAGCGACAATTCAATTAATGAATTGCTGACTTCGATCTTTGACCTTTGCTATGGAGCATGTATCTAATCATTGTCTATCTGAAATTACATTATTATAATCGTTAACATGTTATACATAGCAAATTAGATGTGGGCGACCTAAACGTCGTAAATATAGCTTTTCAAGCTGTAGTTACGACATTAAAGTGGCCTATCCGCGAAAATATTTGTAACAAAATAGCGAAATCTGGCAGGAGGCAACAGTTATCCATGTAGGGGCCTATACATGAACAATTTGATTGGCAAATCGATCTTTTTTATTGCCATCAAAAAGGTCAAAAGGGTCTAAGCGATATAGCTTGATGCAATAAAGATATAATATGTCGTAAAATTAAAATTAGCTGTTTAGTCATAAAAGAGTTTATAAACTGCTTTATTCTATATACTATGTGTCCCTATAAAGATCAAATCAATTAGCTACATCGATCAGTCGATTCTAATGAGAAATAAGCGCAAGTTTCTTAATGATAGAAATGTGTAATATGATTTGAAAAAGTTAAGGTTTGTAAGCCAGTAATTGTTCCGCAACGTTTCTAAAGTAATAAACTTAAACGGTTATTACCGAGGTTTTCAAATGATTTCATAAGGAAACCTCGGCCGGCATTGTGAAAGATCATTAGTTCCGAAATGTTGCGGAACTATCACGGGTCCACTACCTTAAATTGAAGAAAGTGGCGTACTGTATCCTGTTTTTGAACCTTTCTTTTTTTTAAAGAAATGAGGTCATAGTTTATACAAAACCTTGGTGTAAAAAAACTCCTTTGAAAATCTAGTCATTTTTGGAAGAAATTAAAATATACTGAGCAAAAATAAATAGTATCAACCCAATGAGTTCTCCACCCAATAAAACTTAGGATTTATTTAAAAGTACATACAGAAACTCTATGAAAAATATTGCAAGTTACGCCTTGACCATTTGGAAATAAATTTGAAAAGTTTTATTTGATTTGAACAAGCCGCTACCGAATTGATGGCGCTTACATATCGAGGGAGTCGTTTACAAAATTCGCAGACTCTCAATCAAATATTCAATTGATTTTTTTGGCGATTTTAAGCTCGCCAAATGCAATATAATTGCGCTAGAGATCCTGGATTGATAAGATTACTTGATACCATCTGCTGCTTCCTGCCAATGTCACGTCAAGTGAACACAAACAAACATAAAACATCTTACACAGATTCAAAAGCTAAAATTTACCAAAATTCTGTCTGCACGTTCCTTGTCAAGAAAACCAATCCCAAAATTCTCTATTTCATTTATTTGCAGACAACAAAACCTCATTTTCATTGCTACGTTATGTCAACGTTTCCTCTTGCTTGGTTTTAAGTTTGATGTTTTTAAAGGATATGACACTAATTTCACTTCCGTTTTAAAATAGTGGCTAGGAAGCATAGAAGCAATCGCGTCAACTTGAATGAGAATATTTGGCGTGACGTCTTCCCAGTGACCCTATTGAGTTGAAAAGGGCGAATAAAAATTCTACTCTATCGAAAATGTTCAGCACACGTCTTTGTTGTTCTTCTCTTTCAACTAACGTCTGTAAGAGGTACTCAACGTTTGACGGTTTTTGATTTTGCCTGTGGCCAATTTTTTCTCGGTCTCGTTACAAAACTACGTTGTACGGAACACAACTATTGTTTGATTTTCTTAACCACAGAGCTTTAAAGGTTAAATTCAATTGAGAAGAAACTGGAAATCGAACACGTGACGTACGTCGACGTAGAAAACAAACATTTCGACATTTCTAAAAAAAAAGACATACTGTTTGAATGTAAGATAATGCGTGCATGAGAAAACGAAGCGCTGCAAACCATTGAATGATCATTTAATCTTACAAAGGTAAAAGATATTAACAAAAAGAAAAGCGGATATTTCTTTTTGTTGAGTATACAATATACAATACGTGGATATGTTGACTAATTTCATGGTCCGTTCTGTATTTCTTGTCGTGACTATATATTAACACTGAGGTTCGGCCGAGATGACATAACAGAATACATAACATTCATTTTACAATATCAAGGTAGTGGACCCATAATAGCTCCGCAACTTTCGGAAGAAATGATCTTTAAAAGTGTTAACAGAGGTTTCCAAATGAAGTCACATGGCCTAGGATAACATTGTGAAAGATCATTGACCTACTTCCTAATATTGCGGAATTTTTATGGGTCCATTACCTTAAAGATTTTCTGTGTTCTAGAGCGTCTAACATGCGAAAAAAAGAAAAGAAAGAAAGAAAAGAGAAGGAAATCGCATCTTTCAATAACGAATTTCATCTCTAAATACTTTTTAAAGTTGAATATGTATATGACTATGTTTTTTATTCAGTCTCATCTATAATTCTTTTTAGAATGGTCCTGTATGAATATCCGTTTTAAATGTTTTAATGTTTTGTATTTATATGTACACGATTGAGACAATAATAAATAATAAAAACCTGCGATGGGCATCTATGTTATCTCGTATCCATTAATTGGATAACGCGCAAAAGCCGCGCAACGGCTACAAATCAATATGTTAATTGTCCACGTTTCACCAGAGCGCGAATAACTATTTGTCAACTTTATACAACGAATCCCAAAATATACTACTCAAAGTTTGCTTAGCACCAAAACTATTTTATACCATAATTTCAGGAAAAATTGAAATTTGATTATAAGAATGTTGGAAAATGGTCGATTGTTATCAGTTTATCAAATTTTAAGAAGAAAATAAAGCTTTATAATGATGAGAAGACTTCAAATATAGACCAAACAGCGAGACCCTAGAAATTCGTCTGTTTTCTTGAAAATTGAAAAAATCGAATTTGACCAAAATTTCAACTTTCAATTGCATTTCGTTCAATAACGAGTATGAGAACCAGCACTGTCAATAACAGCCTGACAGCGCCTCTGCATACTCCTGATTAAGATCTGGATTACTCTTTGGGGATTAACAGACCATTCTTCTCTTCGGATCTTGCCGAGCTCCCGGAGTGTCCTTGGCTGGACCTGGCGAGCCGAGACTCGGACCTGTAGCTAAAGCCACATATGCTCTATCGGATTTAAGTCCGGTGAGCAAGACGGCCAGTCCAGACGTGGAATGCCGTCTTCTTGGCGATACTCTTTGACTGTACGAGCCGTGTGTGGACGGGCATTATCATCCATTAATAGGAATCTATCAAAAATAACACCAGCGTAAAATCTTACGTGGGTATTGAGGATTTCATCAATGGACATACGAGCTGTCAGAGTACCCCTTTCTTAAATAACATGATTAGTCCGCCCATCCCAGCTGATGCCACCATGCCACCATGATGGACCTACCCCCATAACGATCGTGCTCAGCAATGTTTGCTGCATGAAACCTTTCCCCCCGCCTTCTTCACACCCTAGCCCGCCTATCAGTGTATTCCAGGCAATACCTGGACTCATGCGTGAATATCACGGGGCGCCAGCGTCTCATGCGCCAGCCAACGTGGTCAAATGTCCATGTTAACCGACGCCTAAAATGAACTCGGGACAGCGGAATACGAATGCATGGTCTTCTCCTCAGGTTATGCTCATGCAGCCGTGTTCGTATGGTTTGAGTCGAATCTCGCTCTCCCGAGGCGTTTTGAAGGTCGGAACGTAGCTTCGTTGCCGTAGCAAACCTGTTCTTTCGGGTTTGAATTACCAAAAACGGTCTTCTGCGACGGAGGTATCTCTACTCCTTCCTCCACCATGTCTCCTTACAGGTGTACTGTTGGTATGTGCCCAAGCTCTGGTTACAACAGTACGGTGTAACCCATGCCAACATCACGTTGGGAAGCCCCTTGCTCCACCATACCTACAGCACGCCACACTTGTTCGATAGATAAATGCCGTCTGATATAGCCATGAATAACGACCTTTAAGTCAATAAAGTACTGAAGAACAGAAACTAAGCATCTACACGAAACCTGTACGTGTAGAAAATGAGAAAGGACATGTAAGAAATCGGGGTTCCTCATTTTGCACGAGTCTCGCGAGAAAATTACCTGTCTAATTTGGTAATGTATACATTAGGTATCTTGTCAGTACATTATTGTACAGTTTTAAACACGAACACGAATGGTTTTTTTTATCAGATCCTGTAGAACAGCGAAAAGGTTTGGTGCTTAGCAAATATTGAGTAGTGTCAAAGTTTAGTAGTGTATGAACACTTTCTTCTTTTTAAACTGTTCAACGACCTTGAGCGAATACCAATTTTTCATCGAGTGCTGCCTAGAACGTTCAAGTTTGTTACGACAATGTAAGTTATCATAGGCATACACAGTGATTGAATCTTGAATATAGATCTACATAGATGATAATATGTTCTTAGAATAACAATCTGTTCTTAGAATAACAATCTTATCTGGTCGAGGTTAGGAGAATTATCATGACGAGGCTTTGCCGAGTCATGATATTTCTCACAGCCGGGACCAGGAAACATTGATATTTAAAGACAATAACATGTTATCACATTTATCATACGATCAATTTTCAGGGCCTTAAAAATCGTGGAATCTTAAAAATCAAAGAAATTCAAGTGAAAGTGATTTTGTTATGTTCATGATTAAACAAATTATTTTCTAGAAACAAATTGTCTGATATTATTTCATTTTTCCATGCAGGTGATTCAGGACAATACAGGATTCATTGCATAATACATTATTACAGTATATAATTTGGTTTATTTACATATATAAGAAACATCCCGAGTAGATAGTATAGGTGACATTGTCCATTTACTTAAGGTTGAACACTTTGTTGTTCTGTTTGTGTTTAGCCTACTAGAGCACCACAGTTAAATTTATCAATTGAACAGGATGCATATTTGTAGATCCGGTCCCTGGAAAAACAAAAGAGGAATTTCATTATGACAAAAATATATAAATAATAACAATTTTAGTACACAAATGTATGGGGTAATACTATGTATTATCCATAATTAATGCCCTGGCAGGGTGCAGCTTAAGTAACGGGTCGTTACACTTAAGGTTAAGGGAAATCAGCTTTTATCTAAAATAACCTACTTCTAAAGAGAGTCGACATAAATCGCCCGAGACCTCAAATCGTAGATTGGCTGAAGTTACGAGGCCCTGATAACCAAATGATGAAATGTGTTCACTCTCTCAAAGCACGTGGATCCTTTAGGTTTTAGGATACAGTTATTTGCTCGCGTTAAAGATGATTACCGACTAAAATTTGAAAGAACCCAAACTATTGAAAAGTAAACTCGTAAAATTATGTCACGGTTAAGTCCCGCCCTGCCAGTTCATTAATAACGCAGAATAATACGGTTTACATGTATTTTTTAACTCGAAGGGTAACGAATGTGTACACGACGATACTCTTTAATGCACACAATCATTAATATCCAAGACTTTAAGGGTGGGGTGGGGGTGTCACAAATATGTATTTTGGGAGTATCAATCCACGTGAAGGGTCACGAATATGACATATGGGGCTACTCTTGATTGAAATTCGATTGTTCTTTTCCTGACGTGGGATCACGAATATTTGATATTGTGACCATTGTTGGCTAGGAAAGCTTCCCCTTTTATAGATTAATTTAGCTAACAGACAATGTTTGAGGTATTCTCCATGCTCAATAGTTACAAACTGCCTTTGGGGAGCTCTATTACCAAAATTTCAGTTGACAACGTCTTGAAATTGACAAATCGAATGATTTTGGAATGAAGATGAATGAGTGCATGGAGCGAGTTTTGGGTGAAATAAAAGAGAGGAAATCTAATACCGCTAAATTTGTTCAAGATGAAAAAATCAGCGATATTTAATACCTCCCGTTAATGAAATATACGTACTTTTCTTTTTGTATATCTTCGTGGATCAAGCAGACAGTTTAAAATCCATACAAGTCAATAAAATCGTAGAATAATTTGACCGATAAAATGTTGATCGTCTTGAACGATTTCGAAATGTTTTCAAATGATTTTGGAGCGTTTTTGGTCGATTTGAGTGAGTGTTTGGCATGAATGAATGTATCGATGAGTGAGCTATTTTGAATGGTTTTGATCGAGGTGAGAGTTCATGATGTAAACTTTAGTTGAACGCCAACAAAGTATAGGTAGATTTTGCGCGATGAGCCGTGAAATCAAAATTTTACTGTTATAGATTCTCGTGTCATTTGTTCGAAATAGATAAAATGTTTAAATAGCGCATTAAGAAAGTTTACAATTTACCTTGTAAACCAACGTTTTCGTTTGTCTTGAGACGTAATGTTCACTCAAACATGTACTTTTATAATTGCAGTGAAGAAGTCAGGTAAAATTCCCATCATTTTTTAATCATACCCGATTTACATAGCATATTGGACTTAGCGCCTATGTCAGAGCTCGGTTTACAAAATATTCCTTTATAGTTCCGCAAGAAAGAGTGAGGTTCGAGAAACCGTTATCTCCTATCATTTTCAATGTAAAATTGATCTTTGATCACTCACATGAAATTGCAGGTCTATAGTTATTGTTTATTTCAGAAACACTGCAAAATCTTTTGGTCCGTGAAGCTTCCAATTTATCCCTATTCTCTGGACTAATAAGGGCGCAGTCGTAAAAGGGTGTCATTTCGCACGTGGATTTACACGGTGCTTGTTTTTGTTTTGTTTTTTTTTAACCCGAATCTGACCCCGGCTATTTAGATGAATATAAATCTAATCTAAATACTCGACTTGCACGTGCTTTCATAGGAATGAATAATAAACTGTATTAAATGTAACATATTTTGTTAATTGATAAATATGGCGGTATTCTAATTGTTATTCAAGCATGTTTTCCACAGAGGTCAAATGTGGGCAAAATAAACCAAGGTATAATCCATAATTAATGCCCTGGCAGGGCGGAGCCTAAATAACGGGTCGTTGTACTTAAGATTAAGGAAAATCAGCTTTTATCTAAAATAGCCTACTTCTACAGAGAGTCGACATAAATAACTCGAGACCTAAAATCGTAGATTCGTAACCAAATCCTCGTAACTTCAGCTTTATCAAAAGTTACGAGGCTTTGGTATCCAAACGATGAAACGTGTTCACTCTCTCAAAGCACGTGAATCCTTAAGGTTTTAGGATACAGTTATTTGCACGCGCTAACGATGATTACCGACTAAAATTTGAAAGAACCCAAAGGATTGAAAAGTAAACTCGCCTAATTACGTCACGGTTAAGCTCCGCCCTGCCAGTTCATTAATTACTCAGAATATATCTGTGTTAAACATCTGAAATTAAAAGGTGATGTCAATTAGGCAGATTTTCCTGGAGAATGTTCAAAGAGAATAAATTCCCTGGACCATTATTATGTACAGAAATAACGCTCTCCATGACTAGGTAAACAGGCAAATTGAAGTTTTGTGGCTGATCAAGTCGATACTTTACGCGTATCACATGTATTCGCTTTTCGCCAGAATTGCACATTTTATAATGACACTTTTATTAGTTCGAGAAGTAAAGAAATAGAATACTTACTCTGGACCATTATTATGTATAGAAATAACGCCCTTCATAACTTGGTAAGCAGGCAGAGTGAAGTTTTGTGGCTGATCATAGTCATTTGTCCAGCCGGTGTGACTACAATCGGACATATGGATATCTGCAGGATTAAAAAATAAGATGTGCGTTCGTTAAGATCAATTTTTTTAAAAATCTTAAAATTTCCAACATTTTGCGCAACTCATTCAAAAGTCTCTGATGCGGCGCGATATTTACTAATTAAACAGTGTAACCTCCTTTGAAACATAAATCTAAGGTGATTTGATAGCGTAGAATAAATGCCCCTGGAATAGTTTTTTTATCCTATTTAAGTTTAGCCTTAATAATTTAAACATTTTATTCAGAAAATTTTGCAGACAGTATAATGTACAACATATTTGGTGAAAAGGATTGGATCGAGAGCTTGGGAAACTTATATATTTCATCTCCTAATAACAGTCATCGAAATAAAAAGGTCTGTCTTCGAAATATCAAAACAGGAAATATAAATCAAAGAAGAATATATATAAGATAAGTGGTACAGCAAAAAATGTATAAGGGAAAAATGATGGTTATTGGTAAGTGCAGAGAAGGGTCCATTTGATAAGTTAGAGTTCTATATTTAGTTACTACTGTAGAAGCAACTTTAGTTTTTGACTTACGCTAAATATGATCGTAAGATGTTAAACCAAATACATGTATTTATCCCCTTCGCTTATTTTATTTCACCAATTCCTAACCTCAAACTGCTATCCAACTAAGGTATGTTTGTTTGTTAGAATGTGGTTTGTGGATTCCTGGTACTTTTCACACCATTACATCCTTTCCTAGCCTTTCAGCTGCTATTCCACATGGGTCTACAATTATCGACCCATAGGTAAAGGACAAATAATCGGAAAGGTTGTGTGCAGCCGACGGGAATCGAACCGGGACCTTTTGAATGATAGTCCGACGCGCTCCAACTACGGTCTACGACTCTCTACTCGCTCGGGTGCATGATAAATTATCGAAACGTATGTGTTCTAAACCGGGGGGGGGGCGTTTTACTAAACTTCTTACCAAAAAAAAAAAAAAATCGTTAGTACTCAAATCACAAATCGAATCTGTTGCTTTCATTCCTAATTAGATTCTGCAAAATCTCTTTGGAAACGTCTTTAGAAGATGGCTCCAATGAGATGATGCATGGCGAAATTCCCTATTGAGAACTACTTTAGAAGCAGCTTTGATTTTTGTCTTACGCAAAAAATGATCGTGTGATGATTAGTAAATCAGGCCCCGGGGCACTTGGGTTGAGAGTGTTTCCAACTGCGCCATAATGTCGGCATGTCCGAGTGAAGTTGTTCAACAAGAGGGTGCATTTAAACATTGAGGGATGGTAAACATTTTAGATTTGGAAAATCAGTTCAGTATGTAAAGCTTGCGTAAACTGACTAGGTCGACACTTTACGTTCTGCCGGGACGATTCTTTTTTCGCATTTCGGCATTCGGAACATCGCTCGGACATTTCCGTAAACTGGAAAGTACCTCGGACGTAAGTGTAGTAATTTTTGGTAAATTTTTAGGTAATTCGGCTCCTGGTGGTACTTTGGTGAATACGCTTGAAGAAAAGCAACTTCCTTTAATGCTTTCAGGTCGTCTATAGAGATCATTTTGGCATATGATGATTTGAAAGCAAAACGCAGTTAAACAGTTAAACACTGCGTTTTGTTTTCAAATCATAATGTGCGCAATTTTTACCTTACGTTGATTTTGCTTTTTCGCAGCGTCATCCTACGTTGTTTTTTGCGACGTTATATAAACCCACGTGCGAAATGACGCGCTTTCATTGCAGCGCCCGTATTATTTCCGAGGTCTATTCCGTAGAATCGCCGAGGGTTCCCAATTGGCATTACGGATCACTTTTATATCTTCGTATTAACCAAGCAATATCTGTTGATCAACCAAATCGTTCATTTGTGATCATCTGAGCCCGTCTAGCTCATTCAGGAACGCATTGGACTGACAATCCTGTGGTCAGGAGGTCGAACCGTCCGGCTCGGCCATTTTTCATAAAAAAAATTATTCAAATATTGTAGTGCGAGTCAGTTAAGCATATCGTGAATTTGACACCCATCTCGATCATAATTATTCAAAATCACTCGCTGGCGGCAAATATCCTTTCCGACGTTTGTCTCTCACCAATGGGTAGATAATCGTAAACTTATGTGAGATAGCAGTCGGAGGCTAGGAAAGGGTGTAATGGTAGTACAGGTGAAAGAAATACCAGGAATCCATTGTTAGGTGCTCCGGCCGCCGCGATATAACTGCGAAATTGTTGAAAGCGGCGTAAAACCCATTAAAACAAACAAACAAATCAAAATTACTCGATCAGCGCTCCAAACATTCATTCTAAACACTCACTCTAACAGCTCAAACAAAGCTTCGAAATCGTTCAAATATGCTTCGAAAACCGTTCAAAATGATCAACATTTCAATCAAATCGATCAAATATGCTTCGAAAACCGTTCAAAATGATCAACATTTTAATCAAATCGATCAAATAAATGCATGATGTTATTGGCTGGTATTGGTTTTTATCTTATAACTATACAAATATCCGTATGATAACATCCCGTATGAAATTTTTTATGATATCACATAGTTATTTTCAGAACAATGATATAATGCAGGTATTTTTAGAAACTTGCATTTCAGTTAGAAACTTCGACGAAAAGAAGACAATAGAGGTTATAAGATAAATATAATACATACTTAGTGTAATTTATGAAAAAATATCCAACTCGGCTGTGAGAATTGATAATTGTCTCGGCAGAGCCTCGACAATTTTCAATTCTCCCAACCTCGTTAGATTTTTTTTTCATACAATACACTAAGTATGTATTATATATTTATAAGCGTTTGATTTTTCTGTGAAGACGCAAAATCTGAAAAATTCACAGATTTTATTATCTAAAGGGAAGTTATGAATTACCAATAACTTGTCCATTTGGACGAAGTTATAGATTATGTTTAACCTCCCTTGAAAATCATACAAATTTCACACGCTCATTTAATTTTATTCGGATATCATTTCAATATCGTTCACCGTATGAATTTCACGATGTCGTAAACCGTAACACTAAGCAGTTGGTGGTTCGGATGAAATGTTGTCGTTATACCGTAGTGAGAATATGAAACCAAGGTTAGCTGAATGAGCCTCCGTGATATAACTGCAATAATGTTGAAAGTGCCGTTAGAACCTTTAGAAAAAAATAAACAAGCAAATTGATTGTGATCAACATATTCTGCGTAATTAATGAACTGGCAGGGCGGGGCTTAACCGTGACGTAATTTGGCGAGTTTACTTTTAAATACTTTGGGTTCTTTCAAATTTTAGTCGGTCATCATCGTTAATGCGTGCAAATAACAACTTATCCTTAAACCTAAAGGATTCACGTGCTTTGAGAAAGTGAACACATTTCATTGATTAAGCTGAAGTTACGAGGATTTGGTTACCAATCTACGATTTAAAGTCTCTAGTTAATTTAGATAAAAGCTGATTTCCCTTAACCTTTAGTGCAACGACCCGTTACTTAGGCTCCGCCCTGCCAGGGTTTAATCATGGATAATACCTGCTAGAGAACAACATATAAACTTCCAACGTCTGTCTTCGTGATAGTTCGGGTGAAATATTGTGGTTATACCAGTGATAAAAAACGACAGGAAACCATGGCGATAACCCCTAAACAAAAAACGAAACAAATTGTTTGTGATCAACAAACCTGCTAAAGAACAGCAGAAAAACTTCCATCGTCTGTCCTCGTGATCATTACTGTGTTCACTGTACACACCCGAGATGTAGTAGTTTGTTGGACACATAAAACTCAGTAATTCATCGAATGCGTTTTGGTAATCTGTCAAATAATATCAATTAATAAATAATCAAGACCATGGTCAGTTCTTTGTGTTTAGTTTTCCAAATGCTTAATATGTGGACGTTTCTATGTATACCAGTGTTAGTGCTTGAAAAAAATCGGATAGATGTTAATAGCTTTTCAAAACTTTTCCAACTTGGGTTCAATTTTCTTTACAATAAGACTTATTTCCGCCAGACAACTGTGGATTTTGAAAATGTTATTATACAAGTATTCTATACAATTTGTAGATTATGCAAAGACTGCTTTTAAATGCGAAATCAGCTGCCAATCCTTAACCACGCGTTTTAAAATTTCGCGCAAGAATCTTATTTAAGGACAAGGCGGTGATTCGCCTATTGGGGTTTCCCTTGGTGAAATGGGGACAAAAACAAAGTGGCTGAACTTGTAGCCCGCTGTCTGGGAGAAAACGGGTATTATATAAACGTTCCTGCAATCAAATTTGATAATCGATTCGGCGAGTAGAGTGAGAGGCAGAAGATACTTTTGAAGATGAAAAATCCCCCTTTTTGTTTTGTTAACACGAGAAGGATTTTTTTTCGATCTTTTAAAGGAAAGATTCGTTTTCTCATTCAGTTTTTGTAACATTTTAACCAATCTTCACGGAAAATATGAGAAGAATCAACACAAACGAAACAGTGTCTTATAATTGAAATTTTATGCAACACGCTACTTTAAGAAAAAATAATCTTCTAGCGCCGCTCAGTACGCAAGTTGTTGTTACGACATTTAAGTCATCTATCGCTGGCACCTCTCTGTCTGACACTCACGCAAGACAAGTAACCGCGAATGCGAACCTATAGGCCTTCATGTACGTTTTGAGATATATATGATAAACCTTGAAACTGCATCTGTATTTGCGAGATTTCATTTGTTCCTTAAATATAAAATAGTTTCGTACTATTTGTGGATGTATACATTAAGTTACTAATTTATCATTAACACTCATTAGTGCATTTTAAGCTACTTTTAAAGTTAGAATATGTTTTTTTATTATTATTATTTTATTTTCTTATTTTTTTTTTAAACGAAGTAAACAGTTCATATGAAAAATGAGGGTTGGATGCCCCTAATTATATATGTGACCAGTCAATCAAAAAGGAATGACCTAGGTATTACTTAAAAGATTTTTGAAATGCGACCACTGGTTAACCGGTGCTGGAATCAATCAATTTTCAAATCCTTTTCCGTGGTCCTTTTTTGCGTGACGGGTCACACATATTTCTAAAAGAAAAATCAGGTATTAGCGCCATATTCCACTCGTATAACGATCCTAAAAGTTGGCATTTACATTGAAACTTGCCGAACTAGGGTCGAAACATTTTGCATTTATCATATATTTACATGGATAGTTTCCATATTTGCCTCCTTATTTTTACCACAATGCCATCAGAAATGTCGATTTCGATCTATTCACATAGTAATTTCTTTCGCCTTGTGCTGAAGATGAAGACGATCGCGAAACGTTTCAGAAATCATATCCCGCTTTGCACGTATAAATACGTGCAAAGCGGGGTATCATTTCAAAAAACTCACAAACG
The DNA here is from genome assembly GCA_948146395.1 of Fragum whitleyi. Classification (NCBI taxonomy): domain Eukaryota; kingdom Metazoa; phylum Mollusca; class Bivalvia; order Cardiida; family Cardiidae; genus Fragum; species Fragum whitleyi. Next base: position 31,630,178 of record OX411544.1, read on the forward strand.
TTTTTGCATTCTGATTGTAGGGCTGTACCCTACGTCTAAGTAGCTGTAAAGCTTACCTGTCCAATAACAAGATGGGACAGACTTGCTGCTCAGTGGAAGGTAGGAACAAGCCAGGTCGAAAATTCGATCCTCGTCTTTACTGTTATGGACACTTTCAATATGGGTAATACTCTGGTTTCCGTGTGGACATGTGTAGTTTAAAGGATGGTCGTAGGTGTTCAAGTAAGCCTGGGCTTCCAGGGCCAGTCCAAAAGTAAGGGTCAAAAGTGATATCTGAAAAAAAAGGATTAACCCTTTGCTGTTTAATCCCTGCTTTTTACGTGCCTGTGATTTTATGATTGAGAAAACATTGTGGAAAAAAAAAGAAATTGCTTCCAACAAGCAATTTCTCCTTTTTCCACACTATTTTCTACTCTACTGAATGGTTATTTTTCAAATTAAATCCACTTTGAATTTTCGTCTGCAAAACCTTTGAATTTGGACAGGTCCAAAATTTTGTAAAACAGGAAAGGGTTAACTAGAAATGCACGATTTATAACGGATACCTAAAAAGTCCAAGCATTAAAGTCGTTAAAATGTGTTCGTTAGACACTTATGTCCTCGGAAATGGATACTTTCAATATGGGTAGTGCTCTTATTTCCATGTGGGCATGTATAGTTTAAAGGATGATCTTATGTGTTTATGTTAGCCTGAGCTTTCAGGGTGAGCCCAACAGTAAGGGTCAATAGTGATATCTGTAAAAAAGGATTAACTAGAAATGCTGGATTGCTATAACGGATACCTAAAAAGATCAAGAATTAGGTCTAAAAAATGTGTTCGTAAGACACTTATGCCCCCGAAAATGGATACTTTCAATATATGTAGTGCTCTTATTTCCATGTGGGCATGTATAGTTTAAAGGATGATCTTATGTGTTTTCGTAAGCCTGGGCTTCCAGGGCGAGTCAAACGGTGAGGGTCAACAGTGATATCTGGAGAAAAAAAGATTAAGGTACTGGAACCGTAATAGCTCCTTAACATTTCGGAAAGCATTATATATCACAATGTTGACCGAGGTTTCCTTATGATAATCATTAGGAAACCTCGGTTATTTTTGTTAAAGTTGAAACTTTGCGGAACTTATACGGTTTCACTACCTTAACTAGAAATGCACGATTTATATCAACGGATAAAAACTAAAATGTCCGAGCATTAAAGTCTAAAAATGTGTTCGTAAAACACCTAAGGGCCCTTACAAGGCATTTGCTGAGAACCTCATTACATGACTTTGACAATTACCTCCAATGACCTTCAATGGTGTGGAATGATGAGAGGACCATGTATGCCAAAGAAAAGTAGTATATCCCTAATACTGTAGAAGATATGGAAAAACAGTTTAGACCACAGGTTCAGCTTTTTAGACAAAAGAGACGGGCGGACATGCAAACGGACAACGGCGAAACAATATTTATCTTATAACTGTACACATATCCGTGTGATAATATCCCATTTGACTTTTTTTATGATATCACGTGGATATTTTTGGAATAATGACAAGGCAAATATAGTCTTAAAGATAAATATAATACGTACTTAGTGTATTGTATGAAAGAATATCCAACTCTGTTGTGGGAATTGATAATTGTTTCGGCAGAGCCTCGACACTTATCAACTTCACCGTCCTCGCTAGATATTTTTTCATACAAATCACTAAGTACGTATATATATATACCCCGACCTATCGATGCGGTGGCATAAAAAGCCACCGTATCGATATATATACAATGTATATTTAAATTAAAGCTGGTAGTGCCAAGAGGTATGATTTACAAAGTCTGCACAAAATTACGATAAACTGTGATTTGCAGTTATCGTAAGTCAAACAATTTGTGACCCGCCACAAAGGAGCTCTGTAAAATAAATATTTGAAAAAGAGATTGAAATAAGCATCGGTAAACCTGCAGATGTAGCATTTCAAAAATTCTTTTACAGAAAGGTAGAATTATTAGATTCAGAAAAAAGCCCAGTTCGCCAAGCTTCGACCCTAGTTAGCCCGAGCAGTCCAAAAAATCTGAGCATGGGAGTCACTAAGTCTCACAAACACACTTCTCAGCTAGTTCCACTTTCGCTTGGCAGATTAAAAATAATTAAGAAATAAAAGAATACGTGGGAAAATAACTCCGAATATTGGAAAAGTCTAGTTGTAAGATTTCTAATGATATTCTCCAAGTCTCATGACATTACAAGTGATAACTGATAAATGAAAAGAGATCTTACGAACGTTGTCATGGCAACCCAGAGGACCAGAATGGCTCTAGACCGATGACCTGATTTGGTTCAGGGGAATACCCTGTCTTGTCACACCAATATTTGAGATGAAAATATCAAGAACGATTAAAAGAAAAGGCTCACCCAATGAACATTTCTACCACCTTTCGATGAAATCTACTTATTGGTAACAGAAGAGAAGACGTTTAAAGATTTCGGGTTCATAAAAAGCCCAGTTCTGCCATACCCTTATTTGGGGGTCAATCAAAATTGGAACATTTTTACCAAGATCTGGAAGAAAATCAAAGATTTCGGGGTCAAAATAAGTCACGCACATATTTTTGGCCAATCAATATTTCGCGAAAGTTTTTGGAAATGGTCACCTAGTGAACATTTCTGTCAAGTTTGAAGGTTAAAATCTACCCATTGGCTTCTTAGAATATTTTTAAAGCAGAAAGGCTGCGCCGGCATTACTCCCCATATCATAATAAGTAGGTGTATGATTATGTCATGTGAACAACGCTATTTTTCAAAATAGATTGTTTTACTTATATATATTTGAAATTCGGGCATATTAACTCTTACCATTATGTTTAATGTCTTCTCCACTTACGAACTAATTTTGTCCTGAATTTCTTTTATCAATTTAATTTAAATATGCACTGATTCGACTTAACTTAGGGAATGTTCACTAGTTTCTCGACCTTTAGCCGAGTTTGGTTATCAGAAAAGGCATCTATTTCACTGTGTAAAACCGTTTGCCTAACGTTTAAAAATAAAAAAAAAACTCTGTCCTCTGGTTCCGGAGATGAAGATTCTGGAAGATTCCCTTCTATGTTTCAGTGTTAAATGGGACATGTCCGGGCGGAGTCCAAATATTACCCCAGTGATATGGTCGCAAGTCAAAACAGCCCAAAGTAAAACGGTCCAGAGTCAAAACGGCCCGTTTTTCGGTCAAAACGGTCCGAAATTTGGTTCGTGGCAGATTTTTCAATTGGTCAAAACGGCCAAAATAACAATTTTCAAAAAATGAAAAATAAGTGTTTAAAAGTTATACCAATTTCTTTATAAAGATTTTTATTCTAACATTCAAAGTAAGAAAGATTTATGATACACTAACGAAATTTTTCGTCAAACTGATCACTTAATACCTTTTTTTAAAGGTTTTTTTTTTTTCTTTTTTTTTTTTTTTTTTTTTGCATCTAAATGGTCGATTCCCGAAAGAATGTGGATCTTGACAACTATGTTTATTGAAACTTAATATTATTATTAACAAAGTTCAAAATAGTAGAAGAAGTTTTCAAATAAAATTTCTTATAACTCGTATTTACGGGAAAAGCACGGCCTATATGTAAAGACCAAGTATTCCTTTGATAAATAATTAAAGAAAGTTATTTGATTCAGAGAAATCAATCGCTCTCAAAAAGCTTGTAAGTTCTATATCATGTCTATCTCAAACAAGCATGATGGAAATTCTTCGATATTTAATTAATCGATAGATAAAGATAAGGTTGTGTGTGTATTTTGTTTGATTTTTTTTTAAAGACAATACATATTAGGAGCAAAGTAGTCTTCGGGTGATTGAATATTGGCTTTTAAAAGTGTGATAACATGTGATTGTCGAAAATCGGAAATGAAAGGAAAATTGAAAAAAAAAATGATTGGGCAGTTTCGACCTATTGTAATCAAAGTACTGAAAGTACTGATAAGTTTGAATGCGTTCAAGAGACGGTGACCTCAAGCCACTAACGAAGCTCACGCGTCCCGCCCACCACAGGTGATCACATAATACGTCTCGTCTTTTGACGGGCGTATATAATAAATCAATGTATTTCAACAACGAGAGACGCTTAAACCCCTGATTCGCTATACAGGCATGCAACTGATAGAAGAAAAATGATAACAAGAGGCCCAAAATGGTCCTAAACCGCTGTCCTGACTCCGATTTGACCAGTGGATCTCATCCAAGAATCTTTCTGGCAAAGTTTCTTTCAAATTTGCCAAATTGAAAGGAAATGTAATTCGAAGAATAAACAGTGATAATAGACCCTGCCCACCCACTATTTACAGAGGAGACTCAAAATTAGCCCTGCCCTGCCCTGCCACGCCCATATTCAAGGGCTAATCAAAACTTTGCAAACAAATTTTAAAGATGGTCTCCAAAGAGACGTTCTGGTAAAGTTTCATTGAAATCGGCCAAGTGCTTCAGGAGGAGATGTCGTTTAAAGGTCCTAGCTTAAATAAGTCCCGCCCTGCCAAACCAATATTTATGGACCAACCCAAACAAAATTTCGTGAACAATTTGCCAAAAGCGATACCCAAGGAACATTCTGGTAAAGTTTCACAGACTTGGCCCAGTGGTTCAGGAGGAGATTTCATTCAAAGAATTCTAGCTCAGAATTAGGCCCGCCCTGCTACGTCAATATTTAAGGGACAATCAAAATTTTGCAATTTTTATGCCCCCGTATCGAAAGATCGGGGGCATATTGTTTTACCGTTGTCCGTCTGTCCGTCTGTCCGTCTGTCCGTCCGTCCGTCTGTCTGTCTGTCTGTCTGTCTGTCTGCAAAAGTTAACCAAAAAACTTAACATTGCCAATATCTTCAAGCCTATTCCAGATACAAGGCTCATATTTGGCATGATGATAGATCTCAATGATCCGCATCTGCTGATACCAAAGTTAAGGTCATGTGACAAGGTCAAGGTCATTTCTCAAGGTCAAATAACTCAAAAAGTTAACCAAAAAACTTAACATTGCCAATATCTTCAAGCCTATTCAAGATTCAAGGCTCATATTTGGCATGATGATAGATCTCAATGATCCGCATCTGCTGATACCAAAGTCAAGGTCAGTTGACAAGGTCAAGGTCATCTTTCAAGGTCAAATAACTCAAAAAGTTAACCAAAAAACTTAACATTGCCAATATCTTCAAGCCTATTCAAGATACAAGGCTCATATTTGGCATGATGATAGATGTCAATGATCCGCATCTGCTGATACCAAAGTCAAGGTCATGTGACAAGGTCAAGGTCATTTCTCAAGGTCAAATAACTCAAAAAGTTAACCAAAAAACTTAACATTGCCAATATCTTCAAGCCTATTCAAGATACAAGGCTCATATTTGGCATGATGATAGATCTCAATGATCCGCATCCGCTGGTACCAAAGTCATGGTCATGTGACAAGGTCAAGGTCATTTCTCAAGGTCAAACTTTGAAAAAAATGCTGTTACGGGGGCATTCGTGTTTCACAAACACATCTTGTTTATTTAAAAGTGTAACCCTAGGAGCAGTGTGGAAAAGTTCCATTGAAATGGGCCGAGTGGTTCAGGAGGAGATGTTGTTCAAGGATTTCAGGATCAAAATAAGCCCCGCTTTACCACGCAAATATTTAATGGCCATTCTCAATTTCACGAACAATTATTAAAAAGGGTCACCTAAGGAATATTCTGGTAAAGTTTCATTGAAATCGGCCCAGTGGTTCAGGAGGAGATGTCGTCCAAAGATTTCTGGCTCAAAATAAACCCCGCCCTAACACGCCTTTATTTGTGGATTATCAGAATTTAGCGGAGAATTTTTGAAGAGGGTCATCCATGGAACATTCTGGTAAAGTTTCATTGAAATCGGCCCAGTGGTTCAGGAGGAGATGTCGTTCAAAAATTTCTGGCTTAAAATAAGCCCCTCCCTACCACTCCCATATTTGTGGATGATCAGAATTTCGCGAAAATTTTTTGAAGAGGGTCATCCAGGGAACATTCTGTCAGAATTTTATTGAAATCGGCCAGGCGGTTTAGTAGAAGAAGAAGTTTTAAGAAGGTTGACGAAACACGACGGAAGACGGACGTCGGAGCCAGGGTGATCCTAAAAGCTCCCCTTGAGCACGTAGTGATCAGGTGAGCTAAAAAGGAAGAAAATGATCTGGACCATACAGCCGACTAATGGACGCAGAGGCGGACACTTACACACTCAAAACAGTTTCATTGTTATTTTTCAAATGACTTCTGCTCCATTTGAGTTATCAATTACATTTTTAATTTGAATTGTCGCAAAGTGGACCTCAACAAGCGCTTTGTCCTTGATGAAAAGCTTTTTTCGCAGGGAAGTCTTTTACTTCATCAGTTTGAATCGCAAGAAAATTCTTGGACGAATTGGACAATTGTAACTTCGACCTTCATGACTCCAAAACTTGGTACTTTCTTGGGTCGTTGACAGCATTTGTGCCAAGTTTTATGATTTGGGTCAATTGGTTGTTCAGTTAGAGTGGAAACTGTTAACAGTTTAAGGTAACTCATGACCGTGACATGTATGACCCCGAAACAATAGGGTATTTCTTTGGGTCAGTGGCATTTATTTGTGTAAAGTTTCGTTATTGCTGGTCAATTGCTTCTTCGTTTAGCTAGCGGAAAGCAGAAGGTCAATGGACTGACAGACAGATATAAAGAAATCAGTATGTGCTCCTCTACTTCTGAGTTGGGGGGTATAGCTAATAACATCGTAAGATTGATAAGTTAACGATTTTGGAATGATGTTGAATGAGTGAGCGGAGCGAGTTTTGAGTGAAATTTAAGAAAGGGAATCCAATGTCGCTTATTTTGTTCAGGATGAACAAAATTAGCGATATGTAAAACCTCCATTTAATAAAAAATACATGAGAGTTCCACCAATAGCTTTATATTTCGCCAAGAACTAATCAGACGCTTTAAATTTCAATTATGTTAGTGAAATCGGGATGTGGTTCTTTATGCTTTATTCATTGTAAATATACAAGTTGAAAACAAGTTGAAATACTAGGTCTGTTTCAAATGGCAAGTTATTTTGGTGATTGAATGCTATTGGGCAAAGATATTCATATGCAATATGACGGAAAACAAACGACAATATGTTGCAAAAATATTTATTAACTTTAAAAGTGTATCTTCACTTTAAGAAAAACTAAAGATTTTTATTTCGTAACTGTAGACAGAAATGTACAATATAACAATTTGTCATAAATTAAATGTGTGATAAGGTCGTTCAGAAAGAGAAACTATACCTTTAGAAGAAGCTTTAACATAATTCTACGAAAATAGGTCGCGACATTACTAAATAAGCAGATCACGTGTATGGTATGTGCTATGTCCACAATACTGAGAAACCTGATCGCGACATTGCCAAATAAGTAGATCACGTGATTTGCTAGTGCTATTTTCAATAGCTGACCTTATTTGCGTTGACTTATCACATGATTTCCAAATATAGTAATGTAAACATCTGATACTAGTAAATTCGTTCGCAAATTTCAATAAATATCGTTAAATCATGAATTAGCGTGTTAATAATATACATGAATTGATAGTTGTGTAATTGTACAGGATGATTTCCTTTTGATGAAATGAACTGTATGTCTATGTCAAGTTGAGATATACAAAATAGGCCGAAGTGTATTCACATCCTGTTCACGTGATGTGTGTTCTCAAAAAACCCGAAATGAATTTATCTTGGGTTCATTTTGCGGTTTTGTTAAATCTAAGTTGGAATTGCTCCGCATTCCAACTTAAAAACTGGTTTGGGCCGTTTTGACCAAATTACGGGCCGTTTTGACTCTGGGCCGTTTTGACTTTGGGCCGTTTTGACTGTAAACAAGTGGTATCACATGAACAAACTTGGTAGACGTCCGTTACATTTTCTAATAGATTTTGCTCTGTCTCTCTATGTAAAATGAAATACGCCAGGGCGGAGTCCAAATTAGACTCCATTGGTGATATATGAAAAAACTTGATAGAGGTCCATAAAATGGTGTTAAATATCAAATATAAATGCTATGTGCCAGACGTTTATATTCTACTAAATAAAATATCAGAAAAAATAATCTTAGTTTTGAGGCTGGTGATATTTTCTTACGAGCATGTGCAGTTTCCAAGCAATGGCTTTAGTATAAACAGAGATATAACAGATATAAATTAGTTGTCTTAAACTGATTTAAAATTTAGTCAAGTTGGGTAAAAAACAGGCCACTGGATCAAACCTTAGGAAAACCACGTGTGCACTATGAAGGCCATATTTGAAGCCTGAACATCTTAAACTTTTGTATTGGAAATTTTTGCTTGAAACTTTGCATGCGTACTACCAATCTCAATAGCTCCCCGTGTGATCAGGGGAGGGGGTGTAACTCAAGTGTATTTTTGAAGGAATATAGGTCCTATTTCGACTTACAGTCCATAAAGGACAAGTAGTCAAGTTTGGCATCTGCTTGCAGTGCTCTTACTCGTTACGAAGTTTCCTTTTGCATTTGACAAATCTCATGTTTTGTTGTCTTATAGTATGTTAACTTGGATGAAGTCTTGAAACTGAAATATTTGAAACCATCTTGTCTTCGATGATTAGATCAATTAAATAAATTAATGTCGATTCAGAATAAGATTTATATTTCTAAACTTGTATAATTAAACGTCCAGAATATAAAATCTGAATATTGTGTAGGCTGCGAGTAGTTAAACTCAAATTCTTCATGTGATCAGACAGAAATCCTGAGCACGTTTAAAAAAGATTGGGACAAAATTGTGACCTCTAGAGTGGTAGCAAAAAAATTGTCTAAAGGGCTACTTTTCTTGTAACATAAGACGGAATGCAGCCAAAATACGATTAGGGTCTTTCCTTATGACTAGACGAGCTTTGACACATTTGAAAAGGATTGATCCAAAATTGTGACCTCTTGAGTGGCAAAAAGAAAACTATCTATAAGGTACCCTTTCCCTTTACATAAGTTGGATTGCAATCAAAATCATAATGGAACTTCCCAAAGCCTAGACAAATATTCTGAACAAATTGGAAAATGTTTGAGCCATACTTAGGCCGCCACCATAGCGCAGTTGGTTAGGCATAAGACTTCCAATCTGGAAGTCGTGGGTTCGATCCCCGGTGGCGGCAAATATCCTTTCCGACGTTTGTCTTTCACCAATGGGTAGATAATCGTAAACCTATGTGAAATAGCAGTCGGAGGCTAGGAAAGGATGTAATGGTAGTACTGGCGTGAGAAATACCAGGAATCCATTGTTAGGTGCTCCGGCCGCCGCGATATAACTGAAATAATGTTGAAAGCGGCGTAAAACCCCATTCAATCAATCAATTGAGCCATACTTAGCTGTGGTCTACAGCAAAAATAAGCTATATGGTAAATTTGGCTTTTAATTTGATCCATTTTAACCACATTTTGACCTTTTTTTACGTACGGTCAAAATCTTTGAAGTATTTTAAAAGAATATGGCTGAAGGATATGACATATAGTTTCTGAGAAAGACTTCTGACATATGCATATCTAAAGATTTAATCTTTTGGCACTATTATTATTATTTTTTACCCCATTTTGACCCCGGTTTAAAATTTTCAAAGTTTTTTTTCAAAAAAGCATGACTTAAGGATCATGAAGTTTGGTCAAATTTTGTTAAGTAGTTACATTTGAGAAGATTTTTGTTAGGATTTGACATTTTGGTCTCATTTTGACCGTGCCCTAGCTATTTGACCCCATTTTGACCCTGTTTCAAAATCTTTGGAGAGTTTCGAAAAAACATCACTCAAGGATCATATCTGTGATATTTGGTCAAATTCTGATCAGTTTTAGACAGGAGAAGTTTGATTTTATATTGATGACGGACATACGGACGGACACGGACAGACCGGTCGGGTCGCCGGACATAAGCCGATCATAAGGAAATCAAAGCCTCTTTTATCCCGACATTCCATTTGTATAAATAATGACACAACGGGACAAAATAAACAAATTATTTTCGTCATATATCTTCTATTGATAGAATTTTACGTTTCTTTTGGTTTATACAAGAAAGAAATGAAAGGTTCCAGTCTAATACTTGAATGTCTAATCAATAAAGGGAGATCACTCCGCATAATCAATCTAGAAATTTCTAGAATGGCTGACCCGGCTACTCAAGAAAAGGTACAATATTTCCTTTATCTTTGGATAATTACCTGACATATTTCGATTTTATTTGCTTACTTGATCTTGGTTTAACATACGTTTAATGTTTTATGTTGATTTACCTTTACTCAGATGAACACTGTGTCCGAGCACATTACCGGTCGAAAACATGGCATGTGCGATCGGTCAAAGCACGGCACATGACAAATCATAATGCGTTAAACCGTTTGAAGATCGGGAGTTTTAAGTAGCAAAGGATCACATTTTCTTTAAAGCGAAAGAATGACAGTTACTTTTGTTTTTAACAATATTTTATTTCTTTTGTAATCATTTTCATAACCCCGTAACAACAGCTTTATTCAATCGGCAGAAGATTTATAAGTCTTAGAACGGGTGATAGTAACTTCGGTAAATTACAACTTCGGTAAATTGATAATATATAGTAAAAAAATGGAGACTTCGGTAAAAAGGCTATTATAATGTAATTATATATAATTATCACATTGGACGTAGGTGCTGGCACGGGTCATATCAATTAACTGTGCATGTTTGTAGTAATTAGTCAATTAAGTGATTAAGTGATTGAGCTTGAGTAAAAAATCGAAAAACAAGACTAACCTTATTAAATTTCATGCATTTTATTTACGAATGCGGAATTGATGGAAACATTTGACAGATCACGTTGTAATGAAAAAACATCGTTGAAAAATTGTTCACTGAATCATTCTTTCTATTTTTTTTTTTTTTTTTTGCAATTATTTACAATCAATTATACATAGTCAAATAATTGAAGAAAGGCATCCTAAAACTGAGTTATAAGAATCTGTTAAGAAGATATAGTTATATAGAAATTATATTTATCCTTTACAGCTTGGAGATGCGTTTCCTCATAGTTTAAAGTGAGTGACCAAAGCATCGTAACTACAGAATGAATACGTCCCTATTTACAAAGTTTGAGTCGCTCACTGGCCCGTTTTAAAATATGAAACATATATACATACATTTAATAACAATGTTCGATAAACGCCTATATGTCACATAATGCAGACCAAGATTAGCATTAGAGCAATTTGTAGTTGAGCGACCAAAACATCGTAGCTACAAAACGAATACGTCTGACCCGTATTCAAAATCAGGTACATATATACAAACATTAAACAACAATGTTCACTAAAGTCTATATGTCACGATTGTCTGTGTCTTCATCGGCGAGTATGTGGTTTGGTGTAGTTAATGGGCCCAGCCCGGTGATGTTGGAGATTAGTCTAGGAAAAGCTGTTGTTGTGATCTCTTCTTCGTACGAACTCCTGGAAGACGCACCAGTTCCCTGGCTGCCAGACAGATCCAAGGATCCACGTATGGTCCATGTACCTGACGACATCCAGGACTGGTCCGCCAACCTGTTCGGCGACATCCATGAATTCTTTGACTGACGCATGACAGTTACATTTCTTGTTGCGCACAGCACAACGCCAGACTTCACCTGAAATGAAAAGTATATAATAAGTAAGAAGTTAAACGATTAGAGATTTAAATAAGTACTTTTTTATGCCGAAATGATTAATTTTGTTTTAAATTTTAATGCTTGAAAGCGAAAAAATCTTACTCATGTCTTACGTTTAAAAAATACATATAACAAGGTTCGAAAGATCCAAAGAATAAATGGAATATAATAAAGTATGAGACTTACCCCTTTTGTGTAGGTGAATCCGTCACTACTGACGAGTTTTGGTGCGCCTCTGACTGTCCCACTGGGGGCGATTTCGTAGGTTGTGGGTGCTTCTGGTGGAATGTCGTCTGTTAGATCTCTGTCTGGGAGTGAGTCGTCCAATGGAGCAGGAACAGTATCAAAACCCCTGCCCGCAACGATTAAAGAGACGTCAGGGAAGACGTCTCCTCGTGCACCTTAGGTGAGAGGTGATACGTCCATTTCCATTGGCACTCATTTCGAATATCTAATATTTTTAATACTATCTTATATTTCTTACCATAATAAATCTAACTGACAGAATAGTATTCATATTAGATTTTTTTCAAATTAGATATCAATTAAACCAAACTTATGTTATATCTACATCTCGTTTTTGATTTTTTTTATAAATTTCTTATTTCATTTTCATATATAATTTTATAAATATGTCAAAAACATAGGCCTACATTTACCAACATATCGTCGCTAATTATATATAATTACACTATTATTACCTTTTTACCGAAGTCTCCATTTCTTTACTATATATTATCAATTTACCGAAGTTGTAATTTACCGAAGTTACCTGAAATCCTTAGAACTAAACCAAATCAAAGCACTGAAAGTACTGATGGTGAACGAACCTGATGGCATTCTAGAGTGATATATTGAATTCAATTAGAAAAGAGAAATTACGAATGTAAAAAAAAAGTGGGAAGAATTGTCTCGACAAAATTTCCGTTATTCGGAAATTTCACTGCAAATTCAAAGAAAGGGAAAGAGAGAAAAAATCCTGTTAGAAAAATATTTGTTAGAATATGAGATGTTACTCTGTGAAAATTTCTTTTACACACTTGAAATAGGTACATTTATTAATTAAACATAAATGGAGAAAACGATTTAATCCTATCTAAAACTGTCTTTAACCTATATCCAATGGTGTTTGTTTTTACAAAAGTAGTTGTTATCATGTTTAAGCTTATTTCAAGTAAATTTGTTGTATTTGTTTTAACTTTTTTAACTATCTTTGTTTCTTCTCAGAGGATGAAAAGGTCTTTGAGTACCAATCAAAGAAACATCTATGAATATCAGTCAGTCCTGAACTGTACTCATTGTTTAAAGTTATGATTTGTTAACTTACTAATAGTATTTTGAACCATAACCTGAGAGATTAGTTTTTAACATATTTGGAGCCATAGCCACTTCCGTGGTTGACACATATGTCGTTATTCAATTTTATAATACTGCAGGATGAGAAATATTTAGGTATAAGATAAGTGTGTGTATTTGTAGGATTTAGGTCCCTCCGTGCTCTAGGCATATATGGTATGGACCATGAGAGAGAATGAAGCGGATACAAGGAGATCCGGGTTCATACGCCCCTAGCTCTTCTACGAAAAGACCCCCTTGGTTCTTTAACGTGCCCAGTGTAAAGTACCGATACACGCGAAGCTACCTCTGGGTTTCTTACCAGTTCACCTCTAGTGGGGCGGAGGATAGCAAGTATTCTTGAAAATTCCTGCCGCGTCCGGTATAAGATAAAGGAGGTCTAGTGCCCTATTAGTATAATTCATAGATAATTTTTGTTTAAGGTTTAGAAATTAAAGTATAACTTTTTATATTAAACAATTGCTCCATAGTAAATTGCACACTAAAAGTCTTTATAAATATTATTTTTGTAACGTAATTTCTACATCAAAAGCGAATAAGAATCTTATTTAAGAAGTTTATTTTTTTAAAGGGAGGTAATAATTGCATGACTATGTCTATGACTATGTTTAAGTATAATACAATGTTTTTTCACCCCGACTTTCTTTCCAAAAAGAGTTGAGACTCCTTACAATTGTCGGTTTATTTTTTACACGAGAACCTATTGTTTACCTTCAAGAGTTTGGATGCTTGTAAAATCACTCACTATCGATATCTTATTACAGTATTGCGGCTGATATTAGACTTTCTGCTCGGAGCTAGTTTTTGCTTAAACTGTAGTTAACCAATTCTAAACATATTTTGGGAAGGATGGAGCCAGTTTTTATTCATCTATTTAGATTTTTATGATTTTTGTAAAAAACGCAATGACTTTTCCAGAATGATTTAACAACTAAACCCGCCTGTCGAATTGTAAACAAGTGCATGATGGATCTGGTCCCCCTTGACCACGGCAATATCTACTCGTCAATTGGAGTGGTATCTAGGGTTGAATATTTAGCTACCATTTATTTAATTTTCAAATAGAATTTTGAATTGATATGGTTTTACATATTGAAAAAATGCAAAGTAGAATGGCCCCAATGAAATATCTTCCGTGCCTGTCGCATTTGGTATTCGGCAATATTCGCTTCTGAGACAGACGAATACGAAACGTTTTCGCTGGGAATAAGTTCACCGAATATTCGAGTGTATCCTTACAAGCCCTACTTCAGCCAACGCAATTTTACAGAAAAATCTTGATAGCGGCGTTCATCCCTATTCAAATAAAAGTACAAGAAAGGTTGTACATGTAAAACACATGTCGAATCATTCTTAAAACCCGTCTCGAGACTGACTGTCGCTAGTTGAATAGTCATGTAAAACCGCGTTATCGTTTCTAATGACACAAGGTGTCTTGATGTGTCATTCGTCTCAACTCGGCCGATTCTGTAACCTACATTTAAATCGGAGCCGTCGGAGATCGCCCGAATATTGCCGAATGTAAGTTCAAGAGGACATGACCTAAATAAACACGTATTTCCGGCTAATTACTACAAGTTGCACCAGCGAAGACTTGGGTCAAAAACATAGTATCTGTCTCTACGGTGTCTAGACACAAACTTTATTTTTGCTTTAAACTCTCGACAAGCTTACGCCGATCAAAAATTCCCTTGATAAACATTGCAAGATCATTTTGTGTTTTTCAAGGCGAATTTTCATTATTTTCATTTGATAAAGAATACTAGTAGCACGCTTTTAAAGAAAAAAAACAGTGATTTTGCGGAGAAAAATATTGAAAGATACTAAATTGAATTTTAAGAGGCGCTACTTTATTTCAAATGTATTAACATCCAACAGGATTTTCCTGACATGGTATATAACACTGGTGAACGACGTTCGTTCACCAAAAATCAAAGGGAAAAAATGACAATTGAAACTTAAAAGCCCAGGCTGCCAAATTTAACACTACAGACTAGGAATCTGTTAATTTCTCCTAAAGTAAAGTCAAGGGACCTGGCCCAAAATCTAGGTTTAATGACAATCTTGGCTCCTGCTCGTCTTTATCCCTATCTATCGATCCATCCATCCATCCATCCAAACATACATACTCCCCATTTGGGTATTACTGGCAGGTGACTATCAATTTTTGTGTGAGAAATTCGAGAGGCAGCGGAATTCCTTTTTTTTTTTTTTTTGAAGGGTTTTCATCCACTGCTACCCATTTACAGCTGGGTGGACTGAGGCAGTGACTATTAAGTTTCTTGCCCAAGGAAACACATCCCTGTCACCAGGACTCAAACCCCTGACCTTCTGATCAGGTGACTGATGCTCTTACCACTGAGTGAGCTATCTAGGCAGTCAATATCCCTAGAAATATAACCCATAAATTAACAAACAGTTTCAATCTTGAGTCTTTTGTAGAAAACAATCTGAATTCCTTGATGAAATGGGGATGGTTAACTCAAAAAGCATGCTTGTGCATTCATTTTTAGCTTGGCTATTTTTCAGAGAATACCCAAGGTTTTGTGTATTGGGGTACCTTGGCATTGTTGGATTTGGTGTAGGTTTTACTAAGTTTGACCATGGTCAGTTCTTCATGGAACTTGGCATGTGTGCTCACCGTCAAAAGAGCTATCCAGGCTATCTAGGGGATAACTCTGGAAGCTTTAGATAGGCACAGTTTCTTTCCATTTTTTAGAATTCTCCAAAGTAGGGGAAAAATGATATATTCATTTCATTTTGATGAATTTATTAGTTAGTTGGTTCTTTATTTCTCCATTATGTAGTTTGCCTTTATTGTTATTTCATTGTATTGAATTTTATTTGAAATTTGATGAATAAAGTTCTCAAACTTCCAATAGAGTATACTGGAAGCACTATTTTTTGCCTGACATGATTTATTTTTTATGCAAAGAGAAAAGTGTTTAAAACTGAGTTGTTGGGCTTCATGAAGAAGATTATCTATGCAAACAAATTGAGGGCTCTGGTTGAAAATGATGGAGGAGTTTTTAAGATAGCAGTTGGTTGATCAGAAAAGTTTGAAAACTCTACATGATAAATGTCCATCAGTTTTGCTAGACCTACCTAAAATTCAGGCTGAGAAATTCAAGGAAGATGGAAATGTAGCGTTGAGAGAAGACCGTCTAGAAGAAGCTGTTACTCTCTACACCAAGGCACTGGAACTGAATCAGGATGCAGTATACTACAGCAATCGATCTGCAGCCTATTGTAAACTAGAGAAATATACTGAAGCCTTGGAGGATGCTGAAAAATGTATCGAAACAAAACACTCTTGGATCAAGGTAAGGAATAATGAGTCATTTATAAGAAGTTAAACATGTAACAAGTCATGTGTAAAACAATATTTGATACTCTGAAAGCAGAATTATACAATGCAATAGTTTGATAGTTAAGAAACAAGCTTTGAAAAACAGAAAAATTATTTACCATAATTTATATATCGTTCCCTGGTGTTAGGGCAGACAGATCCAAACAATTAAATTGTCCATCAAGATCAAACCACTCCTTATTTTGCTTTAATCTTTGCCTGTTAATATAATTCATTTAGACAAATTAAAATGTTTAAGAAAGTGGACCCATAAAAGTTCCGGGAGTTTGGGTTTTCGGAGTAATGAACTTTAACAGTGTAAACCAAGGTTTCTTAATGATTTTCATTAGGAAACCTCGGTCAACATTGTGAAAGATCTGAAAGAGTTCTGAAATGTTTCAGAACTATAATTATGGTTTGACTACAATAAATTCCACCCTGTAAGAATTCTACTACAAAAGTTTTATGTCTTTCAAGTGTCTGAAATCATAGATTTATAACCTAAAGTATATCATTTAATCAAAGAAATTTAACTGAAAGTTAATCCCTGTTACTTATGTAGCCCTGGTATGTTTTAATAGAGTCGGGGATTGACACATCTGTGAGTAAGGAGTCCATTGGACTCTCAACTTATAGAACCAAGGAGTCAAAACTCAAGGTAAGGAGTCAAAATTTGTCTAATGGCAGAACATCGTAGAAGAGAAGAAATTGCCTGTAACAAGTACATGTAATTCCTTCTTTTCCACAAGTTTGTCTCCCCCCCTTTCATACTACTACTAAATGCAAGTAAATGTTATCTTCAACAACTTTGGTAGTCACAGATCTACAGTTTTCACAAAAGTTGTAAAGGAACCTGCTATTTGTTTTTCAAAATAATCTCATATGATCCTGGGAGTCAGTCCATCGGAATCCTAATTTTCAAAATAAGTCCAACATATATAAACAAAGTGTCTCGGCCTCTCCTTAGTGTCGTACCCTGAGAGATTCCTAAAATAGATTCCTTATATTTTTTGCCTTTATTAAGTGAAAATCTCATATTTTATTGCAATTCAAGTAGCATTTCTTCTATGCAGGGATGGATTAGAAAGGGCACAGCTCTCAGTTTTCTTAAGCGCTATGAAGAGGCCAAAATAGCCTATGAAGAAGGTTTGAAGATAGATTCGAAAAATGAGACATGCAAGAAAGGAATAGAAGAAGCAGACACATTTCTCACTGGTAAGGACAATGCTCAGATGTTGACAAAGCTCTGTAATTCAGGGGTGTGCAATTCATATGCTTGACTTGTCTGATATAGGCTTTTGTGCTGTGGACAAGTACTTTGCTAGGCCACTTGTCCAAAGACAAGTAAATAATAGAGCTAATCAGTGAATGGTGCCAAATAGGTCTTAGTCATAAATTATCCTTATGTTAATATCAAAGAGTGGAAAGAATGTTTTTAATGAAGAAAATGCTGGGTTCTTCATAAAAAGAAATGTTTTCAAAATATTTCAAGTCGCTTTTTCTGCAGACAAGTTCAATTTGACCCTGGAAAAATAGAAAAACATATTTTACCAAATCCCAAGGTGAAGCATAGAGGATTTTGACAATTGAAAAGAGGGTCGAGGTTGTGTTAGAGCATATTTTCTCTGTATAGATGACTAACTTGTTTAATAAATTTGATATAATGACCATTATTCTGATATCTTTTATGTATTGAAATAGGTCCATTTGGAAGCCAGCAGATCAATAACCCATTTGCCAGGCCTGATGCAATGGATAAGCTGAGAGCTAACCCTGAAACCAGTAAATATCTGAATGACCCCATGTTTATGACCCAACTCAAACTTCTGCAGATGAACCCTATGGCTATGAGGTATGATTGATGTCTTCTTCAGAGGTGCATATGAGAAGGGGTAATGCGAGTATGAAATCTTTTCTCATTAAAACTATATGTTCAAGTTGTGGGTACTCATTTGAAACTGCTCGACGAGATGATTCCAGTGAGTACCAACAATATAGGATTTGCACAAGTAAAGTTGAAATAACAAAATTTGAAATTCAAAATACCTCCTTTATTTGTAGCTCTTGCTCTTGCTCATTTATTTCTGGTGAAAAGCGATAAAAATAGGTACAGCTCCACAGACCCTCTGGGGGTCAGCTTCAGAAAAGAATTCAAGACTGTTCAAATACTTTCCTGAAGTTGAGCCCCAAATGTTAATATATTCCCATCTATTTTGCTTTCTATAGCAAGGGAACAGTTCTAAATGTACTTAGTACAATATTATAGCCTAAAAGAAACAGTCTATAGCTAAAGCAGAAACTCTCAGAATTTAAGAATGGACTCCTAAAATCTCAATTATCGAGTCCTTTGGACTTTATTGATGTCAGACTAAATTCCTGTCTTTAGAGGAAAAGATTAACAATTTCAACCTAGGGACCCAGAATGCCCAAATTCATTATATTTAAAATTAGGGGCATAGGCATTTTCCCCAAAAGTTAAGAGGCCCAGCCCAAAATCTAGGGGCCATGGGCGACTGGGCCCCTGGTTTATAACATAAAAACCTTATTTTTCATGTAGATCAACAAAAGCTCTATTTTCATGTGTGGTGTAGCCACTCATGAAAATGAAGCTATTTATTGCTCATCCAAAGAAACATAAATTTATCTTGCCCCAAAAAATAAAACTATAATCCCTTTATTTCAGCAACATCAATGATGAGAGACTATTTAAATGCCTTGGTGTGTTACTAGGTGTGGACTTTTTTCAAATGGATAAAGACGACCTTCCAAATGGAAACCATGAACCAACTAGTGAATCAGACAATAAACCCATGGAAACAAAAAGCTCAGATAAATCATCTGAAAATCAATCAACTGAAACTCCTCCCCCAGAACCAGAGCCCTCTAGTGATTCTTATGAAGATAGAAAAGAAACAAAACATGTATCTGAAATAGATATTAGCAAGGTGAACTTGGATCAAATAAAAAAAACAAAGCAAGATGTATAATTTTAAGCTTAAACCTGGAGAAAAGATCTGACATTGAATGTTTACCAATATAAATATTTGATAACAATCTTATTATTATTTCATTCATTTGATTTCATTGATTTAAAGAAGCATATAACATTATCATTAAGAATTTATCCATATATGATAACTAATTTAAGCCCTCTACCAAAGGACAAAGATAAAGATCAATATTAAATGAGCTTTGTGATAATATATTGAGATGAAATGGCATATAATTCATTTAAAGGTAAATCAAAAACCATTAATTGTATAGCCATATCAAATTATAGTCATTTCAAAGACAGAGAATGCTGTTCTGCAATATTTTTGGATAATGGGTATTGAACTGATTTATCATTGTAAATAAATTTGAAGGTAGGTCTTCATTGAATTATGACCAAAATTTGCCATCTGGTAAAGGGTTGAGATTAGAAGCATATATTGAATTGTGTTGTATTTTTTCCTCTTTATTAGGAAACTTTATTTCTGATTATTTTTACAAACTGGTATGGAGTTCAATGCTTTAATAATACTGTGTTTTTTTCCTTGTTATGCTGAACCTAGAATATTCCTGCTTTGGTAGGAGGTATAGACAAACACCAGCCTGCACATAGGTGCAGTCAGATCTTGGTCTATGCTACCTGATTTTTTATTTAAAACCAGAAAAAATTAATACTGCATGTTTAAAATAAACACTGTTTGCAATTTTTAGCTCATTGCTTCTAGGGCAATTTTGCAAAGGTTTTTCAGCATAAAAAGGATTATTGATTTATAACTTTTATGTTTCAGGCTAAACAAGCAAAAGAGAAAGGCAATGCTGCTTATAAAAGTAAAAACTTTGATGAGGCCCTTAAATACTATGATGAAGCTATTGCTATGGACCAAACAGATATGACTTACCTGAATAATAAAGCAGGTAAGCAATGACTTTGAAATTTTCATTAGCTTGGCTATCTTTGTAGGAAACTGAGTTTGTTGTCATACAAAAATTTACGACATTTTGTGATATCGCTGGTATTAATATAGAAGTTCCCTTGAAAATTGGCATGCATGTTTACTGAGAAAACTATACTTATAAAGGCTATAACTCTTGATAGATGTATCTCGTTTGAATTATGCTCCTTTTTCAAGATGTATCTCGTTTGAATTATGCTCCTTTTTCACCGTAAGGACTCAGATCAGCCTATTCATCTCCACATGCAGATCAGTCTTCACAATGGGCTCTGTAGATTGCTAGCAACTGGTATTTTCTTTAAATATTGCCTTCTTTTTGCAGCTTATTCCTGCTGTAAGCAAAACTTATGCAGACAGGCCAGGCTAAGATCAACTGGCACAGTTAAAGTGTTGATCCTAGTCAGACTGCGCAGATTGTGCAAACTGACCAGGATCAAAACTTTTCTCACTTTGCTTATTTTCTTAATCTAGAATTTTCAAACTACCTTCATGTGAAAGAATTTTTGAAATGTGAACTCTGGATGGTATATGCTGGACCAAATTTTTTTTTCAATTATTCGTTTTACAGAGTTCCCAGATGGTCTCTTTTTGCTTGACAGGTCACAAATATTAAATTCCCTTCATGTGAACTCATGGGATCCCCCCTTATATTTGGGAATCCTTGTAGTCTTGGGACGCTATTAGTAGTGATGAGCAGAGTAATCAATTATAATCGATAAACAGTTGGTTTGGGCTTCCAATTGTGATATCTACTAAGTAATTTCATAAACATTTAAACAGTTCCTAACACATAAATGAAAGCCATTGTATATTGTTTTTGAAAAAGACATAAGTTTGAGGGCCCAGATTGAAACAGTTGTAACTGCCTATATAGGCAGTTACAACTGTTTCATGCTGAGCCATGAAGTTGGTAGAAAAATCTGCAGAAAGAGTCTTTAGATCATGAGTTTTGACTAAACTTTCACATTCTATTCTTTTTAAGGATGATAGTGGGAATGTTGTATTAATTTCTAAGAAAATGATTGTACAATGGATCATTAGTTGATTTACTCTGCCAACTAAACACCTATTATCGATTGTGATTTGAAAGTGATTGTCCAACACTAACTATTAGTGTTTTACCTTGATACTGCCCGAACATAGCTTGATTAATATGTAGTTACCCATACCAACGAACAAATTTTTTTTACATCAAATAAAGGAAACTTTCTTTTTTTTCTTGTCCATTTGTAAAATTTAATCATTTTAGACATAAAAGTTGTATCAAGTTATTACATTAACCTTATTTTCAAGAGGAAAGTAAACATATTGGAAAAATTAGAAGATCCTGGGATGTTTGATTGAAAATGTAATTGAATCTATGGATATGTGTACTTTAAAAAAAACCTCTTCATATGTCTTGTATGTGATTATGTCCTTTCATCTAAAAAACATGTAATATTTGTTTCATATAATGTTGTTTTTTTTTTCTACAGCTGTATATTTTGAAAAGGGGGAGTTTGATACTTGTATAGAAACCTGTATGAAAGCTGTAGATGTAGGAAGAGAAAACAGGGCCAATTTTACAATTATAGCAAAGTATGTATATTTCATTATAGTTGGTTTGACTGTCAATCTAGAGGTCCCAGGTTCAATCCCCGACAGCGGCACTCATTCTCCCTGACTATTTGTCTCTCACCAATGGGTTGATAATCATAGACCTATTTGAGATAGAAGCTGGGGGCTAAAAAAGAGTGTTATGGATGTACTGGTGAGAGAAATACCAGGAATCCATGGTTAGGTGCTTCAGCTTCCTCATTATAACTGAAAAATTGTTGAAAGCGGTGTTAAACTCCATTCAGTCAATCAATTTCAGTATAGTTGATTCTGTTTGTGAAATTCACACCAGTTTCGTGTGTGTGAAGCACATTCATTTAGAAGACCAGGTAGTGTGTATTCTAGGATTTTAAGTTAGTGGATCTATAATAGTTCCCCAATAGTTGGGAAGTAATAAACTTAAACAGTGGTGACCGAGGTTTCCTAATGATTCCATTAGGAAGCCTCGGTTTACATTTTGATAGATCATGAGTTCCAAAATGTTACTATTACTGGTCCACTACAATAAAAATGTAGATGATTTCATGCACTTTATTCATAGAAAAATTATCTGCTTATGTTGAAAATATTGTGAATCTTAGAAAATTAAGTGACAAGCCATTTCTTCTATTCCAACAATTTCTTCTGTCTGGAAATGAAAATCTTAGTAAAAAAGCAACAATAATTCAAATCACAAGGTTTGTAAACATTCAAATAACAAGGTTTGTAAATAATGTTGGGCAATAATTACCAGGGGTCCAGATAAGAGGGGGTAAAGCCAGTCTAAAATCTTTATTTCTCAATGAAATCCTATGTTGTGGGTACTCATTTGAATCTTCTCACTGAGATGATTCCAATAAGTTCACACAACACAGGGTTTGTGCTCTAATTATGTCAAAAAATACTTTTATCTAGAATCCAAAATACGCCCTTTATCTGTAGCTCTGGATTACAGGCCAGACAGACCTGCACCATGGAAGCTACTGCCTGTCCTCCCTGATATCCACAGGTCTCTTGTGTAAGACTTATTTCAGTTCAATCCCTGGCAAGCCGCGTCATAGCGCAGTTGGTATCTTGTCCGACCGTCAATCTAGAGTTCCCGGGTTCAATACCCGACAAGGGCACTCAATCTTTCTGACCATTTGTCTTTCACAAATGGGTTGATAATCATAGACCTATGTGAGATAGCAGCTGGAGGCTAGGAAAGGATGTGGTGGTTGTACTGGTGAGAGAAATACCAGGAAACCATTGTTAGCTCCTCCAGCCGTTGGATATTACTAAAATAATGTTGAAAGCGGCGTAAAACTCAATTAAATCAATCAATCCCTGGCTTTTACTGTATTTAGAGCCTGTATTGTGTATTTCAGAGCCTTAGCAAGAGCAGGAAAAGCGTACCAAAAGAAAGGGGATGATGAAAACGCTCTAAAATTTTTAAACAAATCCTTATCAGAACACCGAACACAAGACATAGCTAAACTTGTCTCAGAAGTAAGTTGGATTCTAGTTATAATCAGAGAGAGTGGGCAGATTGGATTTAAGAAGGTTTAAGAATTACTATTTCAATTATACTCTAAAAATACAGTGTAATGGGTACTAATTTCAACAATTTTATTCCCTTTTAGGCAACCAAATCACTGTAATTAGGGAATTTCATTATCTTATCGAATCTACTGGTGTTGCTTGATTTGAAAAAAAAACATAAACTTAAATAGGCAAATGATATCGATATAGTTGCTAGATATGATACCTAGCATGTTTTAGATCAATTTAGCTTTTTTCAGAGAAAAAACTATGGGATTGCCATATACATTGAGATAACTCTAGATGCATATTTGTATAAAGGAAGTGGAACTTCTGTAATAGTTCTTCAACACTTTGGAACTCATGATCTTTTGCACTGTTGACCGAAGTTTCCTAATGAAAACATTAGGAAACCTTGGTTAACACTTAAAGTTTTATGACTTCCAAAAAGTTGCTGAACTATAACGGATCGGCTACGTTAAATACATCTCCTTTGTTCACTTGAAGTGGGTTCAATCCCTGGTGGCAGCAAATATCCTTTCCGACGTTTGTCTCTCACCAATGGGTAGATAATCGTAAACCTATGTGAGATAGCAGTCGGAGGCTTGGAAAAGATATAATGGTAGTACAGGTGAAAGAAATACCAGGAATCCATTGTTAGGTGCTCCGACTGTCGCAATATAACTGCAAAATTGTTGAAAGCGGCGTAAAACCCATTCAAACAAACAAACAAATTGTTCACTTGAATATGTTATGATAGTATTGTTGTCTTCATCTCATCTGAAATTTTGTGATTTCTTTTTATTAATCTTCTAGATACAAAAACAAATGAAGGAGAAGGAGAGACTAGCATATATAAACCCTGAATTAGCTCTAGAAGAAAAGACTAAAGGAAATACCTTATTCCAGCAAGGTAAGCTGATGCTTTTACATTCAATTGATAAAAGCTCCATGTAATTAGGGAAAGAAATATGAGCCAGTGCATTACATTTCCAACAATTTCACGTGTGTGCAAAGCAAAGCTGCTGGCCAGCCTATGCAGCCGCACAGTCTGACCAGAGTCTTCTTTATGCATTATATAAGAGATAAGGTATTAATCCCTCTTGTGGCAGTCAGCATTTTATTATTGCATTGAGTTGTTGTCTTCACTGCTTAACGTTTGTACCCTATACACAAGTGAAATTGTTGGAAATGTCACACACTGGCTTGTATATGTGTGTGTGACCATCACACAAAAAGAACCATTTGTTAACTCTTGGTAAATGGATTGGATCCGTATCTTGTTAAGCAGTCTGACCAGGGCAAATGCATTTTACATGTGTTAGCTCTGCTGGTTTTGGATAAAACTCAAAATATTACGGCTTCAATGTTTACATAATCCACTTATTTTTAAGTACCCTACAGAAGGGTTAGTCACCCAAATGGCTTTGTTTTTAATACTTAGAATATGAGAAGAGAAAGATTCACAATCTTGTAGATGCTTATAAACCTTTATTACTTTCTTTCATTGTAGGGAAGTATCCTGAAGCATTGAAACATTATAATGAAGCTATCAAAAGAAACCCCGACGATGCAAAACTGTACAGTAACAGAGCGGCCTGTTATACAAAACTAATGGAGTTTAATTTGGCGTTAAAGGACTGTGATGAGTGTTTGAAAGTGGATCCCAAATTTGGTAAGGCTAGATTTTATTGATCTTTCCTATATTCTCTATAAGCAATCAGGTGCCCCTCCCCACTTGAAAGCTGTGGACATTTTTAATTATCCTTGACTGTTGCACAAAACTTTACAAAAAAACCCACTCACATAACGAATGTTTTTCAAGCATGTTCAATCTTATTTGGCATGATGATAGATTTTACCAGTATGCATCTAGAGGTATAGAGTTAAAGGTCATGTGACAAGGTCAAGGTCATAAATCAAAGTCAATATTTACAAAATATGCCTTTTTTGAAGCATTTGTATATCACACACACACACACACACACACACATCTTGTTAAGTGTTACATAAATAGCTGTTCAAAAAGCCTCACTTGGTCAAAGTTTCTTTTTTTCAATGTTACACAAAAAAATTGTCACTAACGTTAAATCTTCAAATGACAGTCACTTATTCCACATTTAAAACTATTATCCTTAACAATTCTTTATATAGGTAGAATAGACTATTTAATCATTTCAAATGAATTGTTTCAAATAAGATAAGATTTTTGGTCCAATGAAGTCAGAAAAATGAATTGTGCAGTCACATACATTTAAGGTCATATATGTGTACAAATTATTAAGACGGAGATATTTGGGGTCAATCCATGTCACAAACGTTAAGTCTTGATGCTATAGTTAACCATTTTTTTTTCAAAAAACTATTGAGGTCTTCCTTTGAAAAAAGAGCCTAATTTAACTTACCGTGTTTGTTTTTTCTTAAAATGACCTTTTCTTTGGATTTTATCACCATCTTGTAATGTCACATATGTAAACCATGCTATAATTTCAGCTCACCTGAGCATGAAGTGCTCAAGGTGAGCTTTTGTGGGTAGGTGGATGTGTCGGGCGACTAGCCGTCAACATTTACCTTGTATGCACTCTAGAGGCAACATTTTTTGGTCAGAATGAGTGTCTCAATTAAATCTCTGACAAGTTCGAAATTGGGTCAACTAGGTCACGGGGTCAAATCTTAGAAAAACCTTGTATGCACTCTGGAAGCCATATTTTTTGCCTGATCAACCTGAATTTTGGTCAGAATGATTGTCTCGATGAAATCTGGGACAAGTTCGAAATCGGGTCAACTGGGATCAAAACTAGGTCAAGGGGTCAAATCTTAGAAAAACCTTGTATGCACTCTGGAGGCCATATTTTTTGCCCAATCAACCTGAAATTTGGTCAGAATGATTGTCTTGATGAAATCTCTGATGTGTTCAAATTTGGGTCAACTGGGGTCAAAAACTAGGTCACGGGGTCAGATCTTAGAAAAACCTTGTATTTACTCCAGAGGCACATTTTTTGTCCTATCAACCTGAAATTTGGTCTGAATGATTGTCTTGATGAAATCTCTGATGATTTAGAAATTGGGTCAACTGGGGCCAAAACTAGGTCATGGGAGTCAAATCCTTGAAAAACCTTATAAATACCCTAGAGGCCACATTTTTTTCCCTATCAACCTGATATTTGGTCAGAATGATTGTCTTGATGTAATCTGATGAAGTTGGGTCAACTGGGGTCAAAAACTAGGTCACAGAGTCAAATCTTAGAAAATCTTGTATGCCCTCTAGAGGCCACATTTTTTTCCCTATGAACCTGAAATTTGGTGAGACTGATTGTCTTTATGAATTATGAAATGATCACAAAATAGGGTCAACTGGGGTCAAAAACTAGGTCATTGGTTCAAATCTTAAAAAAAACCTTGTATGCACTCTAGAGACCACATTTTTTTTCTGACCAACCTGAAATTTGGTCCTAATGATAGTCATGATGATTCTCAGACGAGTTTGAAATTGGGCCAACTTGGGTCAAGTGGGGTCATGGGGTCAAATCTTAGAAAAATCTTGTATGCACTCTAGAGGCAACATAAACCTACTTTAACAATTTAAGACAGTTCATTCAGGTGAGCTATTTAGGGCCACTATGGCCCTATTGTTTAAATCTTAGTAACTATGGATGACTCTTTGCATGAAAAATTATCATACTTTAAAGCAACTAGTTTCATAAACTAATGAAGGGCAACAATTGTTTACAAAAATCAATGGTTTTCATTCAATTAAGTGTCAAGAAAGTTGAATCTGTAGACTAAATAGTAATTCCATAAAGGGTTATTTGTTCTAATTTTTTCCTACTGGGTCTTCTGTTGAGAAGATAATTACGCTTTCTTTTTCATTTAAATCCTTCTTTATCATTAACTGCTACTTTTAAAAGACAGATAGATTGTTACGTATGTAAATGTTAAATCACTAGTCCTGCAGCTGCAGAATTTAGCATAGGCCCATGAGAAACTGTGAAAAACAATGAACAAAATAAAAATACATTTACACTGAGCATCAACGCAGATCTTATTCAAATTCTAGATGACTATTAAATGCTAACACAATTCACAAGAAATTGAGGGTTTATTGATAATAATCACTTTTACTATTACCTTCCTGTGATCGAAAAAAATGAAAACATAAATATTACTAACATTTAATGCTTCTGTCCTTTGTCTGCTCAATCAAAACTGTCTTTAACAAACATGACTAAATAGATAAGCATGATATAGAAACTAAGGATAAAAAATTACTGTTAGGTAAAAAAAGGCCCCAGAGTAATTTTGGTTGTGTTACATACCAGGCAATCAAAAAACATCATTAAAATCTGACGAAAAGTTTTTGACCAAATTGAAATGGAAATTTTGCATTAAGCTGAGAATAAGTGTTTTATGCATATCTAATTTCAATTTACCAAGGTTCTAAATTGAAAGCTTTTCCTAGCTATAGGTCTGTTGTGAAAATAATCAGCCCAAATGGTTTTATACCAGATGCTGTCTAAAGATTGATTAAAAATAAATTGTAAGTTCAATCAATATTTTTGAAGAAAAAATATATTTTCAAATATATTCTTATTTTTCAGTTAAAGGTTATTTAAGAAAGGGAGCAATTTACACAGCTATGAAGGAATCAACCAAAGCTGCTCAAGCCTATCAAAAAGCAATAGATTTGGACCCTAACTGCAAGGTAATGTGAACCCTATTCATGCTGTTCATAAAGCTTTGAAAGACAGAAAAGCATAAGATAAGCCTAATCTCAGCCTTAATTGCTCAATTTCTTTCTTATTATTGTTGTTGGAAAATTGAGAAAAAATATTTAAACCTTTGCTGTTTAATCCCTGCTTTTTACGTGTCTGTGATTTTATGATTGAGAAAACATTGTGAAAAAAGAAGAAATTGCTTCTGACAAGCAATTTCTTCTATTTCCACCCTATTTTTCTACCCAACTGAATGGTTATTTTTCAAATTAAATCCACTTTAAATTTTCATCTGCAAAACCTTTGAATTTGGACAGGTCCAAAATTTTGTAAAACAGGAAAGTGTTAAACCTCAAGAATTGACTATTTTTAACTCGGCTGTTTTCAGAGAAAGCCTGAGGTATTGTCATCACCCTGGAGACATTCTCATCGGTATTGCCATTGGTGTTGGTGTAGTTGGAGGCATGACAAACTTTAACCTTGGTCATATATCTGTTGTTATTTAACCCTTGCCATGCTGAATAAATTTTGGCTAAAAATTTTCTTCAGAATCTAAGGGCAAATATCGCTGAAAGTACCCACTGTATGACATTTTAATTTTAAAAACATGAAAACTATTGACGATTCTGGTTTGAAAGTGAGTAACAGGTGGTGTACACTAACATCAGACTGCACATAGGTGCAGGCTGATGTTTGTCTATAGTTCCTGCCAAAGTAGCCTGACAAGGGTTAAGAAAACTTCATGAAACTTTGCATGTGTGTTCACCATCATAAGAGCTATCCAGACTATGATTATTACTCAAACATATTGAAAGGGGGGGGGGGGAATCAGCTTTATTTTTTTCACTTTATGCATTCTTTTTGAATAGCAATAATGTTGCTTAAACATCAAATTAAACTGAGGAAAACTTGAAAACAGTAGAGTGTCTCAGGCCGTAATTAGCATCTTATTTTTGAAAAGAATTATAATCACTTGGATAAGGGTTAAAGAAAAGACTCTGTGTACATTTCTAGGAAGCCCATGATGGGTATAGAAATGCAGTTGTATCAGAGAGCAGTGATCCAGAGGCTGTGAGACGACGAGCCATGGAGAACCCAGAAATACAGGACATCATGAAAGATCCGGCCATGAGACTTATACTAGAACAAATGCAGAAAGATCCAAATGCTTTGAGGGAGTAAGTCTAACTTGATTTGTTCTACTTTGTGTAGGCCACCACCATAGAATTGTTGGCAATACACCGGACGATTAACCTTCAATCATATGCCATAGGTTTGATTCCCTACCTCCTTCCAACATTTGTCTCCTACCAGTGGATGGCCTCATAGTGCAAGTGGTAGTGCGTCGGACTGTCAATCTTAGAGGTCCCGGGTTCTATCCCTGATGGTGGCGCTCTTTCCTACCAACAATTTGTTTCTCACCAATGGGTTGATAATCGTAGACCTATATGAGATAGCAGTTTGAGGCTAGGAAAGGATATGATGGTTGTACTGGTGAGAGAAATACCAGGAATCTATTGTTAGGTGCTCCAGTTGCTGTGTTATAACTGAGAAAATGTTGAAAGCAGCGTAAAATTCCATTCAATCAATCAAAACTACCAGTGGTAGATAATTGTAAACCTTACTGGAATAACAGTTGAAGGCTAGGAAGGGATGTAATAGGAGTACTGGTGCAAAAAATATCAATAATCTTTTGTGAGGTACTCTCAACTACCTTGACATGGTTGAAAAGGTGTCAAAAGAAACATTAAACCCTATTCAAACAAAACAAATCTACTTTGTGTTGTTAAATCTATGCTCCTTGAGTTTATTTTAATCTTGTTAGGGTTTATTAACGTCCTTTGACCCTTAGTTTCTTTATTCAAACTTTGAGTAACTTTTAGCTACAGCTTGTACATAGAGAGTAATATTTTTTGATGATTGAGTGAAACAATTATTTGTACAAGGAAGGAATATCTTGAATGATTACATTTAAATTTGTTAGGGAAGTAAAGTTTGATATTTTTCTCTGTTAATTGATTGGGATTTTTCCCGTCATGGAGAAATCTTGTGTCCTTTTTAAATATAAATAGGGCCTATTTTCTGCTTTAAGAGAAAAAAAAGCCTTGAAACTACTGAAATAAATGATATCCAACAAGCTAATCAGCTGGTGATTTATCATGTCAGCATTGTAAATGTTCTAATCCATGATTTTCACCAAAGTAGAGCGGAGCCTAAGTAATGGGGCATTGAACTCAAGGTTAATCAGCTGTTTTCTATCCATGTACTTTTATAGATAGTCAACACATATAACTGAAAACATTAAATCATGGATTAGACAAGCTGAAGTTTGGAGGATTTGGTAACCCAACAATGAACAATGTTTAATTCCACTAAGCATGATTATCCATATGCTTTTAGGATACTGTTATTTACACGTGTTAATGAATGTTGCAGATGACTTTTGAAACAATCCAAAATATATAAAGTAAACTTACCAAACAACATCATAGCTAAGCCCCGCCCTGCCAGTGGCCTGTTTTACTAAACGTCTTACGAAAAAAAGTTAGTAAAATCACAAATCATACCTGGTGTTTTTATTCATTATTAGATTTTGCCTTGCAATATCTCATTGGAATTGTCTTTTATTAAAGACAATTCATATGTGATTATGCATTGCAGAATCGATATTTAGTTACTACTGTAGAATCAAATTTAAATTTTGACTTACACAAAAAATTATCGTAAGTTGTTCAATAAAACGGGCCCAAGATGAATAATAACGCAGAATATCTTATTGTTTTGTTTGTGTTTTTTTCAGACATTTAAAGAACCCAGATGTTGCATCTAAGATAGAAAAACTTTTAGAAGCTGGCATAATAGCGATCCGCTGATGATTCTTGAAAATATATTTAGACATCCAGAGCTTCAGATGGAGGGGTTTTTTTGGAAGTTAGAAATAAAGTTTGACATACATAAACTCAGAGTTGCAAGAACATTGGAAATGTGTCTTTGAGCCAATATTTTGCTTATACCAGCAAAAAACCTGTGTTATGGGCACAGATTGGAATCGTCTCTTCAAGACGATTCAAATGAGTACCCACAACATATGGATTCATGAAGAATTATAAGTTTCAGCCTTGTATTACCCCCTTGTTATCTTGACCTCTGAGTAATCAATTTTGAATCATGAAGTGCTACATGAACTGCCTGTGTCATTCATTGACTATTGTTACCATGAATTCACTAGAATTCAAGACCATAGATGTAAAAACAATCAGAAAGAAATTTTGAAGACATCCATCGGAAACAACAATAACTTTTACCCAAGATGACAAAAATTTAGACTTGTCCAAACTGAAACAAGTTGTAGAAGAAAACTGACTTTCAATGGGTTTTCTTCACTTTGAAAAAAAAATTCTTTAAGGGAAAATCAACATTATTACAAGCAAGTTTTTTTCTGATTATTTTTCTTTTGATCATGAAAGAGTATTATTTTTCTCTAAATGAAGTTAACCCTTGTCATGCTGAATAAAAATCTTTGCAAAAAAAAAAAAGTAAAATCAAAGCGCTAAAAGCAGTGGAAGTTACCAAATGTAAGTAAGTATTGATTTCAGAAATGCACTGTTTTACACTTTTCTGGTTTAAAAATGAAATTCAGGTGGTATGAACTAAGATCAGACTGCACATATGTGCAGGCTGATCTTTGTCTATACCTCCTGTCAAAACAGGAATATTCCGGGTTCAGCATGACAAGGGTTAAAATGATAAGACAAGAAAGGTTTTAAAGGAAAGGATAGTTGGAAATGATAGGACCACCTCAAGCCATTGATGTGTATTCCTGTATTACATTACTCTAAGAAAATCAGTGCAGTAGGCATTTTGACAACAGAAATAGCATGTTACAAATAATTTCTGTGAATAATCATTTCCACTTTAATTGATCCTAAATTTTGATAGAAACAATATTCACATTGTCATTCACAACTTCTAGCAATTTGGATCTATTTGAAATTAGATTGCAATCTGTTGCATGGTGGTGGTTAAATGACAAGGAAGTTTCAATTTTAATCAAGTGTTGTACTAAGTTTTCTAAAGAAACATGTTTACATCATAATCTTTATTTACAAAAATATGGTCTCAAATTTTTTCACATCCCTGTAATGTTATACTGTATTTCTTCTAAGAATAGCTCCCTCCCAGTAATAGTAGCATCCCAACATTTTTTGACTCAGAAAACCCACTTCAAATGCCTATATTTAAGGAACTTTTTGAGATTTCTTCTCTAATTGGAGACAAATTTCCTCTAAACAATCATTTAAGTTATTGTTCAAAAGAAATTCACCTCATAAGAAGGGAAAATGGCCTAAAATATTTTAATTATTTTTTAAATCAGAAAATTCATACAAAAAATAGGCTCCCTGACCATGTTATTTATAGCTTGCTAGAGCAGCTATTTGGAGAAATATGGTAAGAAACTTCTGTCAGCAGCTTCTCCAATTGGGAACCCTAGGCTATTCCCTGGCCCAGCCATGAAAGGGCCTTATTTTGCATGTGCATTTTATGATGTCAAAATCATCATCATTCTTGTCTTACTTGATGCTGAGGAAATCAAAATCAATGAAAACTAAAATAAATTAAAATTGTGCATATATTTTGATAACAAAACATGTTCTGCTGTGTTTTGGTTATATCAAATTAAAATATACACAAAAGATATCCATATAACATCAGAAAGCATTTAAGAAATTTGCTTTTCTTCAAGCCAATTAAGCCCAGGTACTTCCAGAAAGTAAATTTCTTGAAAAATGGTCCAAAATTGCTACACTTGTGCCTGAGACACCTTCCAAATAACAAAAGAGTGAGTGATAATCCAAATGCATCTTTTCCATATTCACAGAATCTAAATCTTTCCTTCACAGATCCTGAATTTTTACTGTACAGAAGAAAGATTTCCTGTACCAAACTGATAGTTTTTCCACAATGTTTTCTACCACATGAGAAAATCTTTGTCTCAAATTGCAACGTCTTTTCATTGACATCTGAAAGTTCTTTTAGTTTGGGCCAGTCTAAAAATTTCTAAATGGGAAAGGTCGCTGATATTGTGAAAATGGAGAAAGTGCTTGTATTAAAAGTTCATTTTGATGAATGATTATTAATATTAAATAAGTAACCTGTTTCTAAATCATATTATTAGTAGGACATAAATCATTTGCAGTAATAACCAGTGAAGTAGATACAGTGGAATCCTCTGAATTGCAACCCTGTTTATAGCAACTCACTGCTTAATTGTAACTGTCTCTGTGCACAAATATTAGATTTAAATAACAAATAGTCCCTGTTAATAGCAACTTCTGGTTAATAGCAACAAAAATGTTGACCAATTAGAGTGGATGTTAACAGGATTCCACTATATTATCTTTTTTGTTGTGTCTGGAATTTTTGCAATCCTTCCCTAGTTTTACTTCATGAAATTTCACTTTAAATCTTCCTCATCAAATTATTAGTAGGACATAAATCATTTGTAGTAATAACCAATGAAGTAAATACAGTGGAATCCTCTTAATGGCAACCCTGATAATAGCAACTCACTGCTTAATTGCAACTCTCTTTGTCCACAAATATTAGATTTGAAGAACAAATAGCCCCCGTTAATAGCAACTTCTGGTTGATAGCAACAAAAAATTACAAATTGGAGTTGCTTTTAAAAGGATTCTACTGTATTAACTTTTTTGTTCTGTCTGCACTAGTTTTACCATACTTAAATTTCACTTCATAACATTTCACTTGATATCTTCCTCATCTGAGTACTATGTTCTTGATTTCCTCTAAGTCATACTTAATCATTTAATATGATACTTCACGCAAAAAGGGACCTTGTGGGGACTTTGTAAAATAAATATTTGAAAAAGGGATTTGATCCATTGTATGTCAACCAGATAGCTGATTTTGAAAATAAGTACTAAGGAAGGTAGATTTACCACTCAAAATTCAGAAAAAAAATGTAATTTGCGAAAAGTTTCAACCCTTGTTAGTCTGTGCAGATGGCGCAGTCTGACCGGGGATCACAATTTATGCACTTCCCAGATGGTGCTTTTTTGCCTGATGGGTGGCAAATGTAAAAGGAAGTTATATACATGAGTTTATCAATTATTGGATCAAATTAATAATAGTGTTCGCCATTTCTTAACCTTTTTCAAAATTAAATTTGTTTTAAAGATCTTTGGTCCGTTTTACTAAACTTCTTTGCGCATGTCAAAATTTAAATTTGCTTTTATAGAAATAACTAAATATGGATATCTGCTATGCATCATCTCCTTGGAATCGTCTTCTAAAGATGATTCCAATGAGATATTGCAAGGCAGAATTTAACAATGAATGAAAACACCATACGATTTGTGATTTTGACTTGCGATAATTTTTTTCGTATGGAATTTAATAAAACGGGCAATGGACCAGTTCAAATTCAAAGAATTTAAGTAAATTAAATTTCGAAAAAAAATATAAGGCAAGCATCTGTGGCTTACATTGACTTTCATACTTGGCAGTTTCATATTCACAATTCTATCATTAATTGATATGAATTTCTGTATGTTTATTTGTTTATATAGAGAAGTAAAAAAATATGTGAAACATAGCCGTGTCTTGTAATTATTTGAAAAGCTTGCATAAATTTTCGGTTTATCAGTCCATTTAAAAATTGTGAGAGCAGAGAGACATTTTGAGATTGTAAAAGTGTGATGGGCAACCATTGAATAGGCCCAAAGTTTTATGACGGAACGTATTATGTGATCACTTGTGGCGACGGGAAGGTTTGCTGGCGGCGTCCATTTCTTTTCCGGAGCGTAACTGTCACTTAATGTCAAATCAGAGACTTCAATATCCGGTATTCTTTGTCTCTGATCCGATCAACTTAAAACTTGGCAGTTATGTTCATCGCATGATTACGAAGTGCAGTGCACAAGAACTATAAATCTACCTAGCTTTATTGGCTTATTTCCATTTGTTGTTAATCATATTTTGACATCCAGCAGTTTAACAGGCGTATCTTGTGATCATTAGCCACCTGGTTTCAAAATATTTGGAGCAGAATAAAACAAACAAAAAAAAAAGACAAAAACAAGATGTGTTTGTGAAACACGAATGTCCCCGTAACAGCCTTTTTTCAAAGTTTGACCTTGACAGATGACCTTGTCACATGACCTTGATAGTGCGGTATCTTATGTACGAAAAAGGGCTCCCGTAGGATTTTCGTGCTGAAATTGATTTTTTTGGTTTAATTGATTGTTTAGGGGCCAAGTAATCGCAAATAATGCGGGTCCAAATTTTCCGAGCCCATTCCCCGATTTTATGGGCTCTCAAAGGAGCCCATATGAGCAAATTAGGTATTTTCCTTAAAGAGGGCTCATGAGATGGGTATTTTTCTCCTAAAATGATTTATTTGGTTTGGTTGTGTATTTAGCATGGATTGGAGTTAAAAAAATTGCAAAATTCCATGTTTTAAACGCTTATTTCACCCTTTTATGAGCAATTTTGGCGTTTTTATATTAGTAGGTTGTTTGTTTCGAGATGATTTCTTAAGCCATAGCGTGGACTGGAGTTTAAAAAATTGCAAAAATCCATGTTTTTAAAGGTTATTTCACCCTTTTTTGGGCTCTCACAGAGCCCTAAATAGCAATTTTAGTGTTTTTATATTAGAAGGTTAAGGGAGAAAACCTTGTTTGTTTCGAGATGATTTCTTAAGCCCTTTTTTGTATTAAGTGTAGGTTGGCGTTGAAATACTTACATGTCCATGTTCTCTTGGGTCATTTTAGAATGTGTGTGGGCTCTCATAATAGCCCATATGAGCCGATTGCGGTGTTTCCTTAAATAAGATTTACCAAAAATGAAATTCCTTTGATTTTTCTTTTCAAATTATGTTTAATACTTAGCATTGGTTAGTGTTGATGTATTTAATTTTTCAATTTTTAACCACTGATATCCTTTTTGATTGGCTTTAAAATGAGCCCATATGGACAGATTAAGGAGTTTTTTCCAAACTCGCGATTTTTGAAAAAAAAATGGCCCTCTTTATGATGCCAATTTGTATCAAGATAATATTTTTAAATTTGAAGAGAATGTAGTAGAAGTTGTAAACATGTATAAATATCTTGGTATTATCTTTAAATCCTCGGGTACTTTTACTGAGGGCATTAATTATCTTTGCAAAAAGGCTCAAAAATCTTCATTCTGTATAAGAAAAGCCATTGGTTCAAACAAAATGAATACACCCATATTTCTTAAATTGTATGAGCAATGTGTTAAACCTATTTTGCTCTACTGTAGTGAAGTATGGGCAGGAGAAAAACTTATTTCACAGGTAGGATCTGTGGAGCAGAAATATGACACCCTTATCACCGAAAAAATTCAACTAAAGTTTTGTAAACATATACTAGGAGTTCATAAATCAGCTCCCAATAATGCAGTTAGAGCGGAACTTGGTATATTCCCTATTGCCCTTTATAGTTTAAAATCTAGCATTGGATTTTGGTTACATATTATTGAGTCTGATAGGGATAAGTTAGTAACCAAGGCATATAAGGACAGCATTAATTTAATAAAAGGATTTGGGTTCAACATCAGATTGTTTCTGAATAAGCTGAATTTCAATCATGTTTGGGAAAATCAGTGTACTTTTTTCTAAGGCGAGGCTAATAAATTCAATAACTTCAAAATTAAAACAGTCTTACACCACATTCTGGAAAAATGTTATATTTGACGATAGCGGGAATCTCACCAATGGTAATAAACTCCGGACTTATAGGAATATAAAAAATAACTATTCATTAGAAAAATATCTATTAATAGGTGATTGTTCAAAAGAAGAAATTTCTACTCTTTGTAAATTGAGGCTAAGTGCACACAAACTCTTTATTGAAGAGGGAAGATATATGAAGATTCCTGTCAATGAAAGAATTTGTAAATTATGTCTAAGTGGTATTGAGGATGAAGAACATTTTATTTTATCATGCACTAAATTACAACATATTAGAGAGCCTTTTTTTGAAAGTCTTGGAAACATTTGCCAGTCTTTTACATACGGGTCTAATTCTGAGAAAATGAAGTTTATCCTCAGTAATGACCAATATGATTTAAATGTAGTGTGTATTTCATATATTCATAAAATGTATTGGGAGAGAATGAATTTGTTGGGAGTTAACAATAAGATTCATACTTAAAACTTTTCTTTACTTGGTTCCTAACCATTCTAGTAATTTGAAATCATTATAATATATAATCAAGGGTTCACAAGTCAAGCCGCTTGACTTCAGACACTACAAATTTTGATTCGGAAAATAGTTTTATATAAAATATAATTTTAAGAAAAATTGAAGGCACTATATTAACGGCTGGGGTGTCACTAATCAGGTCATCAAAACAGAGCACATATTGGTTGATAGATTATACAGATTATTCATGCTCTAAATTGAAAAAAAACCAAAAAGAATTTGATTGGCAGTTGGTTTTGAGCTTGACAACCATGATCCTTTGATTCCAGACTTTCTGGTGGTTTATTAATTATATAAACATATATATTTTATTTCTAGAGATTTTAAAAAAAGACTATGAAGGAGTTTTCAGAGATGTAGAGGCAGCCTGTAAAAGCTGTATATTAGATCTCTTTAAATTCTTTATAAGTCATGCTCTAATATTTCTGTGTTGGGGGCCTGGAGCGGCACTGGTGTGAGTGCCCATATTTGTATGGGCACTTGCGACAGTGTTGCTTTGGGTCCTCGATAAAGATACAAGTGGTTGAAAAGGTTCTGTAAAGCTGAATCAGGGACTCTATGTATGTATATGTACATTTAGGATCCGTGGCTAAATCAATATGCTGTCT
Source organism: Fragum whitleyi (assembly GCA_948146395.1). Classification (NCBI taxonomy): domain Eukaryota; kingdom Metazoa; phylum Mollusca; class Bivalvia; order Cardiida; family Cardiidae; genus Fragum; species Fragum whitleyi. The sequence goes on from OX411544.1 coordinate 31,668,152, forward strand.
AGTAATAAGTGCTTTTTTTTAGCTGTATAAGGTGTTTCTTTATGACTATTTAAGCCATGCTATTCGCTACATTTATGAATTTAATGCTACTTTCTCACCAATATGTTTTTATGAAAATGCCATTGGGACCTTGATGTTCCTTTTGTTTTAACAGCGACTCTCTACTACATTTAATTCTTGTCATTTGCTAATCTGTATTTATTGTATGATCTGTTTTGTATTTGTGGTGACAGTCCTATCATTGGATTTTAGACCAATAAAATATTTGTATTTGTATTTGTATTACAAATGGTACAAAAAGTTATGAATCAAATTTTCAAAACCATGCAGTAAAAACATAGTGAAATTGACAAAGTGAATGATTGTGGAATTATATCAAAACAAAATTGAATGAGTGGGAGGAGCGTACTTTGAATGACTTGTAAGGGAGGTAACATGAAATCGCCAATTGCGTTCAAAATATCCATTACCTACCTATAAATGTTTTGAGATTGAATGAATTGAGCGCTGAGTGAATGATTTTGTTAGGAATATCTTTCAATTTCACGATGTTCATAATTGTACCCGATGCTTTGGTGCTAAATGAAGCCCATAAGAGAAGGATGTGTGTTGGGGTGGGGGTGGGGTGTGGGGGGGGGGAGGGTTGTCCGCTTTACTCTGTTTAAAATTGTCTTGACTGCCCTTTAACGTCTCGATTTAACTCTATATGTTAGTTCGCTTGTGCGTATAAATTTAGAACTATCAAACAAAAAGATTTGAGTAAGAGTTATTGATGTGTGCATCAGCTCTCTTCCTTTGAAATTTCAATCGAAAGACACACAATTACAGTTGATACAAGTTTTACACTTGCAGATTATTGAGCCCTTACGGATTGCCATACTTATAAACATTCTGAAGCATTCGCAGGAAAAACGCCTGCATCAGGTAACTACATGTCGCTACTCACAGACACTCTTATGGAAATGAGTATTAGTATATATCTCATCTGTTCTGATAAAATTTGCTCCATATTTTAAAACAAATAGTGAATCTTCCTAAAAATCAATTAAAAGAGGTGATACTTAGACGCATGCATATGGTTCGCAACGCTTATTACAAACAAATTCTTGTAACATATATAGTAATATTATATTTTATCTAATTTGTTTATTTTTCTTAGAAATCAGTTACCAAAAATTCATATCATTTACAACAACTTTATTATTTCAACTCGTTATGACATGTTATAATCTCTAAACAGGTGCATTTTTGTCTATAAAAGAAACATCAAGGACGAGACCACATCAAAGGAATTCGTCATTTTAATGAAATGCACGATATTGGATGTCTGTTAAATTACAGACGTTAAATGAATCTGGACAGTATAGGATACTTAAATGATGAACAGGCACAATAACCATCAAAATAACAATAATCTGTGGACATGTAATCTTGCTGATTTGAATTATATCTTGCTGCCTCGGAAAATGCATGTTTGGTAAAGAACACTATTGGGCATGGCCATCTGATTTCTGTTTTAATTTTACAACCTACCTAGTGCAAACGAAAGCCCTTGAAATAATTTCCCTATTCAATGTGTGCGTGTAGGTATTGAGGGTTTGTTATGGCTAGAGTAGGGACTTTCTTGCTGATCATATCAAACTAAGGCAAAGCGAGGCTGCTCTAGTATTGCTTGATTCATATATAAGTTGAAGAAAAAACTTGTAAAGTTTTTCTATGGTAGATATATCTTCAAAGAAATAAAAATATACTTTAAGTTTTGTTCACTGTATAGGTTGAAATTTAATATGGATCAAACATTAGATTAGATATGAACGGACGTTTTTATTACCTCTTCAAGCGCAAAATTCCTTCAGTTCCCTGTTCCGGTAACGGCTCTGCCCGTCCAAATCTAAAGAAACGGACTTTGACCTGCTAGTTTTCATTGGTCATACAAGCGAAGAGGTTAAAGCTTCTTAGAAATCACCAACGATAAGTACTGTTTTTTGGTTTGGAAGATGTGTGAAACATGCACAGTGACAAGGAAAATTTCTTTCAGCCAAGACTGAATAAAAATAATAGTTTTTTACCTGTCATTCTAAAAAAGACCCACAAGAATAGCTCCATGACATCGAAAACATTAAACTACGATTTATTAATGAACTTTTTAAGTCATGGAAACAGCTTCATCGAAAAATATAATCATTTCTTGCACTGAGTCTCTTGGCTATTTCAGTACGAAACAATAAAGACAGTAACTCTGGCAACTGAAAAGAAGATATAGTAAGGTGATCGTGAAGGTCAGAACACTCATGATCACCACTTTACAGATCAAGTAATTGTCTCCATCAGTAAAATTGACAAGAAATTGTCTTTCTCATTCGACAAAAATAGTTTAATTCTCCTTCTTGACCTTACACCTCACCACAATCAAGATTGTATCTTACAGTCACACAGAAAATAGGGTGTGGTGACCATGGCTGTGTCAAGTCGACCTGGGTTACTTTTTTATGTATTTTGACTACAATGATTTAAGTCTCGTGAAAGAAAGCTTCAAAGTATAGAGTAGTTCCTTCATATATTTGGAGCACTTATTGGCTTCACCAAGCGCCAATAATCATGTGTGGGCTTTGTAATTAGATTCATATTTTTTTCTAATTCTACCCTCATCATAACCATACTTAATTTAAAAGGCTCGGGAAATGTTTGAGACAAGAAATTGATTTCCCCCACCCAATATTAGGCAAAGTATCCGTGTTGGTTCATATGGGCTCATTAAGATCCAGTTAAATTGATTAAACATCTCGTTGCTGGTTAAGAGAATTTCGATCGACATTTTGTTCCAACCAATAAAGAACCATTTACACCAATTTTAGTACCCGTGAAAACCATAAGAAGTGCCGTTGTTCTTAAAACCCAACTTCGGAAACTCACTTTCCGGCTCCTATGGGATCCTTTGCAAGCCAATCAAAGGAATGTTAGACTTTAAATATGAGCTCATTGTTTATTACACCAAAGCTATCTTAAATACAATTACGTAGCGAAAGTACTTGAAGAACTTGTAAAGTTTTTCTATGGTAGATATATCTTCAAAGAAATAAAAATATACTTTAAGTTTTGTTCACTGTATAGGTTGAAATTTAATATGGATCAAACATTAGATTAGATATGAACGGACGTTTTTATTACCTCTTCAAGCGCAAAATTCCTTCAGTTCCCTGTTCCGGTAACGGCTCTGCCCGTCCAAATCTAAAGAAACGGACTTTGACCTGCTAGTTTTCATTGGTCATACAAGCGAAGAGGTTAAAGCTTCTTAGAAATCACCAACGATAAGTACTGTTTTTTGGTTTGGAAGATGTGTGAAACATGCACAGTGACAAGGAAAATTTCTTTCAGCCAAGACTGAATAAAAATAATAGTTTTTTACCTGTCATTCTAAAAAAGACCCACAAGAATAGCTCCATGACATCGAAAACATTAAACTACGATTTATTAATGAACTTTTTAAGTCATGGAAACAGCTTCATCGAAAAATATAATCATTTCTTGCACTGAGTCTCTTGGCTATTTCAGTACGAAACAATAAAGACAGTAACTCTGGCAACTGAAAAGAAGATATAGTAAGGTGATCGTGAAGGTCAGAACACTCATGATCACCACTTTACAGATCAAGTAATTGTCTCCATCAGTAAAATTGACAAGAAATTGTCTTTCTCATTCGACAAAAATAGTTTAATTCTCCTTCTTGACCTTACACCTCACCACAATCAAGATTGTATCTTACAGTCACACAGAAAATAGGGTGTGGTGACCATGGCTGTGTCAAGTCGACCTGGGTTACTTTTTTATGTATTTTGACTACAATGATTTAAGTCTCGTGAAAGAAAGCTTCAAAGTATAGAGTAGTTCCTTCATATATTTGGAGCACTTATTGGCTTCACCAAGCGCCAATAATCATGTGTGGGCTTTGTAATTAGATTCATATTTTTTTCTAATTCTACCCTCATCATAACCATACTTAATTTAAAAGGCTCGGGAAATGTTTGAGACAAGAAATTGATTTCCCCCACCCAATATTAGGCAAAGTATCCGTGTTGGTTCATATGGGCTCATTAAGATCCAGTTAAATTGATTAAACATCTCGTTGCTGGTTAAGAGAATTTCGATCGACATTTTGTTCCAACCAATAAAGAACCATTTACACCAATTTTAGTACCCGTGAAAACCATAAGAAGTGCCGTTGTTCTTAAAACCCAACTTCGGAAACTCACTTTCCGGCTCCTATGGGATCCTTTGCAAGCCAATCAAAGGAATGTTAGACTTTAAATATGAGCTCATTGTTTATTACACCAAAGCTATCTTAAATACAATTACGTAGCGAAAGTACTTGAAGAACTTGTTAAGTTTTTCTATGGTAGATATATCTTCAAAGAAATAAAAATATACTTTAAGTTTTGTTCACTGTATAGGTTGAAATTTAATATGGATCAAACATTAGATTAGATATGAACGGACGTTTTTATTACCTCTTCAAGCGCAAAATTCCTTCAGTTCCCTGTTCCGGTAACGGCTCTGCCCGTCCAAATCTAAAGAAACGGACTTTGACCTGCTAGTTTTCATTGGTCATACAAGCGAAGAGGTTAAAGCTTCTTAGAAATCACCAACGATAAGTACTGTTTTTTGGTTTGGAAGATGTGTGAAACATGCACAGTGACAAGGAAAATTTCTTTCAGCCAAGACTGAATAAAAATAATAGTTTTTTACCTGTCATTCTAAAAAAGACCCACAAGAATAGCTCCATGACATCGAAAACATTAAACTACGATTTATTAATGAACTTTTTAAGTCATGGAAACAGCTTCATCGAAAAATATAATCATTTCTTGCACTGAGTCTCTTGGCTATTTCAGTACGAAACAATAAAGACAGTAACTCTGGCAACTGAAAAGAAGATATAGTAAGGTGATCGTGAAGGTCAGAACACTCATGATCACCACTTTACAGATCAAGTAATTGTCTCCATCAGTAAAATTGACAAGAAATTGTCTTTCTCATTCGACAAAAATAGTTTAATTCTCCTTCTTGACCTTACACCTCACCACAATCAAGATTGTATCTTACAGTCACACAGAAAATAGGGTGTGGTGACCATGGCTGTGTCAAGTCGACCTGGGTTACTTTTTTATGTATTTTGACTACAATGATTTAAGTCTCGTGAAAGAAAGCTTCAAACTATAGAGTAGTTCCTTCATATATTTGGAGCACTTATTGGCTTCACCAAGCGCCAATAATCATGTGTGGGCTTTGTAATTAGATTCATATTTTTTTCTAATTCTACCCTCATCATAACCATACTTAATTTAAAAGGCTCGGGAAATGTTTGAGACAAGAAATTGATTTCCCCCACCCAATATTAGGCAAAGTATCCGTGTTGGTTCATATGGGCTCATTAAGATCCAGTTAAATTGATTAAACATCTCGTTGCTGGTTAAGAGAATTTCGATCGACATTTTGTTCCAACCAATAAAGAACCATTTACACCAATTTTAGTACCCGTGAAAACCATAAGAAGTGCCGTTGTTCTTAAAACCCAACTTCGGAAACTCACTTTCCGGCTCCTATGGGATCCTTTGCAAGCCAATCAAAGGAATGTTAGACTTTAAATATGAGCTCATTGTTTATTACACCAAAGCTATCTTAAATACAATTACGTACTGAAAGTACTTGAAGAACGGTTAAACTGCAATGAAAATTACCTTTTTTGTGACCCTTATTCAATAAAGTACCAAAATCAGTTCACATGGGCTATTATGCGACAGAGCCCATAAAATCCTGAAATGATCATAGTGAACATGGACCTGCAAGTATTTTAATGCCAACAAACATTTTATATCAAACAGAGTTAAAGAAATCATCTGTAAACAAAAATTTTTTTTTCTATACCCATTAATAGGAAACAGCCAAATTTGCTTTTTTGGGCTCTGTGAGAGCCCAAAAATAGTGGAAAAGCTCTTGAAATATGGGTTACTGTATTTTCTAAAATGTTCTAACACTAAAGACATTGTTAAACTAAAGAAAACATTTAAGAAGAAAAACAAAACGCCTTTCCTGAACCTAGTATTAGGAAAATACGCATTTTGCCCATATGGGCTCCTTTGAGAGCCCATAAAATCGGGGAACCGACCCGAAAAATTTGGACCCGCATAGTTTCCGATTGCTTGACCCCTAAACAATCAATTGAACCCAAAAAATCAATTTCAGCACGAAAATCCTACGGGATTACATAAGGCACCGCACTATGACTTTGGTACCAGCAGATGAGGATCATTGAGATCTATCATCATGCCAAATATGCGCCTTGTATCTTGAATAGGCTTGAAGATATTGGCAATGTTAATTTTTTTGGTTAATTTTTTGAGTTATTTGACCTTGACACTTGACCTTGTCACATGACCTTGACTTTGGTACCAGCGGATGCGGATCATTGAGATCTATCATCATGCCAAATATGAGCCTTGTATCTTGAATAGGCTTGAAGATATTGGCAATGTTAAGTTTTTTGGTTAAATTTTGCAGACAGACAGACGGACGGACAGACAGACGGACAACGGTAAAACAATATGCCCCCGATCTATCGATGCGGGGGCATAAAAACAGCCATATAAAGTATACTGTAGCATAATTTCAACTAATTGTCACAAGAATTGTTTCACGTGGCCCATTATCTGATTGCCAAAAAAGACCATAGGGTAAAAAACAAGCCTTTTCTGGCGCTTTACATATTTCATTATTTGTTATAATGAACTCTAAGTTCCAACTTTTTCAGAAAAGCCTTATCTACGGAGGCAACATATGGTGGCCATTTTCCAAGATAACTGTCATGGTTATTGGCTGTCAATATAAGTATTCCAATAAAATGAGAATCTTTCTCTACAAGGCAATTAATATGGCTGCAATCTTGAAAACTATCGCCATACAAACTTAAGGTCCGCAATTTTTTAATGCAGCAATTTTCAATACAGCGTTACTTCCTCAAAAATCTGTCAAATTTGATGTACGAGTATGTATAACAAACGGTTGGATTTTAGGAATTCTGTCCGCCTACATCGCTTTCAGGCAATTGTATTGGCTGCTGCATGGTGTCCTGAATATTGTACACTCCATGCTATGTGTTTTCAAGAATATATATTTCCTATTTAGCCCAATTACAGTTTTGAAATAAAACCTTTAAAGTAAATCACGGACCCTAAATATATACGTATTATAATATAGAGTCCCTGACTAAATTTAGAGCTATTGAGAAAGGATGTATAGGTACGACATAATTGACTTGGAAAATGGCCAACGCGTTATCTTGTCAAACTAGGTATCTTACTCTTTGAAAACTCTTTACCCTTGAAAATATTTGTGCCAAATGTGGCTTTATCAAGATGTGAAAGATTGCCATGATGCTTTTTTGTCTTATTCGGTCCAACTATTTTATTTTAAGTGTATGTCCAGTTGCTCTTACTTGTACGTAGTTTGTCATTAACCAGGAGCACGAACCCCAACTTCATAAAATGACCCCTAATATTTTGGGTCATAGTTGTCAAGGTCACCGATGATCTTCGAAAATAGATTTTTCGTAAATTTGATAGAAAACGTCACACGTATTCGTGTCTGATTGTGCCGTTTCCAACAGTTTCACGAGTGCGTAATGCTAGATATTCCACAGCCTAAACAACCACACAGTTCACCTAGATGAAATACTCGCTGATAGTCTACAGAAATGAATAAACAAGATGGAAGATGGCTGATCTGACATTACTTGGCAGTCACGTTGAATTATAACAAATATAAACCACACCCATGTTAGACGCATTCTTGAACGCAGAGACAACATATTATAGAAGCTCAATTTACATTAATTTGTCATTTGAAACTTTGCACGTGACCTTGAACTTGAAGCTACTAGAAAATCTTTTTTCAATAAAGTAAAATGGTGTCCAAACTTACAAGGGATAAAAGGGTAATTCCACTTAATGTTTATTGAAAAAATCAGTATGAAAAATATGGAAGCAAAACAGCATTTATCAATTTTTCATGTAATGAAGCATGTATTTTCCTGATATTACCGGCCTGGTGCCAAAAAGTGATATAAGGCATTCTATTTTAAGGATCAGTTTGCATATTCTTTGTAATAACCAGAACCTCTTTTATCTGAGTTATTTTCTTAAATTCTTAGGCATGAAAGACTATTACATGATAATGTAAATGGAATGACTTGTCAGTGTCTGTAAGATATTACTACTCGACGAGGCCTCGTCACGATAAATCCTCCATACCTCGGCCTGATAACACTGATATTTTAATACACTAACATTTCATACCTTAAAGACAGGCACCATAGTTTGTCTTGTATCAATTAACGGGACAGAGAGGCAAGTTTAGTTTTCACACCATCCGTTGATGCCTATTTAGTGTTGTATCTGAAGTGACTTGGACTTTGACATGGACTCCTCTAGGATTTCTCCTTGTTTCGGCGCTTAGGGATAACCTTTTCCCGATCTTGGATTGTTGCATGTTTCATGACAGAAACCAATCAGCTGTATAATTCTTCTTTAATCCTTTTGTGTCGGAAATAATGATCTTAACACGTATTTCTGGGTACAAGTCCTGTGTTGTTTCCCTAGTAATATGTGTTGTTTGTATAGCAACTGATTGGTTCTCGGGAGTTTTACATTTAAACTTAAGGTTTTGAATTATGAAATCTTGTTTACCGTAAAGTATATGGGCTGGCTGGAAAGAAGTATCTTTTTCGACAGAAACACTGTATTTATACTGAAAATTACGACTGGTTTCAGATTGCGCATGAACCAAAGTTGGTGAGAAAACGCAGCAGCAATAAAATTCATTATCAAGAAGAAAAGTGCCACACAATGTATCTAAATTATTGGAAAAGGAACGGTCATTGGTGATAAAAACTGTTTTGTTTGCGTCCATTTTGTAACTATACGTCGATAGAGGGCGTAGAATATGGGTTCGTTTGGATAACTTGGAACTGTTCGTGAAGCACAATGTGTGATATGGGGTTTGTTGATTCCCGGTTTTGTATTTCTTTGCTGTTTGATTGTTTGAATTTTCAAGAAACAAATTCGATGAGCAGTGAAGAATAAAAATTGTCAGTCCGGATGAAAGAATGCTTATTATTATTGCTGCCGATGAAAAAGTCGCATCTGAAATGATTAAACGAAAAGAAGATACATTCTGAAAGGCAGTCAGCGTAATAATAATGTATATGGTTAACTCACGTTTTTTGGGTAATATCATTTACAGAGACCCGAAAAATGGTCTAACGCCCGAGTGCGATGCATGGCGGTGTTAATTCATTTTGAGAGTCTCTGTAAATGATAAGCCTTGAAAAAAGTGAAATGACGTTATTATTGCATAAAAAGGAAGACTATCTATCCATCTATTTATATATACTGCCTTACTCCCCTTTCGGGTATTACTGGCAGGTGCGCGTCTGTGCTGGAATAAATACTTCATATGAGCCATTACTATGTACATATGAACTATTATTGAAAATGTTACTCTCAGACTCTTCTTAGTCCTTTCACGATTTTCGTAATTTATTTCTGGTCAAATTAAAAAGGGCTTTAGACGACAATGAATAGTGGTTGCTATTTAAAGAAGTGGATCCGCAATAGTTCCGCAACATTTCGGAAGCCAAAAACTTTAACACTGTTTACTGAGGTTTCCTAATGATTTCATTTGAAAACCGCGGTAAACATTGTGAAAGTTCATGAGTTCCGAAATGCTGCGGAATTATTGCGGTTCCACTACCTTAAATGAAACTGCATGTATCATAGTAATACGACCGAAATATCACGCGAGGAGAATAAATTGCTTGTTACAAGTGATATCTTTTTCGGAAAATATGAAAATAAAAATATGAAATGAGAATGTTAAATAATGGGACTGTACGAAAAGGGTAAAAAAAAAGAAAGTTACGAAGCCACAAAAATTTGAACGATTAATAAAGGTCACGCAAAATATAACCATCTGCGGGCGAACTCAGAACCCAGAAATAGTTGTTAGAAAAAAATCGTTCCAAGGGATGTCAAGGGGTCAAATTTCAAAAAAAGAAATCAAACTAAAAGGTAGAATGAAAATTCTAGATTCACACAATCATCCAATACGCTCTGGTCAGACTGTCATTTCGTCCGACGGACCCATCACGTATGCACGATTATTTACTACTAGATATTATGAATTAGACCACGCTTGAAGCGAATCAGCCAACCAGTGAGCAGTATTTCAAAAATATAAATCACGGATACAACTCCTCGCATTGTATTTACAGATATACAACGAAAGAGTGTCGTGCACGTGAATCTTGACATATTTTGTGTGCCGTGTCATTTTAAGAACGTGTCTAGCATGTAATATGATTTCTTTTTCCAAAAGACTTTCTACAGTTGCATACATGCAAAAGAGCAATAAATAACGAAAATAGATTCATAAGGATAGTTTCGTCACAATTACGTATAATAACAGTAATATATCAACGATTTTTACTCGTTTCCGTTGTCTAGATATCGGGTTAAAATTATGACAGACAATGTTAGAAAAGCGTGGTCTAAGTCAGATAGACAATCTTGTGCCGCGGTATATGGAAAATATACACTCGCTGAAGCTCGTGTCTATTTCCCATATACCACGGCACTCGTTGTCTATCCTATACATAATTGACAAAAACATGTTCGTGTTACTCACTTTTTAATAACTTGGTTGAAGAACTATGGATGCCACATGTTAATATATTCTTAATGTTCATCGTTCTATTTTACATTAAATAGAGATATTAGAAAATCAAAGAATAGTTCTGTCTGAGGACATATAACTGATAAGACATGTGCCAAGCGAGACAAGGTCAAAAGTTCGAATATCAAGGTTTACTAGTTTACACCTATATCACCAGTTTGCACTTGATATTATCCATGATTAATACCCTGGCAGGGCGGAGCCAAAGTAACGGGTCGTTGCACTTAAGGTTAAGGGAAATAAGCTTTTATCGAAAATAACCTACTTCTGAAGAAAGTCGACATAAATAACTCGAGACCTTGAATCGTGGATTGGTAACTAAATCCTCATAACTTCAGCGTAATCAAGCTGAAGTTACGAGGCCTTGGTAACCAAACGATAAAACGTGTTCACTCTCTCAAAGCACGTGAATCCTTTAGGTTTTAGTCTTTGTCCTACATTATCATCCAATCAGAAGGCTGGATTTTCAAATTTTTTGAAGGTTTATTTTCCATAAACTTTCCAGCCCAGGTTTATTTTGATCAATATTTCATTTAAACGTCGAGGTTTATTTGTAATACCACGCATGCGTACAGACTAGAAACTACCCCTTCATAAATATACAATGGCCACGTGATAAGTACACTTGAAAATCCTAGAACTCGTGCTTATGTTGTATAACGAATATCCTTTGTGGATTTTGATCTGGCATGTCATGAATTACCATGTCGAATCTCTTATGGAACGATGACTTTTCTACTTGTCTGTACATTTATTCAAGAAAAGTAACGCTAACGAATGAGATCTAATTGAACAGTGCAATATATCCTATACTTCTTTCTTAACGTTTATTCGAACAAACTTCTCGTTTTATTACTTTTGTTCCCTTTCTAAATTTGGCCAAATCACGTTTCATGATCGGCTATAAATGAGGCGTATTATAGTCCTCCAAAATCAACAAACACCATTAATTCAGTTGATGACACAAGAAAACGTCCACGAAGAGGGGTCATTGCATGTGCATATGTCCAAGGTGTGGTGGACTGTATAACATTTTTTTCTCAACAGAATAATATAATCTGCTAAGTTATTTATGTCTTTAGAATGCTCTTCATACATAGGTTTGTAAATAATTACTGGCACATTTATTCAATAAAGAGACTTTTCAGTATTACAAACGATAATACGATTCCGTAAAGTATTTTATTCTTTCGAAGAAACGTGCTAAACAGAGTGAAAAAGTATTAGATTTTCGTTCTTCTATACTGTCGGGTAAATAAAACCAAATTATACTTCATATTTATCTTCTGTAAAGACTCAATATTTGCGTGCATATTTCAACAACTCCATACTTGGAAAGAGAGGGGCGTTTACTTGTAATAAATGTATCCGGCCTATTCCGTTTAAATCGTGCAATATGATGCCAATAAAATAAAAGGCGGGAAAAAGACTAAGTCAGTTAAACGCTAATAATTGAAAATTAAACGATTTAAACAGCCTCAGTCGGTCGCTTCGCTCCCTCCTTTCGGCTGTTTAAATCGTTTAATTTTCAATTATTAGCGTTTAACTATTACTTAGGATACAGTTATTTGTACGCATTAACGATGACTACCGACTAAAATTTGAATGAACCCAAAGTATTGGAAAGTAAACTCGCCAAAATACGTCACGGTAAAGCCCCACTCTGCCAGTTCATTAATAACGCAGAATATATACAATCAAGCCTGTGTTTCAGCAAGCACTCTTGGGACATTCAAAGTTTGTTTGCTTAAAACCTTTCTCGCATCGTTGCATTCTAGTCAGCGTTCTTCAGAAATTGAAGAAGCGATGTTAATGTTAAGTGCCGGTGTAACAGTGTAACGTGTCCCCTTGGGTAACATGTCCCCGGGGACAGGTTACCCCGGGGTAACGTGTCCCCCCCTGGGGTAACGTGTCCCCCCCCATGGAAAACATTATTTCTTATTAAAATTTTAATTTTTCATTCATGCTATTTTGTATAACTCTAAATCAATTTAAAAAAATAAACATATAAAAAGTATACCTGCATTTTTGAGTGGTTTTCAATTCTTCAAACCAAAATATGATTTGCCTACTATGATTTTCTAATCAAAACAAATTTCCTTTTTTTTTTTCATATTATTATAATAATCTATCTTGGTATTTCATGCAAATATTTGAAAGTTTAATGAAAAAAATATTTAAAGAAATGAAACTTTAGTTGGGGGACAGGTTACCCTGGGGTAACCTGTCCCCGGGGACACGTTACCCCGGGGTAACCTGTCCCCCTATTCAAAATGCTTTTATTCATTTGATTTCACCTTCCAGTCATTCATTTTTCTTAAGAAATTATCATATGATATTCATTGAAAGATATTTCATCCATATTTTTAAAATTGATGCTTTTTTATAAAAAAAATCATAGCGCTTGCACTTTTTTAATTTTTTGCAATAGTTCTTTTGCAATATCTAAATTTTTCCCAAGACCATAATTAGATTGATTAATAGAATTTATTAACATATCATGTTAATATTGCAGTTTTCATAAGAAAGCAACATAGCAAATTCATTCAATACTTCTTTTGAAAGGGAGACGTACAGGTTACCCAATCCAGGGAAATATATCCCCAGGGGACAGGTTACCCCAGGGTAACCTGTCCCCCTATTCCAAATGCTATTTTTCATTAAAGATATTACCTTCCATTGAATCTTTTTTATTAAGAATGTATGGTATGATATACTTTGAACATTCCCTCAAAGAATATCTATGTTAAAATATATTTTGAAATGTGTTCCTATTCCAAGAAGTTTCTTCAGTGGATATGTATGAATATATTTCTTTTTTTGTTCCTTTTTTTAAGAAAATTCCTAACTCTTGAATATTTTCTATTATTAGAATGAATAAGAAATTCAGAATATTTTGGTAAATTTGTGCACAGATCATTGTTGACAACCTTTTAAAAGGTTGGACAGGTTACTCAGGCCTGGGTAACGTGTCCCCGGGGACAGGTTACCCCAGCTGGGTAACATGTCCCCCCTCATACATACACATACACTCACAACTAATCTTCTAATAAGTGAATAACTAATTTGCAAAACAGTTTTGATATAAATGACACTATCACATAGTTTTCAAATAAAAAAAATGTATGTGCAAGTTTTGCTGAATAAATCCTCATTAACAACCTTTTTTTGTGTTCTTACTGGGTAAACAGGCCTGGGTAACATGTTTCAGAGACAAGTGACCACAGCTTTGGAAACCTTACCCCAAAACAATTTGAAATATTATTAGATAATTGAAAACATATGGGTTTATTTTTGCACATTTCATTGCTGACAGCATTTTGGGGGGTGGGATAGGTTACCCAGACTGAAACAGTTCACAAAACAGATTAAAATCACATAGAGATCAAAGGAAGAGACTTGTAACACATAGAATAAAAATTTCTTGGTTAAAGAAATGTGACTAAATATTGATTTACATTATCTGTAGGGGGGGGACAGGTTACCCCAGGGGGGGGGACAGGTTACCCCGGCTGATTTCTAGGGTAACGTGTCCCCGGGGACACGTTACCCCGGGGTAACCTGTCCCCGGGGACACGTTACCCAGGGGACAGGTTACCCTGGGACACCGGTACACTAAGGCAAGGAGGGCGTTGTGTGAACGCTAGCTACTAAACGTCAGTGATTGTAGAGATTCGTCGGAGTACGCTCGTCCAAAAATAATGTTTTTAACATGCATTTTTTTAAGAGAGTGGGGGCGTTTCAGATAGTGTAAAATAGAAACTTTAGCTACATTTACGAAGAACTTATGTTTCTGAGTGTTTTCGGCCTTAAACCGGTTGTATTTGTATTTTAGATGTATTCTGCGATCGTTCTTAATATAATCAAGCACATGAGAAATAAACAAAAAAAGTTGTCTTAAAAAAAAACAAGAGAACCATGACGGTCCTAGATCGCTCACATGAGTCTCTTTGACCCCTGGGACATCACATCAATCAAATAGGCATATGTCAAACAGAAGATAATTTCTAAATAAAATCAATACCATGGAATGTTTTCAGCAAAGAGTAAAAGGGATATGCCTATGTACAGACCTTACATGAACATATGGACATGCATTGAAAAGGGCTTTCTCTTATGCCAGTATGGAAATATGGAATAAAATTCCAACCTTCATTAGGGAAGCCAAAACATTGTATAGTTTTAAAAAACAAATGAAGAACTTTTTACTCGACCAACAAAATAATTGATAATTTTTGTCTATATTTGTTTTTCAAAATCCTAGCCAATGAATATAAACCTGTGTGTCTGTCCGTACGTGATCACATAAATTTAATCTCATTGTTTGTGTTATCTTGATTTTTTCTTATTTGCAAAATAAGTGTTCTGAATAACGCGAGAGTGTGTGTGTGTGTGTGTGTGTGTGTGTGTGTGTGTTTGAGAGAGAGAGAGAGAGAGAGAGAGAGAGAGAGAGAGAGAGAGAGAGAGAGGGGGGGGAGTCAGAAATGTATATAGTTTGGTTGTCAGATAGTGAGATTGAGTCAGAAAATAGAAGAGTTAGATTTTGCGGGAGAGAAGGCAACATTGTAAAAAAGACACTTTTTTTTAGCTATTGTTGTTTGAAAATGATGTCTTAATGTTTTTACCTTCTATAAATAAAGATATTATTATTATTATTATTATTATTATTGAAAAACCTTCATGAACTACAATTAAATGAGACCATTGTGAAATGTCCCTGCCTTCTGGTTTCAGAGAGCAAGTTTTTAAGATTTCCTCCTTTGTGTCTAAGTAAAATAGGGCGTGTTCATTCAGAGCCCAAATGTGACCCCAGGGGCATGACATGAAAACGTTGGTAGAAGTCCACTATATAATATTACAAACATAATTTAGATGATGTCTGCCTTCTGGTTTCAGAGAATATTTTTGAAGTTTTTTGCTCTTTAAATCTATGTAAAAAGGGATTCACCCGGTTGGAGCGAAAATATGATCCAAGGACCTTGATATGAACAAATTTAATACAGGTCTACTACATGATGCAACATACAAAATATGAAAGCTGTCTGCCTTCTGGTTTTAGAGAAGAGGATTTTTGAAGATTTCCTATTATCATCCTTCGTGCTCAGGTGAGAAAAAAAGGGTACGCCCGGTTGGTGCAAAAATATGACCCCAGGGTCTTGATATTATCAAACTTGGTAGAGGTCCACTAGATAATGCTACATACAAAATATGAAAGCTGTCTGCCTTCTGGTTTCAGAGAAGATTTTTAAAGACTTTCGCTCTTTGATTATGTAAAAAGGATGGCGCCCAGATAGAGCCCAAATATGACCCTAGGGTCTTGCTATGAACAAACTTGGTAGATGTCCAATAAATGATGGTACATACCAAATATGAAAGCTGTCTGCTTCCTGGTTTCAGACAAGAAGGCGTATAAAGATATTCGCTCTTAGATTCTATGTTAAAAAGGTGGTGCCCGGATGGAGCCCAAATATGATCCCACGGTCTGGATATGAACAAACTCGATAGGATTCAGTAGATGTTGCTATATACCAAATATGAAAGCTGTCTGCCTTCTGGTTTCAGATAAGAAGATTATTAAAAATTATCGCTCTTTGAATCAATGTCAAAAGGGATGAGCCGGGGTGTAGCACAAATATGACCCCACGGTCTAGATATGAACAAACTTGGTAGAGGTCCACTAGATGATGCTACATACCAAATATGAAAAATGTCTGCCTTCTGGTTTCAGAGAAGAAGATTTTTACAGGTTTTCATCCTTTTTTTTAAGATTCAAAGGAGAGTTAAAGGTGGATTTCTTTTATCTTAACAACCTTAGTAGAGCTTGACCCAAGGAACATCCCTGCAAAGTTTCATAAAGATTGATCCGCTGATTCAGGAGGAGAAGATGTTTTAAGTAATTGTGGACGACGCACGACGGACGACTGACGACGCACGACGGACATTGGACAATCACAGTAGCTCACATTGGCTTTGAATGAATAGGAAAATTCAATTATGGCAGTGATCCCCCCCCCCCCCACACACACAAAGAAAAATATGATGTTTCCTTGCACTAAGTTCGATGTATACCCATCCCTGGTTTCCTGACTATAGAGATCACTGGTGGCTGTTAAGCGAAAAAGGGACGCGTTAATAAGTTACTAACGGATCATGATTAAACGAGCCCTAGGCTGAATGCTTATGACGATCTGCATTTTCAAATAAATGTACGTTGGGTTCTGAACAGGCTGAATCAAGAAATGCGACAGATGAAAATGATTACCGTATCCATTATGTCAGAGCTTCCTGCTGAATTTTAATTTTGTTCCGAGGAATTGCCAACCTTTGGGACATTTCAACCAGGGTGGCACGCGTTTTTCCCAAAGATTACAAGGTAGAAAGGTGACTGAAAGGTGACTGTATAGGCTAGCATTAGGCTACATGCGATAGTACAGACTGGTCTTAGAAAGAACTGTTTGTTCAATACTATGAATGCTGCAACCCTGCGTTCATGATGACGATGCAAACTGTTTGCCACTTATACCGTGCTTTGCACCTCAGTGCACGTGCAAGGGGGAATTGCAAAGGTTTTGCAGACGAAAATTAAAAGTGGATTTAATTTGAAAACTAACCATTCAGTAGGGTAGAAAATAGTGTGGAAAAAGAAGAAATTGCTTGTCAGAAGCAATTTCTTCTTTTTTCACAATGTTTTCTCAATCATAAAATCACAGGCACGTAAAAGCAGGGATTATACAGCAAAGGGTTAAGGTATCTACGTCACCGCTTCGTTATAACTGCGTCAACTCAAACGCTGCAAGCAATAGACGAAGACGACCGGTATTGTTTATACCGGATTGTTCACTATTAGAGATATTTCTTTTCTATTTCGGATGATACAGCTGAAATAAATTCAAACAACAAGAGGGTCTAAAACGCTCACCTGAATTTTAGTGGTTTAGTGGATGTCTCCAAGTTTAATTCTGGCAAAACTACATTAAAATTGATGCATTGCCCCTGCCCTGCAACGGCCTCATTTATGGCATAACCAGAATTTCGCGAATAATTCTTAAAAAGGGTCACACGAGAAAACTTCTGACAAAAGGCACATTATAATTGGCCCTGCGGTTCGGGAGGAGATGTCGATTAAAAAAGTTGACGACGCAAGACGGACTCAGGATGATCCTAAAGGCTACCCTTGAGCAGTTTGTGCTCAGGTGCCTGCGCTAAAAAGTAATCCACAATCAAGAGATAAGAAATGAGAAACTGCTTAAATATCGTGCAGCGAAAATGACAATTTTTTTATTCCGCGACATTAGGTACATACATTACACAAAAATATCCACAAAATGTTCCGATCATTTTATATATGTATATAAAGTTAATGCGACCCCTGGTAAACATCTGCGGAATATATTTTTGTTGCTGTTGTTATTGTTGTTGTTGGGGTTTTTTTGTGTTTTTTTTTTCAAAAATGAAAATTATGGAATACTCAGATAAAGTCTTTTCATCTTTTTTTTTTTTTTTTTTTTTTTTGGGGGGGGGGGGAGGGGCATGGATATTAAGTGCTATCACTCCATCTGGCATAGATATCTGTTTAACGATATTTTGTTGTGAAATCATTACGGTGTTATTATATCATTGACAAAAACAAAACCTGTTTTGACATTTCATGCTTGATAAATGATACAAAATCAGGTGCAATCGTCCACATTCTGCATCATTTTTCGCCAACGGAATTACAATCTAAAATCACCAAATAGTTTCAACGCAATTTAAGATGTGAGCACAAACAATTTTAGCATATCACCTTCTAATGCACATACATGTACTAATTTTTATTTCAATTCGTATCGATATGATGATTTTTATATGTCTCTCATCACTGGTTAGTAACTATCTTATTGCACGGCAATGTTTCTAAAACATTGTAAGCCTTAAGCTTGAAAAACGCCGGGCTTTAGCCTTAGACAATTTAATTAACAAATTGTATATGAAGAATCGGACACATCTGTGCAATCTGAAATTATTATGCAAAGTGTTACCAATTTAAATCTATTTACAGACAGACGCGATGTTTTTGTGGTAGGACGTGTTGTCGTATAGGCCTATCCTACCGTAGTGGCCTATACGACAAAATAGTCGAATTATGAAAATTGTTTTATAATCCGATTTTTTGTCGTATGGATTGTTATCGTACATGATAAATTATATGACAAGGAGTCGAATAACAAAAAATCACCTTTGTAGCATAATGGGAATGATTTTATATAATAATCCTGTTCGAGTTTTTTATGAGATCATACAAGATTGTGTTCCACTTTTCCTCTTGTGGGGTTTGTTATTACCATGTTCTTGATCTATAACCAGTACCACCGTTCCAAACACACTTTTCACACTAACCATGTTTAGCGATGAACACTCCACATATTCTTTAGCTCCAAGTGTTTTTGCAAGTTTAATTCCTTGTAATAATGTTAATGGCTCGGCGCCATTTTCTTTCATTTTCTGGACGACATCGGCATCTTCTCGGAGGTCGGTTTTTGTCCCAACCAACAAAAATGGCGCCTTAGGTGATAAAAGACGTATTTCCGTTAACCAGCTTCTCTTGACATTTTCCAAGCTTTCAGGGTCTGTGACGCTAAAACAAACTAGAAAGATGTCTGACTTGGCGGCGAAAAGCTCTCGCATCCCTCGATAATTTTCCTGAAATAAACATTTGAGAAAATTATCAAAATCGGGTGAAAGAATGCTGGTATGTCGTTTTAATCAATCTAAGGCTTATTCAACGAACAAACAACTTAAAAAAAAATGGGTAGGAGATTGGGTGCTAGCATTCCAAAGTTTCTTCTATCAAATGAACGTGAAATGTGTGCCTCACTCTTAATCCTTATTTCTATGTAAAATCCGAGATCCCTTATAATATATTCATCGGACTTTGAAAGGATTGTAATCGAACAAAACATAAAGGAACAAATCTAAAGGAATATAAGCATAACAGGTTATTAAACGATAAGTTTAAAGATTTTCTTCTGCATTCTTAATTTTCTAGGTTAAATCCAACACCATAAACAAGGGCATTATTTTCATCATAAACCAATTATTTGGAGCATTTTTAGTTACATACTAAATACCAAAAAATCAAATTAGGCCTTACAGCTCGAGTGGATTTGATTGTGATATGACTGAAAAATTATTGATAGTGACTTTAAACTTCACACAATCAAAGGTATTATCAGCCCTGCGTTCAAGATCGTCAAACGGTGCAAACAGTTTTCCAATTGTACCCCGCTTTGCACATGCATCTGCGTGCAAAGCGGGGTATAATTCGAAAACTATTTTCACCGTTAGGTGATCCTGAACGCAGGGCAGATGTTGTAATCGTATTCAGTTACTGTAATGGCGCATCCAACGAAAAAAATATTTTGTTACTACTACCATTAAGTCAAAGTGTAATCATTACTCCGCACTAGGCTATGTTTTGGGTTATTATTTATTGGACCTATTACAGCGACTTTTTAAATGTCAAACGGATATACACAAAAATATAAACGTTACATGTACTTGTTCTTTTCACGTTATAGGCCTATACCATTTTTCATTGAATATAAGTTATAATGGCATTGCTCTTTGTGTTAAAATATGCAACATTAACTGATAAACCATGGTATCGATTAGATTCATCACATGAATGAGACCCGTCACGCAAAAAGGACCATAAAATAATCAATCAATTGTAAAAGTTTCCAGAAAAGGTAAATTGAAGGTCGCATTACGCAAATTCCGTGGTGGTGGACGGAAAGGGGGGAGGGGTCCACATACCGTTCCAATAGTGTCGGTCAGTCCGAGTTCTATCGTCTCACCCCCGGTCTCCATACTGACTGGCACTTCAAACGAACTGCTTCCTGTATGTACACAGATAAACAGAGGGGTAAAGTACTATAATTATTAACCCTTGTCATGCTGAACCTGAAATCTTCCTGCATTGGCAGGAGATATAGACAAACACACATACACAACCAAAAGTTCTAAGAGGCCCCAATACATTTCTCTTTTTTTCACGCATTTACATTTTCTAAAGTATTTTTTTGGCCTGTGCCTGACATTTCCTACAATTTCCAACTGTGCATCTGAACAGGCAGAGCAGGGTCTTCGCTTATGCGATTTGTAGAGAGAAAGGGTCCAAGAGTGTCTTTAGAAAGTCATGCAAACTTCTAATTATATCACGTGGCAGTCAATGTTGGTTAATGCTGTGCCTTCACGCACGTGTTGGAAATGTTGGAAATGTCTCAACAGGCTCATTTCAACTTTTTCTGTCGAAAGAATGATCATTTACACAACATTTTGTCCCGTTGTTTTGAAAATTCATTCTTCGAGGATCTTTAAGAAGGAAACAAAGTCAGTACCCTCAATTTCAAATTTCACAAAAACGGTAAATCTACAGGAATATAGAAATTTTCGACAAACGAAAAAAGATAAACCTTTCATATTAACCATTTGATATCAGCACTTAATCATTTGTACAAACAAATTTAAAGAAATGCAACAACTTTCAAAATATTCTTTATTCTAAGTCAAAAATATCCCACCCTCCAACGTAAATTTTAAAATTGATGGTCCTCTTTTGTTTTATTTTAGAACATTTCTGTTGGAAATTCTTTGCTGTCTTTTCAAATTGTTCCTTTGTGAATGATTTGACTTCATTATTCAAGTACAATCGATTTGCAACTAAGCGGTACTTATAACATATGACCAGAAGTGCAAATGACAGCTTATGAGTTTTGAAGAGGGTATGTGTAATCTGGGGCCTGTTTCACTAAACTTCTGACGAAATATTTAATTGTAAGTCAAATTCACAAATCGTACCTTGTATTTTCATTCTTGTTTAGATTCTGCCTTGCAATTTCTCGTTTGAATCGTCTTTAGAAGACGATTCTGATGAGATGATGCATGGCAGAATTCCATATTTAGTTACTACTGTAGAAGAAAATTTATTTTTGACTTACGCAAAAAATGGTCGTAAGATGTTTAGTAAAAATAGCCCTTGATTTTAGTCTATACCACCGGATTTCTTTTTCAAACCAGATGGGTTTGTATTTTCATAATGAATACCGATTCACAAGTACATTGCTTTTAGCACTTTTTACAGCAATTTGCCAAGGATTTTAATCAGCATGATAGGGTAACAGTTACAGTGAGGTTTGGATTCAACCCTGCGATCTGGATGAAAATGTTCAATATACATTTGAGAAATGTTGCCCCGCTTTTCTCGTGTATTCATGTGCGAAGCTTGGTATTATATGCAAACGCTTGCAAGCGTTTTCGCTTTGGAAGTTAACTGAAAAAATATATGATTTTTTATCCTGTTTTAACCATCTTGAAATAGCAAAATTTGCATTTATTTTCCATTTATACATTCATTTCGTCTCTATACAACTTACTATGTCAATCTTATTAAGTACTGATGTCGTTTGATACAAATGCCTGATTTTCGTTTTCCGAGAAATAGTTATGTTATGCTGAAAATTCAGGATGAATCTGGTCGTATAAATTGGGTGACTAACGTCAAAGATTTACTATTCCGCTATGGCTTCGGTTTCGTCTGGTTATCACAAGATATTGGAGATGCATGTAGATTTATCAGTGTATTTAAACACAGAATTACAGATTGTGCCGTGCAAACTTGGAAAAGTGATATTGATTCTTCAGGTAGATGTCATCTATATAAAAAGTTTAAGACTCAACTAAACGTAGAACGTTATTTATCATATGATATCCCATACTATCTAAGAAAAGCTTTGTCAAATTTCAGATGTGCTAATCATTCACTTAACATTGAAATAGGCAGACGAACAGGGATTGATCTGAACCTACGATTATGCACATTCTGTAAAGAACAGATTGAAATCGAAGCCATAGAGGACGAATTACACGCCTTCTTTGATTGTACACTATATTCCACTCTCCGAGATCAGTACGTAAAAAGATATATATCGCCAACAAAAGATAAAACATCGGAGTTTATCAGACTCATATCAAACACTAATCCAGTAATTATCAAAAACATATCTACCTTTATCTATCACTTATTGAGAAAGAGAAAATCCGTAAGTCCACGGTAATGATTACACAACACGGTTATCACATATAAACTTCTCATTCCTGATACCTCACTTTCATCATATGTTTACTTGTCATGTAAAATGTATATGTGTAATGGGCCGGAGGCCTAAATCACGAATAAAACAGTTATAGTTATAGTTTCATTGTGTATTAACATCAAATCTATATTCAGATGTTTTGTTTTGTTTGAATGGGTTTTACGCCGCTTTCAACAATTTCGCAGTTATATCGCGGCGGTTGGAGCACCTAACAATGGATTCCTGGTATTTCTTACACCTGTACTACCATTATACCCTTTCCTAGCCTCCGACAGCTATCTCACATAGGTTTACGATTATCTATCCATTGCTGAGAGACAAACGTCGGAAAGGATATTTGCCGCCACCGGGGATCGAACCCACGACTTCCAAATTGGAAGTCTTATGCCTAACCAACTGCGCTATGGTGGCAGCCTATATCCATATGTATATTTGGTAATTTTTTACTTAGTTATATCTTTTTAAAAAAAATCTCGTAATGTTGAGAAAGCAATACCAAAGACCTACTATAGTCCCTGAATTTTAAGTAAGATTAAGGCTGAGAAAAATATGTTAAATAAGGGACATTTCTTATAACAAGCGATTATTGCCTTTTCCGGTCCCCATAATATTTTTCTACCATGCACAATGGTTCATTTTCGATTTTTCTTTCTTCTTTTTTAGCGCTTTTCGAAATTCATAAAACTTGAACTGTTGGACAGTGAAACGAAAATAAGGGTAAATAAATACGATTTTATTTCATTTGTGACCTATCTTTCAACTCAAAGCACTGAAAGTACTGATGGTGAACGAATCTGGTGGCATTCTAGAGTGATTATGAATGTAAAAAAATAGGGGAAAGTGTCTAGACAAAATTTCGGTAATTTGGCAATTTCACTGTTAATTCAAAGAAAAGGAAAGAGAGGAAAAATCCCGTTAGAATAATATTTGTTAGAATGTGAGTTGTTACTCTGTAAAAATTCCTTTTACAGTCTTGAAATAGGTACATTTATTAATTAAACATACAGGGAAAAAAGAAGATTAAATCCTATCTAAAACTGTCTTCAACCTATTTTCAATGGTGTTTGTTTTTTACAAAAGTAATTGTTATCATGTTTAAGCTTATTTTAATTAGATAAATTGTTGTATTTGTCTTAATATTTTTTCATCTATCTTTGTCTCTTCTCAGATGATGAAAAAATCTTTGAGCCCCAACAAAAATAAAAAAACACCTATGAATTTCAGTCAGTCCTGCGTAAACTGTTCTTATTATTTAAAGTTATGATTTGTTTACTTATTAATAGTATTTTAAACTATAGCCATGTCTGACAAATAGTAAAAGTATAATACAATGTGTTTTTTTCCTCCAGACTTTCTTCACAATAAGAATTGAGAATCCTTACAATTGTTGGTTTATTTTTTGATGCAATGAGAACTGGTTTTTCACCTCCACGAGTTTGGATGTCAGTAAAATCACTCACTATCGATCTCTTATTACAGTATTGTGGCTGATATAAGACCTTTCTGCTCGGAGCTAGTTCTTGCTTAAACTGTAGTTAACCAATTTTAAACGTATTTTGGGAAGGATGGAGCCAGTTTTTATGATGTGTCATTCGTCACAACTCGGCCGATTCCGTAACCTACATTTAAATCGGCGACGTCGGAGATCGCCCGAGTACCCGAATGTAGATGTGTACTGTAAAAACAAGTTCAAGAAGTCACGACATAAACAGACACACATTTCCGGCTTATTACTACAAGTTGAACCGGCGAAGGCTTGGGTCAAAAACATAGTATCTGTCTCTACGGTGTTTAGACACAAACTTTGTTTTTGCTCTAAACTCTCGACAAGCTTACGCCGGTCATCAATTCGGGTGGTTAAACATTGCAAGATCATTTTGTGTTTTTCAAGGGGAATTTTTATTATCTTCACTTGATGAAGAATACTAGTGTCACGCCATTAACGAAATAAACAGTGATTTTGCGGAGAGAAGTCTTGAAAGATACTAAATTGAATCTCAAGAGCCACTACTTTATTTCGAATGTATTAAGATCCTACAGGATTTTCATTACATAGTATAACACTGGTGAACGACGTTCGTTCACCCAGTGTACGACGTTCGTTCACAAAAAAAACCTTCTCCATGAAAGAAATATCTGCTAAAGAAATCCTTTCCAAAAGAGGTCAACCGCGGTTGTATCACATTTTTTACACAATGGTAAAATAATCACTCTAGATTTAAAAAAATGAATCAAGAGCGACAGGTTTTGATCGTTGTCAGCCTGTACAGGCTGGCTAGAGTCGATACTTTATGCACTACAGTTGATGGATCCCTTTTGGTCACATTTATTCATTCATTTTTGTGAGGGGAAGTAATTACCTCGTATTGTTCCTTGCGAATTCTGAAATAAGCTCTCTCTATCAACCCCGTCATCCGGGAACTTATTATTGGCGAATGTCATCAAAAGACATGTCTTCCCGACACCACTGTCTCCGACAGCTGTCACCTTGATATATTTCCTCTCACTACCAGCCACTTGTCCTGAGCCTTCAGCCTCTTCAGCCATTCCCTTCGTTTCTAGTCTAAATTCACTCAGTGGTTATTCTACTCATCTATTCTCCAAATACGCGAGTAACAATGATTTTTTTGTCCTTGATATTCCAAAAACCTTCCATTCATGAAGAAGTGTCTGACACTCGAAACTTACTGTATTAGCAAGTGCGTAGAAAGTTACAGCGTATTATTTTTTCAACACTTTCAGAATTGCTTGCACTCTTAATTCAGCCTTTCCCTACGTCTCTAGTCTAGATTCAAGCAATGACTTATCTACTCATTTATTCTCCAATTACGCGAGAAACATTAATTTTTTTATGTCCTTGATATTCCAAAAACCTTCCATTCATAAAGAAGTTTCTGACACTAGAAACTTACTGTATTAGTAAGTGCGTAGATAGTTACAAAGTATATTTTTCAACACTTTCAGAGTTGCTGGTAGGGCCTACTCTTAATCACACACACTGGACTTTCTGGCAAATTTGCTGTTCATTTAGATCTGTACACATGTATACTTTTTAACGATCAATTATACATTTTAACCATCAATATTTCGACCGTGGTCCTTTTATTAATGTATACATTGTGTGCATCAACATGCCTGTTTTCAGTTTTGAAAACCTTTTGTAATATAGTATATGTTGCAGTTAGGTGCGTTTAATACTACCACTTTAAACTGAATAATGAATCTGACCGGAAAATTAAACAAATCGTGCGTGCTTATCAGTATTCCTTCTCACAAATTTAAAATAAACATGGAAATTTGACTTAACATCCGTATTTCACTATCGTTTAAATCCATATGTATATATTTAAATGCACTTGATTTATCCTGCGGCAGGCAAAATGACCCATTCAGCTGTCTATGTATGTAAATATGTAATGGATCTACACAGCGTTTGTCCAAAGGTTGCTGTCGATGGTGTTAGTCACTTGTTTCAATAACTAATTCATCCTATTTTGTAATTAGACGGATTGGTCAATTCATTACGACTTTTCGTAGTTTTGACATATGAATCGACAGAAAGGTAACGAAGATGAAAAAAGATCGTGAACTCTAACCCCGACTCGCTACACTCTCAATAATCCAAAACGATCACTGTTGAAAAGAAAAGTTGTTGGGAGGTCACTGTAATTTAAAAATTCTTTTACGCATTTTGTACTAAACAATCGAATTAACAGAAATTTACAATAACAAATCGAGCGTCAATGAAAAACTGTGGAAATACTTTTTGCATTGTATGGTTACTTTCTATAGTTAAAATTTGAAATACTTTCCAGCATGCGAGTCTTTATACGAGGGTTGATCCAGAAGTTCGTATAATGAGGTTATAAATCTACAGAAAAGCTTACTATCAAATAAAGATTATACAGTCTTTTATTACATCATCTGTTTGATAAACTTGAAAAATTTTAAATGCTTATATTCAATAGCGGCTGTAAAGGGCATAAATCAAGACAGAGACCCTGTATGTAGGCGGGGGAGCAAGAACGTCAAATGCGACGTCATTATTCTCTCTTCTACATAGCCTCTGCTAACTTTTATTCCTTTCTGTGCCTGATTCACCAACTAACAGAAATTATCCACATAACATTTGCAACCAAATTAGTTTACAATTTCTATATGCATGGTATTTCTAGTAAAGTTGAGATCCAAATCCAGGGCCTTCTTTTTGGAAAAATAATGAGAATCATTGGGATAAGTTCGTTTGTCCAAACTCAACTACACCATTCTAAATCCTTCAACCATGCCTGGCCCTCTTTTAATATCCAGAATAGCATTACGAAAAATTCTCTTCGGCCCATTTATATCATTTTTCTAAAGCATCTGAAATGTTTGGGTTGGTGAATAACATAGATCACTAAAAAAAGCGAAAAAAAAAAACGGCATTCATATTATGGTTATGACGTCTTGTCATTTTTTTCTTGAATAGTCTGTATCCTGAATATTCTGTATCCGTAAAAGTCTCCCAACATGCTTTAAAATATAACTGCTCATACACCAAATTATATACTGAACAAGCCAGAAATGCCAAAGTTATTAGCACATTTTACGAACTTCTGGATCATCCCTCGTACAACTATAACTGCGACCGATAACATTAGCCTCTAAACTGAGATTATAAATACTTTTGTTAAAAACGCAGATACGCGTCCACAGAAAATTGAAGTTGTTGGCAATGACAATCAATCCTTTTGTCTTGCCCTGACTGCCAATGTAAATATTCACTTCCGCTTATACTCTACATCCTGTTTCCGGATTCATCAAATCGTGTTCTTGTTCGATTGAATTAGGGGACACGAGAAGAGCAAACCTAATATATTCCTATGCCCCGGTCATGAAATGGATTTTCACCTCTCCGTGTGGGAGTCTGTGCGTGGGTGCTTGTGTCCCATTCGTGTCCGAAACATACATGTAACTTCTATATTTTTGGATGAATTTCAAAATAACTTGGCAGTTTTTCCCCCTTTGTGATGACTAGGGTCATTGGAAGAGATTGTCAGGGTACGTCAAAGGTCAAGGTCACGCCCAAAGGTCAAATAGGTCACGGGTAAATGCCAAGTATTTACGGGGGCATCTGTGTCTCTGAAATATTTCTAGTTACTTTTTCCCCGCCTCTAGCTGTTCATCCCACATAGGTTTACGATTATTCACCCGTTGGTTGAAGACAAATGTTGGGAAGTGTGCGTGTCATCGTTAGGAATCGAATTCGGGACACCATGATATGAGTCCGATGCGTTATTACAGATGTATTCAAACATTTACTTTCTACATCGTAACCTCTGCTTTAATGTTTCTATATTATTATTTCTACAAAAAAGAAACACCAATGTTGCTATTTCACTCGGGTTGTTAATTGGCTTTTTGTAATCTTTTACGTATACTTGTAAGCGTTTAAAAGAAATACCAGACTATTTGTTTTACATCAATTGTCAATTTGTGAAACAAGCTCTTAAAACTTTTAAGACTAATCACTCACGACTATTATTCCTGGAGAATACCAGCATTCGCGGCGATTGTGTGAGTCTATGAAAGAACCAACATCAATAACAAGTAGACGACAGTGCAGACGTCGACATGATTGTGGCAATAACGCGATTTTGGTTCAAAATTAAAAAAAATCCAATAATCTGTTGTCATTTCGCCTGGTTCTTTCACCGTAAAGCATCGTCACACTCGGAAACGGTTACGAACGCCATGCTAATCCCTTGTCATGCTGAACCCGAATTATTCCTGCCTTGGCAGGAGCTATAGTCATACATCAGCCTGCACATATGCGCAGTCTGATCTTTGCCAATACCACCTGTTTTTTTCCTTCTTTTTTTTTAACCAAAAAAGCTTGGTGGTATATTTTCAAATGAATACCAACTCGCATTCAGCGCATCCAAAGCTTTGAGCACATTGTTATATTGCTCTTTAACAGATTTCTTTTTCACCATGACAAGGGTTAATACGGGTTAATACGGTCAAGTGTCTACCAACTATTCGGGATGACGTTTTGTATACTGAAATTGACAAATAAGAACCTAAAGACCCATCAAACGTTACATCGTCGTTAGATCCCAAATCCACGTAACTTCAGCTTAAAATACGCTGAGATTACGAGGTTGTGGTAACCCATAACCGATATATAGGTCAATGTACGATAACCAAGTCTTTACTTGACCTAAATCGATAAATTATTCCCTAACGGCGAATTTTCTTTTCGAACTATTATGTTAGCCTAAAAAAGAGAATAAACATTATGAACTGACTTGCGAAAATTATTCAAATGTTCTCTGCCCTTTTCGTGCGAGAAAAGGGGTAATTTCCAACGGACGATACAACAGAATGCCATGCATGTACTTTTAAGCTAACCGAAATTCAGAAAAATTATTTTTAAACATTTTTTTTTGGCTTAGACATATAGCTCAGTTGTGGAATTGTACGATTTAGACCCGTCTGTGCTCTAGGCATATATGGTATGAATCATGGGAAAGAAAGAAGCGGATACAAGGAGAT
Source organism: Fragum whitleyi (assembly GCA_948146395.1). Classification (NCBI taxonomy): domain Eukaryota; kingdom Metazoa; phylum Mollusca; class Bivalvia; order Cardiida; family Cardiidae; genus Fragum; species Fragum whitleyi. The sequence continues at coordinate 31,697,611 of OX411544.1, forward strand.
CCGGGTTCAAATGACGCTAGCTTTTTGACGAAAAGACCTCATTGGTTCTTTAATGCGCCCAGTGTATCTCTGGGTTTCTCATTAGTTTATTTCTAGTTGGACGGGGGATAGCAAGTACCCCTGAAAATTCCTGTCGTGTTCATGATTCGAACCACAATCCTTGGGATCAGTGTCCGGTGTATTGTCACTAGACCAGCATGCCGCCCTATTATAAACACTCTGCTAAACTTGAAGAGATGGCAGCCGTTTCCAATGAGAAATATCTATAACCATAGCAACCCATGTAAGTTATGTTACCGTATGCCGATTTTTCTGCTTTTAGTAAAAATCATTTGACAAAATGAAGAAACAAACGAGCGACCAAAACATGGTGCCAATGTAGCAGAAGACGATAAAAAGTCTTGACGTAATTTCCATAAACTATTGTTATTGTGCAGATTTCCAATGGAAACAAAGTTTTAGTCGCCTAATTTTTTTTTAATGTGATTTTACGCCGCTTTCAACAATCTTTCAGCTATATCGCAGAGGCTGTATCACCATACAATGGATTCCTGGTATTTCTCACACCAGTACTACCATTATATCCTTTCTTAGTTTCAGCTGCTATCCTACAAAGATCTACGATTTATCGACCCATTGTTGAGAGACAAATAGTCGGAAAGAATTAGTGCCGCCGTCGGGGATCGAACCCAGGACCTCTGGACAGACAGTCCGACGCGCTACCATGGCCTACAATTGATTTCTTGTTTGTTTCATGTCGCTGACCATATATATATAATACGTACTTAGTGTTTTGTATGAAAAAATATCTAACGAGGTTGGGGAATCGACAGTTGTCGAGGCTATGTCGAGACAAATATCAATACCCACAACCGAGATATTTTTTTTTTTCATACAATACACTAGGTAAGTGTTATATTCATCTTATAACCTCTATTTGCCTTGACTGTTTCTAACAGAAATGCAAGTTCCTAAAAATTAACCACATTATGTCATTATTCTAAAAATAACTATGTGATATCATAAAAAGTATCATATGTGATGTTATCACAGGGATATATGTCTAGTTATAAGATAAATACCAGAGGCAAATGCCTTTTTTATGCCTGACACGATATGTTATGACGGAGGTTATGGGACGGGGCCGGTAAACATCAATTCCGGTATCTGTAGGTACACACACACACACATCATTACACATATTACCCAGTATTCATTGCCAACGCTAAAAAAGACCAAAACCATCTTAAATTCTGATAGACAATAATTTTAGATAAATTCTGTACACAGACAGCCTTAAAACTTAAACGAACCTAGATCTATGACACACTCAACAGTTTTATATGAGAGTAATGCTTAGATTCAGACCAGCCTGTGCATCTGCATAAGTGTCTTTACTATACATGGACAGTCACTTGAGATGGGGTTTCAAATGGGGGTGCGAAAATACAGATTTTCTTGACTTGTCTCCTTTTCTCATGACGGGTCACATTTTCAAAGCACTCTGTTGCTGCTCAGGAACTAAATGTCTCTCCGTCATGCAAATATAGAGGATAATCGTTTGTTTCAGTGTAAGATCGATTTATATCTATTGAGTGAACATCAAAAGCTATATTTTCACGAGTGGAGGAGCCACGAGTGAAAATATAGCTTTGGTTGTTCTTGAAATAAAATATCTTACTAAAAAAACAAACGATTATTCTATTTCATTATTGCAAAAATGAGACAAAATGTGAAATTTCTAGGACATATTTTCGTGAAACGCGTCATTTTGCACGTGATTGTTATGCAACGTTCATTGTAACGTCACTTATTTTGCCCCTCAAAGATGACGTCAGATAGGATGAAATGCACAAAAGCAGGGTATAAGTTTTTGATATTTTCACTGCTTTTGTGGTGAGATTATCAAGTGATAATCTACCGTTATTTCTCAATAAACCACTGAAAAGCATTAAAGAAAGGAAATTGTTACACAGGGGCTCTTATAATTTCAATTGAATCCTCTAAAAGGCAATTGTAATTCTATTATTAGCATTTTTCTTCTTAATTGAAACTGGTCTTAAGGGCGGATAACATGTATTAAGCGACCACTCACTGGACCAAAAAAAAGCGGTAATTATGGAAAATGGTTGCTTTTACAAGTTTTGCTCACACATAAGAAACATAACTTTGATTGAATATGCAAACTTCTCTGTAACCCCCTGTTGTATAAACTCAATAGAATTGTCTCAATGATACGATTCAAATGAGATTGTACAAGTTAGAATTCTTTTTTTAAAAAACAATATTTAAAGCAATAGTATCTTAATATAATATCTTTGTATTTTAAGACATATTGGTTTAAACAAAAGCATCTCTTACGGGTGCCTACACTCGATTGTTGGTGGATGAAAATCTAAGTTGAAAAAGAGGCATAATTTGAACAAAATTCAACCAGAGTTATCTCCCTTGATAGTATTGGTTGCTCTTTTGATGGATGGTGAACATGTGTGTCAAGTTTCAAGTGAATGCATTAGAACCAGAGGTATCACAAAATGTAAAGGTTTTTGCACAAGACTGACAAAAAAACCCAAAACCAACGACTACAACAAAAACAATACCAAGGCTATAGCAATACTAAAGATTTTCTCCAAGCTAAAAATTGCGATTTTGAAAGCAGTCGCTGAATAATTATGGTCGCTTAATAGACGTAGTGGCTCGAGCAAGATTGACTGTGCTGACATGAATTATAGAACAAGTGTTTCCCAACATCCTTTAAATGGCTGCAAACATCCCTAGAATATGCTATTGCGTTAACAACTCTGCATTCAAAATTCAGAAATATTTACAATATGTTTAGAATTTTAACCCTCAGCTTGAACATGGATACATGTGCAAAGCGGGACAACATTTCTCAAACATTTCCATAATTTAAGGTTTTTCATCTTGATTACTGGACTGGATTCTATTTTAAAATATCCTTAAATGATCTAAAGATTTATTTTATCTGTTTTTGATACACTTATTAAGAATAAGATTAAGAAAATCCAAGAATTTTTTTAATAACAATCTATCACAGTTATAATCACAAACAACACAGGTTTTACTGGCTGCAAATGTCTCAGCAAACTAGGTGGGTGTTTGTTTTTGTTTTTTTTTTTCTTTTTTGTGGGGTGGGTGGTGGGGGATGGGGGTAAAGATCACTTTAACCTTTGAACATTTAGGCAATCATTGAACTAATTGAAAGTTCTAATCACTAAGGATTATCATGTGAAAAGTCTATGTCTTACCATTCCAAAGATATGGTTAAAAAATATATTTTTTCACATTTGAACTTGAATTTACCTTTACCTTGAGAACTATGCCACCATAATATTGGTACTAACAGCTTTTGCCATGAAAGTATGTTTTAATGTCATTTTTAACTTTATTTCAGTAATATTGTGGCAGCTGGAGCCCCTAAGCACTAGTTCATAGTATTTCTCACACCAGTTACAACCACATTGTAAATCAGTGGATGGAAAAGGATATTTGAGTCAGGGTGTTTTTACCAATTGAGCATGGCAATTCAGATATTCACCTATAAGCAGGAATAATCATGGAATCCATGGAATTTTGCTTTCAAACTAAAATTGCCTAGATTAAATGATGCCATCAGTTTGGTATCACTAATTGGCAAAAGAAATATATACTTTTCAATGTCCTTCAACTTGCTTCTTCTTGAAAATTTAATACAATTTTTTAAAGAATAACTAGTCATTTTTTTGCCTAGCTCTCACTGTTTTCAAATTCAAGACTGGTTCTCAGTGCATTTTTCATGGCTCCCAGCACAGTAATGGCCGCCAGTAGATTCATGGCCATCTCATCATATCCCTGGTCTTGCAGTAACTGTACCAGATCACTCCAGCTGTCAGCTGTTGTCTCCTGGTCATCTAGTACAGCTGCATAAAATGCAGAGGTGTCTGGGTCAACTGTAATTATAAAACCAGTGTTGCATCAAGAGTTTGGATTTTGGGCAACAAATGGGTCCCATTGAAAAAAATTGAGACACAAACCAAATTTTCAGAGGACAAATGAAAATGAACAAAACTTAATGAATGCAAACTAAGTTTTGCATAGTCTTTATGGTGAATAACAACCAAAAACAAGATGTGTTTGTCAAACACAAATGTCCTTAAAACAGCAAACTTTGTACCTTGATAGATGACCTTGTCACTTGATATTGACCTTGTTAAATTACATCTTGTTTAATGTATCAGTAATTTGAGCCAATTTATTCACTCTTACTTATGTTTTCCCATCTTTGTGCCTGGTCAAATTCCTTTTTCTATCAAACATCTTCTCTAACTGCTATAAAATTAGCCTGTGTGTGAGATTCCAACAATTTCCAATATTCACAAAGCAAGGACTCTGACCAGCTTATACATCCACACAGTCTGCCCAGAGTCTTAACTATGTGCTTAGTAGATAGACATTGTCACAAAATATCTGTTGACAATCATTTAACTTTACAGTTTTTGACTGTCTGGGCCTCTCAATGTTTACATGTCACAAACATTTCAAATTGTTGAAATTTCACACACAGGGGAAAATATCATTTGTTTTCTAATCCTTACGCTGCTGAATTTAAATATTAAAGCAGACATTGTACGCTAACACCAGGGCCCGAGGATATAAAGCATTTTTCATACTCAACTGAGAATTTTCTCAAATTCAGAATTCAAATAAACATATGAACATAAAAGATAATTTTTATAAGTTGTTATTTAAAACAACTTATTAATATTATCTTTTATCTTCATACCTTTATATTGGTGTTACAACAGGGTTACAACTTAAATTTTAGGTTGAAATTTGAGAAAATTTTGAATTGAGAATGAGAAAAGTTTTATAACCTCGGGCCCTGAATGAATGTCTGACCTCTCTGTAGTTGTTTTGGTACACTGTCTTTGTAAAAGTATTGTGTACAACAAGACTTTGCCAAGAACAGTAGAAGAAAGTAAAGACTTGTACAGAATTAGATATCAACTTTATTAAGAAAGTATTTATTGATTTCAAGGAGGTAAACTAAAAACCTGATCACACTGTATGATATATGTGAAGCAGATTCATACATAGGAGTGATTAGGTCTTTAGATTCATATCCCGATGATATTAAAAAATGCTCTCTTCATATCTTATAATTTAACCCTTGTCATGCTGAATAATTTTTGGCTAAAAAATGTCATCAAAATCAAAGGGCAAAAAGCACTAAAAGTACCAACTGTAGGTCAATTTTTATTTGAAAAACTAAATCTATTGACAGTTCTGGTTTTAAAGTGAGAAACAGGTGGTGAGAAACAGGTGGTGTAGACTAACATCAGACTGCACATATGTGCAGGCTGATGTTCTTCTATAGCTCCTGTTAAAGCAGGAATATTCCAGGTTCAGCATGACAAGGGTTAATATTTATGAAGCAAAAGCTATTTTTTTCTCCATATAGGACAGATTTCTTTTGGGACTTCTTTGTGTGAAAGCTTACAATTAAGCTGTTTACTTAAATTAATTTGATTTGGGAATGAAACTAATTTTTCAGCCAATCAGATTGCATGAAAATTGATGAAAACCAAATATATTCATAATAATGCTTAAACATTACTTGGACTAACCTGTTGATGGTGTATTTTGTAGGTCTTGTATGAACGGGATGATCATTTCAAATTTATCCTCTTCTATCAATGTTTTCATGACTGCACCAATAGGCAGGGCCCTGTCTGAATGATTCTTTCCATCTATAAGACTCTTCAATAACATCTGTGTGGGACAGGATCGTATCAACATGATCAATCCATCACGATCAAACGGTGCCTTCTTCTTGGCGTACTCCAGTCCGTTCTTGACCAGTCCCTGTTGTAGCATGCAGATAGCAGCTTGTTGGTAGAGTCTAAGTTTCATGAAGATGTTTTGAGCCATAGCCTGGGCAGTACAGCGACATGGAATGTGACATTTACAATGATCTTGAATCAAGACAGCCATTTCTGGTGACATAGTCAATCTGCAATTGTGAAAATGTCGTAAGCACTTTTCAGGAATTTGGCAATAAAGGGTATTTTGGCACAGATAAAATTTATCACGATTCTATTTAGTTGTTGTAATTGTTTATAGCATATTCTTTTCTCTCTTTATACAAATCGATAGCTTAGCACAAAACAGTTGTAACTGCCTATATGCTTATAGGCAGTTACAACTGTTTCAAGCTGAGACATTTGAAATGGAAATTGAATTACAACAAATGCACATATAATGAAGTGTCTTTTTGTTTCTTTACATGATTGTATTCCAAATAGGTATATCTTTATTTTCCCATATTTTTATTTATTGACCTGATTAACTTAAACACAACATCTCTTATTATTCTTAAGTTTTGCATAAAGATTAAGTAGAAGATGGGCAGGGCAGGATTGCATGACTGATCTTGGTCAATACTGTCTGCCAAAGATTTGTATACAGCAGCAATATATTGTTAACATCATGAGAAGGTTAAGTTTATTCCTACTTGTTTTGTGAAATCCAATGAGAAAGGAGGTCCACTCTGTTTTCAAACAAGGCACATTCAACACACTCGAGAGACAACTTTTCATCTGGACGGGAATTCTCAGCACCAGCTGACGACATCAACGCATCACAGAACATCAATAATGGGGTGCGACCATTTATACGAACAGTTACATCTGCAAAAGAATTGTTAAAAATGAAAAGAAATACTTTACAAGAGTAAAATATTTGTTGTGTATTTTTATCACATTATGACACCTTCTTTGTTGTAACCTTGAAGTTATAAAACTCACAATGGAAATATTTGTGCAGAAACTGTGTTAAAAGAATTTTAAATATGTACAAATATAAGACATAGAAAATAACATGAATTTAAATAACTTTAATCGATGTTCAAACTTGAAAATAAAAGATTTAGACTATTCTGGTTTTGTCAAAGACAATTTATTAAGAGGGCTTGTAATAAAATTTCAAAAAAGTCATTGTTTTTTCAAGCCACATAATTTTATCTTAATATTAGATTATTTCTCCAGCAAGAATAAATGCAAAATTTTCAAATTCAATTAACTTATAAATCTTTGTACAAATTAAAGCCTTTTTTTTAAAATACCACATTTCTCCGAATAAACGCTCTTTGGAGCTATACATAACATGGTCAGGGAGCTTTTATTTTAAAATGCATTTCCTTATTTAAAAAAAAAACAATATTCAAATCGATGCCTATTATGCCCTTTTTCCCTTTAATTTGAGGTGAATTTCCTCTAAACAAACATATAAATGATTGTTTATGGGAAATTCATCTCAAAAGAGAAGAAGTCTTAACAAGAGCTGTCACTGTAAGATGACAATGCCCCCGACACCGCTTTGATTTAGAAGTTATGGCCAATGTTAAAGTTTTTGGACGGAATGACGGACGGACGGACAGACGGACGGACAGACGGACGGACGGACAAGTCAAATTTATGATGCCTCCCTATCGGGGGCATAAAAAGTTCCTAAAATTTAGGCATTTGAAGTGGGTTTTCTTAGCAAAAAATGTAGTGGTGCCACTATTAGGAAGGGCACTTTATTAGAGAAATAAGTATCGTTTAAGTAGGAAGGATAACATTATAGAGAAAAGATGTGTGAGTAAAACACTTATGCTCCAGAAATAGAATAAATCAGAAGTATGACCTTGACCCAGTCAGACAACCTTGACCTTGTTATTTGTAGATGCATATTGATAAGATTCATCAGGGTTTTCGTTTGACCCGGGACCTCGGGTTTTGACGCGCAGAAATCGAAAATGATGCAATTTTGACTCTCGGAAATTTGAGCTGGTGCGTCATTTTGACTCTTCAAAAATAGCAGCCGTGCGTCAAGGGTTAAAATAAGTGTTTCATATTATTGGAAAATAGTTAATTGGTGGTCTAATAACACCTAGCTTGATTGGAAATTAACACACTCCGGTGATCGGATATTCATCAGCGATCGTAATTGACAGTCTTTTGACACCTGTGAAAATCAGCTAAAACCCCTTTGCTTTACCTCTATTCGCATTAAAACCAACCTATAATTGAATAATTTCATCATAATTCAAACAGTATCTAAAAAGTAAGCCAGTAAACATCAAGAGGAGGATTAGTTATGAATTGTCATGGGTTTTCTTGGTTGGACTTTTTCTTTTTGTGAAAAATAGAAATCTTCAGAAGCTTTTACCAGCATTTGCAACTTCACAACTCTTTCCACTTTAATTTACTTACGAAAAAAACAAGCATTAAGTTTGAAATTAAGCTCTTTAGTAATTTTCAAATTACTGTAAATTGTGGTGAACTATGATGGTGATAAATCATTTATTGTTTATTTTCAGGCACCTTTTGAAAAATGGAAAAATGACCTGTACCTAATTTTATCTATTTTAATACATATAAAATGATTTTTTTCCCATTCTTTTTTTAATTCGAAAGCTTTTTTTTATTTTCATTTTTTTTCACTTTATTTTTAATCATTTTTTTCTTAGGGGGTGGGGTGGGGAGGGTAGGGGGGTTGATGCATGATTCTGCCACGGTTTGACGCATGAGATTTTCATTTTGACTCTTGGAAATTTTGACTCGAGGGTCATTGACTCTTGGCTTTTGGATGCTAATGAAAACCCTGTTCATCATTATGAAAAATATATGCATTGTGTCTTACATATCATGGTTCAAGGTTATTTGCAATGTTTACTTTTGGTCTAAGTTTTGTTGGTTCAATCTTTGTAGGTTTTGTAGGTTTAATCTTGAGTTTGATGTCAACATGCCAAACATTAGCAATGAACATTGGATCCTGATGGCTTGGAGAAATTGGTTTGTTTTTTTAGTAAAGGTATTAGCAGACAGACAAAAAGACATATAGACACTGGTAAACAACATACCCCAATCTTTTCAATACAGTTGCATAAAGCACAATCTACATGATTTCATATTTACTACATGAAACATTTAAAAAGAAACATTTAAGTGTCAAAGACATTGTCAATTTGTACTGTGTACATAATTATTCCATAATTACTAAGAGAGACAGTTTTCATTACTCTTAACAGCTCATATAAAGATCTATATTTTCTAGGACAAATGTATTACAAGAACAAATAACAACACTATTATTTCCATGCAATTCAATGAACTTACTTTTTAGAAGGTGTGAAAAAGCATGCAGTTAAGTTGGTGTAGTGATTCAAACAAATATCATACCACTTTCCTCTGGGTGTAGGTTATGAACAATTGAAATCAAATATTTGTTAGTTTATAGAACAGTGACAATCATGTATTTGATTTTAGTGGCGGATCCAGAGGGGGTTCGGAGGGTTCACATGAACCCCCTCTGAGGCCATTTTATTTCATGGTCGTAGGGAAATGTAATGGATACAATGTATTCCATAAATCAACATTTGGGGATCAACTTCAGAAAAGAATAGAAGACTGTTAAAAAAAACTTCAATTCGTTTCTGAAGTTGATTTCAGGAGGGTCCAGCAGACTTGCATAAGATAATAATAAGAGTGTGGAAGTTTTGTCTACTGATTTATGAGTTTCAAACTCGCAAAACTGTGTCCCTTAAAATACTGCTGGGATTTATATTTTTGAACCCCCATTATGGAAATCCTGGATCTGCCATTGGATTTCACAAACTTTTATAAACTGATTAAACTGTTAAGAGAAGGAGTATCAAGCATATTAGCTCCTGTACAGAGTTCTGTTCACATTTCCAATTAAACTCAAGTTTGAGATTAAAAAGACTGTTTTAACCCATTCCTACACAATCCTACTTTTGACACTCATAAAGAAAATAGCTTTGGAAACATTGTGGAAAATTGATAAATTGCTTGTTAAAAGCAATCTCTTTGTTTCCATGATATTGTGAATTGTAGCTTAATACTTGAACAATCCTGGGCTCCATTTTACTAAACTTCTTACAAAAAAAATATTGTAAGTCAAAATCACAAATCATGCCTGGTGTTTTCATTCTTTGTTAGATTCTGCCTTGCAATATCACATTGGAATTGTCTTAAGAAGATGATTCCAATGAGATGATCCATGACAGAATTCCATATTTAGTTACTTCTGTAGAAGCAACTTTGATTTTTGAATTACGCAAAAATTGATCACAAGAAGTTTAGTATAAAAGGGGCCCCAGGTGATTAAGCTTTTAACTCATTTTTGTTAATAGCTGAAGGGAGTCCACCATTGTGCTATAAAATTAGAGAATCTTACCTTCATCATACTTGAATTCTTTTTAATAAAATAAATTCCTAATTGATTAAAATTGCCATTACTATAAATGCCAATATAAAATTAAACACTTATATTTCCTGAATATACATGGTATGCAGGATTGTTTTACCATATTAATCCAGTTTAAACACATCTATAAATCAATCAACTAAAACTACAAGTAATTACAAAAAGCAATGCATTTAGAGCGCAAGCAACTTTTACTAAATGTTAGTTCTATAAGCTAAGCAAATACATCTTCAAACAGTACATTGACAGAATATTTTCATAATGACTTTGAACTAAAAATTAAATCTGTTCTAAAATGGCTGTTCATCATAAGTTTTGAGTAATTTACTCTGTTTAGATACTTGAGCATTTGCCAAAGGCTGAAAAACTTATGAAATTATCAAAAATACAAGTGATCACATGAGCCCATTGCCAGACTTATTGAAATGATATACATGTATTTTCTGATTTTCAACAATCTTTTTTAAGTTTAATCACAATCAAGTTAATTTATGCATGTGCTTCCTAAGTATCACCAGTTCTAGGCCTGGACTATGGGCTCTGAAATTATTTGCTCATGGTGATACCCTGCATATTCATGCAGAACATCTTAACCTATAATACCTGCATCGTTTTTCATTCGTAAGAACAAGAGTTAGACAAATCTTAAGCTTTTAGAAAAGAAAATTTCCTTAAGAAATACTACCAACTACATACAAGTTAGACCAATATAATAATTAAAAAAAATCCAATTCCTATCACACCCTCAGTGTAGCCAAACTTACCTCTGAACTTCCCCAATGTAGCAGAGGTTCTGAGAATCCCTTTAGGACTGTTTCCAGCATGGATGGCCGCCTCCTCATATTTACCATCCTCAAACAGTTCATTAAACTTCTCAATGTATTCTAGCATCATTTCAGCCTCCTTTTCCTTATTTGGGTCGTCATCTTCAAATGTGGACCCTTGGCCGTCCCCTGTAGCTGACCCTTCCCTAACAGGTCCACCATCAGGCTGGGCCTGATTGTCGGTACTTGAAGCTGATGGGGGAAAAAAAATATAAAACTTTCTGAAGAATAAGAAAAGATAAAAAACAAATCTTATACTGTATAACTCATAATTTTTCTATCATCAGAGTTAGGTAAATTTATGAAATATACTGGAATTTTATATTCAAATAACCCTTTGCATAAACATACTTTCCTAAATTAGACCTTGTACGAGGGATGTTCAATTTTTTATCCGGATTAGGTCTATTAATCATCACTGTTTTATAGCTTTGTGAAAAAAGTATACTCAAATTAACGGGACACTTTATATGATCAAACTTGCAAAAGTCTGAAGCAGTTGAACGATGAATATTCATTCACGCAAACAAAAGTACTTGGGTATTAGTTGGTGGCGTACTGTACATGCCGTTAGCAATGTTGTCGAGAATTGAGACATTTGGTGTTGTGTAATTCAGCTTGTCATGACTTGTTATTCATAGAAGAAGGATAAATTCAGTGTTCCTGTAATTAAGTTGTTGTTTTATGGTTTATATAAAGGTAAAATCGAATGATACAACGTCAACCTTGTCAGAACGTAACTCCTTAGTAAATTGCCTATATATTCCAAAGACTCGGCAATTAATGTCCCTACAGTTGCTTTGACAAGTTTCTCTCTGTCCGTTCTTCCTCTTATCTCACGGGGCGCAGAAGCATCTTCACCAATGAAAATAAGGCATTTGTAAGAATGAACAATTCCGTTTCAGCGTGACAAGTGTTTGATTTATGTCTTTCGTTATTTTGGTAGACAATGAATAGAATAATTAAAGATCAAAATTCCGAACATTCAGTTGGCGTCGTCTAGAACGTCCCGAAACACTTACCCCGCCACATTTTAAACGCATCTTATCGAAAAACAATACGGTCAAATTACTTCAAATTAAGACAATGCATTTGAAATACTTATTCCAGCAACTCACATAATTTTTAAATGTTTCAACAGTTAGAAAAGAAAGAATATTTACAAGCGAAGACCAAATATATGTATTATTTTATCTGCTGCGCCAGGTACTCGTTCCCATGACATTAAATATGGCAGATGCGTGCGAGCTATGTTCGATAACTATATCAATTCTACATAAACATATGTGGATTGAATTCCGACAGCGAATGATACCAAAGTTAGTTTGATTGCTTTAAAAATAAAATTTTCCGAGACAAAATCCGGTTAATTTTTGAACAACCCTCGTACTTTATAACTCCAACATAATAATGCTTATTTTTTAAGTATACATGCAGGCACCTCTCAAAATATATCTGCTTATGAAAATGTTATTATACAACGTTTCAACTTTACACCAAGTTTATCTTTGAAAAAGCTGTTTGTGGAATCATTAAGTGCTTCATGATAACAACTTTCTCCATAAAGTTTTGTATGTTTTTTATACCTTGAATAGTAAATTCATAAGTTTTTCATACAGATTAAAAGCTTTCAACAGCGTGATGGCTGGTCAAATATATAAATAATAATGAATTATTAAAAGGATGTTGTCTTTTCCAAAATTACTTTCCGACTGCTGTATGCCTTTGTTACTTAACTAAGCTGATTCTGCCTTATCTTAAGAATCTGTCTTAACTTTTATCATCTCAAATTCAACTTTAGATAATACCTTTAACTCTGTAGTACTTATATCATAATTAATGTATGAACATGAAATGCAATATTGATAAGTTGTTATAATTAACAATTCATTAATATTATATTTTATGTTTATATATATTTTTTCAAATTCTAAATATGAGTAAATACTCATTAGAGAACAAAAAAAGTTTTATAACCTCATGCCCTGATAAAGGGTTATACCTGATTCTCTTTGTTTTCTGGCCAGGGCAGCAGCTCTCTGTAAGGCATTAATTACTGTATCCCCTACAGTCTGATGGGGTGGCTTCTCCCTGTTATAGGCTTGGGCTGCCTCAAGAGCGACCTAAGGGTGGAAAAGATGTGAATATTATCTTATTTTTTAATACATTTTTGACAATAACATCATTGTAAACCACTGAGAAACAAAAATGTAGTTTCAAAACATATGACTTATTTTAATTGAAAACAGCTAGTAATAAATTTCTGTTGGAACTGAAAATATGTAGGCTATTTGCCATTCAAACCGGTTAACCTTACTTTGGTAAGTATTTAACTTTTATCAGGCTGAATAAAAACAATGGTAAACAAGATAAAAATTAAGGGATGGAAGAAAGATAAACTACTCGTGAGTATTTAATTTGAAAAAAATATTCATAAACTTTTTTTGGTTTAAAAAGGACAAGAGCACCTTCTATGGGTGCTTATGTTCAACTGCAGGTGCTGGACTATGAACAAAATTGAAGTTGAAAAGGGGCATAACTCTTACAAAAGTACATCTGGAGTTATCACCCTTGATAGTCTGTATAGCTCTTGTATTGGTGAACATACATGCCAAGTTTCAAGATTATATCTTAACCCTTGTCATGCTGAACCCGGAATATTCCTGCTTTGACAGGAGGTATAGACAAAGAACAGCCTGCACATATGTGCAGTCTGATCTTAGTTCATGCCACCTGAATTTCATATTTAAACAAGAAAGGTTTAAAACAATGTATTTCTGAAATAAACACTCAATCATATTTTGTAACTTTCAGTGCTTTTAGCACTTTGATTTTACATTTTTTTGGGCAAAGATCTTTTATTCAGCATGAGGTTTAAACAACAACTGGAATATCACCAGGTTTAAAGTTTGCCATGCATACACCTATGCCTACTTTAATGACGCCAAGGTGAAAACAAAAGCCATACTTTTAATTCCTGAACTGTCAAGCTGAAAATCAGGTGGTAAAGACTAAGATCAGACTGCATAAAAATGTAGGCTGATCTTTGTTTGTACCTCCTGCCAAAAGCAAAAAATTCCTGGTTCAACTTCATCATAACAAGGGTTAATTAACAAGTGAAAACAGATTTTCATTTTTCCCCTCTCTAATTAAAACATATCTTACCTTCAATCTTTGCCTTTTTGCTTTAAAGAAATGACCCTGTCTTAACAACATATCTCTATAGGCTACTTTAGAATCTAGACTGTCCTTCAACTCAATCTTCTTAGTTTTTGGTACATAGCGAGTTTTAAAGCTGATGGTAAGGTCTCTCAGCTGTTTATCCAGCTCAGCCAGCTTGGCTTTAAGCAGTGTGTTGTTGGTACATTCTTCTAAAGTAAGCCCTGTGAAAACATATTAGGATTAAAAAAAAATATCCACTTTTTCGCAGATTTTGCTTATGGTTAGGGGACTTTTTATGATGGTGGCTTAATAAAAGTGGTCACTTAATAGAGGTGGTCCCTTGAGCAATATAGACTGTATTGTGCAATTCTCCAATAGCATGAACGAAACATGTTATCATAAGGAATTTTGAACACTAATATTGATAGAATTATTAGAATTGCAAAAAAATAAGGAGCTCAAAGCACTAAAGATAAAGTTCATACTTTTTGGTTTCATTGTTTTTTGTTTTCATTTGCTTATTTATTTATTTAGTTTAGTTGTATCTTTTGCAAATGTTAAAGAAATATTAGCCTGTGAGTGATATTTCCAACAATTTCAAATCTGAACAAGGCAAAAACATAGGGCAGCAAAGACAACACAGAAAAAATTAAAATATTCACTCACCACTTGGAGAGGTGTTTTAAATATAGAGGATAATCGTTTGTTTCGTGTAAGATCGATCTATATTTCATTGAGTGAACAACAAAAGCTATATTTTCACGAGTGGCGGAGTCACGAGTGAAAATATAGTTTTTGTTTTTCACGAAATGAAATATGAATCGATCTTACACGAAAAACAAACGATTATTCTATTTCTGTAATGCAAAAATGAGACAAAATGTGAAATTTCTATGACAAATTTTCGTAAAGCGCGTCATTTTGCACTTGATTGCTACGCAACGTTCATTGTGACGTCACTTATTTTGCCCCGCATAGATGACGTCAGAAAGGATGAAATGCACAAAAGCAGGGTATAAGTTTTTGATAATTTCACTGCTTTTGCAGTGAGATTATCAAGTGATAATCTACCGTTATTTCTCGATAAACAATTAAAGAAAATCTTATCCATATACAGAGGGCACAGAGAAGACTGGTCATACTGTGCAGATGCAAGAGACTTTTGCATATTGTTCCACAGACTCATATAGAAATATTGCAGGTTGTTTTATGCAATACTTGTTCAACCCTTGTCATGCTGAAGCCAGAATATTCCTGTTTTAGCAGGAGGTAAAGACAAAGATCAGCCTGCATACATGTGCAGTGTGATCTTTGTCTCTACCATCTGATGTTTCTTTAAAAACATACAAAGTTTAAAAATTATACTTTCATAATAAAATCTTAGTCACGATGAATGCATACAGAGCTATTAGCACTTTGAACTTTATAAACATTTTTTTCCAAGGTTTTTATTCTAGGATGCAGGGCTTTTTTTGTTCTTTATTAGGGGCCTATAAAAGGCTACTTCTCAATTAAAAAACGGCTCCTTTTTTCCACTTGTGACAGAAAAATTTACCCAAATTATTGTTATTTTTGTATTTTATTTGTTTATTTACATCAAAATTTGTTTTCTTAAATAATACTATTAATTTTTTCACTGATCAGACCCTTAAATATAGTTCTTTCATTAAATCTTGAAAATGATGCATGAATCTTACTTTTAGTGCTTTCTTTTATTAAACATATGTTTCCCAATTCTTTTGAAAACCACGCTAAAATTTCCCAAAATGAACAGGCTAAGGCCCCTTCCTAATTCCAAATAAAAAAGCCCTGGGATGACAAGGGTTAGGTACTGACAAAAAGGGACTTACCAGGTATAAGTCTGTGATCCTTCTTGAGTTCTCTCTTGGGTGGTTCAGTTATCTCCCTTTCTTGTTTTTCTCTCTCTTGTCTCTTTACTTTTAACTCCAACAGTCTCTCTCTTAACCTTTCATTGTCTTTCTTCACAATGTTCACTCTTAAAAATAGACAATATCAAAGTTAATTTGAATTTTAAATTATTACATGATTGTAATTGTATAATAATATTATATTTATACACTAGATTTTAGCAGCACAGCCGCCTACATCAGGTGAATCCTATGAATTCATAGGATTCACCTGATGGAGGCGGCTGTGCCGCTGAAATCTAGTGTATAAATATAATATTATAAAAAGTATTTATCTCAAGAAGAGAATTTTTTATTTGTTTGTAATTGTATATATATTACCCAGTCATTAATTTAATTAATTGTTTTTCTCAACGAATTTTACATCTGTGTCCAACCAAAATCCTGTAATAACTACGCTCTACAGCTTGAGTACGTCTTTAGTTCTAATGTTTTGTTGTCCACTGAAAATTTGTTTCAGAATGATTTATGCTGTTCCTTTTTGCATCATGGGTCATATAGAGTGATCCATCACATGAAAAAGGACCATCCAGGAACTCTGTTTAATGAAAAATTGAAAAGAGATTGGTTTTAGTACATGTCAACCTGATTTCACATTTCAAAAATCCTTTCATATGAAAACAGCCTGATCTTTCTGGGTTCAGAAAATTTGTAAAGTGCAAAAAGTTTCGACCCTTGTCAGCCTGCGCATTCTGACTAGGCTCAACACTTTACACACTACCCAGATTGTCTTAGATTTGACCCAATGACCTATTTTGACCTCACTTGGCCCAATTTCAAACTTGTCCGAGATTTCATCAAGATAATCATTCTGACCAATTTGCAAGTTGATTGGGCTAAAAGTATGGCCTCTAGAGTGTACACAAAGTATTCCTTAGATTTGAACCCTGTGACCTAGTTTTTAACCCCACTTGACTCAATTTCAAACTTGTCAAAGATTTCATTAAGATAATCATTCTGATTAATTTTCAGGTTGAATGGGCTAGAAATATGGCCCTATGGATTGTCTACAAGGCATTTCTAAGATTTGACCCTGTGACATAGTTTTTGACCCCACTTGACCCAAATTAAAAGTGGACCGAGATTTCATCAAGATTATCATTCTGACCAATTTTCAGGTTGATTGGGCTAAAAAAAATGGCCTATGGAGTGTCCACAAGGTTTTTCTAAGATTTAATCCTGTGACCTAGTTTTTGAACCCACATGACCCAATTTCAAACTTGTCCAAGATGTCATGAAGATAATCATTCTGATTAATTTTCAGGTTGATTGGACTAAAAAATATGGCCTCTAGAGTGTCCACAATGTTTTTCTAAGATTTGACCCTGTGACCTAGTTTTTGACCCCACTTGACCCTATTAATATCTTGTCCCAGATTTTATCAAGATAATTATTTTGACCAAATTTCAGGATGATTGGGCCTCTAGAGTGTCCACAAGGTAAATGTTGACGATGCACGATGCATGACGCACACCAGACGACGGTTGACGGACATCAAGTAACCCCCAAAAGCTCACCTTGAGCACTTTGTGCTCAGGTGAGCTAAAAATTCACTTCTGATTCTGAAATTCACATTCTTTTCTCTGACTTTTGCTTTATGCCTTATTTCTAAATTTCCCTAACTGATTGCAAAATTTCATGACTTTTCCCTGACCTTGAATTTTTCCATTTCTTCCTGACTTTTCCCTGACTGTGGGAACCCTGACTAAGATCCAAAATACCCATGGTATCTAAGCTCTACACTTAGATATACATGTATAGCTCACCTGTCTTCTAGTTCATCTCCCCTACGCCTGTAGTTCCGTATAGTAGAGGGTTCGGAAGCCATAGCCTTTAGTTTACTATGTAGAAATGTGGCCTCTCTCTGAGCCTTTTTAATGGCTTCAATTGTGTCTTCATACTCCTTCTTAATGGTGGTCAAAATGGGCTGGTAGGCTGTCACATGTTCTATGATCTACAAAATAAAGACACTGAAGGGATTTAACAAACTTAGAAAGTTCAAAATAATTTTGTCTAGTTTAAAAAAAATAGGATGTGTAAACTAAGATCAGACTTCAAATATGTGCATTATGATCTTTCTTTATAACTTCTCCAGAGGCAGAAATATATTTCAGGCTAAGCAACACCAGGGTTAAATCTATATATTCTGCTTTTTTTTTTTTTTTTTTTAGAAATATCAATAATATTAAGGAGGGCCGTTACAGTTTTGGGGGATTTCCAGATATCCGCGAAACAGATGTATGTTTTAGAGCATTCATATGCACAGATATATTGAAAATATCAACATAGCTTTCCACGCATATTTTGAAAAAAATTACTTTTTTCTTAAGGTGGCCATGTTTTCGAAAATACCAAAGAAAAACTGTTTATTACATCGACCAATCACAATGCTGGTGTGCTAAATTAACATATATTTATAGCCATATATATGGAAAACATAAAGATATAATAAACTTTCTAGTAAGGGCATAGATAAGTGACAAGTGGACATTTTGCTTTAAATGCTCCTCAAAGATAAAAAGTGAATATAAATTTTTGAAGGCAAAAAAAGCAAACACTTATATTAAATAAACTCAAAATATGTCAATAGAAAATTAGCCCAACTATCGTTCAACTGAAATTAATAAAGAAAAGTATATGTATCCAGGCACTTTTAGTCAATTTCATAAGTTTGAGGTACAGTGCCCCCCATAATTTA
Organism: Fragum whitleyi; assembly: GCA_948146395.1. Taxonomy (NCBI): domain Eukaryota; kingdom Metazoa; phylum Mollusca; class Bivalvia; order Cardiida; family Cardiidae; genus Fragum; species Fragum whitleyi. The sequence continues at coordinate 31,716,495 of OX411544.1, forward strand.
CTACTCTAATTTGATTTTGTCCAGGCATTGTTACGTCCCCTGAATTCCCAATCAACAATAAAAACCATTTGTAATTTTGATACACTTGGTAAAGCCTATGGCAGTTGTAGGATTTCTGTAACAGGGTTTAAACTACAATAAAGGAGGGGTGTGTGTGAGTCATTTCATATAATTACCAAAGTTTTGCAGAATTACCCAGTGAAAGCTGAACACCCCATTCCCTCTTGATCCGGCACATGCACAGCCATTATCCTGATCAAAACACGAGGTTTTCCTCCATGAACTCATTTTCTATATGAGGCAATTACATATAGAAATAATATGCCATTTCAGTTGGCACGGAAGATAAGATGGTTTATTACTCGATTGAAACAAAAAAGAAAAAAAACATGACTTTCGATTGATTTTAAAGATTTTAGAATTCTGTAATTATGTTGATAATTTTAACCTAATTTATTTTACAATGGTTTGGAAGCAATTTCCTAAATTTTACATTGATCCCTCTTGATTCTGTGGATTACAGAAGAGTTCAACAGTCTCAGGGCCAAATAAAGGAAAAAGTACAATTGCCGGTATTCATACCCGATTTGGGACTTCTTGGTCAAGGAGCAGACGCAGTAATTCTCAAATACATACACTCTTGGAATAATACGAAAGCCTTTTGAAATCATTGCTTATTGAAATATTCAATGTTGACAAAGCTATTGATGAAATATTAATAATTGTTATCAAATTATCGTTTTCACTCTTACAAACACACATAAACAGAATCAAATAAAGATGGAAATTTAGAGAGAAGAAATGAATTTTTTAAAGGTTGAAATTGTCCTTTTTCTATGTTGTCTCCTTTCCGTTTTTACGACATGTAAATACGTAATGAATGTGATCTTTATAGGCAAAAGTAACACATCATTTTGAAGATTTATAAAAAGAATAGTGAAAACGAACAGACAATTAACAGTGCAGAAAAGTAAACTGAAAAGGAGAGAAATCGCATCCAAGTCGCAAAATCTTATTATTTTGGGATATGATTCGTCATCCCGTATCAGTTTTTACCGAAGTCATAAACAAAAAAGCATATTTTTTTCCTTTTCAAGCAATGTTCAAATAACAGAAAGATTACTACCTTTTATAAGCATCCATTATATGATAGTTTTATACTTACAACGATATGACCCCAGCTCAAACATTCCCTTTCGGTGATGAAGAGAACGTGACAGCCCTGCGTTCAGGACAACAAAGTGAAGCAAACGTTTAGCTCATGCACATGCGAGCAATGCAGGGTATAAATAGCAAAAATGTTTTCTCCGTTCTGTCATCCTGAATGCATGGCTTGTGATAGGTCTATCAATGTCACCCGTACTTCGTTGGAATAACGAAGCACAAGTGTGAAACACTTATTAGATATACTTTACACGGTAATGCAGACTACCATTTTTCGGATGATCGTTTGTGTTTCGTTATTCTGAACGCATGACCGGATTTCATTTTGTCCCTCGTAATAATTGCCAAACCCTGCAGTTCAGGATGCAAAAACATTTGCAAACGTTTAGAAAGTGAACCTTTCTTAGCAGTTGTATGTTTCTGAAATGTTACGCGAATGTTTTTATTTTGAATTCAGGACAATCCTGCGTGTAGGTTGACAAAATTACGAATGTTTGAAAAAAAAAAAGCCTTCCACTGTGCACACACAACTTCATATAAAGTTGATTTTAACAAGGCCCTCTCACAATTTTTTTTCTAGGTGGGTTGTCTCCCCAAAACTGTAACGTCCCACCTTAAATAGAATGGTGTAGCCTTCTCTTATCAGGGTTTCAGTCTGACATCAAGGAAAAGGGGTCCCAAGAACTCAATATTTAGGATCTAAGGGGCCCTTCCTTGAAGGTTCAGAGCCCTTCCTTTAAATAACTGTTTCTTTTATAAATTAATCTTAAGTTTATGTAAATTTAGAGCTGTTCCTTTGTTAAAGGCTAGTAAAGCTTTTGGCTCAACTTAATTAAAGAAGTTGATCTCCAGAGGGTCTTTGGGACTTTTCAATAGTTTTGAGGGTCTTAGCTATATATCAGGGAGTCTTAGACTTGCAAAACCTGTGCCCATTTAAATCCTGCCTATATACCAAGTCAAAAAAGTTTGGCAACACTTGATATTTTTCGCTAAATATTTTTCTGAAGCAAATACATGTATAATCTAGTCAAATGAAGTCAATCTCTTAGCAATAGATCTATGCTTTTGTTTTGTTCCAATGGCTGATCTACAATCACAAAACATAGCCAAAGCAGCGGGTGGGACAGATTTAAAAAGTCACAGTCTGTCATTTTTCGTCTAGCCTTTGTCTTTGCCTTGTAATGTAACGCAGTCTGGAGTGACTAGCATTGAAGCAAGTGTTGGAAATTGGCTGTCTTTCATACCAAAACAAATCTTTTGCATGTAGATGTTTGGTTGACGTTACGTGATTTACGTCACCGAAATGTCTGAAGCTATATGTGATGTGGCAGATTTCAAATTGAAGTAATCATGGGGAGGCTAATGAGCCACACTTCCCATCTTTTACACCATTGGCATCTTAGAAAATTGATACATGTAATACAGAAATGCCGTTATGTGATCCCGGTATATCATCCTCCATTAATAGCCCAGTCACTGTTCTCTTTGATGATTTGAGGGGCTTTCTTTGAATTGTTTTAGTACTCATCTAAGATGATGAAAAGCGAAAACTTCAGACTGAATATAGGTTGTAAATTAGAACTATCAACATAAAACGCATGAAATCTCACGTTACGCTTTGAATGGTAATCTGCAATGTAAACTTTTTTGATTTGGATAGCCAATCAATAAGCTAATTGCTCAGGCACCAATTCACTAAATCAATGTTAATGCAGTCTATTTTTCAGTACAACCAAAAGTGTTGCAAAACTTTTTTGACAATGCATATATAAAATGACTATTTGCATACCTTATTAAAAGCTGTTCTATACACAATGTATCTCTGTTCATCGTCCAAGGGGTCAACCTTCCCAAGTTCCATTTCTATGTAGTCGTTGAGTAGGCGCAAAAACTCCCTGTCTGCTTCATTGGTGATGATAGGTGGGAGTCTAGCAAACCCTGATGTTGGTGTGGAATATCCTGACTGCGAGTCAGACATTTTGAACTTGATTCTGTAATCAAAAACATTTTCTTTATCAAGGGCGTAACTCCCATTACGCAATTTACGCAAAAGCGTAAAAGAAATAATCATCCGTTGAAAAATATCTTTGATGAATGATCATAACATCGAAACTACAGCTTATTCAAGCTGTAGTTTCAATGTTTTGATTATTCTCCAAAACTCAAATTATAAAAAGAGAGCAAAGGGCATGCATCTTTTACCACAGTGTACATATCGCCTTTATCCTATATATTCTTTAGTTGTCACCTTGTGAGACTGGGTATAAATTCAAAAGTCCTAGATGCGCCTATGTTTATATTATGGCATTGATTGTCTTTCTACTGCCTCATATCTCTGTTTATTGTAACTCATCCAAAATTCAGTGGTGGGGAAAGGAGTTCAGACTCCCAAATGATTAATTGATTGATTGATTGAATGGAGTTTAACGCTGCTTTCAACATTTTTTCAGTTATATCACGGCGACAGGAGCACCTAATAATGGTTTCCTGGTATTTCCCTCACCAGTACAACCATCACATCCTTTCCTAGCCTCCAGCTGCTATCTCAAATAGGTCTATGATTAATTTCCCATTGATGAGAGACAAATAGTTAGAAAGAATGAGTGCTGCCGTTGGGATCGAACCCAGGACCTCTAGATTGACAGTCCAACGCCCTACATACTGCGCTATGATGGCGGCACCAGACTCCCAAACCCTTTTGTAATCTTAGCAAAAATAATACATGAATATATGTCTATCAACAGGGTTTGACACTATGGGGAGTCTAGGAGTCGTAGACTCATAATATTGTGGACAGGACACAGGACTCCTTTACTTTGCAAGTTAGGAGTCCAATGGATTCCTTGGTCATAGAATATTTCCTCAAACAAATGATCAGAGAACTGTCCTTAGTTTCTACCCATAAACTCTATTTGTCAAAGTCTCAGATGTTTTTTATACAAAAGTTGTTGCATTTATCATTTGATTTTATCCACTTATTTTTTGGGAGAAAACCATCCTTTAATTCTGGGGGAAATTATTGTGGGAAAAGAAGAAATTACTAGATACAAGCGATTTCTTCTTTTCCATAATTTTCTATCCAAAGTATGAAAATTTGGACTCCCTAATTTGAGCAATTAGTATTACAAAAATACAAACAGTAACATTGGCACCATAATTTTGAAGTTCAGTTACATAACTACACCAATATGGAAAACTGGAAAGTACCTTAGACATAAGTGTAGTAATTTTGGGTCATCATTTAAGCTTCTTGTGGTACTTAGTACGTTTGAAGAAAATCACGTTTTGTCAATTCCTTCCAATCGTCTGTGGAGATCTTCTTAAGACATATTTATTATAATAAGATGATGAAACGCAGAAAACACTGTGTATTATGTATTATAATCTGCCTACTTTTATTCTTTCTTAAAGTTAACCCTTGTCATGCTGAACCCGGAATATTCCTGCTTTGGCAGGAGCTAAAGACCAACATCAGCCTGCACATACATGCAGTCTGATGTTAGTCTACACCACCTATTTCCTTACTTTCAAACCAGAATTGTAAATAGATTTAGTTTTTCAAATAAGAATAGACCTACAGTTGGTACTTTCAATGCTTTTTGCCCTTTGATTTTGATGAAAATTCTTAGCCAAAATTTATTCAGCATGACAAGGGTTTATTTTGTTTTATGCAACTTCATCATAAGTGGAATCGATTAATGTGTTTGTGATGTCATATAAACCTACATGCAAAATGACATGCTTTCATGTCTGTGGCTATATTATTCCTGAGGTCTCTTCTGTAGATTCCCAAAGGGTTGATACCCATTCGGGAACCCTTAGCGATTCTACGGAATAGACCTCGAGGAATAATGAGGGCGCAGCCATGAAAACGCATCATTTTGCACATTGGTTTATATGATGTCACAAGCATAACTGCGGATGACGATGCGAAAAACGAAATCAATGTTAGGTTGAAATTTGGCATATTATAATTTATAAACAAAACGCAGTGTTTTAATGCGTTTTGATTTCAAATTATAACATGCCAAAAACAATCTCTGCAAACGATCGGAAAGCAGTAAAGGAATTTGCTTTTCTTCAAGCGTATTAACCAAAGAACCACCAGGAGCCGAATAACTTAATAATTGACCCAAAATTACTACACTTACGTCCGCGGTACTTTCCAGTTAACGGAAAAGTCCGAGCGATGTTCCGAATGGGTTGATCCCATATCATCATCCCGATCAGAGTTTAACAAAAAACTCTGATCAGAAAAAGCATGGGACGTCCCAGGGGTTATTCCTGTGAAATTTCGTTGAATTCTGCCCAGTAATTTCAATAAGAATATATTGAAAAAATAAAGTAAATGGATTGACTCACAAGGGTTAACAGGCCACGAAAAGCGCCCTGCTGGACTACTGGAGCTAAAAAAAAAGACAGGAAAAAACCTTAAGTCTGTAAAGAAAGTATGATCAGTTACCCAATTACCATTTACTGATGATCTTAAATTTCAAATTCTAAATGAATAAATATTTCAGACTTTGTTTCAAATTTTCACAGAAATACATTAAAGTCAATCCTGCAAGACTCTCATTGAAAATTTATAACATTCCAAAGTAAATTTTATTATTTGCCTCGGAAAACAAAGTTTAGCAATTGTGGTCATTTTAACTTTCATGCATCTCAAGTAGAAAAAATGTACAATCATAGAAATATGATCCTTTGAACTTTAATAGGTCAGAATTTGTGTTTAATGAATGAAATTGTCTGGAAAAGTTGGTGATTGGTAAACTTTATAGTTTTCATTTAATTGGCACAATATGATTTTGGTACCTGATACCTCTTCTCATACGGCTCTGAGAATTTTTTTTTTCAAAAATCAAAATTAAACATTTAGATCTTTCTAAAAAATCAGGTTTAAAGATAAGTTTAACAGTAGGAAAAAGCCAATTGAACGTCCTTAAGACCACCGGTAATAGAGTCAAGGAGTATTCCCTTTTCTCCCAGATTCTTGCATCTTAATGATTACAAATGTGTACATCAAAATATTTTCTTGATTTTCTATTGCACAATTATGTTATCTTTTGTAAAACAAGAGCTGTCACTGTAAGATGACAATGCCCCCGACACCGCTTTGATTTAGAAGTTATGGCCAATGTTAAAGTTTTTGGACGGAATGACGGACGGACGGACGGACAGACGGACGGACGGACAAGTCAAATTTATGATGCCTCCCTATCGGGGGCATAATAAAAAAAAAAATTATCAAACTCGACAAATTTATTTCCAAATTTTTACTCTAAAGTGTACTGGGGTAGCCAGTCTAATACTGACTAGAGTTTCTCTTTGGATTTGTGCATATGATTGAAGGAGCTTATTTGGGGTAATTACAAAGAATTTGTCCCATTTTGTTCTCTGTAACTATCATTAATGTAAATTTAGTCCACATCATAATTTTAAAAGTATAAATTTGCACAAGTTGCAGATGCAGATATTATTTTCAAAGATGGTATGACCAAAGTTAGTCGGCCATTTAGCAAAGTCGGTAAGTTCTTTTAATTCATTAATTAGTTGCTTATGCTCGAAAAGAAGACATTATTAGCCTTTTTCTTATTATCTACAGAAAATAAAACTTGACCCAGTTAGGTTTCACAGAAAACCTCAACAGGGATAAATAGACATGTTCCAACCCAGCACGATTGGCAAAATCTTTTATTCAATAACAGGAAAAATACATGCTTTACTTTTGATAATTCATTCTGTTTGAACAATTATGAACCTTACATTTTTTCGCCTAATTTGATTAAGAATGTTCGGGGAAATTAACGATTGTATATTCGCCATTTTCAAACAACTTTCGTAGTGAAGTACCTACTTCCGGTTACTTTGATCATTAGAGTGGAAGCTTTTTGAAAATAAATACTATTTGATTCATTCTTTAATCTTCTTCGAATGTTTTCCTATTTGTTGTTGTTACTGATTAATCAAATAATTGTTTAGGTAATGATCAAATAAATAAGTAAATTAATTGATTAATCAATGAATTATTTTTTGTAAATTGCTTTAAGAGTAGAATATCTAAACAAACAATGGCTCGAACACCCCAAAAATCCAACCCAACTTGTTATGAAGAGAGACGAACACAAACAGACGGGCCCAGAGAAGCCGTAGGCTTTCGTTTGGCCTACATACAGTGAGTGAGTGAGTGAGTTTTTTTCATTCCATTCGTTCAATCGTGAATTCATGCATTCAATACTTGAAACTTGAAGCTGATCTATTCAATTCTTCTTCTTCTTCTTCTTCTTCCTGGTACTGGCCACAATCAACCGGATTATTATTTTGCCAGGGGGTTTGCGCTTAGAAAAGTTTAAGAAAAGTTAAAAGTGAGAGTATTTACAGTGAAAGTTAAAAGGATGTGACGATCTGGTTATCCCAGGCCTTATCTACTTACGTCTTGTGTCTTTTATATAGAACCTATTGCATCTCTACAGACTCGTAGAGTGATAAACTTTGTTTATTTCTTTACCCGACTGTCGTGTATGCAGAGAAAATGTACAAGAATAGAATAGAATAGAATAGAATAGAATATCTTTTATTGCGCAAATTTACCCTATTGGGTTATAGGCAAATCATATACAAATATTTATAAACACATAAACACATACTTACATGAAATTAATCATACGCCTTTTCCAACACACACATAGACATACATCAAACCAATAACACAAAAACACGCACAAAGTCAAACAAGAATGATTACGAATAGAAATATAATACGAGTCATGTAAATGAAACAAACAAACAAACAAAAGGTTTGGAGTGCAGCAACGTACGTTGATTCTAATCAAATGATAATACAATCTTTGATGAATTTTGCTAAAGCCTTTAAAATATTTGAATCTTTACTAGCCATTAGTGTTATAAAGGCAACGACTGGATCTACGCAAATGTGAGCATCAAAAACATCCTTTATGTTATCAAACATAACTTTTCTTTCCTCATCAAACTTCTTACATTGACATAAAAAGTGAATTTCATTTTCTAATGAATTACATCTCTCACAGATTCTATCTTCAACTTTTTCTCCAACATATCTTCCACGCTCTATTCGTAATCTATGACAACTTATTCGAAAGGCACATAAATATTTTCTAGTTTCTTTATCCTGTAAATTTTCTAGATAATATTCAATGCCAACATTATCCTTGAACAATTTATATGTTTGAAGTTTTGTATTACCTATATGAGAATTCATTTTCTTATGCCAAAAACAAATAAACTTATCCCTTAACTTGCTTTTCACTGCGTTGATTAGAGCTGACGGACTAAATGTACATTGATTTTGCCAAACATGCGAAAACCCTAAATCAACTAATATTCCTTTAACAAACTGAACCCATCCTGATTTATTGATTGTCGTATTAATTTGCTCTCTATAAGCTTTTGACAATATTGACTCACTATCAGACCCAACAATATGTACCCAAAAGTTAACGCTCCTTGATATAACAGATAACAAGAGTGGAAACTCTCCAAGTTCACTTACAACCCCTAAATTTGAAGCCTTTGAATTTAGCCCAAGCACATATTTACAAAATTTCTTATGAACCTTTTCAAATTCACAGTTGTTTTTTAAAGAAATATCAAATAATTCATCCACAGTCTTATCTGCAAGACATGATTTATACCCTGACCAAACTTCACTTCCATATAAAGCGATCGGTTTGACTAGGACATCAAACAAGTGTAATGCAATAGATGGCTTTATACCACTTTCAAAAATACTCTGTTTGATGGAAAATAATGCTCTCTCTGCTTTAGCACTTAATTGTTTTTCTGCGGTTGAAAATTTTGCCGTGTTAGAAAGAATTACACCAAGATATCTATAATGACTTACGCATTCCAGCTCATGGTCCCCAATCATAAATCTGAATTTTCTTTGAGAAAAACGACCACTTTTGGAAAAAACCATGACCTTTGATTTATCTGTATTTATACTTAAACCCCAGTTTTTGCAAAATTCATTTACACTTTCTATATTTTTTTGAAGGCCTATTTCAGAAGTAGATAAAAGAACCAAGTCATCTGCATACAAAAGATGACTGACACTATAATCATGCAATGTTGGTACATCGCCAACAGACAAATTTTCACCTACATCATTAATAAACAAATTAAATAGTAGTGGACTAAGGATATTACCCTGATGAACTCCCTGTTTAATATCTATAGGTCCCGATAAAGAGTCTTTACACCTTACCCTAGACACTGAAAATTGATACATTGATTTTATTAGTTCATATACCTTTCCATCTATACCGGCTTGTTTCAATTTCAAAAATAACCCTTCATGCCAAACAGTGTCAAATGCCTTTCTGAAGTCAATGAAGCAAGCGAAAAGTTTATTGTCTTTGCCTTTATTCTGAATATACTTATCGACAATTGTTTTCAAAATGAATATTTGGTCTGTTGTACGAAAATTCTTACGAAATCCTGCCTGTTCCTTTTTGAAAAATTGTGACTTTTCTAAATGATTTAAAAGTCTAGAATTTAGAATATGGCAGAACAACTTCCCTAAACAGCTATTCAAAGTTATGCCTCTGTAGTTATCAGGATTTGATTGGCAACCTTGCTTATGAATGGGAATAATGATGCCATCTGTCCAGGACCTTGGATATTGTCCTGATTTCAAAATCAAATTGAAAACATTTAGAATTGTTTCTTTCATAATTGGAAATGCCGTTTTAATCATTTCGTTTTTTATCATATCGTTTCCACTAGACTTATCATTCTTCAACTTTTTACATGCACTAAACACTTCTTTTTCTGATATTTCATAATCCAAAAGTCCAATAGGTGCCTTGTTTTCATATTGTTCTAGTAGGTCTCGGATTTCGCTTTCTCTATTTGCATTAATCTTGGCATTATCACTGTGCATAACATTACTAAAATGTTTATACCATTGAGTTTTACTAATTTTATCTGCTTTATCCTTAGGAAACGCGTCATTTTTCATTTCATTAATAAATTTCCATGCAGACTGAGGATCGTTTTCAATTAGGTTACTAAAACCTTTAGTTAATTTTTCTTTGTATTTTCTTTTTTTATATTTAACAAGTTTTCTATATTCTTTGAATTTCCTATAATAATTTACACGTAAAGAATCGTCAAAAACATTTCTGTTGAAAGCATTTTTTGCACTTTTTACTTCCTTTAATAGTGAGAAACAATCTCTATCATACCATCTTTTTCTTATTTTACACATTTTTTTCTTTTCTAATTTAGATGATCTTCGAATTAATGATTTGTTACCAGCTATTACCATAATTTCAGTAATTTGATCAACTATGGATTTAACATCTCTTTCATCACTTTGTAGCTGTTCATTTATATTTTTTATTTGATTTTGAACTTCAACGGAATTTAAAGCTTCCTGGTATCTTGCTTTATCCTTCTCTTTCCATATAAAAGTATCAGGTAAGTGGCAATATTTCGAAGGATTCTCCTCTGAGCATGTGCTATCTTCGTTTCTTAAATCATTAAGTTTGTTTAACTCAAGAGTTAAAGTCAATAAACAATGATCTGAATACAGGGTAAGATTGTGAACTTGTAAATTGAAAATCACATTTGATAAAGATGTACTTGATATGAAATAATCAACAACACTACTTCCTCTCAATGTGTGGCAAGTAAACTTTCCTCTAAAATCACCCAAAGTGCGACCATTTAAGATGTATAACTGATTATCAGAACATAAATCCAATAACCATGAGCCATGTTGATTAATAGGCTTGTTATCGCAAGAAACCCGTGGAAGTATAAACTCATTATCTAAATCATTAGGCACAGGTAGGTATTCTTTTTCACCATTCTCTTTGAAATTTCTATTTGTTCCAACTCTTGCATTTAAATCGCCACAGAGTATTACTTTACCTTTGCAAGAGAAATAATCAACCTGTTTCTCAATTTTTTGTAAAATTTCCTTACTATGTAATTTCCCAAAAGTCGAATTACATGGTGGGATGTATACGACCGCTATATATAAATCACAATTAAATGCCGTGGCTTCTTTTAAAATCCGAACCCATATTATATCACTGTCTGACAATGGATCAAATTTACAAAATTTTCGTAAAGATTCTTTTATCATAACTGCAATACCTCCTGAAGACTTACATGCTTTTTTATTCTTTGGTCTATCCTTCCTAAAAGTATAGTAACCTGGCAAAGAAATATCTGTATTAGAATCTGCGTGAGTTTCAACTAAGCCTATAAAATCTGCTTTACTAAGACTCTCAATCATTTCCTGTTCATGCAATTTGTTTCTTTTGATACCGTTAGTATTACACTCCAAACCATCAACATTCCAACAGCTAAATTTCATTAAGTTATCAAAATTTGTCATATCCTAAAATAACCTAATAAACTTATCTTTAAAAAATGGAAAATTGGAGAAAAAATGAAATGACAGTATTCTAAAATTGATTCTATATGACAATTAGAGTGCTTGACCTTTTTACACTCTGATGTACCTGTCAAAGTAAGAATATTGACAGTAATGAAAATATATATTATATTTAGAAATACCTTAAGGACAAAACATCTGAACTGTACTAATTTAGAATCTTTCACAAATTTACAATCCAGTATTTTTTTTAGTCATCATAACGGCTTTTATAGCGATATGTGCTAGACCAGTCATTGTCATAGTAATTTAATCTGTTATATCTTCTATTTTCAAATTGTTTCTTTCCTGCAAAACGCGAGTGTTCATAATAACTGCTTTTTCCATGTCGTCTGTCTTGCTCACCATCTTCGTCTTGGTAAACTCTCTTTACGGGTCTGTCCGAATCGAAAGAACTACCATAATAGTCTTTATGGAAACTACGACGACCAGTACCTCTACATGTATGTGTATTTGATAGATTGTTTACCTCTCGGTGTAATCGATTCTCGCGATACTTCGGTTCTATTTTTAGACGCATGACAGTATAGAGCTGTAATCTATTGGTTTGTATCGCTTAACGCGTAGCAAGTTTAGCCCGCTTTTCCCTTTTAAACTTTGGAAAATTGCCTTGAACCTGTAATATCTCGAAAGATTATTCATTTGTCTTCGGGATTGTTGTTGTTTTGTATAATTTTAAGGCAGACTTCATAAGAATTTTGCTCGTTGAAACGAACCACCCTTGTTTTCACGCAATGTTGTGCACGTAGTCATTTTTCATCGTGAGTTTTCACGACGTTTCTAAACTAACATGGACATGTAATTTTCCTTGCAAGAGTAAGACAGAGATTAATAAAGATGTGCGGCTAGTTGAGCCTTGAAGGCGTCAACTGTGCCTGCTGACCGTATGTCTGGAGGGAGTTGGTTCCAGTCTTTTGTGGTACGGGGGAAGAATGAGTTTTTCCTGGTTGACGTTTTACACTACGGGATGCCGTAGCTGTCTTGTCCGGTATTTCTTGATTGTCTGGATGGTCTTTGAAGGTATTCACGGGTTTGGATCAATAGCTACTCTGTTTGTTGTTATCTTGTAATACATTATTAATCTTGCAGTTTGTCTTCGTTCCTCTAGTGGTTTCCAATTTAGGTCTTCCAGGATGCTATCTACACTTGAGCGGTTGTGATATCTATTTTTTACAAATCGTGCAGCTCTTCTCTGTACTTTTTCTAGTTTGGAGATGTCAGTCTTTTCGTATGGGTCCCAAATGGTGCTGCCATATTGTAGAGTTGGTCTTACTATACTTTTGTTGGCAATCTTAAGACATACTATTTTAAGAACTTTTATGATCTGTTTTGAATGACTGTCATTCTCAACATCTGTGGAACTTTATACTTGGTTTTAATATGTATTATGACATTTTATTATTTGTTAAATTTAGTAAGCTATAATTACCTTATCATTTTATTCATCATTGTAAAACGCCATTGAATACATGCCAACGAAAAAATAGGCGTTTAATTGTATAGTAGTGTTGTCTCCCTTAGAGACTAATATATAAATGCAATATAATAATTACATGTCTGTGTCATATATGGAAAATATGTCCCGACTATAGAAGCTATGTTTCATATATGATTTTATGGAACATGGTGGACATAAGTGGACCTAAGGAACACTTTGAAGTTCAAAAGAACAATTGAATCAAACCCGCATTTTCAGAAAATAGATTGCAGTGAAAAATATACTGAGCTTCTTTGAAAACGCGGCATTTTTTTGTTGATGTTTCTTTATTTCATTTTTGCTTAAGCTCGAGTTTTAGATTAAAACTATTATTGAATCACTTTATGCTCATTTGTACACATTGGACTGAATCATGCGATATGAAAATCTTAAGACATACTATTTTAAGGACTTTTATGATCTGTTTTGAATGACTGTCATTCTCAACATCTGTGGAACTTTATACTTGGTTTGACTTGGAAAGAAAGAAAAACGACATTGAAAAAAGTTTTTCTTTGAAACAAAATGGTAAATCAACATAATTGATTAATTAAAATTTCAATACAATACACATCTCATAAATTGATTCTCTTTTGTAAATGAAATGGGTCTAAAACTATCCAAAGTGCATATGTTCGAGTCTCGGGTACTTTCGATTTTCATATCGCATACCCCACTTTTTCGGTGCTGGATAGTAGATTTTAAAAATCTAAGTAAACAAAGGAGTATGATTCAAAATGCATCTAGACCTAACCTTAATTGGAAGAATATGCTGCTCATTTGATAGAGAACGTCTTTGCCAGGTTTAAAGTAATACCAGAAATATCACAATGGCAAAATATCACACTGTGATGTCGGCGACGATGATGGCGACGACGACGACACCAATTCTTTACAACAGCCTCGGAGTGTCTTTGAAATCGGAAATGCTAATATATATACATCGACTGTGATGCATTTGTAATTTCTTAACAAAATGATGAAACGGGAAAACATTTTCTGAAATAAATGGTGCGATTAATTCTATATTAGAGGCCCAATCTCATAACAGAATAGCCAAACCATTATGGAAAAGAGATACGATGTTCAAAACCAACAACTTCATTACGGCTGGATAAAATTTGCCTTAATTTGAACAGAATGTAGATAAATGTTCCTTCTAGGTACTACTACAACCTTGAATATAAAACTTAGTCTCAAAAGGCTTTTTTGAAACAATCGATTTTCATTTATTTGTCAACAAACATGTCAAAACGGTTTGGCATGTCTTTTAAAATGGATGTTAGGTATGGTGCAACATCACACCATAATATTGTGAAATGTTTTCTACAATTTATTTCAAATTACAGTTTTTTTAAATCAATTGTCTTTAATTAATTACAACATATTCACCATTTTGTGAAAAAGAAATTAATGAATTGCTAAACGACCTTACAGGTATATAAACTATTAATGTTCATTTATGTTGTGATAACACACCATACGTTATATACTATACGTTTGCAAAATTAGCATGACATATCTGACAAACGTGTTTTTAAAATAAGTCAAAATGATTTGCTTGCATAACTACGTTTTGGGCCCGAGCTTCATACCAACGGTTGTTGTAGTACCTGGGTAGTACTTTAGACTGTGCTTTGTTAAAATTATGCCAATTTTATCCAACAGTCATGCAGTTGCTTGTTCTGTACAGAATGACACTTTTCCACAATGTTTTGGCTTTACCGCTTTAGCTATGGCAGTCTTTTGTTGCTTAACTGATTGTGCTTCTAAATAAAATCATTTTGATATAAAATATACCCGGACATACTGCTTTTTCTTTGCAAATGAAGTGCCATTGAAATTGGGTCTTAAACTCCTTACATGAACCTTAAACAAATGAATGGAACCTTTAAGATATCATTGGGTACATAGAGCTTGAAAACCGAATTACATCGAATGTTACTTTAGATCTTTTAAATGTTGTTACATGCAGCCTCTATTAACTTGGGTCTAATTCAAATGCTGTGAACAGAACGTTTGTTTTTAAATACAGCAACTACATGTATATATATCAAAGTACTGAAAGTACTGATAAGTTGGAATGCGTTCAAGAGACGGTGACATCAAGCCACTAACGAAGCCGACGCCTCCCGCCCACCGCCGAGGTGATCACATAATACGTCTCGTCTTTTGACGGGAGTATTTCGTTATTCAATGTATTTGAACAAAAAGAGACGCTTAATTCCCTCAATCGCTATACAGCCCTGCATCTGATAAAAGAAAAAATAATAAAAAAGAAGAAATGAGAGAAAATAATTCTGTATAAGAAAAACCATGAAAATATATTTGTGCTTACTTTTAATCAATGTACACGTAGATAATATGATTACCATGCGCGAATCGAGGAGAAAAGAGCATAATTGTTCATGAGTATTGTAGGTATTCCAGTCTGACCTGGGGTCTCTTTCAAGAAGAAAAATCGTACGATAGCTATTATACTTTAGGAGATATGCTCCGGACAAGTTAAGTGACGGAACCTCGGAACGATGAAACGACGGAATGACGGACGGAGACCATTACTATATCCCCTCGCCGAAAACGGCGGGGGATAAAAGAGCTGTTAATTTTCATCTTGTACAAATGTACATTTTGTATTATAAGAAAATTTACGATACTGACATTTTTTCCATGAAGGAGGAGTTGTATTCAAAAGAATTTTGACATGAAGTCCCCTTTTTCCACGACGCGACTGAAATTTACTTAACTGAAACAACATGCAAAAAATTCAGGTAACAATGTACATTATGTTAAATAATCTTTAAGATAAGTCCATAAATAAAAGAGGAGTTGCGTTCACATGCATATTACAAGAAGGTCCCCATTTACATGACGTAATTGTAATTCACCAAACCGAGACTATAAAGGCAAGGTCAGGTGACTAGGAACATTTTGTGAAAGTTTCATCCAAATCACTCCATAAATGGAGGAGGAGTTGCGTTCAAAAGGTTTTTTTTTCAAATAGGCCCCCCTTTTCCATTGCACGGCTAAAATTCACCAAACTGCGTTAAAATATGCGCTAGGTCACGTGACTAGGAACGTTTTGTGAAAGTATCATCAAAATCGGTCCATAAATGGAGGAGGAGTTATGTTCACAAGATTTTTCAAAAGAAGTCCCCTTTTCTGTGACGCGGCTAATATTAACCAAACCGTGACAATATGCACTAGGTCAGGTGACTATGAACATTCTGTGAAACTTTCATCCAAATTGGTCCATAAATGAGGGAGGAATTGCGTTCACAAGATTTCTTTACATGAAGGCCCCTTTTTCCAAGACGCGGCTGAAATTCACCAAACCGTGAGTTTATGCGCAAGGTCAGGTGACTAGGAACATTCTGTTACATCCATTTAACCAGAAACTTTGGAGGAGTTGTGCTTTACAAAAAAAGTGGGCGAACATGCGTACGTATGCTTGCACAGTCAAAATCGCAAAATTCACGACTAGCCTTTAGGTGTCGCAAATTTATGAGTAAATTAAACAATACGACAAGTTTCTTGAAAGCCAAAAGTGTTTCTTGAAAGCTAATTTTAATCGTAGGATTGTGATACGATCAAATTTCGGTCGTAGGACCTTTCTTGAAAGAGGCCCCTCAAGACAAAACACGTGGGGTTGGTAAACTCGTTCAGATATTTGATAAAAACCAAGGCTGTAGTTAACCTGTCATAATCTTCAATGATATTTGAAGGATTGCGCACATGCGTATTTTAGCACAAGTGAATTTATGTCTCAGCGATTTTAAAGAAAATGGACAAAAGCAGAAAGAGAAGAAAAATATTTGCCTATAGACCCGCAATTTAGAGTGAGTGATCAAAGGTAAATTTTGTCTATACAGGTGGAGACAAAATTGACCTTTGATCACTCACTAAAACTTGTGGATCTATACCTTCATCGATCCTTGCTGCGTCCACTATCAGAGAAATTTTCGCGCGATTTGGAAATGGGGTTCCGTTTATTTTTGTTTTAGAGAAGTATTAGAAAGAGAATATTTGCTGGATCGGATTTTAATACAGAAGTTGAACGTTTCTAATGGTGCTTTACGGAACAATTAGATACAGAAACATTTGAACTATTTTGTAGAAGTGTGTAAAAAGTTCGTTCAGAAAGAGAAACTAGACCTCTAAAAGAAGCTACAACATAATTCTACGAAAAACCGCTCACGACATTACCATATAAGCAAATCACGTGATTGGCTTGTGCTATTTCCACAATTCTACGAAAAACAGGTCGCGACATTACCAAATAAGCAGATCATGTGATTGGCTAGTGCTGTTGTCAATAGCTGAGTTTATTGGACTTGACTAATCACATGATTTCCAAATATAGTAATGCAAATATGTGATACAAGTAAATTCGTACGCAAGTTTCAATAAATATCGTTTAAAACATAATTTAGCGTGTTAATAATTTACATGAAGTGAAAGTTGTGTAATTGATCAACATTATTACTTCTTGGTGAAATAAACTGCATGTCTATGTCAAGTTGAGATATACAAAATAGGCCGAAGTGTATTCACATCCTGTTCACGTGATACGTGTTATCAGAAAACCCGAAATGGAATTATCTTGTGTTCATTTTGCGGTTTTGTTAAATCTAAGTTGGAATTGCTCCGCATTCCAACTTAATAATTGCTAGTAAACATTTTCCTCTTGTTTCATTGAGAAATAGTATCTTATAATAAACAGCAAGGACAGAGCCTTAATATAACGATTTACATTCTGCATTCCTCCTAGCAAAACAATCACGTTTTGGAAAAGCTTGAAAATCGTCTGACGATTAATGTTTTGAAAAAGGGAAAATAAAGAAATTAGCTGTAATATTTCCCACTATGATTTCAACCATAAGATTTTCGATGACCGAAAAAAGGAAAACGTCTGAAAAACGAATGAGATCGAATTAAACCGACATACAGTAGAAAAAATCGATTACTCTGCCCTGTGTTCAGGATCACCAAACGGTGCAAACAGTTTTCCAATTGTACCCCGCTTTGCACGTACACTTACGTGCAAAGCGGGTTACAATTGGAAAACTATTTGCTATATGCGTGTATGCCTGCATAGCTCTACTGGCCAAAGGTCA
Source organism: Fragum whitleyi (assembly GCA_948146395.1). NCBI lineage: Eukaryota > Metazoa > Mollusca > Bivalvia > Cardiida > Cardiidae > Fragum > Fragum whitleyi. The sequence continues at coordinate 31,734,703 of OX411544.1, forward strand.
GAAGAGTTATAGCGATGGCGTAGCTTCCGTCCGTCCCTCTGTCCGTAAACGATTACGCAATAAAAACCAGAATAATTGGATTTTCTTGAAACTCTCACAGGTTGATTGTAGCGTACAAAAGACGATTCCTTGCAAAAATTGAGAAAATCCGTCGAGAACATGGGGAAATGGACTTTATTGATTTTTTATTTTAAAAAAAATCTCGTTTAAGCGATAAAAGTCCACAAATCTTACCGCATTTTTCAAAGCATTCACGGGATTATTGTAGGGTAAGAAAAAAAAGGTTCCTTTCGAAAACAGGGCTGATCCGGCGGAAAACATGGGAAAAGGGGCTGTATGCGTTTCGCTCGAAATATTTTCAAAAACGCAATAAAGTCTATAAATTATTTCATATTCCCTTGAAAAAGGATGACTGTCAGGGTCAAAAGAAATGTTCCTTTCAAAACGGAGCAGATCTGTCGGTAATCAAGGGAAAAGGAGCCCAATTGAGGTCACTTGGTTTTTCGCTCAAATTATTCTCGTTTTCGCGATAAACTTCGCAAATATCATTAGATTTTCTTGAAACTTTGACAGGTGGATTGTAGGTCATTATCAAGGATCCTTTCGAAAGTCGGGCAGATTTATCTCAAACAAAGGAAAATGGCCTGAAAGATTTTTGCCCAAAGTAATCTCGTTTACGCGGTGAAACCCACAGTTATTATTGGATTTCTTTTGTAGTGTCATCAATAAAGGCTTCTTTAGAAAAAGAGGTGGAAAGCACGAGAACATGTTTTTTTGTGTTTTTTCACTCTAAATATGTAATCTTATGGTTTAAACCTATTTATTTTACATCGATTGGGAAACAAGTTCTTACAACTTAGATTAATCCCTCTCGATTCTGCTTCCTGGAAAATTCACCAGTACTCGCGCCGAATGTGTGGGCCAATGAAAGAACCAAGATCGATAGCCGCTCCCGGGAATCGAACTCAGGACCTTTGGGTCAAGAGGCCGACGCTCTACCTCTAGACCACGGACACCAATGTCTTATGCAACTAAGTTCACAAATATTAGCAGATAGTCTTCATATAATAAATCTGTGGTTGTACGGGAGGTTTTGTATGAAAAATTTGATTTAAAAAAAATACTGATGAAGAAGTTCTAAGGAAAGATTGTTGAAAGCGGCGTTAAACCCCATACAGAGAGGTTTCAATCCCCCCCCCCCTCCAAACAAGAAATAACTTATCACACTTTTGATCCGCAATAGAAAAAGAAATAAAGCTTTGTGTATTATATGTAAAATTAATAATCTCCAACGTTGGCAATTTTATAAGATTATCATTCATACATATCATTTATACAGATTATTCATGAACTAAATGGTTGTGAAATTAACTAGATCACTACTTTCGCACAAAATTTAAATTATAACAAAGAGTGAACAATTTTGTTTAAGTCTTGTATAATTTCAAATAAATTCTATTAAGAAACAAAATTTTATCAAAGGACGATAATTCATGGTGATATATGTACAAGACATAGATTGATGTTGTTAGCCGTTTCACAACTAAATGATAATGACTTGGTATGAAACGCCCAGTTGTGAAACATATAGTCAGGGTCTCTAAATATACATGTATATTTAGGGTCCGTGGTACAGTGTAACGACTGCCAGAATTCGTTGAATACAAACAACAATCAGAACAGATAGTAAATGATATAAAGTACGTCAGTATACATACTAGGACAAAGTTTTGAAATTACAAAAGGCTGCACATATTGAGGAAAACGAGCAAGACTGTGACCTTCCATGATGTTCCGGAATCAATGGTCAATATATATAGCAATAGAAAACAATTGAATACTTTTTGTCTTAGCAGAGGATACATGCATTCGGAACATCACTCGGCCATTTCCGTAAACTGCAACATACCTCGGCATTCGGAACATCGCTCGGACTTTTCCGTAACTAGAAAAGTACCTCGGATGTCATTCGGAACACCACTCGGTCAATCTCACTATCAACCTTGGATGTACATAGACGGGCTATTTTTAAAAAATACGGGAAAAACCTTGGGAAAACTCGATGACGTCAATTAAAATGGCCTTATCCCTCGAAACTTTGAGTGAAAACATTCGACGTCGTCAACGCTACTCGTTTAAGTCTCTAACGTGAAACCATCGTATCCCTATATAAATATCTTAAGATTCTTAAACAACGACTGAAAAATCTTAATTTCTGAGAATGATTCGTCATTCTCAAAAATTAAGATTTTTCAGCCGTTATTTACTGTAAAAGATATTAATCTAAAGAAAGCGCCGATTGTTTCTGTGCCAGTTTTTCTTACACTGTTTCCGCCTAACAAAATGCACAATTTTGTTACATACCCATTCGCCTTACAAACACCCGAGGTCTTTTGCAGTTTACGGAAATGGCCGAGTGATGTTCCGAATGCTCGGATGTATGTAAGGCGGATGGGTATGTAACGAAATTGTGCATTTTGTTAGGCCGAAACAGAGTAAGAAGAACTAGCGCGGAAGCGCTATCTTTAGATATATATTTTTGCTGTGAATAACGACTGAAAAATATTAATATTTGAGAATGATCTCAAAAATTAAGATTTATCAGCCGTTATTTAAGAATCTTAAGATATTTATATAAGGACACGATGATTCCTCGACAGTGACTTAAACGGGTAGCGTTGACGACGTCGAATGTTTTCAGTACTGAAATCATACTGAATAGAAACAATAAATTTCTACTCAAATGAGTCTTCCTTAGATTAAAAATATTCATGCCTAAAAATGTTTTTTGATTATTCGAGGACATTTTTTATTTATAAAAATGAGCAGAAGAAATCTAAATTTGGTTTTTCCAAAAGATTTTTACAATGTTTTGGTGATTTCTGCAGGATATTGTAGTGGGACCATAAAGTAATAATAGGGCCGTAAATGTGGCCGTAAAATACACTTGTCCGAATGTTTTCACTCAAAGGTTTAAAGGCTAACGCCATTTTAACTAACGTCATCAAGTTTTCCAAGGTTTTCCCGAAATTTTTAAAAATAGTCCGTCTATATACATCCGAGGTTGATCGTCAGATTGACCGAATGGTGTTCCGAATGGCCAAGTATAAAAGCCATTTTGATAATAGGAACACCCTACTAAGAATTAATGAAATTTTATATATATCCTACTATCACATACTAATCCCAATCAAACTAAACAAAAGATGAACACCACATGGATAATTTAGAATTAAAGAAGATTGAAGAATTTATAGATAATCAAAAGCCTATTGCGCGACTACCAACCTATGAAAGAATCACCATCCTGTCTGACAGCAAAGGTAATTATCTAAGAACAGAAGAAGGCTCTTTTCATCACCAAGATTTCAACCTAATATGGTGGACGCGAGGTGGACTTGACTCACTTGGTGGATTACGCTACCTAGTAGACCACATCAACACCCTAAGAGACGGAATAAAAACCCTGGTATTATATTGGCACATGACATGTGACCTCACCTTCAAAACACAATCCTTTATCTACCCAAGATACCAAGAATTTGAAGATGTAAAATTAAAACTCAAACAATCTTTGAAGTATTGTATGACATTCACCAACTTGAAGATAACTTGGATATCGGAATACTAGAGTGTCCTCCAATATTTACCAAGGAGTGGAACAAGACTAAAGGATTACCTGACTGTGAGTATATTGATGATACCAATTTGTTATCCCAAATATCAAGTCTAAATGAAATAATCAGAGAATACAACATTAAATAAAACTATATCTCACCAAAATTTGAATGTGATTTCATCCACAAACGAAGAAAAAGTAACAAAAATACAGGTATCCCAAAGGGCAAAATCACTCTGAAATCACTCCTACTGAAAGACGGAGTGCATCCAATTGGAATAGTCGCCCAAAAGTGGTTGCTCAGAATACTACAGTCTTGCTCAACCCAAGATCCAAATCCCTAGACCTTATAAACAGAAATGTGAATAACTTAGTACTGTAAGTAGTTATTGCCTAATATTTACAGGTTTGCAGCATTTATCCTTTGTGACTGCAAACAGTGCTGCTCAACACTTAAAAAATTCGTTCCAATCCATATCCAGAAAATAGTATAAATCAGGTCACTCATCCTGAATGAATTAATGACAATATTTACATATATAAACACTGTTAATAAAATGTGTACTGGTAATCCTGTGTGACTGACAGCAGTATACTGGAATGCTAGTTTATTTGTAGTCCAATACAGTTATTTAAAAGTATTCAAACAATTATTGACATATGTTATATGTAGTCCAATACAATTATTTCCAAGTATTCAAACAACTATTGACAATAATAACCATTGACAATTTTATTTCCAATTACGTACAAAACTATCCAGTGTGACTGACGGCAGTATACTGGTGTTAGTACATGTAGAATAATAGCAATAGTTAAAGTACTGATCATTCTTCAAAATGGCCAGCAATAATAACAACTTAAGTTTCTTCAACATCCAACACAGTACTCCCCTGAGACCAACTAAATCAACTTCTAGAATTACAGGACTTAAGGCAAAACGCAAATTTGTCTCAAGTCCTGAAATCAATAGAGACATATGTGCCAGATGTAACAACGAACACCACAACGAAAAAATTAACTGAAATAGCTGTGATTTACCATTCTGTACAAAATGCTCCGGTTTAACCAAGGCTGCTTATGAGCTATATGCTAGTGGTGGACTTGGTGAATTTAACTATAATTACAAATGCTGCAAAATGACTTTACCCATCATACATGTACTGAGCCAAATAAGTTCCGATACATACTTCAAAGATCTGAAAAATTTAAGAGGCTAAAATTAATTGAACCATATTGCCAGTATATGATTGCAAAAACGTAAGACTATATTTTACAACCACAATTGATCGTGTTAGAAAACCTATTCAACCGAAAAAGCAATTTTGTCATTTTGCACGTGCTGCACGGGAAACCCATGAAGGGGTACAAGTATTGACAAAACAATATTTGTATTACAAAGATATTGTACCTCAGTTTTGAAAACTTAAGGAAATTTAAGACATTTCTCTGTGTTGATTATGCCCAGACTAAATGAAAATGAACGGCTTATTGCTATTGGCATGTTAGAAGCTAATCAACGTCAAGTTGACGTCGCTGCTCACTTTGGAGTTTCTAGATTGACTATAACCCGACTTTTAGGTCGTTATCGAACCTTTGGTTCTGTTAGTGACCGTCCCCGTTCGGGAAGACCACGTGTACCGATCCCTGCACAGGACCGTCACATTAGGACGTCACACTTACGCGATCGTTTTCTTGCCGCTACTTATACAGCTGCCGTAACACCTGGTCGTACTAATAACAGAATCAGCGCTCAAACAGGCTTGCCGAATATGGTATAAGAGCCAGACGTCCGTACCATGGACCTATGCTTACGCAACGTCATCGCGTCTTGAGACGTCAGTGGGCAACTGGACATCTAAATTGGACACGAAATCAGTGGAATACTGTCCTTTTCACTGACGAATCACGTTTTTGTTTGAGGCGAGGAGATGGGCGTGCTAGAGTATACCGTAGGATCGGTGAACGATATGCTGACGCTTGTGTTCATGAAGTGGATCGTTACGGTGGGGGTTCTGTCATGGTATGGGCCGGTATATCATCCCACAATCGCACATAATTGGTTATTGTGCATGGGAACCTAACAGGACAACGTTATCGAGACGAAATTTTAAGACCATTTGTCATACCATTTTTCAACGCCAACAGAAACGTCACGTTGTTTCAACAAGATAATTCTAGATGCCACACAGCACGTGTATGTCGCGACTTTCTTGCCCAACAAAACATTAATTTTCTAAACTGGCCTGCACGTTCACCTGATCTATCACCCATAGAGCATGTTTGGGATGCCCTGGACCGTCGGATTAGACGCCGTAATCCACAAACGTTGGTACAGTTGGAAAATTTCTTAATCCAGGAATGGAATGCTATGCCACAGGCACAAATTCAGACGCTAATCAATTCCATGCGAAGGCGATGCACCGCTGTAATGCATGCACAAGGTGGTCACATCCGGTTTTGAAATATCGAGAACTTACGATTTGTACCACGTAATTTTAACTGGTAATTTTGGAAAAATGAATGAAATAAAACAATAAAAACCAACTTTAATGATGTCTCAAATGTCATATTTTCAAAATTAAAAGCCATTTGTTACAATTTTCTATCAATTACAAAATTATATTCTATTTAACTTATGTATCGGAACTTGTTTGGCTCAGTATAGTATAAATAAGAAGTTAACCGACATGAGTGAACGCCAAGAACAAAGAATCACAACTCTGGAAAACAATTTTGAAAAATTTAGGATTACAACAAAAGCTACGGTCAAAGAAGAACTCGACAATTTCAAAGAAACCTATAAAGATTAACTTGAAATCAAGATCAATACATTAATTGAAGAAAAAACTAAAGAAATGGAAGACAGACGGAGAAGAGAGTTAAATTTAGTCATATTCAACATAGATGAGGGGAAATTTAAAGACAACCTAGACAATAAAGAAAATGACGAAAAAGTATTTGCTTACATAGCTTACCAAATCGGCATAGAGGGGCTTGAAATTGAAAACTCATATAGATTAGGTAAAAAAACAAAGTGACAAAAAAAAGACCACTAAAAATTACACTAAAAGATAAACAAGCATTTGGAAGTATTGCATGGCAATACCAAGTCCCCTACCGGATTTATATATATATCCCTAGAGCAGTATCTTTTTTGGTGGTAATGGTATAACTACCTCTCCAAAATATCAGTCGTATCAGATTTTATGTATCAGCTCAATACCTCTGAGGATAAAGAAAAAATATCCGGAAATTTTCTGGTAATGTCTAAGTCCAGCATCCCTTTCTTCACCAAAAATCAATGGACCGGAAACAAACTCGAACTTGTTCTGTAACTCATTGATTTGGACTCACATACCAAAAATCAGCTCAATATCTCCAAGGGTTAAGAAAAAAGGTCCGGAAAACTGAAATTTCCTGGTAATTTTCTAAGTCCAGCATCCGTATCTTCCACATTAGATTAGTGGACCAGAACCAAACTCAAAATTGCTCTGTAACTCATAAATGCAGTCTCACATACCAAAAAGCAGCCCTATATCTCCAAGGATTAAGAAAAAAAGTCCGGAAAACTGAAATTTCCTGGCAATTTCTTTGTCCAGCATCCGTATCTTCCACAAAAATCAATGGACCGGAACCAAACTCGAACTCGTTCTGTAAATCATTGATGTGGACTCACATACCAAAGATCAGCTCAATATCTCCAAGGATTAAGAAAAAAAGTCCGGAAAACTGTTATTTCCTGGAAATTTCTAAGTCCAGCATCCGTATCTTCCACAAAAATCAATGGACCGGAACCAAACTCGAACTCGGTCTGTAACTCATAGATGCAGACTCACATACCAAAAATCAGCTCAATATCTCCAAGGGTTAAGAAAAAAGGCCCGAAAACTGATATTTTCTGGTAATTTCTTAGTCCAGCATCCCTATCTTCCACAAAAATCAATGGACGGGAACCAAACTCGAACTTGTTCTGTAACTCATTGATGCGGACTCATATACCAAAATTCAGCTCGATATCTCTAAGGGTTTAGAAAAAAAGTCCGGAAAACTGAAATTTCCTGGTAATTTTCTAAGTCCAGCATCCGTATCTTCCAAATAAAATAAGTGGACCAGAACCAAACTCAAACTTGTTCTGTAACTCATTGATGCAGACTCACATACCAAAAATCAGCTCAATATCTCCAATGGTTAAGAAAAAAAGTCCGGAAAACTGAAATCCTGACTGACAGACGGTCGGACAGAAGGACGGACGGACAGACGGACGGAGCGCAAACCTATAGTCCCCTTCGGCTTTCGCCGGTAGGGGACTAAACACAAAGAAAAGCACTTCTGGACAAAGCAAAATAAATCAAAGATAAATCGGATGGTAACTAAAAAAATGTCATAATTGCAAAAGACCTTACTGAGCAACAAAGAAAATCAAGAAAGGAACGCCTACAAAATAAACCATTCAGGAATAAAGCTAAATACACAAACAACTCAGAAAATAGGGAGCGACCAGCAGAAATGCAGAAATGAGGGAAATATCTTCCCACAACCTATCGCAAGAAATGTTAGACGCCTTTGATGAAGAGACGTATATAGATCAGCCAACGAACAAAACATGTGAAGAAACAGTGTTAGGCGGTATCAATCGAGAAATGAAAGAGTGTGAATAGTTTGTGTTTAGCCCAAATGAGGATATCTCTTTTAACTGTTAAATATGATTCAATCACAAAGTACAGTGCCCAAAACAGGAGTCTAAACAGTGAATCAAATGTAATTAATGACAAACTGAATACAATGTATACAAATATTGATTGTCTAACAAAAGAGAAACAAGTAGAGATAGAAATATCTACATATACAAATAGCATTGACATTATAGTCATAACAGAAGTAAATCAGAAAATCCAAAACACCAATTGCCAATTGTACATTTCCTAAAGGGATATGACCAATTTTACAATGGGGACTCAGGCAGAGGTATTCTTATTCATACAAAAAAAATCCTGAAAGCAGACCTAAAAGAAGCAAAAACAAATTTCGGAGAACAGTTATGGATCAAAATCAACCCCTCTAAAGATGGAGAAATCACTATTGGATGCATCTACAGAAGTCCCAACAGCTCAAATCAAAATAAGATCCTACTAAATGAGACACTCAAAATAATGTGCGGCAAAAAAATAAGAATAACCTGGTCATGGGTGATTTAAACTTCAAAAATATAGATTGGGAAAAACTTGCCACAAGATTCAATGAAAAACATATAGAGTACGAATTTATAGAGACATTGAGGGATCAGTATCTAACACAATTTGTAAAAAAAAAGCCACAAGATACAGAGAAAACCAAACACCTTCAATACTAGACCTCATCATAAAAAAACAACGAGAATATGGTGGAGGAAATAAACTACCTTCCTGGTATGGGGAAAAGTGACCACCTAGTACTCCATTTTACAATTTCCTACAAGAAAAAGAATAGAGACTCCCAACCAAAGCAAGACAAGTACAACTATAGCAAGACCAATTGGCAACATATAAATACATTAATAGTAAGGGAATTTGAACCTTGCAATGATAACAGCGACATCCAGACAACCTGGGACAACTTCGAATATAAAGTATCCAATATCAAAGATGAAAATATTCCAAAGTTTAAGAAGTCACCAGGAAGCCATGATGTCATTGTTAGTCAAGAAACAATCCAAACAATTAAAGATAAAAAAAGAAAATGGACTAAATACTCAAATTGTAAAAACCAATATACCTATGAAACCTACAAATTAGCACGAAACAAGGTAACTAAACTAGTAGGGAGAGTCAATACCAAAAAGAAAAGGCCATTGCAGAAAAAATTAAAGAAAGGAAACCCAAAAGAATTTTGGAAATTTGTCAGAAAAAAAACTACCAACCAGTCAGGCATAACCGGCTTAGAAATTAATGGTGTGATTGAAACAGATGAAAGAGAAATAGCAGACACATTAAACAACCACTTTATTACAACCTTTACAAAAGATACTCTACCAATTCCAGTTCAAGAAAAGAAATGCAATTGCATCTGTGATGATATACAATTCACAACCGAAAAAACACTTAAAATTCTAAAGGATTTAAATACTGCAAAGTAAGAAGGTCCAGATGGTATACACCCAAAATTTATTACAGAATGTAGAGAATATATCAAAAACACTGACTGCAATTTTCATTAAGTCGTATAAGGAAAGAAAACTTCCAAAACATTGGAAGCATACAAATGTCACCCCAATCTACAAAAACGGACCCAAATGTAAGCCAGAAAACTATAGGCCTATTAGTGTTACTTCAATCTGTTGCAGAATCATGGAGAAAATCATTAAAAATGAATTAGTTGATTATCTGGAAAATAATAACTTGATAACCAAAGGACAACATGGCTTCAGAAAACATAGACCCAGTATCACACAGCTATTAGAGAGTATAGAAGAGTGGACCATGAATATTGATGAACAAATAAACACTGATATTGTATACATGGATTTTAAAGCTGCTTTCGATAAAGTACCTCACCAAAGATTACTCAGAAAAATTTGGAACATAGGTATACATGGAAAAACTCACAAATGGATTTCAGACTTCCTAGAGAATAGAAAACAGCGAGTAACAATAAATGGGGTCCAATCAGAATGGCAAAGCGTTATTAGCGGTGGGCCGCAAGGGATCGTCTTAGGACCACTATTGTTCTTGGTGTACATAAACGACCTTCCGGCGAACCTTACCTGTCAATCCAAACTCTTTGCCGATGATACAAAAATCTACCAAAGAGTATTTAACCATGAAGACGAGACATCGCTTCAAGACAACATCTTTGATGCATGTGAATGGGCCAAGACATGGCAAATGCAATTTAATAGTAAAAAATGCAAGGTATTACATATAGGTACAGAAGAGGCAACAGAGTATTTTATGAAAAACTTAGATAATGAAATTGAAAATCTTGAAAATTCATCAGCAGAAAAAGACCTTGGGGTCATAATGGACAAAGATCTTTATTTCAATGAACACATCTCAACAAAAGTAAAGCTAGCCAACAGAAATCTAGGTATAATAAGAAGGTCGTTCTGATATTTAGATCAAACAATGTCCAAACACCTTTATAAAGCTTTTGTTAGTCCCCATCTGGAGTACGCCTCTGTCATATGGAGCCCTAGATTAAAAAAGCAAGCCATTATGATAGAGAATGTTCAAAAGAGGGCAACGAAACTTATCAAAGGTCTAAAACACATGACCTACAGGCAAAGATTAGTCAAACTAGGATTGCCCTCACTAGAATACAGAAGAAAGAGGGCAGATCTAATTGAAGCTTACAAGTTATTAAATAAGATAGACATCACATGCAGTGAAAAACTAGTTAAGTGTGATAACGGTACTACAAGGGGAAACAATTATAAATTATTCAAACATAGATTTGCTACTGAAATTAGAAAAAAATTGTTTCAGAAACAGAGTAGTAGGTCTATGGAACAAAATACCTAGTTCAGTTAGTGTGAAGTCGTTTAAATCAAGAGAAACAAAGAATGGTTTGACAGTTACAAGTTTGACCCAAAATGTTATGATTAAGTAAAGGGTTTTATCAACATGCTAATCAATGCAAATGAAGGAATAGAAATATGTATGTACACCAACTACTTTTTAAATTTCAAATTATAAATTTTTATTAAATACACTGTCTTCAGGAACAGTTCATAAAGGATCTTTTTCATATGCAATACAAAAAATTAAACATGACAAAAGTGATATACCTCTATATTTATATATATACCAGTTAACATTGGTCTTAGGTTTCATAGGTAGAACATAAATGCAAAAAGCCAAATACTTAGTAATTAGGCTTTAAGAGTAATAGTCCAATATTTCATTCAGTGTAAATAAATATAACAATAATTTTTAACTTATAAACATTGTTTTAGTATAAACAAACAAAAAAAAACCAAACAAACAAAAAAACATACATATATATATGAACCAGTGAATGTTATTTTTAAAGTAATACATACCTATTTTATCAATATCCCATGAATCTCTCAATAATGATAATAATAATGATAATAATAATGATAATTTGAATTATCATATCAGGCATAATCAATATGAGATCACATGACGGGTTAGGACTCACAATAGATCAGAAAGTAATCAGGATTCTTGGTTCTCAAACGCTTAGTCATAACTAAATCTAACCAAATGACTGGGCGGTTATTATAGCACTATTTCAGGTATATCTCAAATACCAAATATATTATAAATGCATTAGAAAAATAAATAAATAAAATATCAGTAATTGATTAAAAGATAACTTAAGAGTAACTATTCACAAACTAGTAAGGGTCACTATAAGATATACGGGAGTGATATCAATAACAAAGGACACTCAAAAAAGTGTATCTAGTGTTGTATTCTATGTGTGCTATTATCAATGAACTCATGTGCTATAACCAAGCTTGAACTGATAGGCAGTCTGAAAGTAGGTGCATGGCCCGCCATGTGATTACAATGAAGTATGAAGTATACTGACCCAGTATAGTCAAATACCAGTGGAAGTGTTATCAATTCTTCACGGGAACATACCCAATATCAAGTCATGGAATACCATGATAAAGGGCCTATATAAAGCTTAACCGCTTATGCTTACGTCTAGTATGCATCCGGTCTCGAAAACTACATGAACTACAAGTATTGGGGTATGTACCTATAGGTTAACCATTATATTCGAATGTTTATAAACAGACTTTCGACGAGTTAATATAGATAAATTGGGACAAACGAGTTTTTTGCTGTCACGGTCTCTAACTATACTGGAGGATCACAGAAACGCAAAACCACTGGCATTTTTACCATTCTTTGAAAAACATATGTAAACGTCATGTGTCAAAGCGTCCCAAAAGAAACATGCTTTTAAAACCGACTGCATCAAGGAAAAGCTAAAATTGAAACGACAAAAAGCCTTGAATATCGATAGGGAGAAAAGAGTGTTTTACTTGTCGAGTTTCTTTACTCTATCAGTATATAGGTGATTACATTTGTAATTAAGTACCGTTATTTCACGTTTGTTAAATTTCAGTTCAGTCCACCCCTACTCCTGGCTATACCACTTTTCCCGCGTTTTCGAATACTGCGGTTGGACTATTAATTAATTTGACGTGTTTTTATTGAGTGTAGGACAAAAGCCCACTAGGTCAAAAGCCCACTGGGACAAAAACCCAGCGGACAAAAGCCCACTGGGACATAACCCCACCTCCTATAGGACAAAAGCCCACTCAGTTTATATTTTAGTATAGTAGAATGTTTTAAATCATGTTTGATTATTTTTTTTAAACTTTTTATGTACAATCATCAATTTTCATCTTGTTTCTCTTGGCAATGTAGCTCCCTATTTTCTTTGTATATTATGTGATTGACACCTTATTGGATTATGTTTCCATACTGTCTACAATTTGAATTTGACAAGTTACAGGTATACAAGGTGTGGTGTCATATAGTGTTGAAGAATAGTAGATGTCATATAGGTGTTGCATACTTTTATCTCCCCAATATATGTTAACAGATTATAGTTTAATATCTAATTAAAAAGTTTTCATTAAGTAAACTCAATGATACATAAATGCCAATTTCTCAATAAATCATAGACAAAGTTAAAACAAAACATCTTACTATTTGCAAAAGATAATATTTCATATGGCAAACAAACAAAGCCCCACTACCAAAACTTTTTGTCACCTTATTGTATCAATTTCCCATTTCGTCTACAAAATGGTTTTTGACATGCTATAAATGTCATAGAGGTGTTAATGTCATAAAGATGTTACATACAGCCCCCCCCCCAACACACACACGCAAAATTATTTTTCGATAAATGAATTTTATTTTTATATAATTGTTGACTTATTTTTCTTCTAAATGATAAAAAAATGTTGGGGTTTTTTTTGTTTTTTTTTTTTTGGTAAAAAAATGGTTCAGATAATTTTATATTTGAAAATAGCTAAAAGCGTTATCCGAATCTTTTCTGTTTTTTAGGGAACTATTTTTTCAATATATAATAAGAAAATGTATAATAACATATTATAAGGCATAATTATTTATACAAATGAGTTAATGATCTTTTAGACCAAATGGGAATTTATCAAAATATTGGTTTTAGACGAAATGGGAAATTGACTTTTAGACCAAATGGGATTAGACGAAGTGGGAACAACCCGATGAAACTCAACACTATCTAAACAATGTTGAGACAAATACTATTCTAAAGAAGTTAAATGATTTATTTATTGGATGATTGAAAAAAAATAATACATTATAAAAGTCTTACAATAATTCAATTTTACTATACTTTGATGGGCTTCTCATTCATGTTCATTTTGTAATTTTCTGAATTAAACGGGAGACGAGAGTGGACAAAATATAAATGGAATGCTGTAAAAATACAACATAAATAAATATATTAAAAAACGAAAGAGAATGTAATTTGGATAAGACTTATTCATATGAATGATTTATATATTGGAGTGGGCTTTTGTCCTATGTTGGGTGGGCTTTTGTCCGCTGGGGTTTTGTCCCAGTGGGCTTTTGACCTAGTGGGCTTTTGTCCGTACCCCGTTTTCAAATAGCCAGTCTAATTTCTGCGCATGGGTGAATTTCCGGAAGTTTACATTATTTTCCCGCGAGGTGCCCTCTTTGTTTACTATACAAACCACAATCTAATTTTCATTAAATCGTCTAACATTTAACATGCCAAAGAGACCAAATCCCTTTGGAGATTGTTCTCCACTACAGCTGAAACAACATGTAGGAAGAAGAGAGGTTGACATGGGTGTTGCACGCGAGGATAACATGAAAAAGGTCTATGGTAAGGACTCCATTCACTCTCTTCTCTCTCAACTTTCGTTTTAAATACAGAGTTTTTAACGACCTCATGTCGAGGTTTTCATAAGTAATGAATCATAACCCAGTTATTTTGTTAATGTATATAAAAAAGATAAATTATACCTTAAAAGTTCTAATACATGCAGGGTTCTTCCCAGAAAATTTTGAAGGCGTAGTGGAATATGGGGCCAACTTATTTCACACCCGGCTGGGGCCCTTTTTATGCCCCCGATAGGGAGGCATAATAAATTTGACTTGTCCGTCTGTCCGTCCGTCTGTCCGTCCGTCCGTCATTCCGTCCAAAAACTTTAACATTGGCCATAACTTCCTTATTACTATCAAAGCGGTGTCGGGGGCATTGTCATCTTACAGTGACAGCTCTTGTTTCAGCTTGAACCCAGCCCTGCGTTCAGGAAGACAAACCGGTTCAAGTCGTGTCCCGCTTTACCCGTATAGTTGCGTGTAAAGCGGGGTATAATTTAAATAATGTTTGCAATATTTTTTCAGCCTGAACGAAGGGCGGGTTTCAAGCTGAAAAAACGGGCCCCGCCCGGGCGTGAAATAAGTTGGCCCATGCGCACGGCTATGTTGTCTGATTACTTTGTGTTTCTGTTAATAATAAAGGATGATGACCGTGGTTTTTACTGGATAAGGCTTTTTATATTTGTGAAGCAGAACTTCTGTTTTGTTGAATATATCATTTGATTTGAACTTATTTTTTTTCTTTGACACCTTTATAGCATCTCTACATAAATAACTTAGCCCCGAAGTCTTCAATAAAATGTTGCATGATGGCTTAAACTCCCCCCCCCCCTTTCCACCTCCTTCCCATTGTATCCCTTCCCTTTAATAGAATATGTTGAGTACTTAAAGACTATTACAAAAGAAATGAAGAAAATTGGAACATTTGAGAAAATTTAATGAAAAAGTCAAAGAAAACAGTAAATCAACTGCACTTAGACTGTATTATGCTCATATATTTGAGAGTTCCAAGGACAGCACTGTATGTATTGTCAACTTTTATAGGTCTGACTCTCTATTTAATAATGCAGGGGTTGAAAAATCTTAAAAACCCAACTAGTCCTGTAGGACTAGTAACCATAAATTTCAACTCGCCCTTAAACCAAATGAGCTCGCCCTTCAAAATTAATGAAATGTAGGTTAGTCTTATAACAAGAACACAAGTCATTTGAATTGGTTGAAATTTTCATTATCCCGGTATAAATTTAACTCATTGTGACAGTACTTGAATGAAATCAGAACTTTTGACCCAGTGTGCGTGGAAAGGTTTGTCCATATGACTTGTGTGGAAAGGTATGTTCATAGGACATGGTTTGCTATTTTGTATTCAATATTAAAGAGATGGGTAATCTATGTGGTCTCAACATGTACAGAAGAATATCTTGATGAGCAACACAGATAATAAGGAATTTGGGATATTAGCAACCTGGACCACAAAACCAGTTCTTCTTTGGCCTATGAAAAATCTGATGGATAATCAGCACTCTTATCATTGAATCTCACGAATAATAGAAACAAATTTTTGAACCAGTACCATATTTTATTGAATATTAGAAACTATCGGGAGATTAAATGCGGACAAAAAAAATTATTAAAATACAAATAAACACGTTTTGACTTGGAATAACTTCTTTGCTATAGATATATTTTTTCTTTCGTTGTCCGAGTGCTAGCTGCGCTTTTAAACAACCAATGTCATCCCGCTCGGCTTTTTGAAATTATAATTGGTGAGCGTTGAAATGCGACCTGCTCCCCTTTTTAGTGTGTGTTTTTAGCTCCACTGGCTGAAAGCCACTGGGGCTATTGTCATGGCGTTGTGTCCGTCGTGCGTCCGTCCGTCCGTCCGTGCGGTCGTAAACTTTTTCTTTAAAAATCTTCTCCTCAGAAACTACTGGATGGATTTCAACCAAACTTCACAGGAATGATCCTTGGATGACCCTATTTCAAAGTTGTTCAAGAAATTTTGATCCAATGAAAAACATGGATTTAATGGGCGTGGCTAATTTCCAAATATGGTAAAAAGTGACTTTTCTCAGCTTCTAATTGATGGATACCAATAAAATCTTACATGACTGATCCTTGGGTGACCCTTCATCAGTCTACCAAAAATTATTTTGATCAGATGAAAAATATGCATTTTATGGGCGGAGGTCATTTCTCTATATGTTATATAGTGGAAACTTTGAAAATCATTTTCTCAAAAACTAACTGATAGATATCAACCAAATTTTACATGATTGATCCTTGGGTGACCCTTTATCAGTCTACCAAAAATTATTGTGATCAAATGAAAAATATGTATTTTATGGGCGGAGGTCATTTCTCTATATGTTATATAGTGGGAACTTTGAAAATCATTTTCTCAAAAACTAACTGATAGATATCAACCAAATTTTACATGGATGATCCTTGGGTGACCCTTTATCAGTCTACCAAAAATTATTGTGATCAATTGAAAAATGTGTATTTTATGGGCGGAGGTCATTTCTCTATTTGTTATTTAGTGGAAACTTTGAAAATCATTTTCTCAGAATGAAAGTGATGGATATCAACCAAATTTCACAGGAATGATCCTTGAGTGATTCTTGATCAGTCTATTAAAAATGTTTGTGCTCGGATGAAAAATATGTATTTTATGGGCGGAGGTCACTTCTCTCTTTGTTATATAGTGGAAACTTTGAAAATCATTTTCTCAGAATGTAATCATTGGATATCAATCAAACTTCATTAGTATGATCCTTGGGTGATCCATTAACATGCAGCCAAAAATTATCATGATCGGATGAAAATTTTGTTTTTTATTGGCGGAGTAATTTCTCTATATGTTATAACAGTGGAAACTTTGAAAATCATTTCAACAATAATAGAACCCAAAATATCTAAAAAATCTAGTCAAAACTTTGATTACAAGAATTTCAAGCCTGTGGAGCGACTCAAGCCATTCATGGCTTTCTAGTTTTATTTTGTTTTTTGTTGTTTTATAATTTTTTACTAAAAGAAAATCTCTATAACCATCCCTAACATCTTTGTCAAAGAATTTGAAGGCTTTTGAAAGGGTGCAGATATTATTGACCGCAGCAAGTGTACATTACCGAAATTAGATTAATTATGCGTGCATAAGAAACGCTGTTTCGAAACAATTTACTAACGAAAATTACTTACTTTCAATAAAAAATATAATCCTTATCAAAATATTCGAGTGGTAAAGATGTGAGAATATCATAAGATTTATTTTGAAACCGATCTATAATATAACGTCACTGTATAAATTTCTCGGAGAATGGCCCAACTTCAAAAGGACCGCCGAACACCTGTACTGGGAGAGGTCATCTGTGTTTTCACAGCAACACAATTTTCTCTCGTGTTTACACGATAGTCTCATTAAATAGTCGCATAAATAGTGGATATAAAAATAAAACGGATAGTCTTTAGAAGGGTAAATGAATTTATTTTGGCTCATCCAGTTTACGACTCTCATCGTCGGAACATTTATTTTTTCTAAAGACAATCTGCAATTTAGAAGCCGTTGGAAATTGGGAAATTTTAACTGCGACTACGATGCTACATTGCAATGGTCATTTGTTTAAAGATCAGCTTTTCCTTGCATGATTGAAAGCCTAGATTTGTACTCGCCCCGTCGGACTAGCTCACCCAAAATTCTACTCGCCCTCCAGCAATTTCTACTCGCAAATGCGAGCGGACGAGTGGAATTTTCAACCCCTGTAATGTATACAAGGAATTTTTTTAAAATCCTAAGGAAGTCCTTGTATGACTGAGGAAGGCCCCGGCTCCTGAAATAAGTAAAGCTAGATTCTATTACAGTTATTTCCTAATGTGTTCACAAAGCCTTCTCAATATCTTATTTCCCCCAAAAAATATCTCCAAGAGCATTTTTTTTTATTCTACAATGACCATTTAACGAATTTATAAGTTAATAACTAGCTTGTTTAGAAAAGCCAGTGACAGGACTTTTAGCACTCTGATTTTACAAGTTTTTTTTCATTTTTTTTTTTAAATATTTATTTCCCATATCAATTCCTATGACCTTATTTAGAATAAAAGAATTTATCTATATTTCAATTCTGTAATGAGAAAAAAAATAATTATAAAAAAATGTTTTGGGTTGAACAGTCTCAGATCAGGGTACGAATCTAGTTAAGAAATGGCGTCCATGGGGAGAATTATCAAAAGTTTATTTTCAATCTTCTAACTAAAATTAGATGTAATGTCCAAACAAATTGGATAGTAAGCTTGGGGTAAGTGAATTTTGAACAGATAGACTGCGATGTGTCTTATTTCGCCTAATTCTCAGCAGTAGAAAGATCGCGAAAACTGCATATTCTTGCCGATCTTTTGTTTGATATAATCAAAATTCACATTGGAACATAAAGGTAAATCTAGTTTGACTTGAGCAAATAGTTGTGAAACCTATTTTTTCATTGTTTCCGGTGGATCTCGGTAAAAATTGGCAATTTTCGGTAAATGAAATGGACATTAAATTGAACGTTTTCGCATTGGTACCCATCTGTTATTCTCTTTTACTGGAAGTACAGAACCAGTGAAAATCAACCAACTGTGAAGAAAAAATCGATAATCACTAATTAGCAAGGGTCTTATCAATTAGGGACACTGTGTTATTGACAGTATACAACTTCCCAGAAAGCGATTATTTAATGACCGCGCGTCTGCAGTCAGTTTTATTGCTTGTTTTGACCCTTTGTTTAGAAAGAAATTAAGCTGTATCGGTGATCAAATTTAAGCGTATCGGCGTTCTGAAGGTGTATCGGCAACCCTTTAAATTTCTTGAAGGCGTATCGGCATAAGGGCCTGGGGAGAATAATGACATGGTGTCCTTTGTCAACTCGGCCTGTGCAAATCTTGGCCTTCAACTTGGCCTGTATATGGGTTATATAGTGTATGAGTAAACAGGTAGGTGTACTTTTTGGATAATTATTTAAGGTGTAAAGTTAACTTAGAGGATCTGCAAAGATCAGGGTCCAAAGAATCCACTCAACCGCTGACAAATGTACGAGTAAGAAATCATAGAGGATGAGTGGAAATTGTAAGTTACTAGTTCACCTGGACGATTGAAGAATGATTGGCACTATATAACAATGCCTAGTGTCTTGGTAAATATGGATAAAAGACAGAAAAGGTACTCCATACAATTTAAATGGTAATAGAAGAATTAGATACATTTTTCAAAGCCATTCTTAATCCAGAAACTACAGAGGAAAATGTGAGTGTCAACTTGAAATCAGGCTGTCAACCTCAGATAACACAAGGGTGAACAAATTCATGTTGAAAGTGAAAGTACAATATCAATTACTGGTTGGAGACCAAATCTAGCTGTGTATCAGTTTTTGCCATCTGACCCTTACATTAAAGACACAATATTCATTTACAACAAATTATTTTCTGAATAGAAGAAGTTGTTGCCTACATAGCTTGTAATTTAGATGAGATTCCTTATATTCTTTACTGTAAACCGGCTGGTTGGGAACTGGTACTCGGTGAGAATTGGTCTCTAACAGGATAGAATCTGAAAGCTTCTTGTCTCACTCTGAATGCTCTGATGCAAAAAAAAGTCTGATTCCTAAGACAGTCTTCTTTGACTCTCTAATTGATCTTTTCAAAAGACAAAAGGATATGCTTCTGTAAAAATGTGCCAAACTTGATCATACAATTGTACAAGTGTTTTTATTTACCATACTGTGTCCTTCCAAGTTACTAGTATTGAAAATGGTCCCCTAACTTGGGTTACATGCATTATTTTTTAGCTCGACTATTCGAAGAATAGGGGGGCTATTCCAGTCACCCGGGTGTCTGCGTCGGCGTAATGCTTTGGTTAAGTTTTTACGTGCAAGTGTTTAAAATCTCTGTTTCTATTAAAACAATTGCTTTGAAACTTTGCACATGCTTCTGTGACCATAATATCAGCATCTAGACAAAGATTCATTACTCTGATATTGAATTTAGTGGAATTTTAATCCTTTTCGGACTTAGAAATCTTGGTTAAGTTTTTACGTGCAAATGTTGTTTATCTAAAATATTTCTGTTTCTATAAAAGCTATTGCTTTGAAACTTTACACATGATTCCCTGGCCATAATATTAGCCTCTGGACAAAGATTCATTACTCTGATATTGAATTTAGTGGAATTTTAACCCTTGTCAGACTTATAAATCTTGGTTAAGTTTTTACGTGCAAATGTTGTATTTCTGTAATATCTCTATTTCTACTAAAGCTATTGCTTTGAATCTTTGCACATTCTTATGTGACCATAATATTAGCCTCTGGACAAAGATTCATTACTCTGATATTGAATTTAGTGGAATTTTAACCCTTTTCGGACTTAGAAAATCTTGGTTAAGTTTTTACATGCAAATGTTGTATTTCTGTAATATCTCTATTTCTACTAAAGCTTTGCTATGAAACTTTGCACATGCATCTGTGACCATAATATCAGCCTCTTGACAAAGATTCAATACTCTGATATTGAATGTAGTGGAATTTTAACCCTTGTCGGACTTAGAAATCTTGGTTAAGTTTTTTTGTGCAAATGTTGTATATCAGTTATAGCTCTATTTCTACCTAGGCTTTTGCTTTGAAACTCTACACATGCTTCTGTTACCATAATATCAGCCTCTTATCAAAGATTTATTACTCTGATATTGAATTTAGTAGAATTTAACCTTTTTCAGACTCAGAAATTCTTGGTTAAGTTTTTACGTGCAAATGTTGGATTTCTGTAATATCTCTATTTCTACTATAGCTGTTGCTTGGAAACTTGAGACATGCTTCTTTGACCATAATTTTAGCCTCTGGACAAAGATTCATTACTCTGATATTGAATTTAGTGGAATTTTAACCCTTTTCGGCCTTAAAAATCTTGGTTATGTTTTTATGTGCAACTGTTTTATGTTAGTTGTATCTCTGTTCCTACTAAAGCTATTGCTTTGAAACTCTGCACATGCTTCTGTGACCATAATATCAGCCTCTAGACAAAGATTCTTTTCTCTTGACTTTCATTTTATTGAATTTCCAATGTCGAAATTGATTTGCTGTTACTATCCAGCATATGGAATAGTCGAGCTTCGCTGTCCTCCGACAGCTCTTGTCCCCTTTCTACCAGCGTCCTGTGGTTTCCCCTTTTCCTAAAAGAAAACCTGCATGATGTAACTTAATCATGTCACCAATCCACATCTCACATGGAAATATCACAATTAGTACTACCGTAATCACAATTAAGTTTATGCTACTTTCAGTGTAGATTGCAGGGAAAAATTGCAAATTTGGAGGGTGCATGAGCAAATTTCATAGCTTAAGGTGCTCGAATATTGGAGCACCTTAAGAAAATATTAAGCAAATATTGTTTTCAGTGAAGAAAATGCTTGTTCAAGCATTTTTTCTAAAAACAATAATTTCTCTATTATTTTTATTATGGGTAAGTTCGCATAATTTTGGACTAGTAGAAAACCATGGTTGTCTTGTCCAGCAGGGTTTTTCGCTTTATGTTAAAAACTGGGGGGTCATTTTACCACATGATGACCCCTTTTAGACGAGATAAAGAATGTTTCATTGACAATTTTAGGGGTCATTTCAGAAAAAGGGGGGGGGTTCCAAATTCTGAGAAACGGGGTCATGGAAAACGCTGTTTCCAGGTACAAGTGGAGAAAATTTGTTTTCCACGCCCCTGATTTTCCCGTGCTTTTTTCCAGAGAGGACCAGAGACCTTCTATTCAGTGGATCCAAGAAAAGTTTCGATGCTCCAGTGGATGCCAACTGTAACAACATCTACACAGATATGCATGATGTAGAAATGGTGGCAGAGACCAGTCAGATACCCAGACAAATGAGGATATCAGCATCTGGCCAACTTTGTCCAGACATCACAGACAGTAAACCAAAAGATGCATTTGCTGCTTTAATGGCACGGAGATCAGGTGAGAAGTAGTTAAGAAGATGTTACAAATGGAAATTTATATTGAAAAAGAAATATGGGTAACTAGAATGCAAAGTCAAAATTAATTAATTTCTATGGTGATTGATTAAGAGCATCAATTACCCATTGTTAATTCATTAATGATTCTAAAGGGATCATTTTAGGTGAGATATTGAGAAATTCTCTCATTTTTCTAACAGAAATCTCAATGAAACTGGCTTAATAAGGAAAAAAATCTCAAAGAAGATTTAGATTAGTGTAGAATTTTGCTGGCTCAGCACAAAACAGTTGTTGCTGCCTGTATTGATATAGGCAATTACAACTGTTTTGCGCTTAGCGATTGATTAGGAAATCAACTGAGAAATTCCATAATCGATAAATCAGGTCCTGACACTTTAATTAAAGCCAAGGTATTTATGCCCCCCTTTGAAAAAGAAGGGGTATATTGCTTTGACCTTGTTGGTCGGTCGGTAGATCCATCTATCCATAGACTGTTTTTTGTCCAGAGCATATCTAAAATAAAAAATGCAAGCTAGAATCATGAAACTTCACAGGTGGATAGATCTCATTGAAAAGAAGTGCAGTGCATAAGAACAATAACTCTTCTCATCATATTTTTTGAGTAATTGCCCTTTGTTGATTGACAAAGAATAGGCTGTTGACCTGCTTTTATTGGGGGCATAAATATTTTACAAATGTCTCTTGTTTGTTTACGGAACTGACATTAGTTTGATGGCTTGGCATGAAACCATTGTAACTGCCTATATGATTAAAGGCAGTAACAACTGTTCACGCTGAACCATAGATATTACACTAGTGGAATAACTAAGCAAATTAGCTAAGAACGTTTAGAAGCGTTTTGTTTTCGTTGCCAAATGGACGTCATTATAATATCAGTGCTCCAGCTAGGCCCTTTCAGAAGGGCGCCCCACCCTGCCCTGCTGTCGAAAATCGGCGCCCTGCCCTTTTTCCATCGCCCTGTCCTTAACTAGTCCCTAAATTGTAGCTCTACATGTCAAATCAGCGATTATCTAAATTTAACACCTTTTTCTCGATCGATTTGCAAACTTGATCGCCGAAACGTGTAATCAACCCGCGAAGGCCATGGCTAATTACGGCCAGTAGAGAAGAAGGGCGGGACTTAAATCGGCAAGTCAACCAATCACAACGTACGATTCTTTATCGAGGAAGCAGTATCCGATAATCTGTGGATGGAAATTAGCCCGTGCCCGCAAACGAATTTGACGGTCAAAACAAACAGCAATTATCGAGTAAATGCTTACCATAAGCTTTTAATAAGGTTAAAAAGGGGTAATGATCAACCTTTACACCCTTCACAACGAAAATTGAGAATCGTTGTAGGTCTCGGAAGCATATATTTCAATCCTCGAAACCCGTTGTTTGCCCCGTCTGTAACGTGTTTGTGTTCGAAAATTTCTTCAATTTGTAAACGTTTGGAACAAAAAATGTCTCTTTTCACACTATTATTTCCATTGTATCAGGCTTCAATATGTATTGGGGTCTTTTTGCTTAATATTTTTTATGGTGAAAAAAATGTAACATACATTATAAAATAATAAAAAAAGACATGCCAAAACATCACACATATTGAAAAGACTCAAATAAAGACAGTAGACTAAGGTTAATTACTGTCGACTGAGTTAGCAAAAAATGAACTTTCTTGTCTGCATGTTCAGTACTTCTAAGGAATTAATGCAAGTTTGCTTGAGCATGTCTCATTAAAAAAAAAGAAAATGAAAAGTTTAAAAATAAAATAAAAAAAAATGAAAAAAAAAAAAAAAGAAAAAAGACTGTAGCCGGGCAGTATCTGCAGTATTTCCATCTAATGATTCTACTGCCACCTGCCTGATGAGACCCATGGAGGGGTTGAAACAGTCACCCTTTTTTAATGCCAAAATCCTTTTTTAAACTCACTAGAGCCCATCTTTAAGCCCTTAAAAATAAAAAATTTCTTGGGGGAGACCCCCCTTGTGGGGGAGAAACCCCCTCCCACATCCTCCCCCTCTCATCGCTTCGTGACCCGAAAGTGCCCTTTCGGGACACTTGGCACCCTGCCCTTTTGGAAACTTAGCTGGAGCACTGAATATGATGACGTCAAGTTGTAAATGGCATTATGTTTCATGGAATAACTTGAAATCATAAATACATATAATTCCCTCATACAAAAATTCAGTCATATTATATACAGAATATCAAATTTGTGCTCATAAAATACCCAAGTTATTAAATTTGTTGTCTAAAGCAGATAAAACCTCTGCGCAGCCTTGTTCTTATGTTTGGACAACTGTTTTAATAAGTTTGATATTCAATGACAACTCATTCAATATCCTATTTATTTCAGCCTCCAGTGTGGGTAGTTGTCAGTGTTGTAAAGGGCAAGCTGCCTCACAGGATAGATGTGGGTTTTGTGAGAAGTCTATTTGTTACGATTGTGTCAGATCATGTGATGCTTGTGACGGACATTTTTGTCAGCTTTGTTCAGTAATGAAGTAAGTATTGGTGCTTGTTCAAGGATTTGAAAAATGTTGAGAATTTTAGGCAAATGATTAAGAAATGCTTAGCAGAACAAGCTCATTATTTATGAATATTGAAAAAAAAACATCTGTGTTAAAAATGTGTTGAGGAAAGATCACTTGCATGAAATTCCAATCTTCGTTTTAGTTGAGTTGAGGAAAGATCACTTGCATGAAATTCAACCGTTCGTTTTAGTTGAGTTGAGGAAAGATCACTAGCATGAAATTTCACCGTTCATTTTAGTTGAGTTGAGGAAAGATCACTTGCATGAAATTTCACTGTTCATTTTAGTTGAGTTTGCTCTTTGGACGGGCCTTAGGTTTACAATGAAAATAAATGCCAAACGTTTCAGAATTATAACTATGCTTACACATGTACCAGGGTGAAAAGCAGGATGTTACTTCTAAATGTTTGCAGCAGCCATCATCATTTGGTAGCATATCTGATTGTCAATCTAGAGGTCCTGGGTTTGATACCGGATGGCGGCACTCATGACATTCTTTCCGACTATTTGTCTCCCACCAATGGGTCGATAATTGTAGACCTATGTGGGATAGCAACTGGAGGCTAGGAAAGGATGTGATGGTATTGCAAGTGTGAGAAATGACAGGAATCCATTGTTTAATACTTCTGCCGCCTTGATATAACTGAAAAATGTTGAAAGTGGGATAAAACCCCATTCAAACAAACAAATCTAAATGTTTGCAAAAGTTTTTGCATCATGAACATAGGGGTAATCATTGCATGTTTGTGTTTTATCTCATCATTCAGAGTTTCAGATAAAGGGGATATTTTGGATCTACGATTCTAAATTATTCAAATAAGTCTTGCAGAAACCCTGTGTTATTGGTACTCAGAATTGTCTTACAAAGACAACTCAAATTTGTATTTGAGTTTCTTGTAGCAATATTATAGATTTGAGACCAAATTGACCCCTCTTATTTGTAATACTGTGCTATAATCAAAATACCTAGTTTTAATAAAAAACACTTTCTTATTAGATAATAATACCTTTTCATTAATCTTTTATCCGATAGAAGATCTTTGGTCTTTGATCCTTGCCCTGTTGAATAAATACTTAAAGCTCACATACAATTATCCCTATTGAGATTCTCTTCAAAATTGTAACATGGTTTTTTTTAACAGGGGTCAAAAAATCTGGAAAATATCTTAATTTTACATTTAGACATTTTTCTAAGGTTAACATTTTGATCCCACTGAGAGAAATTTCCAAGAAGATAAAAAAAAAAATAAATTATTTCACCTTTCAAATTTTCAATGGTGTATCTTTGATACTATTTATAGTTATTTAAAGTAATTGCTTACTTCACATTTGTACAAGAAAAGATAATTTGACTCTTAAATATGCACTCATGATTTGCTCTTTTTGTTGTTTTGACACATTGGAATTACTTTTAACTCTCAGAAAATTTAGATAAAGGGGTCACTGTGACAATGACTCCTAGATTTGAAAATCTAGCCCTAGCCCTAATTTAGCCCTTGTCATGCTAGCCTCAGAATATTCCTGCTCTATCAGACAGTATAGACAAAAATCAGCCTGCACATATGTGCAGTCTGATCTTAGTCTTCACCACATGTTGGTCCCTTTTCAGTGCAGAGTTGTTCATGAAATTGTTTTAAAAAGAAAAGTTTGCACTACCCCCTTTGATTCTAGGGCTGTCAGTACTTTGATACAAGAGCAACTCTGAAAGAGGATTTTAATTCAGCATGACAAGGATTAACTAGAGTAGTTAAAAGTTAAGGTAGTATTATACTTGTACCTTTGTTTTCCTAGCTTGGCTGTTTTGCATCAGCCTTGGTGTTGTTATACCCCCGCAAAACGAATGTTTTCGGGGGTATACTGGAATCAGCCTGTCTGTCTGTCTGTCCGTGTGTCTGTCTGTCTGTGAGTCTGTCTGTATGTGGACACATATAGTAGTAAATTTGTGTCGCAAACTCCTCCTTCAGTTTTTCTTCAAAAGCTTTGAAACTTTATAGAAACATTCATCACATGTTGAAGTTTTGCAAGACACAATTTTTAGGTCCCAACTTCCCCTGGTTCATGAATTATCTCCCCTTGAACTTAGATATTTTTTCCTATTTGTTACCATGTACTTATAATTTTGAGTCGCAAACTCCTCCTTCAATTTTCATTCAAAAGTTATGAAACATAATACAAACATTCATCACATGTTTAAGTTTTGCAAGACACAAATGTCAAGTCTCAATTCCCCCTGGTTCATGAATTATTTACCCTTGAACTTAGACATTTTTCCTATTTGTTACCATGTGCTTTTCATTTTGTGTTGCAAACTCCTCCTTCAATTTTCATTCAATTGTGATGAAACATGCAAATATTGATCACAAGTTGTAGCTTTGCTAGACACAAATTTCAAGTGTCAGCTTCACCAGGTTGATGATTTATCTCCCCTTGAACTTAAGACATTTTTCCTATTTGTTACAATTTACTCATAATTTTGTGGCGCAAACTCCTCCTCCAATTTTCATTCAATAGGTATGAAACATTATACATACAGTTATCACATGTTGAAGTTTTGCAAGACCCAAATTTCAAGTGTCAACTCCCCCAGGTTCATGTGTTAACTCCCCTTGAACTTTTACATTTTTTCCTATTTGTTACCAAGTACTTATAATTTTGTGTCGCAAACTCCTCCTGCAATTTTCATTCAATAGTAATGAAACATTATACAAACATTTATCACATGTTGAAGTTTTGCAAGACACAAATTGTAAGTGTCAACTGCCACAGATTTATGAAATATCTCCCCTTGAATTTCAGACAATTTTTCTTTTTGAACATGTATACTTGTAATTTTGTTTCCCAAATTCCTCCTTCAGTTTTCCTTTAATCAGTTTTCATGTAATACCTTTGAAATTAAATACAAACATTTACCAAATATGAAGTTTTGCAAGACACAATTATGAGGTCCCAACTCCTCCTGGTTTAAGAATTATCTGCCCTTACACTTACTACATTTTTATGCCCCCGTATCGAGAGATCGGGGGCATATTGTTGTACTCGTGTCCGTCTGTCTGTCCGTCCGTCTGTCCGAAAACTTAACCCGAAAACTTAACCTTGCCAATATCTTCAAGCCTATTCAAGATACAAAGCTAATATTTGGCATGATGATAGATCTCAATGATCCGCATCCGCTGGTACCAAGGTCAAGGTCATGTAACAAGGTCAAGGTCATCTGTCAAGGTCAAACTTTAAAAAAAATGCCGTTCCGGGGGCATTCGTGTTTCACAAACACATCTAGTTTTCTTTTTCGTTCACATATACTAGTAATTTTGTGTTACAAACTCCTCCTTCAGTTTTCCTTCAATAGCTTGAAAACATTTATCACATGTTTAAGTTTTGCAAGACGCAATTTAGAGGTCTCAAATCCAAGAGTTATCTTTATATTTGAAGCATTTTTGCCTCTTCTGTCAAGGTATGTCATTCTCTGAAAGCACTTGCGGGGGTATTAAGTCACATTCAGTGACAAGCTCTAGTTGCCATTGTCATGGTCCTACAAAAACTTCAATATTATGTGATATCTCTGGTATTACTAAAGACATTCTCTTGAACACATGTTAACCATCAAAAAAGCAACCAACGCTATCAAGCGGGATAATTCTCGTTATATTTTATTGGAGTTATGCCCCCCTTTTCACCTTTTTTTCCACCTTTCAACAGCCGAGCGTAGGCACATGTAGGCGGTGCCTTTATTTTAAACCACTATGTATTTTCAAATATTGAGTCCTTTGTCTCATTCCAGTCCGGATAGTATGGAAGATAGATGGTACTGTCAGAAGTGTTCTTACAGATTAAACCCCTTCATTTATTGGTCATCAGCATCATAAACATCTCATCTTGTATATATTTGTTCATTATCGTGCTCTGCTGGCTAGAGGGCTATTGTCCTGGTGTTGTGTCTATTTTGTTTCTTAAAAGTTCTTTTTCGAAATTCACATTCAGACTTTTTCCAGAAATTTGGAGATATTTCTTTGCAAGTACCTATTGGATATCTCTTGACAATAGTTATACCCCCCCACCTACGAAGTTGAGGGGGGTATATTGGTTTCACCATGTCTGTCTGTCCATCCATCCATCCCTCTGTAGACCTTTTCTTTTCCAGACTCTAACTAAAGCACCAAGTGACCCACAATAATGAAACTTTATAAAAATGTTGCTTATGACCCAAGGAAGTGCCCTATTGTTTTGGGGTCACAGGTCAAAGGTCATGGTCACAGTCAGCCTTTGGTATATTTTCGTTTCCGGAAACACTTAACTTGAGAACGATGTGACCTACAATCATGAAACTTGATGCAAATGATGCTTTTGACCCAAGGAAGTACCCTATTGTTTTTTGGTCACAAAGGTCAAAGGTGAAGGTAACAGTCAGCCTTTGTTCAATTTTTGTTTCTGGACTCTAACTCGAGAACGAAGTGACCTACAATCATGAAACTTTATGCAAATGTTGCTTATGACCCAAAGAAGTGCCCTATTGTGTTTTGGGTCACATAGGTCAAAGGTCAAGATCACAGTCAGCCTTTGTTTAATTTTCGTTTCCGGACTCTAACTCAAAAACAAAGTGACCTACAATCATTAAATTTTATGCAAATGTTGCTTATGACCCAAGGAAGTGCCTTATCTTTTAGGGTCACATAGATCAAAGATCAAGATCACAGTCAGCCTTTGTTAAATTTTCTCTACCTCGAGAACAAAAGTGACCTACAATCATGAAACTTTATGGAAATGTTGCTTATCACCCAAGGAAGAGTGCCCTGTTGTTTTTGGGTCACATTGGTCAAAGATCAAGGTCACAGTTAATTTTTGTCAATTTTTGTTCCCAGACTCTAACTCGAGAACAAAGTGACCTAGAATCATGAAACTTCATGCAAATGCTGCTCATGACCTCAATATTTGTTACAAACACATCCTGCACTAAAAGCACTTGCATTTTGACAAAGTGTTTGTGGGGGATATAAGTCTGCTCTGTGACAGTTCTAGTTTGATCTATCATAAAAAATTGCTTTTAGGAAAAATTTATGGCTCTGTGAGAAATTGTTGTAACTCCCTGTATGTTTATAGGGAGTTACAACCATTTCGCGCTGAACCATCCAAATGCATCCTTTAACTAGTGCTGAATTTAAATTTTGTTTCAAAGAAATTGCTGTTTTTGGGAACATTGCAACCAGTCTCTATGAAGTTTTCCATAAGTTGGTTTAGTAGAAAGTAGGTAGTGTTGGCTAAAACAGACTGCATGTTTGTGCAGGCTGAACTAAGATTATGCTATCTGCCAAAGCTTTCTATATATAGCAGGAACAGCATGAGAAGGATTACATTGTATTTATAATAAGACCTAAGTCGCCAGAGTGAAATAAACCTGTTGAATTTTTTTTTATATTACACAAGTTTTATTTCACTAGTGGAGACTACGCAAATGAGCATACAGCAATGTAATATTTACATTGTGAAAATGACGTAACCATTTGCTGATGTCATTTCGCAAACCATATTATATGTTTCGTGGAATAATTTGTATTGACAGATTTCTGGAATTCTCTCAATTTATCACAAAAATTCAGGTCATATTATAAATAGAAAGTCAAATTTGTGCTCATGATATACCAAATTTATTAAACTCGTCATCTAAAACAGATAAAAACTCGGCGCAGCCTTGTTTTTATCTATATACATGTAAAGATGACTCATTTAATTAATTCAGTCTTCAATGACCACTCATTCAATATACTCTTAGTATATAACGATGTGACCGTGTTTATTTCCATCTTTAAGCCTTAGTGTTACGATCAATTCAAGCCAGTGGAGAAATCTGGCACTCTTCACAGTGTGTAATCCAATACATGATATTTTATTCCTCTGTTTTATCTCTTTATATGTTGCATGGTACTTGAAATTCTATATCTTTAGCCATTATGGTAGACGTTTTTAGCTCACCTGAGCACGAAGTGCTCAAGGGAGCTATTGTGATCGATCGTAGTCCGGCGTCCATCTGTCCGTCTGTCCGTCACGACGTCAACTTTTTCTTTAAACGACATCTCCTCCTAAAGTTATGGGTCAAAATCAACCAAACTTGGCAGAAATATTCCTTGGGTGGTCCCTTATGAATATTGCTCAAATGGAAAGGATCCATGCCATATCACGGGAAAAGGGGCCTTAATGACAAATTTCTTGTTTTCACTCTAGAAGCCACAAATACGGTCCAATCTTCATGAAACTTGGTCAGAACATTTGTTAGGTCATGAGGATGAAGTCTATTGAAAATGGGAAGGTTCCGTGCCATTTCACAGAAAAAGCCGCCTTAATGACAATTTTGTCAAGAATATCTTTAAACGACATCTCCTCCTAAACTTATGGGTTTAAATCAACCAAACTTGGCAGAGATATTCCTTGGGTGGTCCCTTATGAAAATTGCTCAAATGGAAAGGATCCGTGCCATATCATGGGAAAAGGGGCCTTAATGACAAATTTCTTGTTTTCACTCTAGAAGCCACAAATACGGTCCAATCTTCATGAAACTTGGTCAGAATGTTTGTTAGGTCATGAGGATGAAGTCTATTGAAAATGGGAAGGTTCCGTGCCATTTCACAGAAAAAGCCGCCTTAATGACAATTTTGTCAAGAATATCTGTAAACGACATCTCCTCCTAAACTTATGGGTTGAAATCAACCAAACTTGGCAGAAATATTCCTTGGGTGATCCCTTATGAAAATTGCTCAGATGGAAAGGATCTGTGCCATATCACGGGAAAAGGGGCCTTAATGACAAATTTCTTGTTTTCACTCTAGAAGCCACAAATATGGTCCAATCTTCATGAAACTTGGTCAGAATGTTTGTTAGGTCATGAGGATGGAGTCTGTCGAAAATGGGAAGGATCCATGCCATATCACGGAAAAAGGCGTCTTAATGACAATTTTGTCAACAATATCTTTAAACGACATCTCCTCCTAAACTTATGGTTCAAAATCAACCAAACTTGGCAGAAATATTCCTTGGTTGGTCCCTTATGAAAATTGCTCAAATGGAAAGGATCCGTGCCATATCATGGGAAAAGGAGCTTTAATGACAAATTTCTTGTTTACACTCTAGAAGCCACAAATATGGTCCAATCTTCATGAAACTTGGTCAGAATATTTGTTAGGTCATGAGGATGAAGTCTATTGAAAATGGAAAGGATCCATGCCATATCACAGAAAAAGGCACCTTAATGACAATTTTGTCAACAATATCTTTAAACGACATCTCCTCCTAAACTTTTGGGTCAAAATCAACCAAACATGGCAGAAATATTCCTTGGGTGGTCCCTTATTTAAATTGCTCAGATGGAAAGGATCTGTGCCATATCACGGGAAAAGGGGCCTTAATGACAAATTTCTTGTTTTCACTCTAGAAGCCACAAATACGGTCCAATCTTCATGAAACTAGGTCAGAATGTTTGTTAGGTCATGAGGAATAAGTCTATTGAAAATGGGAAGGATTGGTGCCATATCACAGGAAAAGGCATCTTAATGACAATTTTTTTGTTTACTCTCTAGAAGCCACAAATATGGTCCAATCATCATGAAACTTTGTCAGAATGTTTGTTATGTCATGAGGATGAACTCATTTGAAAATGGGAAGTATACGTGCCATATCACGGGAAAAGGGGCCTTAATGACAATTTTTTTTAAGAGCTCCAAATGCCACAAATATAGTCCAATCTTCATGAAACATGATCAAAATGTTTGCCAGGTCACAAGAATGAACTCTGTTGAAAATGGGAAGGTTCATGCCATATCATAGGAAATGGAGTCTTAATGATAATTTACTTGAAATATCAGGTGAGCGATTGAGGGCCCTCAGGGTCCTCTTGTTTTCATTTCCATTGCTTATTGCAATGTGATGCAGCAATAGTATGTGGCAACATATATAAAATTATGTGTAACATGCAACAGCGAAGAGATTTGACCTTTGAACCTTTATACTACTAAATTTATATTTTGTTTGGGAAAAAATACAATTTTTGGGGGATTGCAACCAGTTTGGCTAAATAATTAAGTAGAAAACAGGCCGTGAAGGCTAAGATCAGACTGCATGTCTGTGTAGACTGATCTTAGGCCTTCAGTCTGTCATTGCTTAGTGTGCATCAGGACTATTCTGTAAACAGCACTAGAACTTAAGAAGGTTTAATTAAAATTAACAGCCTATTGGATTATACACTGTGCTATGCCTCTAGTTATTTTGCTTTGTTTTGCATTACTACCAATTGAGCCTGTGCGTGACATTTCCAACAATTTCAAATGTGTGTCAAGCAAACACTCTGGCCAGCCTGTGCATCTGCACAGTCTGACCAGGGTCTTCACTTTGCGCTTTGTTGATAGATAAGGTCCAAAAGTGCCATTTGAAATTCAGGCAAACATCTAATTATACTAGGAAGCTGTAAAGGTTGGTTAATATTGTCCCTTCACGCACATGTCAAATTGTTGGAAATGTCACACGCAGGTTCAATTGTTACTTTATGTTATTCTACTAGAAACTGTTCATTTTAACATTTTCATAGTTTCATTTAACCCACAATTTTAACTGTTTTCTTTTTAATGATTTATGTAAATGTTCCTAATATTATTGAAATGTTTTGAAAGCAAAATTTCTCGTCAGCATTATGTTTATCACCAAAAAATCCTTATGTTTGATGAAAATTATTTCAAAATATTTATATATTTCTTCTAAACCAAACAAAAAACAGCTGCTCTACAAAGACAATATCTTTTAAGTAGCCACATAGAAACTGTTCAAGAGTAAGATGGCAAAAGGGAAGACTAGGAAATCCCATTCTGTTAGTGCATATCTTTGGATAAACTATTAAATCTCTGTCATGCTGACAAATCTTCTTATGTTGCATTAAATCAAATGTCTAAAAGTATTGTAATTACTTTAGACAAACTAGTGGTAAAGACTAAAATGACATGTATGCAGCCAGATCTTTTCCTCTTCTAATAGAAACATAATATTATACATTCAAAGTGGCTCAGTTATTTGGTATATTTGGATGTAATCTGGCATAATGTGTTGTAAAATTGTTTGTCCATTTTCCAGTTATGATGGTATAACAGAACGGTCATTTTGCCTCAATTGTACGACCTGACTTCCTTCCTGAATTAGATGACTCATGACAGTATTCTTCATACATTAAAGTGTTTCACGACATTGGTGCAGAACTATTCTGTCAATAAATATGTAGGCGCTGTAGATAAACCATATTTTTCCTAGCGTGCTGAGGCTGGCCCATTTGTTGTGAATATATTGTACACTGTAAAGTATCGAAGTTAATATTGATGTGGCAGGGTGTGGCTTAACACTTTCCTGTTTTACAAAATCTTGAACCTGTCGAAATTCAAAGGTTTTGCAGACGAAAATTTAAAGTGGATTTAATATAGAAAAATAACCATTCAGTAGGGTAGAAAATAGTGTGGAAAAAGAAGAAATTGCTTGTCAGAAGCAATTTCTTCTTTTTTCACAATGTTTTCTCAAATAATAAAATCACAGGCACGTAAAAAGCAGGGATAAAACAGCAAAGGGTTAATCATAATATAGATTTATTTAGTTCCCTCAAATTAGATCTATTGGTCTCTGTTAAAATTTTGTCAGTGCCAAGGCCACAGCACAGATGAAAGCGCTTAGGACTCTCATACTATGTCAAAAATGATAAAACATTATAGATGTACAAATTTTAGTGAGTGGTCATAGGTTAATTTTCTCTATACAGGTATAGAGAAAAAATTGACCTCAGACCACTCATTTAAACCTGTGTATCTATACCTTGTTGAATCCTGCTTTGTTGACAGGATTTTTGAAATAATAAATATGTGACTCAAGAGGGGATCTACCATTTTGCACTGTAAAAGAATTGAATCCATAATAGATCAATGGAAGAAAAAATATTTGATTGGGAGAAAGTGATTTTAATTAATATCTCCTTTCCCCCAAAAAAATATTTTATGAAGTTATGATAATATGTCCTTTCAAAAAAATTCTTTTATGAAGTTATGGAAACAAATAAGTGGTTTTGAAATGTTAGAAATATGTGTATATAAGTTACAAAAATTTAAAATACTGAAAAGAAGTTCGGAATTATCCAGCTTGTACAGTATGAAGGGTCAGCGCAAAACTTTAGTAAGTGCCTATATAAACATAGGCACTTAACTATAGTTTGGCACTAACTCATTGAGTAATTTGTCAAAATTATTGTTATATAAATGTTTATGTGCAATATGTTTGTCAAGAAATGGTGGTTTCAAGAAAAAACCCCGGTTATCACAACAAAATTATATTGAGTGTTCAGCACAAGACTGTACTAAGTGTATACACTTAGTACAGTCTTGCACTGAACCCTTGATATGTGACCTGGAAGGTGAAAAGGGACCATCTTGTTAGTGCGTAATGTTTCGACCATAGTAAGACTGCCCAGACCGACTTGGGTTGAACGTTTTGCACTTTGACCATTTTCTTAATCTAGAAAGATCATTCTCTCTTCCTGTGAAAGAATTTTTGACATATACTGGAACCAATCTCCTGTTCAAATATTCATTTTACAGAGTTTCCAGATGCTCTTTTTCCGTGTGACAGGTCACATTAAAAGACATTAATTATGCCCCCCTTCGAAGAGGAGGGGGTATATTGCTCAGCCCTTGTTGGTCGATCAGTCAGTCTTTCCGTCTGTAGACCATTTTTTGTCTGGAGCATATCTCAAAAAGTATGCAAGCTAGAACCATGAAACTTCACAGGTGGATAGAGCTCATTGAGGAGAAGTGTAGTGTACCAAAACCATAGCTCTACTCATATTTTGTGAGTTATTGCCCTTTGATGATTGGCAAATAATAGGCTATTTACCTGCTTTTATTAGGGGCTTAAATGTTTTACAAACATCTCTTGTATAAAGTTACTTCAAGCCTATGTAAGGTACAATTCCCTTACTTTGAACGATTACGGATCCTACTGATATGCATCTGCAGATATCTAGGTCACATGACAGTCAATGTCAAAATCCAAATGCTGTTTGGGAGAAACTCTCTGTTTCATTAACATACATGTACATATATCGGGTTTAATTCCCTCACAAGCAGAAATACTTATTTTTAAATACCATCTTGTGATATTGTCTCAGGCTTGTAACCCATTATCTGACAGCAAAATTTTAGACTGGGTCAAATTGGTAGATGTTGATATTAATTGAGTAGATGCAGTTTTGAGATAAAAAATCTTTTTTGGTAGAAAATATTATGGAAGATGAAGAAGTTTACTTAGAAGTTTGAAAGATAATTTGATGGACCATTCACTGAAACTTACAATTATTCACTTACACCTACAAAAAGTATTATGTTTCTGTCATTTTGTATATGTAATAAACATGTTGTGTCATATTTTTACAAAAATATTCAAGTTAGAAATAAATTGGAAAATTGTAGAATTGTCTTCGAGTTTTTTGTCCAATCCTTGTCAGAGAAACGATAAGACACCGCAACTTTTACTTCATGTGGGTTAGTCCGTCTGCCTTTCTTTCTGTCTGTATTATTTGTGCGGGCCTTCTCTCTTACATACATTAATTAAGTTTTCATATTATTCCACAAATATTCCCCTTTGTCTGAGTTAAGGGGTCCCTTTTTAGCTCGTCTATTCGAAGAATAGGGGGGCTATTCCAGTCACCCGGGCGTCGGCTTAATGCTTTGGTTAACTTTTTACCACAAGTGTTTAAAATCTCTGTTTCTATCAAAGCTATTGCTTTGAAACTTTGCACATGCTTCTGTGACCATAATATCAGCCTCTAGACAAAGATTCAATACTCTGATATTGAATTTAGTGGAATTTTAACCCTTTTTGGACTTAGAAATTCTTGGTTAAGTTTTTATGTGCAAATGTTGTATATCTGTAATATCTCTATTTCTACTAAAGCTATTGCTTTGAAACTTTGCATATGCTTCTGTGACCATAATATCAGGCTCTTGACAAAGATTCAATTGTATGGTATTGAATTTGGTGGAATTTTAACCCTTTTCGGTCTTAGAAATTCCTGGTTAAGTTTTTACGTGCAACTGATGTATATCTGTAATATTTCTATTTCTACTAAAGCTATTGCTTTGAAACTATGCACATGCTTCTGTGACCATAATATAAGCCTTTTGACAAAGATTCAATGCTCTGATATTGAATTTCATCGGATTTTAACCCTTTTCAGAAATTCCTGTTTAAGTTTTTACGTGCAACTGATGTACATCTGTAATATCTGTATCTACTAAAGCTGTTGCTTGGAAAAATGCTTCTTTGACCATAATATTAGCCCACAGAAAAAGATTAATTACTCTGATATTTAATTTAGTGGAATTTTAACCCTTTTTGGCCTTAAAAATCTTGGTTATGTTATTATGTGCAACTGGTTTATGTTAGTTGTATTTCTGTTCCTACTAAAGATATTTCTTTTAAACTTTGCACAGGCTTCTGTGACCAAAATATCAGCCTCTAGACAAAGATTCTTTTCTCTTGACTTAAATTTTATTGAAATTCCAATGTCGATATTGATTTGCTGTTACTATCCAGCACTAGGAATAGTCGAGCTTTGCTGTCCTTCGACAGCTCTTGTTTGATCCCCTACAGCAGGTCATATTTACAGCATTATGATGGCTCAGCATAAAATGGTTGTAACTGCCTATAACAGGTGAGGCTATTACAACTGTTTTGTGCTGAGCAATCGAAATTATGGCTTGCAGCAATGGATGATTAATAGAAAACCTATGCGGATGGCAGCTAGAGGCTAAAAAAAGATGAAATGGCAGTGCTGGTACAGAATCCATTGTTTCATACCATTTTTAGCTCCAATTGCTGAAAGCATTTCAACCAAACTTCACAGGAATGATCCTTGGGTGACCCTTTTTCAAAGTTGTTCAAGAAATTTGGATCAACGTTTTAATGGGCGTGGCTAATTACCAAATATGGTAAAAATGAGTTTTCTCAGATTCTAATTGATGGATACCAATTAAATTTTACATGAATGATCCTTGGATGACCCTTTATCAGTCTACCAAAAAATATTGTGATCGGATGACAATATGCATTTTATGGGCAGAGGTCATTTCTCTATATGTTATATAGTGGAAACTTTGAAAATCATTTTCTCAGAATTAAATTAATGGATATCAACCAAATTTCACTGGAACATTCTTAGAGTGACCCTTTATCAGTCTACCAAAAATTATGATGATCGGATGAAAAAAATGTATTTTATGGGCAGAGGTCATTTCTCTATATGATATATAGTGGAAACTTCAAAAATCATTTTCTCAGAATGTAATTGATGGATATCAACCAAATTTCACTGGAATGATCCTTGAGTGAACCTTAATCATGAAGCAAAAAATTAATGTCATTGGATGAAAAATATGTCTTATGTAGGCGGAGGTCATTTCTGTTTATGTTATATAGTGGAAAATTTAAAAATCAATTCAACATCAGTAGAACCCAACATATCTTAAAATCTTGTCAAACCTTAGATTTGCTATTCAAGAATTTCAAGCCTTTGGAGCGACACAAGCCATTCATGGCTTTCTAGTTTATCCACCAGCAACTACCAGCTTGTATTAAGAGAGCCATTATATTTTGGTATGTAGCAAAATCTATGGGACCTTTACAATTTTTAGCTCGGCTGTTTTCGATAGAAAACCTGAGGTATTATGATCACCTTGGCATTGTTGGCGTTGGCATGACAAACTTTACCCTTGCTCATAACTTTTGAATGGTAAGTGATAGAGCTTTCATATTTCACATGGTCATTGCTTGGGACAAGACCTTTCTGTAGGTACCAAGTTAAAAGTCATCAAGTAAGGTCAATGTCACTTTTCAAGGTCAAATTTGATTAAGAAATTTAACCTTGGTCATAACTTTTGAATGTTTCAAAGAGCCTTCACATTTCAATTGATCATTGCTTGGGACAAGACCTTTCTGTAGGTGCCAAGTTCATATATTTGCATTTGCCTAAGAAATAATAATCAGCCAAGCGTTGGCACCCACTTGCAATGGCTTTGTTGTTCATATCATGCCTCTGGGTTCATATTTGGGCTTTGAATGGCCCCCACCCCTTATTTTTCAGACACCAAGGAGAAAATCGTAAAAAAAAACTTTTTCTCTGAAACCAGAAGGCAGGGGCTTTTCTTAATAGTTTCATTTCGTTTAATTTTATCAAGTTTATACATCAAATGCCTCATATGTGTATATAAGGGCTGTGTCCAGCAATATCCTTTTTGCTCCTTGCTGAAAACATTCCATGTATTTCTCTTATGTAGAAATCAGCTCCCTGTTGACATCTGCCTATTTAATTGATGTGATGTCCCAGGGGTAAAAGAGACACAGGTGAATGATGTAGGACCATCATGGTCCTCTTGTTTGAATGTAGTTGTTGATCTTATCACTTTTAGCGATTCCAGTGTAATTTGGAATAGTTGTGTAATTGGAATGAATGAGTTGAGTATTGAATGAGCAAATTAGGATGGTTTTGATTGGAATGACAATCAATTTCACGATGTTCTTGACAGTAAACCTATAAGGACTACAGTAGAAATACATGTACTATAGTAGAACTTATTGCAACTACATTTCAACCTTTGGCACCTTCTTTTATACCTTTAGCAACTCCATCACAATCTTGAGCCATTGATTGATACTGTCCATTTGACCACATTTAAACATGTTAATCTTTAATGACCACTTTGAAATCTCGAGCAACCACTGAGCAGCTACTACATCACAACTTTTGGCAACTGTATATCATACTTTGACAACACCATTTCAATCTTTGTTGATAACATCGCAATGTCTTGCAACCAAATTACAACAATGGTTCATTTTTGATAGTTATATTCTATGACTCTATAGCAATATTTGGCAACCACATATTTATTTTTGGCTACCTTTTTTGCATCCTTAGTAACTACTTTGCATACTGCTGCAACTCTTTTCAAATCTTCAGTGACTTTGAATCAATCTTATCGACACAATTGTTATGTTAGCACGAAAGGTATCGAAGTAGTCATTCAGACAATGTACCAGTATATTGTGCAGTAACATTCTGTTAGAGTTGAAATGTTTATTTTTGGATTTTATCCGAAATTTCACTGGAATGATCCCTAGGTGACCCACTATCAGACTGCACAAAATTATTTTGAATGGATGAAAACTATGTTTTTAACAGGCAGAGGTAATTTTTTTCTATGTTAGTCATTGATCATAAAATGCATAAATATTTCAGCATATGACACTTAACAAGAGGACCCTGAGGGCCCTAAATCGCTCACCTGATATTTCAAGTAAATTATCATTAAGACTCCATTTCCTATGATATGGCATGAACCTTCCGATTTTCAACAGAGTTCATTCTTGTGACCTGGCAAACATTTTGATCAAGTTTCATGAAGATTGGACTATATTTGTGGCGTTTGGAGCTCTTACGAGAAAATTGTCATTAAGGCCCCTTTTCCCGTGATATGGCACGGATACTTCCCATTTCCAAATGTGTTCATCCTCATGACCTAAC
The DNA here is from genome assembly GCA_948146395.1 of Fragum whitleyi. Classification (NCBI taxonomy): domain Eukaryota; kingdom Metazoa; phylum Mollusca; class Bivalvia; order Cardiida; family Cardiidae; genus Fragum; species Fragum whitleyi. The sequence continues at coordinate 31,775,292 of OX411544.1, forward strand.
AAACATTCTGACAAAGTTTCATGAATATTGGACCATATTTGTGGCTTCTAGAGAGTAAACAAAAAAATTGTCATTAAGGCCCCTTTTCATGTGATATGGCACAGATCCTTTCCATTTGAGCAATTTTCATAAGGGACCACCCAAGGAATATTTCTGCCAAGTTTGGTTGATTTTGACTCATAAGTTTAAGAGGAGATGTTGTTTAAAGAAATTGTTGACAAAATTTCATTAAGGCCCCTTTTTCCCTGATATGGCACAGATACTTCCCATTTTCAATAGACTTCATCCTCATGACCTAACAGACATTCTGACCAAGTTTCATGAAGATTGGACCATATTTGTGGCTTCTAGAGTGAAAACAAGAAATTTGTCATTAAGGTCCCTTTTCCCATGATATGGCACGGATCCTTTCCATTTGAGCAATTTTCATAAGGGACCACCCAAGGAATATTTCTGCCAAGTTTGGTTGATTTTGACTGATAAGTTTAAGAGGAGATGTCGTTTAAAGACATTGTTGACAAAATTGTCATTAAGGCCCCTTTTTCCGTGATATGGCACGGATACTTCCAATTTTCAATAGACTTCATCCTCATGACCTAACAGACATTCTGACCAAGTTTCATGAATATTGGACCATATTTGTGGCTTCTAGAGTGAAAACAAGAAATTTGTCATTAAGGCCACTTTTCCTGTGATATGGCATGGATCCTTTCCATTTGAGCAATTTTCATAAGGTACCACCCAAGGAATATTTCTGCCAAGTTTGGTTGATTTTGACCCATAAGTTTAGGAGAAGATGTCGTTCAAAGATATTATTGACAAAATTGTCATTAAGGCCCCTTTTTCCGTGATATGGCACGGATCCTTCCCATTTTCAATAGACTTCATCCTCATGACCTAATAAACATTCTGACCAAGTTTCATGAAGATTGGACCATATTTGTGGCTTCTAGAGAGAAAACAAGAAATTTGTCATTAAGGCCCCTTTTCCCATGATACGGCACGGATCCTTTCCATTTGAGCAATTTTCATAAGGGACCACCCAAGGAGTATTTCTTCCAAGTTTGGTTGATTTTGACCGATAAGTTTAGGAGGAGATGTCGTTTAAAGAAAAAGTTGAAGCCGTGACGGACAGACAGACGCCGGACAACGATTGATCACAATAGCTCCCTTGAGCACTCCGTGCTCAGGTGAGCTAAAAACTATTATTTGCTTGAAATAAACTCTTATTTATTCCCCATAATTCTCATCAAAGTGTATCAGAAAATTCAGTCCTGTGGAGCAAATCAGATGCTCAAGCAGCTCTTGTCACGAAAGGTATAACAGTAGTCATCAAAGTTTGTAAAGTCATTGGAGAAAATGGAGTCGCTATAGATAGCTTTAGGGTTGCCACTGGTTTCAGTGTACACGTAGTTGCAAGAGGTTGGAATGAGTCTCCAATTATTGCAATGGTTTGTTGATTACTGAAACATTGTACACGATAGAGCAATTGAGATATAGAAGGAATTGCAGGACAGTCAAAAATGTCAATTCGGGTCATTTTACCCCCTGCTTTCATTTTAACGATAAGCCTTTTGCCTGCGTATCTTGTGTCACCCGTACTCTTGCTGTCATTGCTTTCATTCAGTATGATAAGAATAAGAACAAGAGAACCATGATGGTCCTATATCACTCACCTTTTGTATCTTTGTCTCATTTAATATTTATCAAATTTTCTAGAAAAAGTCATAATTGTACATTTATGATACGAAGCCTCTAAAACTGTAACAAGAAAATAGTCATTAAGGCCCCTTTTCCTGTGATATCCCATAGATCCTTCCCATTTTCAATGGGGTTCATCCTTCTGACCTGACAAACATTCTGACCAAGTTATATGAAGATTGGACCATATTTGTGGCCTCTAGAATGTAATCACTGAAATTGTTGACTACTGACGACATTCAATGACTAAAAGGTTAAGGAAAATTAAAGAAAAGGATAGAGATATATGATTTTATATTTTAGCTTTATTTAGATTTGCCACTTCTTAAGCAAATGAATACGATAATGTACCAATTTATAACATTACAAAAACATCACTAAAGCCACATATTTGGGCATAAAAGACACAAATAAAAATATCTTGATATTATCTTAAATAGACAATAAAAAGCAAAATATCACAGGGTTTGAAACAAGAAAAATTCAGGTAAATGAGATACCTTCTACAATTGTTCTTTAACAGAGAATAAAATCTTTTCAAAGTTAGTCTTTAAACGAAAGATATATAATGTCAGAATCACTCTTTAATTACTGGCAACATACAAGTAACAAGTGGAGAATGTACGAAAGCAATACAATTATTCAGTCTATTCCAAGGTAGTGTACTGCAGTAGTTCCGAAACATTTTGGAACCTATGAACCTTAGCAGTGGTAACTAAGGTTTCCTAATGATTTCATTAGGAAACCTCAGCTAGCATTGTGAAAGACCATGAGTTTCAAAATATTGCGGATCTACTTTTCTATTAGGGGTCCACTACCTTTAGTAATATTTAGGGCTTAGCTCATAAGTATTGTAAGAGGTTGTATATTTTAGATCACAAAAAAAGAATTTATCATGGAATGAAGCCTGTATTGACCTGATATCACCTGTCTGTTAAAATAACATGTTATCGGTCAGTCTATTATTAGAAACAATTTGCATACACTTACACCAGAATTTCTTTGATTTTACAGGGTTTATTATAATTTAGTGCTGAAAAAAGATTGCATGATAAATAGAATAACATGTAACTGTCTTGACCCTTGTCATGCTGAATAAATTTTTGCTAAAAATTTTCATTGAAATCAAAGGGCATAAAGCACTGAAAGTACCAACTATAGGTCAATTTTTATTTGAAAAACTAAATCTATTGACAATTCTGGTTTGAAAGTGAGAAACAGGTGGTGTAGACTAACATCAGACTGCACATATTTTCAGACTGATGTTTGTCTATAGCTCCTGCCAAAGCAGGAATATTCCGGGTTCAGCATGACAAGGGTTAAAATATCATTGTTATCTGGTCTCGGCTAGGAGAAATTATCATGACTCAGTAAAGCCTTGTCACTGTCACGATAAATTCTCCCCACCACAACCAGATAAAGTTTACACTAATATGTTATATCACTGACCACTCAATATGTTCTCTGATGTTTTACCCTTCACCTACTGATTATAGCATATTCCTACTTTGCTCAAAGCCTTAGCAGATAGTTTGACTAAGATCAGCCTGCACAAAAATGTACAGTCTTATCTTAAGACTAGACTACCTGCTTAAGGTAGTGGATCCATAAAAGTTATGCATCATTCGGACCTCATGATCTTTCACAATTTTAACCGAGATTTCCTGATTTAATCATTAGGAAACCTTTGTTAACAATTTTTAAAGTTTATGCTTTTCATAACTTTGTGGAACTATTACAGGTCCACTACCTTAATCTAAATACTCATTGTTGGGAAAACTTGAGTCTTACTGGTTGAAGTGTCCAAAAAATTCTCTATTTGAAAAAAAAATTAAATTCAGCAGTATGAGGTTTAAAAGAACTGCATCTGTCAAACAACACTTATTTATTTAAAAGAAAGAGGGTTTTACTGAAGACAAGCAATGTTTGATTTTGACAATGTTTTCTATTAAATATCATGTTTTTTAGCTCACCTGAGCACGAAGTGCTCAAGGTGAGCTATTGGGATCGTAGAATGTCCGTCGTCCGTCGTCAGTCGTGCGTCGTCCGTCGTGCGTCGTGCGTCGTCCACAATTTCTTTAAACATCTTCTCCTCCTAAACCAGTGGGCCAATCTTGATGAAACTTGGCAGGGATGTTCCTTGGGTCAAGCTCTACCAAAGTTGTTCAAATAAATGAAATCCACCCTTAACTTTCCCTTTACCCTTAACAAAAAGGGTGAAAATATGAAAATCTTTAAAAATCTTCTTCTCTGAAACTAGAAGGCAGACAGCTTTCATATTTGATATGTAGCATCATCTAGTGGACCTCTACCAAGTTTGTTCATATCAAGACCCTGGGGTCATGTTTGGGCTTTGTCCGGGCCCAACCCTTTTTACATAGAATCAAAGAGCGAAAATCTTTAAAAATCTTCTTCTCTGTAACCAGATGGCAAACAGCTTAAATATTTGGTGTGTAGCATCACCTAGTGAGCCTCTACCAAGTTTGTACATATCAAGACCCTTGGGTCATATTTGGGCTTTGCACGGGTGCATCCCTTAATCTCTTATGAGCACAAAGGGTAAAAAAATGAAAATCTTCAAAAATCTTCTTCTATGAAACCAGAAGGCAGACAGCTTTCATATTTGGTATGTAGCATCATCTAGTGGACCTCTACCAAGTTTGTTCATATCAAGACCCTGGGGTCATGTTTGGGCTTTGCCCGGGCCCAACCCTTTTTACATAGAATCAAAGAGCGAAAATCTTTTAAAATCTTCTTTAATTGAAACCAGAGGGCACACTGCTTTCATATTTGGTATGTAGCATCATCTTGTGGGCCCCTACCAAGTTTGTTCATATCAAGACCCTTGGGTCATATTTGGGCTCCACCTGGGCGCATCCCTTTCAGCTCATCTGAGCACGATGGGTGAAAATTGGAAAACCTTCAAAAATCTTCTGCTCTTAAACCAGAAGGCAGATAGCTTTCATATTTAGAATGTAGCATCATCTTATGGAGCTCTTCCAAGTTTGTTCATATCAACACCCTGGGGTCACTTTTGGGGTCCACCCGGGTGCATCCCTTTTTACATAGAATCAAAGAGCAAAAAGGTATATCTGTCTTGCTCCTTCCACGGTATTGATCTTAGGCAATTATCTTCTTTTTGACATCTGCCTATCTAATTAATGTGATGTCCCAGGGGTCATAGAGACTCAGGTGAGCGATCTAGGACCATCTTGGTCCTCTTGTTATTAAATATCAGTCAGTCCAAAATATACCCTACCAAACACTGAAAATTATGAAATGATTTGACAATAAGGAGTTTGAGTAACACAGATAGCTACAAAAAACATTTAAAACAGAATTACGGTAAGTAAAATACAGTCAAATCTGTGTACAACAGCCCCTTGAGGAACAAGTCAAAAGGGGCCACAACTTGGACATCCCGGAAAGCCACCTCAGAATTCATTATCCTTTCATGATTGTATAAATCAGTCATTATAATGTTTCTTAGTCATTAAAACACATTTTGGTATGGGTACAAAGGAAAAAGAATTTTTGAGAAAAATAAACATTCTTTTTGATATTTTTTTCCGAAACTGTTACAAGCTTTACCATTAAAACTATTTCTTTGAACAAATGAGCCATCAAAATTATGTCGATGTAAAACTTAACCCTTTGCTGTTTAATCCCTGTTTTTAGGTGCGTGTGATTTTATGATTGAGAAAACATTGTGAAAAAAGAAGAAATTGCTTCTGACAAGCAATTTCTTCTTTTTCCACACTATTTTCTACCCTACTGAATGGTTATTTTTCAAATTAAATCCACTTAAAATTTTGCTGCAAAACCTTTGAATTTGGACAGGTCCAAAAATTTGTAAAACAGGAAAGGGTTAATTTTAGCCTGTGCATGACATTTCAAACTACTAATTAAACATGTAATCAAGGCTAGTGTCTGATCTGTGTTTACTTTACACAGTAGATCGAAGACATTTAGCAATTTTATTTCACCTTATCATCCACAGATTGAGGATTTTACATTCCCGTATCTCGAACCTTGAGAAAATATCATGGAAAAGAAGAAAATGCTTGTTACCAGTAATTTTTCCAGCAATATTTTTTACCACATAGGTTGATTTATTTTCAAAATTGCACCCACTTTTCACTGTCATTTGTTACGAGCAATTTCTCATTTTCCCAAAATATTTCCTACATCATAGGATGATGTATTTTCAAATTACACTTTCTTTTGGATGTTGTTTGTATCCTCTTTCAATATTCCCAGTCTAAACTCTTGCACAGGCAAGCTTCAATGTAATGTATAATTGTCTAAGATACTTGTTGTACATAAATGTACTTTACACACAAATTTGTGAAATTAGTATGATTGAGGGGTCAGCGCAAATCTCTTGACAGAGCCTATAAGCATATCGATGGTTCAGTGTGAAACAGTTGTAACTGCCTATAAACATATAGGCAGTTACAACTGTTTCATGCTGAGCCTTCAATATAGGCACTTACAATAGTTTTGTGCAGACCTTTTAAAATATCACACACAGACTGTTACCTAGATGGAATGATATGACACTATTGGAATGAGCAGAGCCATCTATCTATCCCTGATTATACACAAGCAAACACAAACAATTGTGCAATGATTGCAAAGGGTTAGAAGCAACTTTTGGAGGGTTCAGTGCAAGACTGTAATAAGTGTATATACATTGTATATACACTTAGTACAGTCTTGCGCTTAACCCTCGATATTATGTTAAACAATGGTCCGGAATGATCATTTACTTATTGTAAATAGGGAAAACTGTGCTGGTTAATTTTTGGGCCTTCGGGTCTGATAGTCGTATTCCATAATCCATAATACTACCCAAATATAATATAACTAGACTGTGGTAAAGCAGACTAATACCACCCAACAAGTTCTTGTCAATAAGGAAAAGCCATTTTTCATCAAAGGGCCATAACTCTGGCAGACATCAATAGAGTTAAGGTAACTATCTAATAGCGGAAAGACTTAATAAAATTCTCCTTGACTCAGTTCTTCACAATCTGACTCTACAGACGCTGTGTCGTGTTGTTTCCACACTTCTTCTCTAGGTGTATCGATGGGCTGAAAACCTGCAAGTTCATTTCGTATTCTCTCGATCTGTTGTAGGTACTCGTGTTTCTCCTTACTTGTGTCGGGACTTTGTTCATCGTCAGGAAATAAAACTTTGTTCATGACTGAAAAATATAATCAACAGGTTATGCATATAAACAACAGTCAAAGTTTGAAAGTTTTATAAAAGATGGCTTAACCCTTATCCTGCTGAATTTTTATTTGGATCTGAACATTCCCAAATTTTTGTGACGTTCTAACCTGTACTGGTATAGAGACCAATTCTCGCGGAACCAGTTCTTGCCAACTAACCCAGTTCACAGTAAAGACAGAAAGGAAACTGTTCTTAATTACAAGTTATGTTGAAAACAACTTCTTTAATTCAGAAAATAATTTGTTGTAAATGAATACTACATCTTGACTGTGAAAATAGTCTGGTGGCGAGAACTGGTACATGGCGAGAATTGGTCTCCAACCAGTATGGGTTAAGGTGGTGGAACCATATTCCGCAACATTTCAGAACCCATCATCTTTCACAATGTTATCCGAGGTTTCCTAATGAAAACCATTAGGAAACCTCGGTTAACATTGTTAAAGTGCATTACTTCTGAATCTTTGGGGAACTATTACGGTTCCACTACCTTAAACTTTCCCTCAGCAGGGTAGGTTAAGGTCAACTGCACATTTGTGCTGACTGATCTGAGACTAAACTGTCTACCAAAACATATATACACTTTTTCATTGACAGACAAGAAGGAAATTTTTTACTGCATACAACAATTACAGAATTCTCACTGAATCCTATTTAGTTAGAACACATTACATTACTTAATTTGAATAGAGCTTGATAACTCTTTTATCAGCACTAGTGTTTAGATCATGTTATACCAAACGTCGAATCTGTCAATGGATTCCTGGTATTTCTCATATTATTACCATAGCATCCTATCTCCCACATTTTTCTCCCACTAATAAGTGGATAATTGCAAATCTATGTGGATTGAATTTCTGTGAGCATAGATCGATGCTCAGTGTGTAACAGTTGTAACTGCCTATAAACATATAGGCAGTTACAACTGTTTCGCTCTGAGCCATCGATCTATGCTCACAGAAATTCAATCCACATAGATTTGCAATTATCCACTTATTAGTGGGAGAAAAATGTCAGAAAAGATATCGGCAACACCAAGAAATAGAAACTCAGGACTGCACAAAGTCTGATGTCCTTACAACTGTGCTATTGCCAAGAAAAGTAGGGCAGTACCAGGGTTTTCGTCTTAAGGTAGTTGACCCGTTATAATTCCACAACATTTCTGAAGTAATGAACTTAAACAGTGTTTACCGAAGTTTCCTAATGATTTTCATTAGGAAACCTCGGTCAACATTGTGAAAGATCACGAGTTTCGAAATGTTGCGGTACTATTACGGGTCTACTACCTTAATGGAAAGAGTGTACCATTAGTTAAAATATTTTTGAAATGTTTTGATCTCGAATGCCAGGCAGTCTGCTAATCATGGGATATTCCAATTTCCTGCATTTAGAACCAGCAGCCAAACAACTGACTGTATGAACATGCATTCTGATCGTTGGCTAGATTACACTTCAATTTTTTTTCTCTGAATTCTCACAACTACTGGTGTGTACAAGCAGGTTTTAGTAGAAAACAGATGACTTGTTTGTCACATAATTCAGTAGGGCAAGGCTTAGGCAATACTGAAAACTGGCTAACCTTTAATATGTTGTTCGATTTTATGCAGATTTTTGAGGACCCCAGCTAACTCTTGGTTTGCCGATTTGTACGCTGGAATTTCTCCCGTCATTGAAAGACGATCAAGCTCATCCAAAGGTGAATCTGTGCCATTTTCTATCACATCTGAGTCCCTGTAATTGATAAAATTTTCTTATCAAATGTTATTGAGGGGTACTTTTCTTTAATTGGCCCACATTCACCATAAGTACTACTGAATTTTCCTGGAAGCAGAATCGAGAGGGATTAAACTAAGTTGTAATAAATTGTTCCCCAATCAATGGAAAAAAAAAAGTTTAAACCGTTATTTAACCTGTATAATAAATCCATTCTATGCTGAGGGCCTGAATGACTTCTGTACTGGACATACCCCTGTTAGCAGCAGACAGGCTGGGATTTCAACCATTATCCTGTTTAATTGAAAATTTGCTTCCAACCAATTGTCAATTTTTTGGACATCTCAACCAGCCAGACTCAAGTTATCCACATATTATCAATAACTATACAAATATCAATGTGATAACATCCCATATGATTTTTTTTATGATATCAAGTGGACATTTTTCGAACAATGACATATGGCGGTTATTTTAAGAAACTTGCATTTCTGTTAAAAATATAGAACAAGAGGACTAAGATGGTCCTAGATCACTCACCTGAGTCTCTATGACCCCTGGGACATCACATTAATTAGATAGGCAGATGTCAAAATGAAGATAATTACCTAAGATCAATACCATGGAATGTTTTCAGCGAAGAGCAAGACAGAAATGCCTTTTTGCTCTTTGATTCTATATAAAAAGGGATGCACCCGGCTGGACCCCAAAAGTGACCCCAGGGTCTTGATATGAACAAACTTGGTAGAGGTCCACTAGATGATGCTACATTCTAAATATGAAAGCTGTCTGCCTTCTGGTTTCAGAGAAGAAGATTTTTGAAGGTTTTCCCATTTTCACCCATCATGCTCAAATGAACTGAAAGGGATGCACCCGGGTGGAGCCCAAATATGACCCAAGGGTCTTGATATGAACAAACTTGGTAGGGGCCCACAAGATGATGCTACTTCAAATAAAAATTGACCTACAGTTGGTACTTTCAGTACTTTTTGCCCTTTGATTTTGATGCAAATTTTCAGCCAAAATTTATTCAGCATGACAAGGGTTAATAATTAAATCTTATGATATCAGGAGCCATGAAAATCATCTCAATGAGACGATTCTAATGGGTATGAACATCATGGGATTCAATAAAAATTAAGCAATAATTGATATATGCTATCAAAATAGGCTGCCTTTTTATCATGAAATATTGTAACAGACAACCATTCCCGTAAGCAACCACTTTTTGTCAGTCCCCTAAGTGGTCATTTTGCTAAAGTTTTACTGTACCATCTTGGCATCTTCTACAACACTTGGTACCCATTACCTGACTGCAAAATGTTAGACAGGTCCTAATTGATAGATATTAGTCCAGTCAAATTATGGTAGGACCCAAAACAAATTGCAACAAAAACAATGTTGTGTTTTTTGACATCCATAGACATACCCATTTAACATATATAAAGTAGGACAAAATCGGAAGATACGTATTTTGATTTTTTTCGTGCTTTTTATCATAGATTTTTGCCAACTAGACCTGTAAAGACTTTTTGACAGAAAACATGTTTAATTCTAAATTAGAAGTTGTTGGTATATCAAAAGTCATGTAGTGTATTGTAATAAGTCATTGGCTGATTAAAAATAGGATATTCTTTGTTATTTGGTCAGTTTTACAGATAATTTTTAAAACATCTTACCCCACCCACTCACTTTAACATTGAAAAGAAGTAGAAAATGGTCGCTTTGGCAAAAAAGGGGTGTTAGCTTCAAGAAATAGGTCTGAAACATTTTTAACAATCCAAAGTCTTTTCGATGTCCAAGTTAAAGTAGATTTGAACATTTTTAACCCCCCCCCCCCCTTAAAGCTGTTTTATTTTTTCGAAAGCATAAGATTCACACAAATTTGACACTTTTTTTTAAATTCAAAGCCGATAAAAAATCAACTGTTTTGTTTGGAAAGGATTTAACATCTGTATTAACAATGTCATCACGCTGAAAACAGAGCACCTAACTATGGTTCCTGGTATTTTTCTCATCGCTACTACCAGGAAATTCCTTTCCGGGCTTCATCTTTCTAATCCAAGATATATTTACTAGATTCTACCTGTTGGTTGGAGACAAGTGTCAGACAGGTTGTGCTGCTGTCAGAGATCGAACCTTGAAACCCGTAACTTGATTGATTGAATGAATAGAGTTTAACGCCTCTTTTAAATTTTTTTTTTCAGTTATATTGCGGAGGCTGGAGCACCTAACAATGGTTTCCTGATATTTCTCTCACCATTACAACCACCACATCCTTACAATTATCAACCTATTGGTGAGAGACAAATATTGACGAAAGATTGAGTGTTGCCGTCTGGGATCGAACCCGGGACCTCTAGATTGATTGTCCGACGCGCTACTAACTGCGCTATGATGGCGGCTGCCCCGTAACTGGAATCCCAGCGCACAATCATCTGGGCTGCCACGACAGTGTACTTGTCTAGTACTAGTTCTTTTGAATGCAATGTGATGTTAACCCCATTCAATTCATATTTTAAAACTTAATTGACAAGCTAACAGTAAGGTAAACTTTGAATGTCAAAAGTTTGCGTTTTAGATTTTGCGATTTTCCTTTTAGGCGTCTTGAAAGTTTAAATTGAAAATTTTTAAACAAGTACATCACATCAATGACTTAGGAAACAGGTTTTGTTTGTTATTTCACGAGTTTCGAAAACATTTCTCATAACATTACGTGTTAAATTGAAGAATGGCGTAGGAATGAATTGGAAATAAAGTGATCCGATTGCCAATTCTTTGGAAGTTTTGATTTTTATTTAAAACAAGACCCAATAAACGTATTTTGATGTGGATAAGTATTCGTCATCAATTAAACCACTTACCGGTATACAAAGAGAGTATGCTTTATTAGTAGCAAAATAAGAAATGATTCAAAACCTTTTGAGAATGTTATGCAACCTATCCTTTGAAAATAAACGAAGAACAAATAATAACAAGCTTGTGCTTCAAAACTTTTCAACAAGCGAATGTTCAAAAGCAATTTATATCAAAATTATTAAAATGACAGACTATGTGAGGCATAAATATTAATTTGGAATGATGTTGTCTAACGAATATTTCCTAGTACACCATGCAGATTGATTACAAACGCCCCTTATATCACGAGGTATAAGATTTGAAATAGGTAAAAATTGCTTTTATTTTTCAAAAAAAGTTCAGGAAACCACAACCGTAGTTTTAAATTAATTGACTTGATCATGGGCTAATAAATTAAAAACGAATCATGAAATAATTGAACAGGTTTTCCAGTTTGCGTAGTATATTTTCACAAGATTAAAAAGAAAAAGTTTTTTTTTTAATTTTTGAAAAAAATATCAAGGACCCTAACCATAACATTGCTCGATAATCTACCAGCTTTGTTAATAAAGTTGTATTAATTTTATAGTAGGCGGTAATGGTGGTACTTGTGTGAGAATACCAGGAATCCATTGTAAAGTGCTGCTGTCAACGTGATATAAATGCAAGATTGTTGAAAACAGCCTAAACCCACATTCAAACAAAACAAACTTGTTATAAATTGTCTTGATATGAATGAAATAATGTTAATTAGGTGTTGCAAGAAACCATTTCCAATATCTACCATAATTCTTTGATTTTAATTAATGTAAGAAAAAGGGAGGGATAATTATGAAAATTTCAAAATTTAACCAAAAATGATAATCACTTAGAGAACCTAAAGAACAATTTGGGTTAAATGTTATTAGAATGCAATCTAGTACACATAATTTAGTATCATTTTTTAAGCTTCAATGGGTTAAATTTAAGATATTTCATTACGAAGATTAGACAAGTTCGTAAAACCGAAAACTTAAGATTTTAAAGTATATGAAATTACAACAAAAATTTCTATGAAATTTGATTGTAATATAGCTATGGTAGTCCCCTTTAAGGTTTTAAAATGACCAGGGTTCCAATGTCGCATCTTACTTTTGCAAAGCCTCTTTTAAAGTTTTAGGTAAGGTAATCTCAGAATTTCAAAAGTTTCTATGTGTCATTGTTATACTGAATTAAAAAAGAAATTATAGCACTAGGTTAGTGACATATAAACCTTCAATTTGAATTGTTTGGAATTGAAGTTTCAGAAAATTATTCTTAGACAGACAGATCACAGACAATTTCATTATCCAATTTTTGTCAAATACACAAATGTGCGTTATCATGTAAGACAAGGTGTCAAACTTAAGTCCTGTACCTCATCAACTCTCACCATTTCCGGCATATTTTACACAATCTGGGAACAATGAAAAGGAAAATTATCAAGAAAAAATGAGCTGATGACAATGTTGTCAAAATAATTAAAAGACTAAGGAATCATCAAAGTTTAAATTCATTGACTACTGAATGAGTTTACATGAGCAGATGTTGGATACATGATCTTTTGTCATGAAACAATTGCCTGTGGGACAGGCAGACATACAAAAAGATCAATCCAATAAAACAATATTGTTTTGAACTAGTTGATAAGGGTGTATATGAAAATATTTCAATACCAGAAGCTATTTTTCTATCCATTCTAATGTAAAATCAAGTGGGTGGGGTAAGATTAATTTGAATTTCTCTTTTTATGTTTAAAATGCCATGCATTTTACTCAGACCATCAATAAAAGTTGTGGTTAAATTTCTAGAGGTAAATCAAAGGATATTTGATAAGTTTTGCTTGCATAATATCAGTTTTATTCTGGTATATCACACAATATTCTCATTGACTTGGTTATACTACAGGCATTACTAGTGGGTATCAAAATGCATTGAAAAATCAAAATACGTATCTTCCGATTTTGTCCTACTTTTAGTATGTCATATAGGGGGGGTCAAGCTACTCAAAAAACTAAAGAACGTTTTTGTTGCAATTTGTTTTGGGTTGAGGCCATATTTCGCTATTTTGACTGGACTATATTGCAAAAAAGTGAGTTCATGAAATTTTGAAATAAAAAAAAATCTTTTTGGTAGAAAAAACATTGTTGAGATGAAGAAATTGCTAATAACAAGCCTTTTACTAAGAGGTTTAAAAGAAAATTTGATGGACCATTCACTAAAATTTACAATTATTCACTTACACCTACAAAAAGTATTATGTTTCTGTCATTTTGTATATGTAAAATAACATGTTGTGTCCTATTTTTACAAAAAAATTCAAGTTAGAAATAAATTGGAAAAATGTAAAATTGTCTTAGAGTTTTTTTGTCCAATCCTTTTCTCAGAATTAAATTGATGGATATCAGCCAAATTTCACTGGAATATTCCTAGAGTGACCCTTTATCAGTATACCAAAACCTATTGTGATCGGATGAAAAATATGTATTTTACGGGCGGAGGTCATTTCTCTATATGTTATATAGTGGAAACTTTGAAAATCATTTTCTCAAAATAAAATTGATGGATATCAACCAAATTTCACTGGAATATTCCTAGAGTGACCCTTTATCAGTCTACCAAAAATTATGATGATCGGATGAAAAAACGTATTTTATGGGCAGAGGTCATTTCTCTATACGATATATTGTGGAAACTTTAAAAATCATTTTCTCAGAATGTAATTGATGGATAGCGACCAAATTTCACTGGAATGATCCTTGATTGAACCTTAATCATGAAGCAAAAAATTAATGTCATTGGTTGAAAAATATGTCTTTTATAGGCGGAGGTCATTTCTATATATGTTATATAGTGGAAAATTTGAAAATCATTTCAACATCAGTAGAACCCAAAATATCTTAAAATCTAGGCAACCTTAGATTTGGTATTCAAGAATTTTAAGCCTGTGGAGCGACATAAGCCATTCATGGCTTTCTAGTTTATCCACCAGCAACTACCAGCTTGTATTAAGAGAGCCCTTGTATTTTGGTATATAGCAAAATCTATGGGACCTTTACCATTTTTAGCTCGGCTGTTTTCGAAAGAACACCTGAGGTATTATGATCACCTTGGCATTGTTGGCGTTGGCATGACAAACTTTAACCTTGGTCATAATTTTTGAATGTTTCAAAGAGCCTTCATATTTCAAATGATCATTGCTTGGGACAAGACCTTTCTGTAGGTACTAAGTTAATATATTTGCATTTGCCTAAGAAATAATAATCAGCCAAGCGTTGGCACCAGCTTGCAATGGCTTTGTTAGTCCCCTACCGGTGTTCACACCAGAGGGGACTATAGGTTTGCCCTCCGTCTGTTGGTCCGTCCGTCTGTCTGCTCAAATCTGGTTCCCGCGATAACTTAATAACTAAGCAAGTGTTTTTGATGACAGTTGGTATATAACTAGATGGCAATGTGTAGATTATGCACATCATTTTATTTTTGTTTTTCGACTTAAATTGAGGTTGCTATGGTTACAGAAATAGTGAAAATATGACCAAAAATGGGATCCTGCGATAAGATAATAACTAAGCAAGCTAGTTTGATGAGACTTGGTATATGACTATATGGCAATGTGTAGATTATGCACATCATTTTATTTTTGTTTTTAGACTAAAATTGTTGTTGCTATGGTTACGGAAATAGTGAAAATATGGCAAAAAATATTGGATCCTGCGATAAGTTAATAAGTAAGCAAGCTAATTTGATGAGACTTGGTATATGACTAGATGGCAATGTGTAGATTATGCACATCATTTTATCTTTGTTCTTTGACAAAAAGTGCGATTGCTATGGTAACGGAAATAGTGAAAATATGGCAAAAAATGGATCCTGCAATAACTTAATAACTAAGCAAGCTAACTTGATGAAACCTGTTTTAAAATGTAAAAAAATTTATAAGCCATGTTAGTCAGGGTGGTGATGCAGCAGTATTAATCACCTCCAGTGAAAGTTCTCATTTCTTACCAACAAGACTGAAGAAAAACATCTTGGATCAGACAAGGTAACTGTTATTGATACTATTTCTTGCATCTGTCTATTGCTTGCATGAATTGTATAGTGGGCACAGCAGAGACAACAACTCATGTAAGTCTTGTTTAACCCTTTCCAAAACAAGACCTGGTTTTGACGTCCCTGATAGAATTGGCGTGGGAAAACATTGAGACAAACGAAGCCGGTAGGGGACTTTATGTGTTGCATACAACACCAGATACTTGTTGTTCATATCATGCCTCTGGGTTCATATTTGGGCTTTGAATGGCCCCCACCCCCTATTTTTCAGACACCAAGGCGGAAATCTTAAAAACACTTTTTTTCTGAAACCAGAAGGCATGGGCTTTTCTTAATAGTTTCATTTAATTGAATTTTATCAAGTTTATACATTACATGCCTCATATGTTTATATAAGGGCTGTGTCCAGCAATATCCTTTTTGCTCTTTGCTGAAAACATTCCATGGTATTGATCTTATGTAGAAATCAGCTTCCTGTTGACATCTGCCTATTTAATTGATGTGATGTCCAAGGGGTCAAAGAGACACAGGTGAATGATGTTGGACCATCATGGTCTTCTTGTTTGAATGTAGTTGTTGATCTTATCACTTTTAGCGATTCAAGTGCAATTTGGAATAGTTAGAGTGTTTGGAATTAATGAGTGGAGTGTTGAATGAGCATATTAGGATGGTTTAGATTGGAATGACAATCAATTTCATGATATTCTTAACAGTAAACCTATAACGACTACAGTAGAACTACTACAGTAGAACTTATGGCAACTACATTTCAACCTTTGGCATCTTCTATTATACCTTTAGCAACTCCATCACAATCTTGAGCGATTGATTGATACTGTCCATGTGACCACATTTAAACGTGTTAATCTTTAATGACCACTTTGAAATCTCGAGCAACCACTCAGCAGCTACTACATCACAACTTTTGGCGACTGAATATTGTCCTTCGACAACACTATTTCAATCTTTGTCAACAACATCGCAATGTCTTGCAACTAAATTACAACAATTGTTCATTTCGATAGTTATACTCTATGACTCTATAGCAATATTTGGCGACCACATATTTATTTTTGGCTACCTTTTTTGCAACCTTAGTAACTACTTTGCACACTTCTGCAACTCTTTTCAAATCTTCAGTGACTTTGAATCAATTTTTGGCGACACAATTGCTATGTTAGCACGAAAGGTATCAAAGTAGTCATTCAATGTACCAGTATAATTGTGCAGTAACATTCTGTAAGAGTTGAAATGTTTATTTTTGGATTTTATCTGAAATTTCACTGAAATGATCGCTTGGACTGCATAAAATTAATTTGAATGGATGAAAAATATGTATTTAACAGGCAGAGGTCAAATTTTTCTGTGTTAGTCATTGATCTGTCTGGCTCGTTGGTAGAGTGGTTAGCGCGCTCGACTCGTAACCTGGTGGTTGCGGGTTCGAGCCCCACCAGAGGCGGGTAGTGTATTTTGGCAGGACACTTCACAGGCAGGGCCCCAGTCCACCCAGCTGTAAAAGTGGGTAGCAGTGGTTAGAACCCATTGCCTCTCTCTCAATGACTTAGGACCACGATGGAAATAAGAGTCATTTGACCCTTTATCGTGTTATCCTCAAGTAAAAAAACTAGAGGTGCTTGAGCGCCTGATTCGCTCCACAGGCCTGAATATCCTGATAATGACTATTAGAGGATGATAAAGCTGTTTAAATGAGAATTGAAGTGAATGAATAAGTGAATGTTTATTTCAAATAAATAAGGGTCATATGATGGAATATTTCTGCATAAAAAACTCATGATCAGTGAATAACATTGAAAATTGACCTCTACCTGTTACAAAAATATTTTGCATTTAATCACAACAATTTTGTGCAGTCTGATAATGGGTCACCCATAGATCATTCTAGTGAAATTTTGTGAAAATCCAAATATAAGAATTTCAACACTAACAGAATGTTACTGCACAATATACTGGTACTTTGTCTGCAAAATTTTGATTGTAGATCTTTCCACTTTTAGTTAAACACTTACACTAAAAGATGTTACTTCACAACAATTGTTTGTCATCAAAACAAAATTCTTACTAATGATAGTAAGAAGTAAAATTTTCAATCCAATATATTTATTTTATTCTGCCCAATGCCTTAGAGTGCAGTCAACTGAATGTCAGGAGGTCAGAACATGATTTTACACTCTGTGCAGATTCACCCATCGTTCAACTAAACTCACCAATTTCTGAGGGGGTATTCTCAGGTTACTTATTTCAACTAATGTTTCTATACATTTGAATTTCATCAAAGGTTTTGTTCCTTCTAATCTATAATCATTACACCTATTAAATATCAAAGTACTGAAAGTACTGATAAGTTGGAATGCGTTCAAATCGGTTCATAAATGAGGGAGAAGTTGTGTTAACAAGATTTTTTTACATGAAGGCTCTTTTTCCATGACGCGGCTGAAATTCACCAAACCGTGACTTTATGCGCAAGGTCAGGTGATTAGGAACATTCTGTGAAAATTTCATCCAAATCTAACAAGAAATTTTGGAGGAGTTGTGCTCACAAGAAAAGTGAACGTACGGACGGACGGACGGACAGACGGAGAAGATGACGCCAATATACGACCGCCTCCAGCTGCGTATAAAAATGAAATCCGAGAAAATACTATGCCTGCACTGTCAAAATTGCAAAATTCAAGACTAGCCTTTAGGTAACGCAAATTGATACGTAAATTAAAAGATACGTGTTTTTTGAAAGCCTAAAATGTTTCTTGAAAGCCAATTTCAATCGTACGATTGCGATACGATCAAATTTCGGTCGTAGGAACTTTCTTGAACGTGGCCTCTGAAGGCAAAACACGTGGGGTTGGTAAACTCGTTCAGATATTTGATAAAAATAAAGGCTGTAGTTAACTTTTGATAATCTTCAATAATATCTTAAGGATTGCGTACGTGCGTATTTTTGCACAAGTGAATTTATGTCTAAGCAATTTTAAAGAAAAAGGACAAAAGCAGAAAGAGAAGATAAATGTTTGCCTATAGATCCGCAATTTAGAGTGAGTGATCAAAGGTAAATTTTGTCTACACAGGTATAGACAAAATTGACCTTTGATCTATCACTTAAACATGTGGATCTATACCTTCATCGATCCTTGCTGCGTCCACCATCAAGTGAAATTGTCGCTCGATTTGGAATTGGGGTTCCATTTTTTAAGAGAAGTAATAAAAAGAGAATATTTGCTGGATCGGGTTGTTAATACAAATAAATAATCTGCAGATTTTGTGCGTTTCTAATGATGGTTTACGAAACAATTAGAGACAAAAACATTTGAACTACGGTATTTTGTTGAAGTGTGTAAAAAGTTCGTTCAGAAAGAGAAACTAGACCTCTAAAAGAAGCTATAACATAATTCTACGAAAAACAGGTCGCGACGTTACCAAATAAGCAGATCACGTGATTGGCTTGTGCTATTGCCACAATTCTACGAAAAACAGGTCGCGTATTACCAAATAAGCAGATCACGTGATTGGACAGTGCTGTTGTCAATAGCTTACTTTATTGGACTTGACTTATCACATGATTTCCAAATATAGCAATGCAAACATTTGCTACTAGTAAGTTTTGTACGCAAGTTTCAATAAATTTCGTTTAAAACATAAATTAGCGTGTTAATAATTTACATGAAGTGATAGTTGTTCAACATTATTACTTCTTGATGAAATAAACTGTATGTCTGTGTCAAGTTGAGATATACAAAATAGTCCGGAGTGTATTCACATCCTGTTCACGTGATATGTGTTATCAAAAAACCCGAAATGTAATTATCTTGTGTTCATTTTGCGGTTTTGTTAAATCTAAGTTGGAATTGCTCCGCATTCCAACTTAATAAAGTATCATTTAAGAGATAAATAGTAGACCAGTATATATTTTCAACTACGGTAAGTCTGAAATTAAAGACGGAAACATACTTTATGAATAAACGAATGTACAAAGCAAGTTTGTTAAAGCTGGATTTGATAAAGTGGATTAATAACTGATAACTGGTAATAACTGATTTCCATCAGTATGTTCTATTTGGAAAAAATACAAGTCTATATTGAACGTCGACCGTATATATAAAACACTGCAAACAATGGCAAACAATGGTACAATTTGATACTATTTTCATGATAATTTGAATTTTAAATTGGTGCCAAGCTTCTTTTAACAATACAATACAATACAATACAATATCTTTATTGCCTCCATTTTTGGAGATATTGTCATATAAAGTTACATTTAGTTTTGAACACAAAATTAGTGAATATAAAGAAGAGAAAAAAAAATTCAAAACATACACACACTTACACTTATACACACACGCACGCACACACGCACTCGCACACGTACACGCTCTCATGCGCACATGCATTATTCGAGCCCCTGCACATTCACACTCGCGCACATACACAGGAGAGAATTTCTTCTATATAAAATGAACACGAATAATGAGACAAACGAGTAATGTAACGACTTGACATTTCAATTTATCGACGTCGACATGTTTTGCTGCTCTTTATCGATTTTTAAGATGAGACGGCATTTAAAGAAGATGGAGAAAAACTAATTAATATTAGTTTTTCCTTTCTTCCAATGTCTTCTCAGTATTTTATCGTTTATCAATCGATACGTTTATCAGAGTAATGCTAAATGGCACAAGTCATTTTACATACTTCCATCTACTAAAACAACGTAGTGATTGATTTATAGAAGGTATCGCTTAAAACAATTATATATGAAAATAAACGCCTTTTTCAGAAATATATCATTTTGATTTGTTTCTGCAAAAGGCTCAATTGGTGCCCCAAGGATTTTTAGTGTCCATGAGATACTGTCTTCAATAATTAATTCATCTATAAATTCTTGGTTAAACACTAGAGACAGACTCCTATAGAAATTTTCCCTCTCTGTGTAGGTTGCTATGCAATCGTGAAGTACATGTACGATTTCTATCTGGAATTCTCTGCCACACTTATTACAAAGATCGGTTTTGATCTCTGTTGGTAAAGCCCATATACTTGCTACGATGCTTGTACAATGTTTTAAGTTACTAGAATTCCATAATGAATATACAATACAGGGCTTAATATTTCGATGGAGAACACTAAACAATAAAAAGTCATTGTCGTTATTAATCCTTGTGTTCCATTCTCGACTTTCATGCTTCTGAACTGTTTGCTTAACAGTTTGTTTCCATGAAAGTTTAGATGGAAGAATGTCATTATTTACATAATCTGAAATTATATATGTCAGTCTATATTTCTCTAATATTTGACAAATATCGGGAATAAAACCGTTTTTCACCAAATCGCTGTTTCTAGTAAACATCAAATATTTTTTCATAAAAATTTCTTTAGTTGTACAAGAATACGGCAGACTGAGAATTTTTTGCAGAAACATGAGTTTTCGCTTTTCGATTTCTGAATTAATTGTAAAGAGGCCAATCATTGATTCGGCGATATCTGATCTTGTTCTTATAGGAAAATCCTGTACTTTCTTAGCAATGAAATGCTGAAACTGTTCTATCTTTAGAAGTTCATTTTTGCTTAAATCATTCCATAGTTCCGCTCCGTATAGAAGAGTTGGAAGAACAACACTTTTATAAAGTCTTGTTAAAACTAGGGGGTTTACATTGTTGGGACGAATGCCGTTACCTACTATCGCGTAGAATGAGTTACGGGCTTTTTGAATCCGGTTATCAATTCTCGATTTAAGCCGCATGTTCGATTCATGTGTAATCCCGAGATGGACTATTGATTTGACTTGTTCCAGAAAATGGCCACCATACATTATACCGACACATGGCTCGTTGCGTCGTTTACTGAATACGATAATATTTGATTTTTCAACGTTTATAGCTATTTTCCATTTTATACAATATTGATAGACAATATCGACCATTTTTTGGAGGTTTAGGGGTGATAAAGAGAGAAGGGAAATATCATCGGCGAACGTTGGACTACCAACGTTCGTATTTGTAACGCCCGCTCCCAACCCATTGCGATTGCGATACGATCAAATTTCGGTCGTAGGAACTTTCTTGAACGTGGCCTCTGAAGGCAAAACACGTGGGGTTGGTAAACTCGTTCAGATATTTGATAAAAACAAAGGCTGTAGTTAACTTTTGATAATCTTCAATAATATCTTAAGGATTGCGTACGTGCGTATTTTTGCACAAGTGAATTTATGTCTAAGCAATTTTAAAGAAAAAGGACAAAAGCAGAAAGAGAAGATAAATGTTTGCCTATAGATCCGCAATTTAGAGTGAGTGATCAAAGGTAAATTTTGTCTACACAGGTATAGACAAAATTGACCTTTGATCTATCACTTAAACATGTGGATCTATACCTTCATCGATCCTTGCTGCGTCCACCATCAAGTGAAATTGTCGCTCGATTTGGAATTGGGGTTCCATTTTTTAAGAGAAGTAATAAAAAAAGAATATTTGCTGGATCGGGTTGTTAATTCAAATAAATAATCTGCAGATTTTGTGCGTTTCTAATGATGGTTAACGAAACAATTAGAGACAAAAACATTTGAACTACGGTATTTTGTTGAAGTGTGTAAAAAGTTCGTTCAGAAAGAGAAACTAGACCTCTAAAAGAAGCTATAACATAATTCTACGAAAACTGTGACAGGTCGCGACGTTACCAAATAAGCAGATCACGTGATTGACTTGTGCTATTGCCACAATTCTACGAAAAACAGGTCGCGTATTACCAAATAAGCAGATCACGTGATTGGACAGTGCTGTTGTCAATAGCTTACTTTATTTGACTTGACTTATCACATGATTTCCAAATATAGCAATGCAAACATTTGCTACTAGTAAGTTTTGTACGCAAGTTTCAATAAATTTCGTTTAAAACATAAATTAGCGTGTTAATAATTTACATGAAGTGATAGTTGTTCAACATTATTACTTCTTGATGAAATAAACTGTATGTCTGTGTCAAGTTGAGATATACAAAATAGTCCGGAGTGTATTCACATCCTGTTCATGTGATATGTGTTATCAAAAAACCCGAAATGTAATTATCTTGTGTTCATTTTGCGGTTTTGTTAAATCTAAGTTGGAATTGCTCCGCATTCCAACTTAATAAATTCATCATTGAGATGATTATCCAAAAGGGTGATCAAATATTCACTTTATATATTATAATACCCTCTGCCAATGAAAAAATATGCTGTTCATCTAATCAAAATATTTTTTTTGCAGACTGATACAACTTCACAGAAATAAAATTTCCATGATATCTGATCCATCTGTTTAATCTTTCAGGATAGTTTCAAGGTTTACCCTATATTGGATATTCTACCATATAACCTGTCTGAAGAAATGATCTCTGCCCATAAAAGACATATTTTTGATCTGATCACAATATTTTTTCATAGACTGATAAAGGATCACTAAAGAATCATTCTATTACATTTATTTGAAATCCATTGATTAGATTCTGAGAAAATGATTTTCAAAGTTTACACTATATAACAAATAGGGAAATGACCTCCACCCATAAAAATTCATTTTTCATCCGATCACAATATTTTTTGCTACACTGATAAAGGGTCACTCAAGTATCATTCACGTAAAATTTGGTTGATATCTATCGATTAGATTCTGAGAAAATGATTTTCAAAGTTTTCACTATATAACATATAGAGAAATGACCTCTGCCCATAAAATACACCCAAATACGCCCATTTTTCATCTGATCACAATATTTTTTCAATACACTTGTTGATGGTCCCCCAAGAATCATTCCAGGGAAATTTGGTTGATATCCATTGGTTAGATTCTGAGAAAATGATTTTTAAAGTTTTCACTATATAACATAGAGAAATGACCTCCGCCCATAAAATACATATTTTTTATCTGATCACAATGATTTTTTGTAGGCTAATAGAGGGCCACTCAAGGATAATTCATGTGAAGTTTGGTTTATATCCATCAATTAGTTTCTGATTTGATTTGATTTGAATTGGGGTTTTACGTCGCTTTCAACAATCTCTCAGTTATATTGCGACGACTGGAGCACCTAACGATGGATTCCTGGTATTTCTCACACCAGAACTACCACCACATCCCTTTCCTAGCCTCCAGTTGCTATTCCACATAGGTTTACGATTATCTACCCATTGGTTGAAGACAAATGTCGGAAAGGATAAGTGCCGCGGCCGGGGATCGAACCCGTGCGAATATAGACTCCTGGGGCCTCTTTCAAGAAAGGTCCTACGATTGAAATTTGGTCGTATCGCAATCGTACGATAAAAATTGGCTTTCAAGAAACATTTTGGCTTTCAAGAAAGGCGTCGTATCGTGAAATCTACGATAAAATATACGACACCTTCAGACGAGTCGTAAATTTTACGATTTTGTCCCTATGAGCCTAAAATTTTTCTGATAACTTTCTAGCTCTCGAGGATGTTAGAACGATTATTTAGCTATGCACATGCCAAATTTTCAAGTACAATATAGCGTAATAAACGAGATATATTGAAAACCGTCGATGCACCATCATTTCGATGTTTGATTTTACCCTGCGATAATCGTACGATTGTCGCAGAATGTTTACATAGTGGTAAGAAGTTGTTTATTTACCGTAAAAATCGACCCTTTCATGATCATGACTGAAAATGTTTGCTTAACCCTTCCTAGTGACACAGAAAGCGGGAGATACCAAATCAATAGATTTTTACACGTTTATAAATTACTTACTTTTTTAAAAAAAAAACATATTACTCTCACATTATCCAACATGGATTCCTGTGGTTTATGCTTGAAGAACTACATTAATTAAAAGGAAAATTCCACAACATATTGTCAAAACCATACAATTTTAGATAAATAGGAGGATTTCTGATTAACAACAACATCAACAACAAAACCGCCGCACTCGATATTTTTTTTCTCTCTCTCTCTCTCTCTTCGGCAAATATGAACTTAGCAAATAATCAAGCAAATACAATAAGTGAACGGCGATACTAAGCCAGATGAAACATGTATAAGCTACATATGACTGTTTTAGTTACACGGATACGACAACGAGCACTGTACTAGAACCGAAGGTAATATTGTATGTAATCGATGGAATGTAATATCCATCTAAAGTTCGTTACAAAACCAAAATTCATCATTCTATAGTTCGTTTCAATACCTTCCACATAGGCACAGAACTATACAGATTTGAAGAATGACATATCAAATACATATAAGAAAAATGGATGAGCCATTTTCTGCATCTTACCTTTTTTAACAATTTTGTATTCTTATACATACATATACCTCACCAGAAAACAACCAACCAAACAAACAACAATGATAATAAAATGAAATGATAATAAAGTCATACACCGAAAATTGGTGGAGATGATCATTAACTAGAACAAGTGCATATAACCATGCGGTCCAATGTTCGATTGCTCCAAATACGGCGCGACAGTCAATGTACTCCCATTGGAAAGGGAATCGACAGTGTAAGCTAAATTAACTATGCAATTATGAGCACTTGTATGATAATCGGCTTGACATAGATATTTAGATATCGATGAGAAATGTGTATGTAGTTCGACGAATTTAGTTTAAAAAACCTCGTTAAATATGCATTGATATACAAGTAAATGGCTTTTCTACGGTCAGTTTGCTGATTTGCCCTTTTTGGTATTGTAAAAAGCGGACAATTTACCCACTAACACGGAAGTTTATATCATATGATCAGCACTTGCAGATGTGAAAGATCAACTTTACGATAATCTTATGAGGTCGTATAGTCTGCGATTTTCAACGATATTTTTGTGAAAGCCGTTTACGACCGTCTTAAATATAATCGTACGATAATAATAAGATAAATCGTACGTTATTTTTCTTGAAAGAGGCCCCTGGATTAGAAGTCCGGCGCGCTACCTACTGCGCTATTGCCGCGGCTAATTAGTTTCTGAGAAAATCCACCTATTACCATATATAGAAATTAGCCACGCCCACTACAGCCATGATTTTCAACTGATTAAAATTCTTTGAAGAAATCTGATAAAGGGTCACCCAAGGAACATTCCTGTGAAATTTGATTGAAATCCATCCAGTACTTTATGAGGAGAAGATTTTTAAAGTAAAAGTTTATGGAGGGACAGACGCACGACAGACACCCCTCCATGACAATAGCCCGCTGGTCTTTCGGCCAGTGGAGCTAAAAATGATAAAAAAAAAAGATCATAAAATGCATATATATTTCAGCATATGACTCATGTATTCCCTGCAATTCTCATTTAAGTGTATCAGAAGATTCAGTCCTGTGGAGCAAATCAGCTGCTCAAGCAGCACTTGTCTCGAAAGGTATCACAGTCGTCATCAAAGTTTGTAAAGTCATTGGTGAAAATGGAGTCGCTATAGATAGCAATGGGTTTGCCACTGGTTTCAGTGTACACGTAGTTGCAAGAGGTTGGAATGAGACTCCAATTATTGCAATGGTCATGTAGATTACTGAAATATTGTACACAATAGAGCAGGTGAAGGTTGCAATAGAATTGCAAAATGGTTAGAAAAGGAGCTACTGAATGTTTTCAGTAATGTAGTCGCTGACTGTAGTTGTATCAACAGTTATGCGTTTGTTTTAATGTTTGAAAGTTTTACACAAGATTCATATACATTTGAAATTGAGATATTGAAGTAATTTCAGGACAGTCAAAGATGTCAATTCAGGTCATTTTACCCCCTGCTTTCATTTTATCCATAAGCCTTTTGCCTGCGTATCTTGTGTCAAAGGAACTCTTGCTGTCATTGCTTTCATTCAGCATGATAAGAATAAGAACAAGAGGACCATGATGGTCCTATATTGCTCACCTTTTGTATCTTTGTCTCATTTAATATTTATCAAATTTTCTAGAAAAAGTCATAATTGTACATTTATGATACAAAGCCTCTAAAACTGTAACAAGAAAATAGTTATTAAGGCCCCTTTTCCTGTGATATCCCAAAAATCCTTCCCATTTTCAATGGGGTTCATCCTTCTGACCTGACAAACATTCTGACCAAGTTATATGAAGATTGGACCATATTTGTGGCCCCTAGAGTGTTAACACTGAAATTGTTGACTATTGACGACATTCAATGCTCACAAAAGCTCACCTTGAGCACGATGTGCTCAGGTGAGCTAAAAGGTTAAGGAAAATTAAAGAAAAGGATAGAGATATATGATTTTATATTTTAGCTTTATTTAGATTTGCCACTTCTTAAGCAAATGAATACAATAATGTACCAATTTATAACATTACAAAAACATCACTAAAGCCACATATTTGGGCATAAAAGACACAAATAAAAATATCTTGATATTATCTTAAATAGATAATAAAAAGCAAAATATCACAGGGTTTGAAACAAGAAAAATTCAGGTAAATGAGATACCTTCTACAATTGATCTTAACAGAGAATAAAATCTTTTCATAGTTAGTCTTTAAACGAAAGATATATAATGTCAGAATCACTCTATAATTACTGGCAACATACAAATAACAAGTGGAGAATGTATGAAAACAATACTATTATTTAGTCTTATTCCAAGGTAGTGTACTGTAGTAGCACCAAAATATTTTGAAAATCATGAACTTTAACAGTGGAAACCAAGGTTTCCTAATGATTTCATTAGGAAACCTCAGTTAGCATTTTGAAAGACCATGAGTTCCGAAATATTGTGGATCTACTTTTCTATTAAGGGTCACTACCTCGAGACATATTGAGGGCTCAGCTTGTACATTTTAGATCACAAACAATTATAGAATATCACTCAATATGTTCTTTGATTTTTACCCACCTCATACTGATCACAGCATCTTCCTACTTTGCTCAAAGCCTTAGCAGATAGTTCAGCCTGCACAAAGATGTTAAGTCTTATCTTAAGACTAGACTACCTGCTTAAGGTAGTGGATCCATAATAGTTATGCATCATTTGGACCTCATGATCTTTCACAATGTTAACCGAGGTTTCCTGATTTAATCATTAGGAAACCTCTGTTAACACTGTTAAAGATCATGCTTTTCATGACGTTGCGGAACAATTACGGGACCACTACCTTAATCTAAATACTCATTGTTGGGAAAACTTGAGTCGTACTGGTTGAAGTGTCCAAAACATTCTCCATTTGAAAACAAATTTAAATTCAGGAGTATGAGGTTTAAAAGAACTGCATCTGTCAAACAACACTTTTTTATTTAAAAGAAAGCGGGTTTTACTCAAGACAAGCAGGGGTCGACACTAACACCAGTCCTCGGGCCCGAGACCTGTGGATTTTAGAGAGGACTGGTAGAAGTAACAATGCTGCAGGTCCTTCAGGCCTGTAGTTATTGGCAGTACTTAGTTTTTTCAAATCTATCATGTTTTGAAAAAAAAAATGGCTTTCCAAAACTAAAATGTGCATTACCAAATGGAAAACATTGTAGAAATAGAAGAAATTGCTTTTGACAAGCGATTTCTTCTTTTCTAACAATGTTTTCCTAGCAATATATTCCCTTAATTGCTAATACCAAACACGGTTTTCATGCAGGACCTGTTGTTATCAGGGAGGTCCTGTAATATCTTTGGCTTACAGGTCCTTCGGGCTGTTGGCAAAAAGGTGTTAGTGTCAAACCCTGACAAGCAATGTTTGATTTTAACAATGTTTTCTATTAAATATCATGTTTTCTATAAAATATCAATCAGTCCAAAATATACCCTACCAAACACTGAAAATTATGAAATGATTTGACAATAAGGAGTTTGAATAACACAGATAGCTACAAAACATTTAAAACAGAATACGGTAAGTAAAATACAGTCAAATCTGTCTAAAACAGCCCCTCGAGGAACAAGTCAAAAGGGGCCACAAGCGATATTCCGGTATGCCACCTAAGAATAGATTATTGTGCTACGATTGTATAAATCAGTCATTATAATATTTCTTAGTCATCAAAACACATTTTGGTATGGGTACAAAGAAAAAGAATTTTAGAGAAAAATATACATGTTCTTTTTGATATTTTTTTCTGAAACTGTTACAAGCTTTACCATTAAAACTATTTCATTCAACAAATGAGACATCAAAATTATGTCATTGTAAAACTTAATTTGAGCCTGTGCATGACATTTCAGACTACTAATTACACATGTAATCAAAGCTACTGTCTGATCTGTCTTTACATTACACAGTAGATTGAAGACATTTAGTAATTTTATTCCACCTTATCATCAACAGATTGAGGATTTTACATCCCCGTATCTCTAACCTTGAGAAAATATCATGGAAAAAGAAGAAATGCTTGTTACAAGTAATTTTTCCAGCAATATTTTGTACTACATAGGTTGATTTATTTTCAAAATTGCACCCACTTTTCACTGTCATTTGTTACGAGCAATTTCTCATTTTCACAAAATATTTCCTACATCAAAGGATGATGTATTTTCAAATTACACTTTCTTTTGGATATTGTTTGTATCCTCTTTCAATATTCCTAGTCTAAGCTTTTGCACAGGCAAGCTTCAATGCAATGCATAATTGTCCAGGATACTCGTTGTACATACTTTACACACAAATATGTGAAATTAGTAAAGATTGAGGGGTCAAAGCAAATCTCTTGAAAAGAGCCTATAAGCATATCGATGGTTCAGCCTGAAACAGTTGTAACTGCCTATAACCATATAGACAGTTACAACCATTTCATACCGAGCCATCAATATAGGCAGTTTCATTAGTTTTGCGCTGACCTTTTAAAATATCACACACAGACTGTTACCTAGATGGAATGATATGACACTATTGGAATGAGCAGAGCCATCTATCTATCCCTGATTAAACACAAGCAAATACCAACAGTTGTGCAATGATTGCAAAGGGTTAGAAGCAACAAATCGAGGGTTCAGTGCAAGACTGTAACAAGTGTAGATACATTGTAAATACACTTAGTACAG
The DNA here is from genome assembly GCA_948146395.1 of Fragum whitleyi. Classification (NCBI taxonomy): domain Eukaryota; kingdom Metazoa; phylum Mollusca; class Bivalvia; order Cardiida; family Cardiidae; genus Fragum; species Fragum whitleyi. The sequence goes on from OX411544.1 coordinate 31,804,819, forward strand.
TCTTGCGCTTTACCCTCGATATTATGTTAAACAATGGTCCTGAATGATCATTTACTTATTGTAAATAGGGAAAACTGCTGGTTTATTTTTGCGCCTTCGGGTCTGATAGTCGTATTAGGGAGTCCATAATATAACCCAAATTTAATATAACTAGAATGTGGTGAAGCAGTCTAATACCACCCTACAAGTTCTTATCAATAAGGAAAAGCCTTTTTCAATCAAAGGGCAATAACTCTGGCAAGCAATTTCTTCTTTTTCCACACTATTTTCTACCCTTCTGAGTGGTTATTTTTCAAATTAAATCCACTTTCAATTTTCGTCTGCAAAACCTTTGAATTTGGACAGATCCAAAATTTTGTAAAACAGGAAAGGGTTAATAAAATTCCCCTTGACTCAGTTCTTCACAATCTGACTCTACCGACGCTGTGTCATGTTGTTTCCACACTTCTTCTCTAGGTGTATCGATGGGCTGAAAACCGGCAAGTTCATTTCGTATTCTCTCGATCTCTTGAAGGTACTCGTGTTTCTCCTTACTTGTGTCGGGACTTTGTTCATCGTCGGGAAATAAAACTTTGTTCATGACTGAAATATATAATCAACAGGTTATGCATATAAATAATAAAGTCAAACTTGTATAAAAGATCACTTAACCCCTTTCCTGCTGAATTTAAATTTGGATTTGAAAATTCCAAAATTTTAGAAACATTTCAACATGTACTGGTTAGATACCAATACTCACCGAGTACCAGTTCTCGCCAACTAAACCAGTTTGTGGTAAATATAGAAAGGAAACCCTTCTCAGGCCTCCTAGCAGGCCTAAGCGAAAATAAAGGTTTTTATAAAGGCTCCAATGTATACAAATAAAGGCCTTATAGTGTAAAATATGAAAAAAATAAAGAGTAAATAAAGGCTATTTTTGTTGAGGTTCTTATTTCTTTATTGAACCCATATTCATACCAAAGTCATTTTTTTTATGTTATATACTGCATTCTGAAAAACTCAAGATGGAAGAAACAAAAGCAGCATTTTTTAACTACACATAAAAGAATGGAAAATGCAGAACAAAAGCCATTACTTGCTTTCAGCTAGCACAGCAACCATTAAGAACAAATATAAAGGTTTTGAGTGAGAATTACAGGCTATTTTGGCGTTTTAAAGGTTTTCTGGGGAAATGTAAAGGTTTTAAAGGTTTGCTCTGAAATTAAAGGTTTTTAAAGGTTTCACTAGGAGGCCTGCCTTCTTAACTACAAGTTATGTTGAAAACAACTTCTTTATTCTGAAAACAATTAGTTGTAAATGAATATTGCATCTTTACTGTGAAAATGGTCTGGTGGCAAGAACTGGTACATGGCGAGAATTGGTCTCCAACCTGTATAGATTTAAACTTTCCCTCAGCAGGGTAAGTTAAGGTCATGCTGCACATTTGTGCTGGCTGATCTAAGTCTACACTGTCTACCAAAAGGTAAACACACTTTTTCTTTGACAGACAAGAAGGAAATTTTTCACTGCATACCCAGTAGATCAAATATTATAGATTTCTCATTGAATCCTCTTTGTAATAACACATTACATTACTTAGTTTAAATGGACTTTAATAACTTTTTTACTAGTGTTCAAGTCATGCTATACCAAACAAGAGAATCTGTCTAAGGATGCTAGGTATTTCTCATATTACAACCACAGCATCCTATCTATGCTCACAGCGGTTCAATCCACATAGATTTGCAATTATCAACTTATTAGCGGGAGACAAATGTCTGAAAAGGTATTTGCAAGGCCAAGAGATGGAAACTCGGGACTGCATGATTGCGAATGATGTCCTTACAAATCAAGGGCTCAGTGCAAGACTGTACTAAATGCATATACTGTAGTACAGTCTTGCACTGAAGCCTCAAAATGTGCTATTGCCAAGAAAAGCAGTATGGTACCAGGGTTTGTGTCTGAATTGAAAGAGAGTACCATTTGTTTAAATATCTTTTAAATGTTTTGATCTCGAGAGCAAGGCAGTCTGCTTATCCTGGAATATTCTTGCATTTATAAGCAGCAGTCAAACAACTGACTGTACAAACATGCATTCTGATCTTAAGCTAATTAACACTTAGATTTTTTTTCTGAATTCTCGCAACTATAGGTGTAAACAAGCAGGTTTTAGGAGAAAACAGGTGACTTGTTTGTCACATAATTCAGTAGGACAAGGCAAAGTAATACTGAAAACTGGCTAACCTTTAATATGTTGTTCGATTTTACGCAGATTTTTGAGGACCCCAGCTAACTCTTGGTTTGCCGATTTGTATGCTGGAATTTCTCCTGTCATTGAAAGACGATCAAGCTCATCCAAGGGTGAATCTGTGCCATTTTCTATCACATCTGAGTCCCTGTAATGGATAAAAATTTTCAAATCAAATGTTATTGACGGGCAATCAATACTGGTTCTTTAATTAGCCCATCACATTCAATGCAAGTAGTACTGATTTCTTTCTGAAAGCAAAATCTAGAGGGATTAATTTAAGTCATAATAACTAGTTTCCCAATCAATGGAAAACAAAATGGATTAAACCATTATTTTACCAGTATAATATATCTTTACTAAGCTGGGGGTGGCGGGCTGAATGACTCCAGTACTGGACATACCCTTGTTAGCAGCAGACAGGCTGGGATTTCAACCTTTATCCTGTTTAACTGAAAATTTGCTTCAGACAAATTGTCAATTTTTGGGACATCTCAACCAGCCAGACTTAAGTTTTTCACATATTATAATATAACTATACAAATATCCATGTGATAACATCCCATATCAATTTTTTATGATATCACATGGACATTTTTAGAACAATGACATAACGCAGTTATTTTTAGAAACTTGCATTTCTGTTAGACGAAAAAAAGGCAAATAGAGGTTATAAGATAAATACAAGCAAATTTGTTGAACTGATATCCCCCGCCGAACATATTTTCATTGTCAATGGAGTTAATATCAAACTTAGGTACAGGTTATCTTTTATCTACATCAACCTATAGTTTTCAAGACATAGCGCGGAAACGAATATCACTCTGTATGTATATGGCTTAAACAGTCAGGGGCAGTAACTCTAAATTCGACGGTCCAACCGGGTAATCCCGACGATATGCGCATGTCCTCTTTGTAGTGAAGCTATGTGCCAAGTTTCATTGAAATCCAGTCTATAGTTTTCAAGAAATAGCGCAGAAACGAATATCACTATGTATGTATATGGCTTAAACAGTCAGGGGGCAGTAACTCTAAATTGGGCGGTCGAACCGGGTAACCCTGAGGATATGCACATGTCCTCTTTGTAGTGAAGCTGTTTGCCAAGTTTCATTAAAATCTGGTCAACAGTTTTCAAGAAATAGCGCGGAAACGAATATCACTCTGTATGTATATGGCTTAAACAGTCAGGGGCAGTAACTCTAAATTCCACGGTCGAACCAGGTAATCCCGACGATATGCGCATGTCCTCATTGTAGTGAAGCTGTGTGCCAAGTTTCATTGAAATCCGGTCTATAGTTCTCAAGAAATAGCGCAGAAAGGAATGTCGGATCGACGGACGGACGGACGACTGAAGGACATGGCAAAAACAATATCCCCCCCGAAAATTTTTTGGCGGGGGATAATAGTATGTACTTAGTGTATTGTATGAAAAAATATCTTACTCGGCAGAGCCTCAACAATCATCAATTCCCCAACCTTGTTAGATTTTTTTTCTTGCAAAACACTAAGCATGTATTATTTATATATAATCAAGTAGAAAGCAGGCATTGTAGGCTAATATCAGATTGTACTTCTGTGCAGGCTCATTTTAGCCATTTTCATGGCTCAGCGTGAAACGGTTGTAACTTCCTATAAACATATAGGGAGTTACAACTGTTTCGCGCTGAGCCATCGAATTTTGTCTTCCAAAGCTTTCTGCTCAAAGAAATATATAAAGAATGAAAAGCATGAAAATGGAGAACCAAAAATACACCTTAAATCACAAATTCTTGTAGCCAGCCACTTTGGCTCCTAACTCCTTTAAAGTATAGTAGAATAACCTTTTCAAATACAGAAAATCAGCAAATAGTTAAATACTTTTTACTTTAAACCTCGTTAATACAGCAACTTTAAGCTGTTGTTCTCGGTTTTATCATTATTATCAAACAAACTAACCCACCTGTGATAAATAGGTGATATTATTTGCCTTGAAGGTCAATAGTAATGATTTTAAAGATTTGGCAAAAAGTTTAGTGGAAATATATTTTAAATGACAAGTGGCAAATTTTCAAGTTAAAACTTAAATCCTACATCATCAATGCGTGACTAAAACCTCACACCATCTTAAAAAGCTGATTTTACAATGTTGGTCTCAAATGAAAGCCTATGCCCTAATGAGTGTTTCTGTAAAAAATAAAGCCTCTAGGATAAATATTGATAGAAATTAAAAATTTTAACCAAATGCGGACGCCGACACTGACGCTGACGCCGACATCCGAGGGTATGACAATAGCTCTTCCGAGACTTTCATCCCGGGCGAGCTAAAAATCAGAGTATCCTATGAAAGCTTATTTAGATATCTCAGAGAAAATAGTTGAAACTGCCTATATGATTATAGGCTAAGTTACAACTGTTTCACATGTAGCCAATCATACTTTAGTAGGCTGACAATGATTTTCGAGTATTTATTGACCCTTACCTGAGTTTATCCATAGTTTTGTCTGTGAGTGATTTCAGCTTGGCTGACAACTGGTAGATGGAGGACACAATTATAGTATCATATGACTGAAAATAGAAAGGTAAAAGCTATGAGAAATATTGTAAATTTTCTTAATGCTTTTCTGTGGAATATGGGGAAATATCAGTAGATTATCAATTGATTGTGAAATTACTAAAACAGTGTTTTTCTCCAGGTCTTGGGAATGGGTTCAAAACCAGGTATATTAGGAAAAATGTGTTATGAATTTGAATTTTATGAAATTGACTTTTTTTTTTTAATTTTAGGACAAAATGCTACTTTTTGGAATTGGGAACAGGTCCATTTTAGGGAACCTTTCAAAGGAGGAAAGAAACACTGCAAATAGTTATACCCTGATTGCATACATTTTATCCTATTTGACGTTTTTCAAATGAAGCCCCTACTGTGAACAAATGATGTCAATAGGTTGCCTAGTAGTATCACACAAAATAATGCAAAAAAAAAATCACATTTAGGTAGTGGACCCGTAATAGATCCACAATGTTTTGGAAGTATTGAACTTTAACAGTGTTAACCAAGGTTTCCTAATGATTATCATAAGGAAACCTTGGTCAACATTGTGAAAGATCATGAGTTCTGAAATGTTTCGGAACTATAACGGGTCCACTACCTTAATCTCATCTTTGCATTGAAATGAAAATTATTTCATTGGTTTCTTTTTTCTTTTTTTTTTTTTCAAAAAAGAAGATTAATACAATGTACTCGGTTGTTTGACACATGATGGTTGACATAATATATCTACAGTAGTTCTTACAAAAGTTTTTAATTTTAAGGAAAATGCCATTCTTTCTTATTAATCTTTAAATTTAAATCAAATGCATTTTCTGTATTCCATCAAAATTTTAATAATGCCATCAGATAATTAGAAGAACTAGCCTAAGTTAAAATATAACTCTTGGATTTCAATCCCATTACAAAAAGCTTAGAGTAAGAATATAAGCAGTGAGTATTTCAAAGCTAAGCTGAAAATACTCTTGTTAAAGATTCTTATGATAGAAAAGCATATAATTATATTCCTTACATCTATCATGATTTACTAGATTTTACAAGAATTCTGACGAGTGCAATTTGTTCAAACTCGCTTTCAGGTATTAGGTGCTTCAAATCTAACATTAAATAGAAATAATATTAATATTCCAAATTTGAACAGTGATATAATTATATCCATGTGTATACTGGTTAGTAACTACCAAGTTCCTTGTGCTGCTATTGATGATTTTAGGAACTAAGTGAATAATTGTCGTTTATGCTATTTATTGTTACATAAAGAATGTTTTTATATATTTGCTTATAGATACACCATTTAGATCATAATCTACCTTCCTGTGATATAAGTTTTGAATTGCGACCTCCTGTTGACTTATATTGGAATTAATCTCTTTTTCAAGTATGACCCTGTGTGTGGCATTTCCAACAATTTTACATGTGTGCGAGGTACAAACTTTAAGCAGTATAGACAACAACACAATGCAATAATAATATATGCTGACCGCCAGAAGAGGGATTAAGGCCCTATCTATATACATCACGCACAGTGAAGACTCTGGTCAGACTGTGGATGCACAGGCTGACCAGAATCTTTCCTTTGTGCACATGAGAAATTGTTGGAAATGGCTCACACAGGCTCATACCTATTTTACAAGGTTTCCAGATGGTCCATTTTAGAGTGACAGGTCACAATTAATAATTATCTTCAATAGTAACATGTAAAAGTCTAATTTCATTTTTTCAAAGTATTCCAAAATTGGTATTTATTAAAGAGTGTTTTTTCCAAAGGAATTTAGAAAAGTCATAAATTATAGTGGTAGATAATTTTCGTCAAGACTTGCAAATCTTTAATAAGGAATCAAAAAGCTCCGTTCAAATATCATGTATGGGAAATTTCAAATAATTTATAGAGACTCAAGACATCAGAGGTATAGATAAAATTAGAGGGAATGCACATCTAAAATCATTTTGTCTCTGCCAGATGAGCAAACCATTATGTTCTGTGTACTCATTTGAATTGTTAAATGAGACAGTTCCAACAAGTATCCACAACACAGAGCTTAGACAAGTTTTATTCAAAAATTTTAATCCTATGTCTAAAATACCTCTTTATTCATTCAAGTATCTCTGGTATAGACATTGCACCCTTACAAAATTAGTGTTTCATGGCATAATCTGTAGCTAGAAAGCCATGATTTCATAAATAGAATTGTTAAAAGTGCAGCAACCCTGCCAAGCTAATATCAATATAAGCACTGAAAAGTTTTGCAAACAATTTGTTCTACAAGCAAACTAAATTTGCATTTCGAACTAAAATCCATTTGCAATCTGTTGAAAAATATACAAACATTGCAGAAAACATTGTTGCAAGAGATGTTTAGTCACAATGCCTTTATCAAATAAAGATACCTCTTTTTGTTCAAATTTCCCTAGGCTGTCATTCATACTCAGCCTCTTTAAATTTACATAAGTCTTAAACTTTTCTTATCTAGTAAAGGGTGAATTTGTTCCATAGATTTCTGCAGCACTATACAGAACTGAACCGATTACAAAACCTTTTTACAAAACAATATGTATTGTCTAAAAGACTTTCCAAAAATGAAACAGTGTAAATGTTCCATTTGGTATCAGTCAATTTAAGATAACCTGTAATTCATATCTTGAACAATGATTTACTTCACATAAAAATCTACAACTATACACAGAATTAGATCTACATCGAAACTTTAGAAAAGCAATTTCTTGAAATAAAGGCACAATTAATTATGTCAAATACATGTGGAATAGGAGAATATCTGTCAAAAAAAAATGATTAGACCATGCAGGCATTGAAATTTTATTAAGAGCAATTTTTTTTCGAAGCAGTAAATATATATGTGTACATACAATTTAATCAATCAAAGCTTCATCAAAAGCTAAAGCAGCTAAAAGAATAAAGAGAAATTGCTTTGTCAAGTATGAACCTACCGTATATACCGTATTTCCTCTAATAATAGCATCCTCCCTAATAGTAGCAACCCTACATTTTTTACTAAGAAAACCCACTTCAAATGCCTAAATTTTAAGAACTTTTTGAGACTTCTTCTCTTATTTGAGATGAATTTCCTCTAAACTATCATTTATATGAATGTTTAGAGGAAATTCATCTCAAATTAAAGGGAAAAGGGCCTAAAGACATTTTAATGATTTTTTAAATCAGATAAAATCATACCAAATAAAAGCTCCCTGACTATGACAATGTTATGTATAGCTCCATGGAACGTTTATTAGGAGAAATACGGTACAGCTAAAACAATAATCTAATTTCTAATCTACATTCCAATGCATCAGTCAAAGCTATAAAGAAACTAAGTGCAATGCAAATAAGCTCTGTAGAGAAGTGCTCTTTATACGCATGACCAACCTCCGGAACCCTAGGTTTGCTGTCCCGTAACTCTGCTTTCTGGCCAATTGTACTCCTGTATATTCCGAGACTATCTGCCGAATGTCTTAGGTGAGCCATGGATGAGCTTGTGACAGGGGGAGGGGATGGTTGCTTTAATGTCACTTTGGGTCCTGACTTTTTATTACCCTTTGGTGATGGGCGTAAATGTTTGGGGACAAAAACAGAGAGAGGGAGAGGTTTTTCAGGGGGAGGAGTGAAAGCCGATTTAACAACAGGATGTTTTGGGAGCACCCTTGAGGGTGGGGGAGTAAATGCTGAATAACTTCTTGTTTGTTTAGAGGATGTTAATTTGGATTTGGGTTTGGATTTGGTGGCAGCCTAGAAGAAAATAAACAGTAAATAAACACATCAAATATAATGTTATGAAAAATGAAAAGCAAATTGTTATTTTTGAGCCATTATCAACAAATATAATAAATAGATGGCATTCTTATGAAATAAAGAAACAATATTGCCCTTAGCATATATATTAACTTCTTAACTGAAAGAAAAGTCTTTTATGTTGAGTCTTTGTCAAATAATGAACATGCATTTTCAATAGCAATTGCATGAACTGCATTGTAACAAAAATCAAATATAAGAGTTAATTCAAGAGAGTGGAAGTTCTTTGTTATAATCATTGCATTATGGAGGAAATCTGTCCTTGGCATTGATTATTTGTCATTAGAGATAGATGTACATAGATACCAATTTCTCATATATTTCAGAAATAAATACATAGAAAATAATCAGGTTTTCAAATTTACTTCGGACAGACAAAAAAACAGACAAACATGGATGGATAGACAACAGTAAAACAGATCTTATTAAGACATTTATTAATATAATAACATAATTTTGTTTTTAATTAAGAGATCATTTTGTAGTGAAAAATCATTGTAAATGGCTCAAAATTGTATCAAATGCCTAACTAAAAAATGCACTTCATGCAAATGCAGCCAAATTCTACTCCCTTCCACATTAATATTCAAGCCATGCAAAATCTGCTAAAACTACAGGTACTTGAGTACCTATATCACTTCATAAGCCTGAGTTTACTGATCATACCAAAACGGGGAATGTCAAATAACATGACTATTGTAAAGTATTAATATTTTTTTTAACCCTTGTAATGCTGAACCCGGAATATTCCTACTTTGGCAGGAGCTATAGACCAACATCAGGCTGTACATATGTGCAGTCTGATGTTAGTCTACACCACCTGTTTCTCACTTTCAAACCAGAATTGTAAATAGATTCAGTTTTTCAAATAAAATTGGCCTACGGTTGGTACTTTCAGTGCTTTTTGCCCTTTGATTTTTATGAAATTTTTTAGCCAAAATTTATTCAGCATGACAAGGGTTAAGATTTTTTTTAAGATGAATTATGTAGAAACAGCTTTTTGATACACTCATGAACATGTTACAGTCACAATACCATGACAAACAAGAGGGCCAGAATGGCCCTAAACCGCTCACCTGAATATTATTGGTCCAATAGAGCTCATCAAAGTAACTTTCTGGCATAGTTTCATTCACATATGCCTAGTTGATGAAGAGATATTATTCCAAGAATTCAAAGTGAACCCCCCCACCCCCCTGCCACACCCATATTTATTCGCCAATCAAATCCAATTTTTGTAAAGGGTCACCCAAGGAACATTCTGGTAAAGTATCATTGCCATGCCCAAATTTATGTGTCAATCAAAATTTTGCCAACAACTTTTGAAGAGGGTCAGCCAAGAGATATTCTGGTAAAGTTTCATTGAAATCAGCCCAATGTTTCTGGAGGGGCTGTCATTCAAAGATGTCAGGCTAAAAAGAAAAAGCTCCAACCTGCAAGGCCAACATCTATGGGCCAAGCAAATTTCAAAAACAAGGTACATTCTGGTAGAGTTTCACTGAAATCAGCACAGTGGTTAAGGAAGCAATGTTGTTCAAAGAAATCAGGCTTAAAATAAGCCCCACCCTGCAAGGGCCATATTTACAAGCCAATAAAAAAATTTGCGAATAGTTTATGAAGAGGGTAACCCAAGGAACAATCTGGTAAAGTTTCATTGGAATCGGCCCAGTGGTTCAGGAGGAGATGCTTTACAAAGATTTTGGGCTCAAAATACGCCCCACCCTAAAAAGGCCCATATATTTGGACAAATCAAAATTTTGAGAACAGTTTATGAAGAGGGTCACCAAGGAACATTCTGGTAGAGTTTCAATGGAATCGACCCAGTGGTTCAGAAGGAGAAGTTTTATGATTGTTGATGACACACAACAGACTCAGGATGGTCCTTTAAGCTCCCCTTGAGCACATTGTGATCAGGTGAGCTAAAAACCAGCTACCTCTTAGCAAATGGAGCTAAAAACCTGTTGCTGGGTTTTTGCTTTTTTTTAACTCATAGATAATGCACCACAACCATTAATTGCATATTAAGATACAATGTATTACTCAAACAAATCTTCCAGAAAACAATTTTAAATGACTGTTTATTTACAATAGTTTTTCATTAATCCTTGACTTAATGTAACTTTGTGCCTGATGTTTTCAGATTAATGTGTTTGAGTTAATACAATGCTTAAACTTAATTAAAAGCACATGCATGTATTATCTGCTACTTGCATTCTACCTAGCAAACTGTTTAAACTACTGCAAAAAGTCTTTAACTTTGTGAATTACTTTTAATCTTAACACCTTTAACAAGTTTCTTTAAATTTTTTTATTTAAATGATTTGAATAAATGCTTCAATCATGCAGTTTCATATTTGAGTCTTTGTTTTGATCAATAGCAGCTTTTATTAATAAGTTTTGAAAATGTTGGATTTAGCTTCAATCAACGTTTCAGTCTTTACAAGGATTGTAGAAGAGTGTTCAATAAAGTAGAGGTTTTTATATTTGTCTTGAAAATCATTGTTTATTCTACTTATGATTAACTAGCCGTAAATTAAGTATGAAAGGTAACAACAAAATATGATAGTTCAACTCTAGGAAGAAACTGACAGCTAAACAACAACATACATACAACATAACACATACTACAATTTTTGAACAAGGAATGTTGTGGACTATCAGCTAATATGGGATGAGACTTTTATGCATTTAAGAAAGATTTTATATTTTGAAAAGAATAATCAGACTTTTCTGGGATCGCCATAAGACTAGGTAAGTGTCTAAATAATTTATAGACCCTTACTACGGTCCTGCATTGACACTTGAAAATATCTGAAAACCTCACCTGAGTAGAATGCGTAGACGAAGATCGTATGGATTTCTCGATGTCATCATCATCCGCACTACTATTGCTGACTTTACTTGAGAGCAGTGAGCGACCACTGTATGGCACAAATCCACGTCTAGGACCGTCGTCGAACACATCACTGGTTGTACTACTCCTGCGACTTGTATCATCCGCACTTGATATAGAATCACATTTGTAAGAACTGAGTTTTAAATCCCTAGCATTGTTAAATGAAGCAGACCTTGTAACTCCTTTTCCATGAGTCTTTTCTTTGGCTTTTGATTTTGCGTCTGCAACTGCCTTTCTTGGATCATAATCTTTTCGTCTTTTCCATGCATTTCTTTCTGCAGATTTAGGTGATGTTGCTCTCCCTCCTGATTTTGATACTGAACTAGTACGGTCTCTAGCACTTACACCAGTAACTCGTAAACTTTTAGAATGTTGAAGATTACTAGATGACGATGATGACACGCCAGCGTCACTCCTCCTCTGTCTTGAGTCAGGCGTATTTGGTTGTCTAGCTGGTATTGACAAAGATCTTGAAGCTCGCATACTGTGTCTCCCACCATCAGTCCTTCCAAAACCTTGGGAACTTGATGATGATGCTACATTTTCACGACTTCTTTGAACTATTTGGGCTCCTAAACTTGCTTGGCTTCTTGAAGAGTCTGGATGTTGACGATCAGAGAATTTACCTGACAATGGTCTCCCAGGTTTTTGAGGGGTTGTTGAACTTTTTGACAAATTAGTTAAACTGCCACTACCTCTTGGAGTATTAAAACTTGTTGACCCTATTGATACAGTAGAGGCAGTACTGCGTGAAGTGTCCGGCTCATCTCCATCAGCACGAGCTCGACGTAAAGCAAAAGCTCTATTTGGCCTAGTCATGGACATTGTCCCTTTTCCTTTCGAACCCTGTCTTGTAAATTGACCCGTATCTGACAGATCACTATCGGTAGTTCTAGATGTATCACCATTTACATCACTATATATATCCGACACTACAGATTGTCCTTCCTCTACTGAAGTCTTTCTAGTCCTAGAACTTTCAGGTTTAGTTCTTGACCCACTCATATTTATTGAAGGTTTAGAGGGAAGGGAATCTTTAATTTTCAATTTACCTCTCCCTAACACATCACGAGGGCTTTTATAATATGATGGTTTCACAAACTCCTCATCGCCATTGACTAAAGCCACAACACTTGATGAATCAGATTCCGCGTCCATACTATCATCTATGAGAACACTTTCATTTACGTCACTATCAAACATTAGATCTGTTAGCACATTTGATGTATCAGCATATCCATTCTCCTTATCCTTTGTGTCTGTTTTTTGTTTTGTTGATTTTGAGGTGACCCTTTGTTCCATGGCTGTCATCACAGTTTGTGTGTCTTTTAGTAAGATTTCTGTGTCCAGACTAGCGACACTTCCGTTACTTCCATGTTTAACTCTAGAAGAACTTGGTGATGATATAGTTCCACTATCACCTTTAGTAAATGTCTCTGACTCTTGTTCCTGTTTATAACTATGACTAGAAGGTTTGACAGCTCGTTGTCTCGGTGTTTGTGTAGATCCAGATATAGTGAGATCGGTTATTGAGGCCCTCGGGCTTTCTTTCGTAACGCTGGAATCACTCATAGTTGGGCTTGTAGCTCCTGGTGGAATGGTGGGTAATCGTCGACCTGTACCAGGTCTCTTGCGACTCAATCCATTTGGTGTTTTATTAGGAGATTTGTCTGAAATTAAAGAAATTAAAATGACCTTTAAATATCCAGTTTATACCATTGTGTACAATTTAAGAGGCTGTTACAAACTTTCAACAAAGCATGTACGTGTATTTGATAGACATATTTCATCCTTGAGGGCAGTTTTTGAGCTAGAATCTAAGTAAAATCAGCAGTGTTTTAATCTTGTCTTGTACCACCTGTGACCAGGGCCCGAGGTTATAAAACTTTTCTAATTCTCAATTCAAATTTTTCTCAAATTTCAATTTGAGATTAAAGCCGTAATTCTGTTTTAATACTCATTTTAATGTATTAACATAAAAGATAATAATAAGTTGTTATAAATAACAACTTATTAATATTATCTTTTATTTCATACATTTTTTTAAATGAAATTTGAGAAAATTGTCAGTTGAGTCTGAAAAAGTTTTATAACCTTGGGTCCTGATAATATTCAAGTTTCTAAAGGATATTTAGGTAAATATTATCCTTCACATATATACTGTCTGAGCTTAGTCTTTACCATCTGCCACAAATTTAATTGTTCATAGAATTAAAACCTATATCAGGCTGCCACAAATTCAATTGTTCATAGAATTAAAAACCTATCAGGCTTAAAAGTGTAATCAGCCCCTTGATATTTAATGCAATTTTCAATAGGAATCTATGATTCAACCAGATAAGAGAAAGTGCTGCGAGACATTTTAACAACGTTATTTTTATTCAAAATCATTTTTTGTTCTTTGAGCATACAAAGTTTGACAATATAGTTCAACATATACTAGCTCAATTATAATCCATGATTACTATTTCATGTTAATTCACATTAGTAGTGACACTTAAGTAACACACCAAACTTGCCGATATTTATTGATTCAAATATACATGGATGTTTATACAAATTTACAGCTGTATGTCACTTTAAAACCTCATGACTTAATATCTTAAAGAAACAATATTTACTGACTGTCGAGTATGTTTTAAATATCTACCGAAAACCCTTCATTCGATGATAAAAAATACAATTCATTGATCTTTGCCTTTGAGTATACTTAAATAATGCTAAAACTCTAAACTATTTCAAGTTATCATTTATTCAAGTAATATTCAGTATACTTATTATTACTTTCCTTATTGCTTAAGTTGTGTTTATAAATAAATTCTAGTATTTAAAATAAGGATGGCTCTGAGCGAAGCAGTTGTAACTGCCTATACATATATAGGCAGTTACAACTGTCTTGCATTGTGAGCCATCGATTAATCCTTTAGCTTATAATAAAGTGATGTAAACTTGTACCTTTTCTGGTTCAAATTGTTATAAACTGGTAACAAGTTTCAATATTAATCATGGAACTAAATAAAGTTCAACTAAGATATAAGTTTATCATTTGGATACTAATCCTTCTTCAAAGATCTAAGCAAACTGATCAAACATCTCTACTTAAACTAGGCAGGGTTACTGGCACCAGATTTATCAGTGAGCAATTAAATGACCAAAATCCTGTAAGTTATCAATTAAATCAAACTATGATTTTTTCAACTAGGTTTCCATGAGAAATTTAGCCATTGATGAATATGGTCATCCAGGTTTTTCAAGCTGTGATTACTGGAAGATATTGTCATTAAGTTTTTTTAAGCAGTGGTTACTGAAAGTTATTGTCATTACTTTTTTTTTAGCAAAAGTTACTGAAAGTTATTGCCATTAAGTTTTTTTAAGCAGTGGTAACTGAAAGTTATTGTCATTACGTTTTTTTAAGCAGTGGTAACTGAAAGTTTTTGTCATTAAGTTTTTTTAAGCAGAGGTTACTGAAAGTTATTGCCATTATTTTTTTTAAGCAGTGGTTACTTAAAGTTATTGTCGTTAAGCTTTTTCAAGTAGTGGTTACTGAAAGTTATTGTCATTACTTTTTTTTTTAGCAAAAGTTACTGAAAGTTATTGCCATTTAGTTTTTATAAGCAGTGGTAACTGAAGGATATTGTCATTAAGTTTTTTTAAGCAGTGGTAACTGAAAGTTTTTGTCATTAAGTTTTTTTTAAGCAGAGGTTACTGAAAGTTATTGCCATTATTTTTTTTAAGCAGTGGTTACTGAAAGTTATTGTCATTAAGCTTTTTTAAGCAGAGGTTACTGAAAGTTATTGTCATTAAATTATTTTAAAGCTGTGGTTACTGAAAGTTATTGTCATTAAGTTTTTTAAGCAGAGGTTACTGAAAGTTATTGTCATTAAGTTTTTTTAAGCAGTGGTTACTGAAAGTTATTGTCATTAAGTTTTTTAAGCAGAGGTTACTGAAAGTTATTGTCATTAATTTTTTTAAGCAGTGGTTACTGAAAGTTATTGTCATTTAGTTTTTTTTAAGCAGAGGTTACTGAAAGTTATTGTCATTAAGTTTTTTAAGCAGAGGTTACAAAAAGTTATAGTCATTATTTTTTTTAAGCAGTGGTTACTGAAAGTTATTGTCATTCAGTTTTTTTTAAGCTGTGGTTACTGAAAGTTATTGTCATTAAGTTTTTTCAAGCTGTGGTTACACCATTCAAGTTGCCTATCAACATAAAAGTTTGAAACAAAATGGCGACACTATTGGAGGTCATTCCATTGCAAATCTGTTTTGCTTGGACAGTTGATTTTTAGATCAGTGGGAGCAATCTGTAAATTGGTTTTAACCTATTCATTCTATATATACTTGAAGACAAGTGATAAATATTTAGATAAATCCCTCTTGATTCTGCTTCTTCCCAAATTCATCAGTTTAACTCCCCTCTTACCCAATGTGTGGGCCAATGAATGAACCAGGCCTCATATCAACTCCAGGGTATCGAACTTGAGATCCCTAACATGTTTGAGACCCCTGTATCAAGACTTAGATTCTAAGTAATAGAACCTCTGTCATAGCGCAGTAGGTAGCGCATCAGACTGTCATTCTAGAGGTTCCGGGTTTGATCCCCGACAGCGGCACTCATTCTTTCCGACTATTTGTCTCTCACCAATGGGTTGATAATAATAGACCTATGTAAGATAGCAGCTAGAGGCTAGGAAAGGATGTAGTATTTGTACTAGTGAGAGAAATACCAGGAAAACATTGTTAGGTGCTCAAGCAGCCGGATATAACTGAAAAAATGTTGAAAGCGGCGTTTTTTATTTCATTCACCTGGGTTAACTTTTCTCATCCTGTTCATAGCATGAGTCTGCTATACACAAAGCTTTTGCATACAGTATAGACTAAGATCAGTCTGCACAGATGTGCAGTCTGATCTAAGCCTAAACTGGCTGCTATCTACGCAATTATTGTGGGGAAACCTTAGAGCAAGACTGGTTAACATGTCCAAAATATTGGTAATTTGTTTGAAACAAAATTTAAATCTAGTAGAATTAGGGTTAAGAAATGTTGCTGGAAATGTTAGAGTACAGAGACCCTTAAAAGATCAAAACTTACTTTTGAGTCTGACATATCATAGAATATTGTGAGTATACAAACATCTGCTTCTTAGCTTTAATTCTTTGCAAAAGGAAACTTGAATAACAATATTTAAGTTCCTTGTCATCAAAGTCCCATCACAAAAAATCAACTAATCTAAAGATTTCAAAACTCAAATCAACATTCCTCTCTTTCAATAAGCTCCCATTTAATCACAATTTTAAGCCAATTAATCTAGTCCCTAGAAAATCATGATTAGGAATTCCAAAGTTCCTTTTCAATGGTCATTGAGAGCATTTATGAATAATACATAATGTAACCTAGTATGACTTTAGATAGGGTCTTTAAAATTGGCAATAAAAACCTACAGGAATACCAGAGCAAGACTGACTTCAATGGTTTTGCCATTCATTTTATGAATGAATTTAAAGACATATGACATTACAAATCTTTGAAAATATTGGGAAAAATAACGCCCACTTGACAATACCCATTGTTTTTTTGGGTGTGTTTTGAACATATAAACATGAAATTCCTAGCTTGCATGAGTATACATAGAAACAAGATGTGTTTGTGAAAGACTGATGCCCAAAAAGTGGCAATTATCTTTTTTACAAGTTTGACCTCGATTGATGATCTTGATGTTGTCAAATATAAGCACATATGTTATGTTTAGCAGACAGAGAAGAAGATGTTTAAAGAAAAGTTTAATGGACAGATGGACGGACGCAAGCACACACTCAGGATGGACACCAGGCCACGACAATAGCCCTGCTAGACTTTGTCCAGTTAGTAAGATAACAAGAGGTCCATGATGGTCATATATCGCTCACCTGTGTATCTTTGTCTATATTAACTATTATCAAATTTTCCAGCCAAAGTTGTCATTGTACTTTAAAGACTTGTGGTCTCTAGAGTGTAAACAAGAATGTTGCCATCAAGGCCCCTTTTCCCATGATATGGCATGGATCCTTCCCATTTTTAATAGGGTTAATCCTTGTGACCTGACAATCATTCTGACCAAGTTTCAAGAAGATTTGACTATTTTTGTGGCCTCTAGAGCGTAAATAAGAAAATTGTCATTAAGGCCCCTTTACCCGTGATATGACACGGATCCTTCCCATTTTCAATAGGGTTAATCCTTGTTCATTCTGACCAAGTTTCATGATGATTGGTTTATATTTTGGGGCCTAGAGAGTGTAATCACTTAAATTGTTGACGCCTGACAACGGACGACGGACATTCAATGATCACAAAAGCTCACCTTGAGCACGATGTGCTCAGGTGAGCTTAAAACCGTCAGTACATATAGCCACTTAAACCTTTTTGTACATTCAATATTGAAATATCAGTACAAAACTTTAGTAAATATCTATAGATATATTGACATTTACAACAATTTTGTACCGAACCTTTGATATGCATTACTCATATTAGATCAACAAGTAAACGCTGTTAAATTTTCAAGGGAGACAAATGTGATTATATTAAAGGTACAATTGATAAACAGTTCTATAACTTGTTACAAAATGACAGCCAGATTTAAACCCTATCAAACCAAAACCTTTTGTTATGATTTCTTTTTGTTATTTTCCTTATTTGATAGATTGAATGGTGCTTAATGTCATTTTAAATAGTATTTAAGTCAAATCATTGCAGCTGAGCACCTAACCATACATTCCTTAAATTTTCCTCTCTCAAGCACAATACCATTCCTAAGCTGCTCTTTCATGTTAGGTTTATATTACAAAATAATGGAAAGGGTATTTGCTGTGGTTGGGAATAAAAACCAAGACCTTATGATTGACACAGTAAAAGTTGCTACCAGAGCCAGATAAAGGTTTTTTTCTTATTTTAAGAAAAAATATCTAAATATATCTTGCACACATACCCTAGTGAGTACCTAGTGGAATAGTCTTG
Organism: Fragum whitleyi; assembly: GCA_948146395.1. Classification (NCBI taxonomy): domain Eukaryota; kingdom Metazoa; phylum Mollusca; class Bivalvia; order Cardiida; family Cardiidae; genus Fragum; species Fragum whitleyi. The sequence goes on from OX411544.1 coordinate 31,823,264, forward strand.
TCTAGATGATTCAAATGAGTATCCACAATGTAGAGTTTTATAGAGAAATAAAGATTTTTTATAAAGATTTTAGACCGGTGTTACCCCCTTCTTATCTGTACATCAGCTACTAACAGCTCTAAATTTCAAAGTCAACACAAAGATATGAATTATACTTATCATTTGGACCAGACCACAGGGTATAACGTGCCACGCCGACACCAGAAGGTTCATGGACACCTGATCGATTTTTTCGATACGGAACTAACGGTGGGGCAAGTTTTTGACTGATTTGTAAATCGAAATAATCATTTTCATTTCGATTTTTAGTATCACTGTCGAGATAAATGGTTCTTCTTTAAGGAAATAAAAGGGGAGGGTAACAACTAAGCAAAATGAGCGAGTTCTAGCCCTAGGAGTGAGTGACTTTGCTCGTTTTTCAGGTTTGTTATTAATTTTTTGTCAAACAACCTGACTATTCTTCATTGCTTGTGTTTGTCTAAGAGCATTTATGTTTCCTCTATACACATTCCAAATTTCTCTGCAAAAGATCCACATAAAGCGAAGATATTCGTACTTTTATTGGCCAGGGTAGCGAAAAATATGATAACTAGACACCCCCTGAATTTTTTTCGATTGGAAATCGACACCAGAATTTGTGATAGGGGATGTCTAGTTATCAGTCCAGGAGGTAAATATATTTCTAGAGTTTGTGGGTATCTATGCCTCTCAATATTTGAACCTCACCAACATTTCAAATTGTCGGAAATGTCACACACACGCTCATATGTCTTTCAGTGTGCATATAAAAAGGGGCCTATACTAACCGTCAGATATGGATGAGCCAGGACTAGATAAGTCCATGTCTGATTTGTTGCTGGATTTTTGTGATGTCAAAGCTGCCCACTGTGTAACCCACTTTGGCGCATCACCAGGAACTGCTGGGTTCTCCTGAAAATAGATTCAACAAGTTGTATTACAAGTACAATATAAAAATTCAACCCTTGCAGTGTTTATTCTAGGATTTCAAATATGTAGGGGATTTCAATGCAAAATCTAGATCACTGAGAAATGTTTGGTAGTCCTTGCTCTTTGTTTATAGGGAAACAAACATCAATTTTGAAAATATGGGGGATTTTTTTTAAAAAAGTGAGGGAATCCCCCATCCCCCTGTCTAGAATAAACACTGCCTTGCCATGCTGAATAAGTTTTGATGTTTGTCTTTAGGTCCTGCCAAAGGAGGAATATTCCAGATTTAGCATGACAAGGGTTAAGTACTTGATTTTAAGTTGTATTTTGATGGATTAGCATGAAACAGTTGTAACTGCCTATATATTAATAGGCAGTTTCATCTGTTTTGCACTAAGTCATCAATTTTAACAATTTTAGTAGTATCAGATGCTTCCTGTAAGTACAATACTAAGTTCTGAAATGAGCTTGTGTGTGACATTTCCAACATTTTGATATGTGCATGAAGGGTCAAATAGCCTAGACAGCTACATACTGTAATTAGAATATTGCCTTACATTCTAAAGAAAATTTGAGACCTTGTCTATCTACAAAGCTCAAAGTAAGGACTCAGGTCAGGCTGTGCAGATGCACAGGCTGGATGAATTCTTTTCTTTCAGCACAATTGAAACAGTTGGAAATGTCCTGCAATGGCTCAGATGTCTTGTCCAAGGACATACCCCAGTGACAAATGGTATGGATAGGATTCAAATCCATGACCTTTGATTTCCAAATAACAAATAAATCATTCTCAAAGCCAATGATAATATCCTACCTCCATCTAAACCTCTAAAGTAATGTCAGCCCATAAAAGGTCCTCAATATTTTGGAACTCATATATTATTTTTTCACAATGTTAAGCAAGGTTTCCTAATGAAAGTTCATGACATCAGAACATTGTAGAACTTTTACTGTTCCTCTACCTTAATCAAAATGAAACTTGAAGATGACAGTATCAGCTGGCCTTAAACACAAAACTGAAAGTCCATACATTATAAGAGCAAGATATTATAGACACAAATTAAAATTTTTAAAAGCATCCGACAAAGTCAACTCAAATTCCAACTTTCTACTCCATATTAGTAACTAAATTTATATTGTTATGATTCTACAAATCAACTTTTTTTTACTCAGGCTAAACCCTCTTTTCGGTGTTAAAGAATTTTAGCTTAAATCTTAACAGAAATTTTTCTACTAAAAAACACAAAAGAAGTCAAAATTGCTACTTTTATAATGGGTTTGTCATTTACAATCCACATTCCTCCAAACCCTTTGGTTAAGAAATATTTTTCAATGTGTGGATATCATCCCTCTGTTTATTGTTTGGAGGTTCAACATCAATCTAGCTTTCATTTTTGCACATCTCTGTAACCATCCTACTGTAGTTTACTGTAGTTCTTGTCACCGACATATACTTAACATCCTACTGAAGCAACCAGCCAACTACCTATATATACTCAGTATTTATTTAACATTCTCTATGGGCCAACTTATTTCTGACCCGAATCTTATCCGAGTGTTGACTGGTTCTACTTTCAACTATTGGAATAGCCTATTTTAGTTGGACCAGTCTAAAGCTGGTAACCCGCTGTCTGAGAGATACTCGTATATATAGAGGGGAACAATACCCGCCCAGGGTTAGAAATAAGTTGTCCCCTTGTCACCAACATATATACTTAACATTCTTACTGAAGCAACCAACCAACTACCTGTACTTAGTATTTATTTTATATTTTCTATGATTGTAAAGGATGTATAGCAATAGGATACAGCTAAATTATCAAATGAACAAGTATTTTGATTTGTTACCTGTGATAACCATATCTAACAATTAACTCAATCCATTAGATAAGATATCAATCAAATCATGTATTGTTTGGGCAAATGATTTTAATTCTTTGCTTTGACTTTTGTAACATCCTATAATCAAAAGCAGGCAATATAATCCCTGTGACGCAGTAATTACCTCCCTTTTCTTTAACAATTATATTATCTCTTATCTGTCATGGAATTATTCCATTAATACTGAAATATTAGACCTTTCCAAATTGACAAATACTGGAGGACACTACTATTTCAATTTCAGGAAATTTCATTCCATTTTACTTTTGTATTGTTGCTGTTGTTGTTGTTTTGTAATTGCTGTGTAGAAAAATTGTAAAGTGAAGTAATTGCATTTATCATTGATTCCCTAATTATACATGATCTTTTCCCAGGATTTCTGCTTGAGAGACATAAGAATCTGTATGAAAGGTGAGGATAATGGTTAAGAAAGGATCCATATTAGTTGAGTATTGTAAGGCTAATCTCTAGAATCAATATTTAATCTACAGATAATCCTGTCTATCTGCATGAACAAGTACATTAAAATGATCTACAAGATCAGCTAATTCCAATTAAACAACCCTTGTTCCATGGCATACCCCAGTGAAAATTGATGTGAAATTTCAGTGAAATTTCACTAAATTTCAGTGAAATGTTAAAATATCACTGAATCTCAGCAAAATGACCAAATTTCAGTGAAATTTCAGTGAAATTTTGGCAAAAAATTTTGAAATTTCAGTGAAATGTTTTTTCTTTATGGGGCCAGAATTTCAGTGAAATTTCAGTATTTTCGTTTTAACTTATGAAATTTCAGTGAATATGCCAACTTAAAGATGTGTATATAACAAAACTGAATCTTTATAAAAGCACTCAAAAAAGTAGGAACACAACAGATTCACAACATAATTGTAGCAAAAGACGTGTTTATTAAGATTGTCAGAAGCAGAAATATATAGCATAAAATGAATACACTTTTGTGAACATTGTCGACCATTCCTTTCCTAAGCTTAAAGTAATGAATATGTTTTAAGAAATGCATCATTTCTTCCCTCTTATGAAGCTTTATATTTCTCAAATTGCTTGAAAATGTCAATTAAAAAAAGATACAGACAATAATAAATAAGAACAAAAAACACATATATACACTATAAATATTTTTTGTTCACACAAGTTTTTTTTTTCATTTATGCAAGGAAATCTGTCATACTACAACAACAATATCTGTTACTTTAGCATAGATATATTTCATGACTCTACTTATTATCTGATAATGGTTGGGACAATTTCAAGTCAATAGAATTTCTTAAAAGATATTATAGAATAATAAACGATATTATGTGATTTGTAACAAACTATTTCTCATGCAATTAACCATTTTCATTTTTAGTTTTTCTATTAGTATTATTTTGTTAAATAGCAAATTTAAATGGTAAAATGGAAATTTTCTTAATGCTGTGGAGTAAACAGTAATTTCCAGTCTATAATTTCTAGTCTAGATTAAGTCATGTGATTGATAAGAACCAATGAAAATTTTACACGGCTAAACTTATCACGCGCCATGATGCAAACGACAGAGGTCAGATTGTTGGCTCATTTTGTGTAGTTCTAAATAATAAAAAAAATATCCGTAAGAGATGGATATGTTATGCTATTGATATGCTGTTAATATCATAATCCAACCGAAAGACGAGTTTCAAACCGGAACGTAAAGAAACACGTAAGTTTTTGAAGTGAAAATAAACTTCCGTTCTCAACTTGACCTTGCTATTTCGCGGATTTGTGTAATATTTGGCTACAGTTTAAATTCTTATTCCGTAACGAAAAAAAATTAAATGAATAAATTTGATTAAATGAATATTCTTTACCTGTCTTTTCAGCAATGATAAAATCCTCAACTAATGTCATTAACTCGTATTTCAAAATGAAATTCTTTCGTTGGAATGATTACAGTATCAAAATGGTGGTAAGGAATTCTCGTAGAACAAACAGTCAACTGAATCTATTTTTAGATTACACGGAATTCCCAAAACTGTTAAATTTATCTTACCCTTTGGATGTTCCATGAAATAAAATAAACATTTTAAAACCTCACAGTCGTTATAAACAAGTAAAGAGTGTTTTTAAGTGCAGATGATATCAAGGTATTTATGAGTTGTTAGTATTTTACTGGTCATTGAAAGTGATTTGTGCCTGGAAAACATTCATCTACACCTTTGTTGTGGACGAATTTTCAGAAAAAAAAAATGATAGGAAAAGGAAGTGTAGAATGTCTTCTTCCCTCAGAATAAATTATTAACCTCCATAATATTTCCAAAATCACCTAAATATTATCTTAACATGACTAAAAAAAATAATTCGTAGCTGACAGGTAAAGAGTAATAGTAACCGGACATGCCATTTTTCGGATATTTATAAACAAAGAGACATTAATAGCTAAACCAAACAAATGTATTTATACCCATCAGAATTAAGGATTAATACATTAAACTGAAATAGATTTGACAAATAATTTATGAATTACAAAATAGAATATAGATTTTTTTTCACATTTTTGAAAAAAAAAAAATCTTTCTTAGATTAAATTTGACAAAAATAACATCAAATATCAATTTAGCATTGTATTTGAGAAATAATAATCTCCCCTTCTGATAGTTATATTAGAAAATGTATTTAGAAATTTGCTGATTCGGAGGCTTTCATATATAGACTCTCAAAACTGATTAAAATTCACAACAGATTTTCTCTTATTAGTATCACTAAGAATATATAGATATAATATTCAGTGATATATTATAATTTAGACTTGATATTTTATTATTTTGAATAAATACAAAAATATTCATTTCAGATAAATGTCACTCGGACATGTAGGCCTAACAGCATTACTGGTACCATATATACATGCAAGATTGTCACTGTGAAAACAGATATGTTCAAGTAATTTGTAAGTAGAATAAGATGACCCTGTATTCATTATTTTACTACATGTCCACACATAAAAAGATCAAGGGTGTAATGTTTTATGCTATCAGTCCATCTTTCTGACTGTCCATGAAAACTTGATGCGCCAACTAAACATTTTTCTTTAACCTGGGCACTATTCAAGTTACAATGTTAAAAAAATTTGCATAAAAGTTTCTTTCACCATCCCATTCCACATATTTTGATGTCAAGGTCATCTTACTTGGTCAAATTTATTAAAACTAAAAATACTGTTTCAGGTCTTATTACATGCCATCAGGGGTGGACACATGTTCATCTTCTATCTCTGTTTGTCCATTTGTTAACACATCTCCTCATTCAATTGTAGACAGATTTTCATGGAACTTTCACAAAATATTCATTTTATATTTTAAATTTTAAATTTTATATTGCAGATACAACTCAAAATATAGTACACGGATAAACCTTAAAGTGTAACTGCTGAATATTTTGGAGTCTTGAGAAAAACATGAGTGAAGAAGATAACAACAGTTGTAGCCTTGAAAAAACAACAACATGAAGTTAGATCTGGAAGAAATGTAGTTGAAGGTAGGTTAGTGTATTGAAGTTAAATGCTTTCCAGTAGATCCTCAAAATTTCTTGATGGAGTATCACATTTGATTTAACTGTCACACCAGTAATATTATCATAATGGTAAACTCACTGTTTTTAATCACTCTTCTTTTCATTTAATCTCCTGAGGTATAAATGCTATTTACTTGAAACTTTGTAGTTGAATAGATCTTATTGAGGAGATGCACAGTGCACATTTTTTAAGAGACATCAATCTTGCTTTATTTTACCCCACTACAGTGATCAACATTAACACCAGTCCTCGGGCCAGAGACCTGTGGATTTTAGGGAGGACTGGTAGCTATAATCAAGCTGCAGGTCCTTCAGGCCTGTTGTAAAGGGCACAACTAAGTATTTCAAATCTGTCAAGTTTTGAAAAATAACTGCCTTTCATTTCTAAAATTTACATTACCATTTGATAAACATTGTCGAAAAAGAAGAAATTGCTTGTCAATATGCAGTATAATCAGAATAACTTGGATATTGCCACTTGGTCTTATAAATTTTTTATCCCCACCGATTTTTGTGAAGGGGATATAGTAATGGTCTCCATCTGTCATTTCATCACTAAACTTGTTTGGAGCATATCTCATAAAGTTCAGTAGCTATCACCTTGAAACTTTATAGATGGATGGAAGTGCAGTACAGCACAAGAACAACAAGTCTCGCTTGCATAATTTTGGAGTAATTGCCCTTTGTTATTTCTTAACTCTTACTCTTTTTTGGGGCATATCTCTTAAAGTAAAATAGCTATCAACTTTAAACTCCATAATAGATTAAGCTTCAGTTTACTATCAAGCTTTCATGATTGGGGATGGCCATGTCTGACATGGCTGTTGTCATTTTTGCCTTAGCTTAACCTTATTTGGAAAGTTTTTTCAATATATTGCTCCATACACTTCAACAATATGTAATATATTTTAAAACCATAACTAATATTTTGGATCTTATCTTTTAACCCCGTGTCATGCAGAATAAAAACCATAGAATATAAAATTGAAATCGATATCCTGAATGCACTTGTTGTGGGTAAAATTAGTTTCATTTCAAAAATATTGTTTTAAAAGAAAAATCAAGTGGTCAGAACTAAGATTAAAATGCTCACATGCAGGCTTATCTTAATCTTTACCTTCTGTCAGAGCAGAAATATTTTAGATTGAGCTTAATAAGGGTCATTTTTTAGCTCGGCTGTTTTCGGAGAAAACTCGAGGTATTGCTATAGCCTCCGTGTCAATGTCGTCGTTGTTGTTGTCGTCATGCGAAAACTTTGACATTTCGTTATATCTCTGGTTCTACTGAAGGCATTCACTTGAAACTTGGCACACATGTTCACCATCAAAAGAGCAACCTATACTATCAAGGGGGATAACTATAGATGCATTTTGTGCAAATTATAACCCTTTTTCGACTTAGATTTTTCCCACCATCCAGCACTCGACAGCCGAGCGTAGGCACATGTAGGCGGTGCTCTTGTTTATATTTTGTTTTTCAATAACTTCAGAAAGTGGAAGAATACAACAGAAGAGGAAAAAAAATGTGATCGTTGCTTTGTGTTTCAACTTTACCATTGGCATGAAATTTCTGGTACCACAATCATCTGTAAATGGGCACATATGCTTTATGGAACCAGCCTAGAGACAGAAGAGACTGCTTCAGAAAACAATTAACCTTGTTACATAAAAAAGCTGTTTTTAAATTTTGAAATGTATTTGGCTGGTTTAAACTGGTTTGTAACTTCACCTTCCTCTCTTGTGTGGCACATTTACTGCAAAAAGTTAAAAAAAAAAAATACCCAGATATCTGAGGGTTAGATCTTTTGGTATTTGAACTTGCTACTACTTGAACTTTCTACTTGACCATGAACAAAATGAACATGTCTGCAAAAAAAGTAAATTGATACATTTTGAGAAGATTTTGCTTTTAATGATAAAAATGTGGAACCAGCATTTTCATCATTTAAAACAATTTTTTCCATCCTTTTACATGAAAATTAGTGAATAATTTATCACTTAGATCTATTGTGTAACATTCAAAGATTTGCCCTGATATTCACTGGTCCATGGACAAGTAGCCTTGAAAAATGTACTTGTCTGCAAGTACAAAAGCCAATGTGGGACAAGTTAGGACATGGGAATTCTACACCCTGTGTTTTCATATAATCAAGTGATTTATATCAGGCTGAGTTAGGGAAAACATAGTTGTCAGATTGACAGTTCAGTGTATGTGCCTTACAGTACTGTCTTTTCATCCATTATTCTATCCATCCATCCATCAGATTTTGTCAAGACAAATACTCTTAAATCAATAGATGGATTTCAAAATAGCTCATATGTTCTCAATCATGAGTAGATGTGCTTTTTAAAAAAAATCTTATAGCTCCAATGTCAAGGTCACATATCAAAGTCAAACATCTGGTTTGGAGTCAGTTGTATTCGGACAACCATATAGATAGGATGTAATTATATTTCCCTCCTATGGAGTAGAGGGGTATTCCCCTTCTATGGAGTAGAGGAGGGATATTGGTTTCAACTTGTCTGTCCAGCTTGATGAAATTCAGTGCTAATTCTTTGAAATTTTCAGTGTAATTCAATGAAATTTTGATGAAAATTCACTGAGATTTTGGTGAAATTCACTGTTAATTCTTTGAAATTTTGGTGAAACTTTGGTGAAAATTCACTGATATTTTGGTGAAATTCACTGATATTTTGCCCCTTTCTTTCACTGATATTTTGCTATATTTCACTGAAATTTCACTGAAATTTCACTATATTTCACTGATATTTCACTGAAATTTCAATCCATAATTTCAATTTCAACAGAATCTTGGTGAAATTTTGGTGAGATTTCATTGAAATTTTTATGAAATTCACTGTTAATTCTTTGAAATTTTGGTGAAACTTCAGTGTTATTTCACTGTTATTTTGCCCCTTTCTTTCACTGATATTTCACTGAAATCTCAGTGAAATATCAGTGAAATTTCAATCCATATTTTCACTGGGGTAAAACTATGTTTAGATAACCTGCATCTTAGATTTGGATAGAAAATATTTACAGCCTTAAATTGAGTGAAAAGTGAAAGTGAGTGATCAGAGCTCAATTACATCTATGCTGTCAGACTCAAATCTCTAAAGGGAATGAATTCAGTAATTACAAAAGCTGCAATACATTCCCTTGTTTCTGAAGAGATGTTTTTGTACAACAACAGTCATGCAGGAAAAGAGACTAAAATGGATTAAAGAGATATCCAAGAGAAAATAAACGTAATACATACTTAGTGTTTTGTGTGTAAAAAAAAATATCTAATGAGATTGGGAGAATATCAATTCTTACAACCAAGTTAAGATATTTTTTTCATACAATACACTAAATGCATATTTTATTTAACGTATTATCTCTATTTGACTTTTTTCTTGACAAAGTTTCTAAAAATAAACGCATTGTTTCATTGTTCTAAAAATATCCATGTGATATCATAAAAAAAATCATATGGCATTATAAGCTAAATTAAAATTCCAACAAAAGCAACTGCAACCAGTCCACATCTAGGCCTCTGTATGAACAAAATACGCCTATTCAGTGAAGTCTCTCATTGAAGTGAGTCAGACAATTTATTTTGGATTTCAAATTAAATCATTCAAAAATACTTGCACAAATTCTCAATTGTTGATACTCATTCACTCAACTTCAGTGTAACCGTCTCGATGAAAAAAATTCAAATGAGTACCCTCGACAAAGGGATTCAAGTGGAAATAAATATTTTGAACTGGCAATACCCCCTTTATCTCTACCTCTAATAAGAAAGGGTGAAACAAGATCAGGCTGCACACCCACACGTATAGTAAATTCTGTAACTCTCTGAAAAAGCTTTTTTTATTTTTACAGAAACAGTACATATCTATGTTTTGAAATATTAGCTATAGACCCTAGAAAGTCTTTTGATCTGTAGAGTTCTGATAATTTTTTTATAAATCTTTTAATATGTTCTTATGTAATAGATAAATATTGTTTGAAAAAGGATTTAAAAGAACAATGCAGCTTTTATTTGACCCCTGTAAATCTCGTTTTAAAGAATAACTTACACATAACTGTATTTCTCCAAATAAACACTCCCAGGAGCTATACATATCATGGTTCTTGAGCTTTTGTTTAGTATACATTTTCTAATTTCTAAAAACCATTGAAATTGATGTCATTTAGGCCAGTTACCCTTTAATTGGAGGTGAATTTCCTCAAAACAATCATATAAATGATTGTTTAGAGGAAATTCATCTCCAATTAGAGAAGATCTCTCAAAAAGTTCCTAAAAATTTAGGCATTTGAACTGAATTTTCTTAGTTAAATATAGGGGTGCTACTATAAGGGAGGGCGCTTTTATTAGAGGCAATATGGTACTTACAAGTTATACATCTGGGTTCTCAATTCTTACATCCAAAGGCTATGTTTAAAAAGTCCCATTATGTAGCACATAAAGATTATTCAAATGAATTTAGAAAACTCATTTTGCAATCACGGCTGAATGCGCATGAATAATTTATTAATATTATATTTGAATAATCATTCAGTTGAAACACAAATAATTCTAAATACTTTTTACATAACAAACTTTTGAATGAATTCTAATAAACATCATGTTTCCCCACGAGATTAACTTCTTAGAAAGAGGATAGATTATCTACTAATATCAATCCATGGCCAAAATTATCCACCAAAATGACTAATTTAGTGATATGCTCCTCTCTCACACATAGCTTACTGTATCATCCTGTTTATTAGTTGCTAAATAGTCATTCATATAGCTACTAAACAACTCCTATTATAATATGACCTACGTTGGGAGTGAAATAAACCCTTTGAATATTTTTGACATTACACGGGTGTTATTACACTAGTGGAATAACTATGCAAATGAGCTCAGAACGAAAAGCGATGCTATTTTGTAAGTGCGAAAATTACGTCATAATGTATCTTTTGTGACGTCGGTTTTAAAAGGCGTTATACGTTTGGTGGAAAATTGAAATGTTGAATTTCAAGAACTTCGACGATTATACGAAAAAATTCGGGTCAAATTATAAATAGAATATAAAATTTGTGCTCATAAAATTCAGAATTTATTAAACTCGTCATCTAAAACAGATAAAAACGCAGCGCAGCCTCGTTTTTATCTGTTTATAGATGACTCGTTTAATAAATTCGGAATTCCATGACCACTCATTCAATATCCTCTTGTTCAATGCCTTCTGATACAAAATATTAGCCTACTACATTGATGCAAGAACAACCTTGAGAAGTCATTGATATAGCCTTCATTTGCTTGTATGCAACCATTTAGACATTCGTTCCATCCTAATATGACCCAAAATTTTTGAGAGTTGTCATACACTGGGCTCTGAAATTACTAACTTATATATCTGCAATCCATTTAAAATAATATACAATTATTTCATATTTTTTTGTTTAACAGTGAAACAATTGGCCCAAGGTGTAGGCTTCTGAATTGTTGCACTATGCAAAAGGCAGGGAGCAAAATTTAAGAATGCTATCCCCAACACTGAGGGCAATAGTTTTTCACTGTTAATACACGAATCACCATAAAATAACTGTTATTACCAGTGATTATTATTGAAATTTTCCTTTTATCAAGTAGTTTCTGAGTAGATTTTTAAAGAAAAGATTTATGACTTGACGCATTGACGCACGAGCGGATGCAAGGCAGACACAGACCCATGAATAAGGCCCAGTGGATTTCACCCAGTGGAGCTAAAAACCAGTGGAGCTATATATAAATACAGAGAAGTTATTTTAGAATAAAATTCATAAAAGTGCATCCCTCTGCATTTTTATTTCATGTACAACATACAGAAATCATTTTTGCAAGTTGGCAACAGTTCAGTGCATAGTACACATTGATGAAACAGTTCAATGCATTATATTTACTTAAGATATCTACCTGAATCCAAAGTTGAACAGAATTCTCCTTTCCATAGCTTCCCATCTCTAAAATATTATTTGCAATCAAATTCTCTCATAATCCATCAAAATTTCCACAGCTGATTTAATATTATGTTCGCATCTTTATAGCCTATTACACACAAGCACATCTGCATGTGAACATGACACATTGAAATTCTTAAGAGTTTCCCTTCTATTTGCATAATATCTCCTTAATAAGTATCTTTAAATAATGGATCTCTTTTAAATGCAGTAAGCTTGCAGTTGAAATACACCACCATACAGAGTTAAGCCTCTTACAATTTCAACATTCTTTTGAAATGAAAAACCTCTCTACAAACTAGAGATCGACAGAACCCCATATTTGACTGTGAATACACATAGTTAATCTCATAAAATATAAAATGTTAAAAGGTCCTCATTATTGTTAAGATTGATACACTCCAAATGATAACCCATTCCAAAATGTCTTGCATTTTTATGCACAAAGAAAAGAAGCTCTAAAAAAACCCATTGTGGTTAAAGAAGGTATTATAGCTCTTGAAATACAGTTCCAGAAACATTGAGATTTATCGGATGTGAACTTTGACCTACCAGATGACCTTGACAATGGTAAACCAATATGGCTGAAATATAAGAAATGCAAGGGCAAATTTTTCAAACTTTTGACAGATGACCTTGACCTTGGGATCTGCAGATGTGTACTAATGAGATCTATCATCATGCCAAATGAGGACATTGTATCTTAAATAGGCTTGCAGTAATTTCGAATTGCAAGCAAACATACAGATGGATGCCCAAAGGTAAAACAATATTCCTTGATCATTTGTGGTTATCTTTTATGGCCACTTTAAAAGCTTATAACCTCATACAAGTCAGCGAAGATTTTGTATAGAATCTTATACAGAACCCTAACCCTTATTTCTTTTTGCATTGCAGTTTCTAAATTAAGGGTTGATCGAAAAATGTTTACTCATGTCAAACAAGAAGGATTGTGAAGCCTAATAATGGATTTGAAAAACTTGCTGAAATTATACCAATTTTACCTCTCAAAATGGAACATGAATGTCTCGAGATAACATCTAGCTTATTTGAATATTGCCTAAAGGACCCATTTTCTCAACCAAGTCAAATCTTTGTCTGAAATTTTAAGTCTAAGCTTATTCTCGATAACTAAAGTCATCACTGAATATGAGCCATCTGAGTTTCCTAATTAAGTTAACACTAATCTACCAATCCAAAGGGTCTTTAAAATAAAGTTTTTGAATGTAATTAATGATGCATGTATGGCAAGTGCTTTTAGCACAAATATCCTCACTCAGAAGCCTTTGGAAGCTGCATGGTGCTATAAAGGCTTCTTCTTAGTTTATACTAATTTATTTTAGTTCGATTGCGACGAAAGCTTATATGATTATAGAATCGCTCTCGAACACTCAATCCTGATGTTTTCACGTCCCTGAGAGAGAGGCAGTGTTTTAAACACACTGCTACCCATTTTTACAGCTGGGTAAACTGGGGCTGGCTTTTAAGTGTTTTGCCCATAAACACACCCCGGCGACAGTGGGGCTCGAACCACGGGTCGAGTGCATTTACCACTAGGCCACCGAGGCAGTCAGGCTTCTTCTTGACTACTTGATATTACTTTTTAGACAGTAACATATATCATGAAAACTTTGCTCAGTGCTACAAGTGCATGAATACAATGATTTAGTACATGCATTTACATGGAACATTATAATTACACACAGAATTTTTTTTCTAGATTTAAACTTTTTTTTCAATAATGCATAACAGCTAGTGACTTAATGGTCAAGACTGACAACTTATGCCTTAATGGTTTGAATCTGTTCAGATGAATCATACATACCAATGACAAGAATATAGAATTCAGATCTGCCTTGCTTTCAGAAAATCAAAACTGTGCAAACTATTTGCAAATTATATCCTGCTTTGCCAACGCATTTGTAAGCAAAGCAGGGTATAATTTGCAAACTGTTTGCATTGCTTTGTCATCCTGAACACAGGGCTCTATACTGGTAATCATTAAGAATGTAGTATGTAGACCAAATTCTAAAAATTGCAATGAGATCATGCCTCAGTTAAGAACATGATGTAGGTGTTAGTAGACTAATAAAACATTGACCACCTTGTAATCTTCTTACAAATGGCCATCATCTTTTCTCCATAAATAGACAACAACCAAACAGTAAATCCTGATGACCCATCACATCTGATCAATAGCATTAGGATCATATGAAATCAATGAAATTCCATTCATACTTTATGCATCTGGATCATTTACTACATTAATATTCCTGCAGTCATAAATTTTCCTCTGAGTCCTTCAATACAAATGACAGATTCAAGCAAGATATTATAGTCAACAAAAACAAGAGTGCCATCGTCACAAAATAAGCCGCCACTTTGCTGCTGTTTCACAAAAATAATTGTAAACACTACTTATTTTGACAGAACCAAATTCAAAATGACCAAGTTTCATTGAAATCAAGACAAAAAGTTAGGAGGAGTTGCCTTCACAAGGCTGCAATTTTAATAAGCCCCAGACACTAAGTTTTAAGGGGGCATAATTCAGGGAAATAAATAAGCCATAAAATCCTTGATCCATGTACATCTACAAATTATGGTGATGACATTGACCAAGTTTCATTTAAATAAAGACAAAAAGTAAGGAGGAGTTGCGTTCAAAAGGCTGCAATTTCAATAAGCCCTAGATACTAAGTTTTAAGGGGGCATAATTTAGGGTAAAATTAATGAACCATAAAATCCTTAATTCATGCTCATCCATCAATTTCGGTTATAACATCCACCAAGTTTCATTTAGTTCCAGCCAGAAACTTAGGAAGAGTTGCATTCACACGGCTGCAATTTCAATAAGCCCCAGAGACTAAATTTTAAGGGGGCATAACTGAGGCAATAAGCCCAAGAGACTAAGTTTTTAAGGGGCATAAAATTAATGAACCATAAAATCCTTACTTCATGCACATCTACGAATTGAGGTGATAACATTGACCAAGTTTCAAGAAGATCCAGCCAGAAACTTAGGAGGAGTTGCGTTGACAAGAAAAGTAAGTTTTTAAGGGGCATAACTCAGGCAAAAATCAACGAACCATAAAATCCTTCCACCAATTTAAGGTATTTGATGTACAGAATTTGAACAATAACACAGGGTATAACGTGCCACGCAGACACCAGAAGGTTCATGGACACCTGAGCGATTTTTCGATACGGAACTAACGGTGGGGCAGTTTTTGACTGATTTGTAAACCAAAATAATCATTTTCATTTCAATTTTTAGTATCACTGTCGAGATAAATGGTTCTTCTTTTAGGAAATAAAAGGGGAGGGTAACAACTAAGCAAAATGAGCGAATTCTAGCCGTAGGAGTGTGTGACTTTGCTCGTTTTTTAGGTTTGTCATTAATTTTTTGTCAAACAACCTGACTATTCTTCATTGTTTGTGTTTGTCTAAGAGCATTTATGTATCCTCTACACACATTCCAAATTTCTTGGCAAAAGATCCACATAAAACGAAGATATTCGTACTTTTGTTGGCCTGGGTAGCGAAAAGTATGATAACTAGACACCCCCTGAATTTTTTTCGATTGGAAATCGACACCAGAATTTGTGATAGGGGGTGTCTTGTTATCATATTTTCCGCGTGGCACGTTATACCCTGTGAATAAGTCCCAAAGTAAATAAGTCCCAAAATATCCCTATCTATATAGATAGGGATACTATGGAACTAATTACTGGAATTCTAGGCCGACATCCAACCCCCTTCATAGAAACCCTGGATCTGCCACTGTATAATAAGAATGATGTAAGATCAACAAAAGGCCAGACCATGTCATTGTTAGTCCATTAAATCATCAATCATCATTAACAACATAACATACTGTAGATTATGTTAATTGATTACTTACAGGTTAATTACACTGCTGCACTTCTATGAAGTCTTAGAAGGGGCATTAATCTTGCACAAATGCATTAGGAGTTATCCCTTTGTTGGTAAAGTTTGTTCTTGTAATGGGGAATACATATACCAAAAATAAAGCAATTAATTTCAATAATAGCCAAAATATATTGGCCAAATTAAACTTGAATGTAAATCACAGACTCCGACATTAACTGGGTCTCAACAATAACTTGACACAGGTGCAATACTTCAAAAAGCTTTTCTGGGGGACATCTCATTTCATTTTGAGATGAACGTTTAAAGTAAGATACATGTTTAACAATTTTTTCCAAGTCATTTTAAGTTTTATCATGATTACTTCAGGCAATAGTAAAGCTAAAATATTAGCAAGTGCAGCTAGATATCTATGTAATTTGGGATAAATCTTGTTCAATGTATAGTAAGAGATCATATATGTATAGGTCAGTGCAAAACTATTGTAAGCGCCTATATTCTTTAATGCTTTACGTTGGTTTATCGAGAAATAACAGTAGGTTATCATTTGATAATCTCACCGCCAAAGCAGTGAAATTATAAAAAACTTATACTCTGCTTTTGTGCATTTCATCCTATCTGTCGTCATCTATGCAGGGCAAAATAAGTGACGTCACAATGATTGTTGCATAGCAATCACATGCAAAATGAAACGTTTTACGAAAATATGTCCTATAAATTTCACATTTTGTCTCATTTTGACATTAAAGAAATAGAATAATTGTTCGTTTTTCGAGTAAGATAGATTAATATTTCATTTCGTGACCAGCAAAAGCTATATTTTTGTTAAAATATAGCTTTTGTTGTTCACTCAATGAAATATAGATCAATCTTACACTTAAACAAACGATTATCCTCTATTTATCTATAGGCACTTATAATACTTTGCACTGTGACCCATCAATATATATAATGATTCACTCACCTTGAGAAATATATTCTCTATGATATTATTATTTTCCTCTATATTTTCCATTGCAAGTTTGACATTCAACGAATGATCCGTCTTTAAATCCATTTTCAATTTACGAATGTCAGAATGTCAAGTACTAATTCCACAATAACACATTCTAATTCACCCACTATCTCCTTTTGAATGTCGTTTTTATGTATAGTGGAAGCATATTGACCTAAACCTGGCCTTTGTGATTTAAATAAATTAAATACCGGTCGTTTCTCCTCGGCAAAACACGACTTACCTACGGAATCCAAACGTAAAGTTGGGGTGCATGTGTTAGCTCTGTTAACCCGTTATCGCACATGCTGTTCACTGTACAATAACGGCGATATTTGATCACCCTCATGAACTAGTGAATCAATAGATCTACCCCAGTGAAAATTGAAGTGAAATTTCAGTGAAATTTCACCAAATTTCAGTGAAATTTCAGTGAAATGTTAAAATATCACTGAATCTCAGCAAAATGACCAAATTTCAGTGAAATTTCAGTGAAATTTTGACAAAAATTTTTTGAAATTTCAGTGAGATGTTTTTTCTTTATGAGGCTAGAATTTCAGTGAAATTTCAGTATTTTTTTTTTAACTTATGAAATTTCTGTGAATATGCCAACTTAAAAAATGTGTTTATAATAATACTGAATCTTTATAAAAGCACTAAAAAAAGTAGGAACACAACAGATTCACAACATAATTGTAGCAAAAGACATGTTTATTAAGATTGTCAGAAGCAGAAATATATAGCCTAAAATGAATATACTTTGTGAACATTGTGGACTATTCCGTTCCTAAAAAATATTACAGAATAATAAATGATATTACGTGATTTGTAATGAACTATTTCTCATGCAATTAACCATTTTTATTTTTAGTTTGTCTATTAGTATTATTTTGTTAAATAGCAAATTTAAATGGTAAAATGAAAATTTTCTTTATGCCGTGGAGTAAACAGAAATTTCCAGTCTATAATTTCTAGTCTAGATAAAGTCATGTGATCGATAAGAACCAATGAAAATGTTACACGGCTAAACTTATCACGCGCCATGATGCAAACGACGGAGGTGAGATTGTGGGCTCATTTTGTGTATAATAAAAAAAATATCCGTAAGAGATGGCTACGTTATGCTATTGATATGCTGTTAATATCATAATCCAACCGAAAGACGAGTTACAAACCGGAACGTAAAGAAACACGTTAGGTTTTGAAGTGAAAATAAACAACTTTCGTTATCAACTTGACCTTGCTATTTCGCGGATTTGTGCAATATTTGGCCACAGTTTAAATTCTTATTCCGTAACGAAAAAAAATTAAAATAAATAAATTTGATTAAATAAATATTCTTTACTTGTCTTTTCAGCAATGATAAAATCCTCAACCAATGTTATTAAATCGTATTTCAAAATGAAATTCTTTCCTTGGAATGATTATCAAAATGGTGGTCAGGAATTCTCGTAGAACAAACAGTCAACTGATTCTATTTTTAGACTACACGGAATTCCCACAGCTGTTAAAGTATCTTACCCTTTGGATGTCCCGTGAAATAGAATAAATATTTTAAACCTCAAAATCGTTATTAACAAGTAAAGAGTGTTTATAAATGGAGATGATATCAAGGTTTTTATGACTTGTTAGTAATTTACTGGTCATTGGTAGTGATTTTGTGCCAGGAAAACATTCATCTTCATTCATTGTTGTAGAAGAATTTTAATTAAAAAAATGATTGGAAAAGAAAGTGTAGAATGTCTTCTTCCCTCAGAATTAATTATTAACCTCCATAATATTTTCAAAATCACCTAAATATTATCTTAACATGACTTAAATAATTCGTAGCTGACAGGTAAAGTGTAATAGTAACTGGACAAGCCATTTTTCGGATATTGATAAACAAAGAGACATTTATTGGCTAAACCAAACAAATGTATTTATACCCATCATAATTTAGGATTAATACATTAAACTGAAATAGATTTGACAAATAATTTATGAATCACAAAAAGGAATATAGATTTTTTTTCACATTTTTGAAAAAAAAATATCTTTCTTAGATTAAATTTGACAAAAATAACATCAAATATCAATTTAGCATGTTATATGAGAAATGATAATCTCCCCTTTTGATAGTTTTATTAGAAAATGTATTTAGAAATTTGCTGATTGGGAGGCTTTCATATATAGTCTCTCAAAACTGAGTAAAATTCACAACAGATTTCTCTTATTAGTATCAATAAGAATAGATAGATCATATTCAGTGATATTTAATAATTTAGACTTGGTATTTTATCATTTTTAATAAATACAGAAAAATTCATTTCAGATAAATGTCACTCAGACATGTAGGCCTAACAGCATTACTGGTGCCACATATACATGCAAGATTGTCACTGTGAAAACAGATATGTTCAAGTAATTTGTAAGTAGAATAAGATGACACTGTATTCATTATTTTACTACATGTCCACACATAAAAAGATCAAGGGTGTAATGTTTTATGCTATTTGTCCATCTTTCTGACTGTCTATGAAAACTTGATGCGCCAACTAAAAATTTTTCTATAACCTGGACACTATTCAAGTTACAATGTAAAAAAAAATGCATAAAAGTTTCTTTCACCATTCCATTCCACATATTTTGATGTCAAGGTCATCTTACTAAGTCAAATTTATCAAAACTAAAAATACTGTTTCAGGTCTTATTACATGCCATCAGGGGTGGACACATGTTCATCTTCTATCTCTGATCTTAGTGAGGAGAAAGAATTGCAGTATCTAAGGACCCTAATTCTCGATAGCTTCAGTTTATTGTACCCCCAAAAACTTTGGGGGGTGGGGTATTAGGAGTTAGCTTGTTGGCCGGTTAATCTGTCTGTTCATCGTTTAGTCCATCCATCCATTTGTAGTTTTTATGTGTCTTTTCAATTTCTCAGCAACTAATGGGCAGATTTCCATTAAACTTTACAGATGTAATCAGTATCAGGTAGAGATGTGCAAGTGATATTTTGGTTATGATCCATTCATTGACTTTTGTGTTTTGACAGGGTTATGGGATGATGGAAAATGGCTTTACATTATTGACAAGCACTTGTTTTGGGGTAATACGGTATTAGTCGACAGTCTAGTTTATCAAGCTTTTGCAGTTGGGATGGTCATACCCAACATGACTCTTAAAGATCAATTTCAATATGAAGTATTCACACTTACAACAGTCCTTTTATCATTATATCATTAGACCTTGAGCTTTGACCTTTGAGATTTAAGAAAAATTCGTTCAAATGGTAGTAGGCTTAAGAATAATTGTAATTGAAATCCATAAGTGCAAGCTATTATATATATACTTACCTCCACATTTTCAGTTTTCTTTTATATTGCAGATACAACTCAAAATATAGTAATGGGATAAACCTTATAGTGTAACTGCTGAATATTTTGGAGTCTTGAGAAAAACATGAGTGAAGAAGATAACAACTGTAGCCTTGAAAAAACAACAACATTAAGTTAGATCTGGAACAAAATTATGTAGTTGAAGGTAGGTAAGTGTATTGAAGTTAAATGCTTTCCAGTAGATCCTCAAAATTTCTTGATGGAGTATCTTATTCAATTTAAATGTCACACCACTAATATTATCATAATTGTAAACTCGCTGTTTTTAATCACTCTTCTTTTCATTCTATCTCCTGAGGTATAAGTGCTATTTACTTGAAACTTTATAGTTGAATAGATCTAATTGAAGAGATGCACAGTGCACATTTTTTAAGAGACGCCAATCTTGCTTTATTTTACCCCACTTAGGCACTATATATATAACAAAGTAAAGTGGCTATACTGGAGTCACCATGTCAGTCTGTTCATCCATCTGTCTGTCCCATGTTTTTTAAACAGGTATTACTTCTTTACTAGTAAAGCTTTTAACTCGATGCACTTACACAATTTGACTAGGATAAATGCAGTATAATAAGAATAACTTAGTTATTGCCACTTAGTTTTTTAAATTTTTTATCCCCCACCGTTTTTTGCGAAGGGGATATAGTAATGGTCTCCACCCGTCATTTCGACATTCTGTCACTAAACTTGGCTGGAGCATATCTCCTAAAGTTCAGTGGCTATCAACTTGAAACTTTAAAGATGGATAGATCTCATGGAGAAGTGCAGTACTGCACAAGAACAACAATTCTCGCTTGCATAATTTTGGATTAATTGCCCTTTGTTATTTCTTAACTCTTACTCTTTTTTTTGGCATATCTCTTAAAGTAAAATAGCTAGCTATCAACTTGAAACTCCATAGGTGGATAGTTCTTATTGAAATGAGCAATGCACAAGAACTATAACTCTTGATTGCATAATTTACCAGGTATTGCCCTTTGATATTCTAAAGACTTATATTCTGAAGGGGGCATAACTCTTCAAGTACAAAAGAATCTTTAATAGATTAAGCTTCAGTTTACTATCAAGCTTTCATGATTGGGGATGGCCATGTCTGACATTGCTGTTGTCATTTTTGCCTTTGCTTATCCTTATTTGAGAGAGTTTTCAATATATTGCTCCATACACTATAACCATATGTAATATATTTTAAAACCATAACTAATATTTTGGATCTTACCTTTTAACCCCTTGTCGTGCAGAATAAAAACCATAGAATATCAAATTGAAATCGATATCCTGAATGCACTTATTGTGGGTAAAATAAGTTTCATTTCAAAAATATTGTTTTTAAAGAAAAATCAAGTGGTCAGGATTTAGATTAAAATGCTCACATGTGGAGGCTAATCTTTATCTTTACCTTCTATCAGAGCAGGAATATTTTAGATTGAGCTTAACAAGGGTCATTTTTTTCACATATTTCAATATATATTTTCAATAACTTCAGAAAGTGGAAGAATTCAACAGAAGAGGAAAAAAATGTGATCTTTACTTTGTGTTTCAACTTAACCATTGTAACCTAAATACCAACCACTACAACAAGAGGTCATGGCATGAAATTTTTGGTACCACAATCAACTGTGAATGTGCACATACACTATATGGAACCAGCCTAAAGACAGAAGAGACTGCTTCAGAAAATAATTAACCTTGTTATATAAATAGCTGTTTTTAAAGTTTGAAATGTATTTCTCTGGTTTAAACTGTTTGTAACTTCACCTTCCTCTCTTGTGTGGCTGCAAAAAGTTAAACAATACCCAGATATCTGAGGGTAAGATCTTTTGGTATTTGAACTTGAACTACTTGAACTTTCTACTTGACCATGAACAAAATGAACATGTCTGCAAAAAAGTAAATTGATACATTTTGAGAAGATATTGCTTTTAATGATAAAAATGTGGAACCAGCATTTTCATCATTTAAAACAATTTTTTCCATCCTTTTACATGAATATTAGTGAATAATTTATCACTTAGATCTATTGCGTAACATTCAAAGATTTGCCCTGATATTCACTGGTCCATGGACAAGTAGCCTTGAAAAATGTACTTGTCTGCAAGTACAAAAGCCCATGTTGGACAAGTTAGGACATGGGAATTCCACACCCTGTGTTTTCATATAATCAAGTGATTCATATCAGGCTGAGTTAGGGTAAACACAGTTGTCAAATTGATAGTTCAGTGTATGTGCCTTACAGTGCTGTCTTTTCATCCATTAGTCTATCCATCCATCCATCCATCAGATTTTGTCAAGACAAATACTCCTAAATCAATAGATGGATTTCAAAATAGCTCATATGTTCTCAATCATGAGGAGATGTGATTTTTAAAAAAAATCTTAAAGTTCCTATGTCAAGGTCACATCTCAAAGTCAAACATCTGGTTTGGAGTCAGTCGTATTCGGACAACCATATAGATACTAGTATGTAACTATATTTCCCTCCTATGGAGTAGAGGGGTATTTCCCTCCTATGGAGTAGAGGAGGAATATTGGTTTCAACTTGTCTGTCCAGCTTGATGAAATTCAGTGTTAATTCTTTTAAATTTTCAGTGTAGTTCAATGAAATTTTGATGAAAATTCACTGAGATTTTGGTGAAATTCACTGTTAATTCTTTGAAATTTTTGTGAAACTTTGGTGAAAATTCACTGATATTTTGGTGAAATTCACTGTTATTTTGCCCCTTTCTTTCACTGATATTTTGCTATATCTCACTGAAATTTCACTGTTATTTCACTATATTTCACTGTTATTTCACTATATTTCACTGATATTTCACTGAAATTTCAATCCATAATTTCAATTTCAATAGAATCTTGGTGAAATTTTGGTGAGATTTCATTGAAATTTTGATGAAATTCACTGTTAATTCTTTGAAATTTTGGTGAAACTTCAGTGAAATTTCACTGTTATTTTGCCCCTTTCTTTCACTGATTTTTCACTGAAATCTCAGTGAAATATCAGTGAAATTTCAATCGATATTTTCACTGGGGTACATAAGTTGAGTTTCTTATTTAAAATTTTTTAGATGCGGGTGAGAAAAATACAATTTTCAAATTTCTTTAAATGCAATTTATGTGTTTTGAATGGAAATGAAATGAAATCCCCTCTCTCAGTCGCAATAATTTTTTTTGAAATCGAATCGTCTGCTACATGACTAGGCGCCCCGTATATCGGTAAACTACTAACTCCTCTCATACTTATAATTTGTGCAGTATAACGGAACGTCCATGCTTGATCGTCACGTGCCGAAGTATCTTCGGAATTGTATTCATGGGCCTAATAACTTATTCTGCATATAGGTCAGGTTCAAGTTAATATGCGCCCGCTATAGAATGTATAAACCACATACCAGACACATACAACTCATTTGCAATACAAAGCTCTTTCTATTTTGGGATATTTTATACCATTCTGAATAGAATGTCCTGGTAACTAAATATCGTTTTTAAAAAAGTTTGCTTTGTTAAAATTGTTAATTATGCCGATGAATGATCTTTTTGAGAAAACAGGCGAGAAATAAACATAAGTAGATCCGATGCATGTAACATACCGGTAATGACCATTGAAGGATATACAATAAGCTTATTCCCAAGTATAATCAAACTTAAAATTTCCAGATTCTTAAACATGAATCCAAACTTGATATCAAAGATATATTTCCCTTTCCAAATAGTTTAAACTCAATTTCATACATATGTATGAACTTATTTATTCCGAGTTGATGGTGGTTTTCATTGCCATGCTATAATAGACCATAAATACAATAATGTAACCTACCAGTATATAGTATTTGTACAGAACCATACTTTGTAAATACATGTTCAAACAGTCCCACAGAAACAATACAGATTAGTTGTAGGCAAACTATATTAATTATTTTATCCTTATGGACAATATTACAATGTTTTAGCTTTACAATAGTGTTAGATTAATCTTTAGTAAATAATGCTAGAGCATACAACACTCAGCCAAAGGTCAATCCAAGATTTTTCACACCTCTCTAGCAAACAATATTTCATATAAATGATGTCAAGCGGTTTAAGATTGCTTTCAAGTCATGCTTTATGTATTAAGGTTTGCATGTTCAAATGAATTATCAGTTAAAATAATGCTTTCCATTGCCTAACTAAAGATAAAATGCCCACATGCATTGTAGTGGCTCCTGCTGAAATTTTATTGTGATAGAAGTCTTATGATAAGCACACTGTCCTCACCATCGAAAATTTGTTTGTTTGAATGGGGTTTTATGCCGCTTTCAACAATCTTTCAGATATATTTGTGGCTGGAGAACCTCACAATGGATAACTTGAATTTCTAACACCAGTACTACTATTCCATCTTTTCCTAGCCCCCAGCTGCTTCCCACATAGGTCTATGATTGATGATTATCAACCATTGGTGGAAGACAAATAGTTGGAAAGGATGAGTGCTGCAGCTGGGAATCGAACCCAGGACCTTATGAATGATAGGCTGACACGCAACCACGGTGCTATGACGGCGGTCCAACAAAGATTAGACTCCAGAATTATGTCAATTAGTAATAGTAGTGAAAAAGTAATGAAAATTATACCACTTTTAATTTTATGAAGGGTTGACAATTCAATTATGAATTGAATGTCTCTATTTAATTTGGTCTCCTTGGCTCTGTGCATTCAAGCAAAGTTGGGGATTAAAAAATATTGACTTTTGATTGTTAGCAATACATCTTTTATTGGTTATCAATACCTAGTTTATTGGCTTTGTAAGTGTGGTAAATACCTATCATATAAATAAGTTTTATTGTATGGCCACTCAAATAACATTAAGAGGGACCTTGATCTTGAAAATGAGAAAGAAATTAAGGAGTTTCAATTTATAACTGAATTGGTTTTAGACTGCTCTGGCATTTTCACAGGGGATTTTCATAGATTATTACATATCTTTGAAAGATTGTAGTTTTAGTTAAATTCGTATCATCCTATTGTTATAATACACATCTCACACTTTTTGATAGTTCAGCGCAAAACAGCTGTAACTGCCTATTCATTTATAGGCAGTTACAACTGTTTCACACTGAGGCATTCATTTGAATAAATCTGAAAATTATTCAAGAGCTAATTTCATATCATCAGTTCTTATTGGTTCTTAATTATGAAAAATTTTCAAAATTGAATAAATTTCATAATATTTAGGCTGCTACCTACGAGTATTTGATTTAATTAAGTTTCATAATCCAAAATTGCAAAAATGGACCTCCAGACATTAGGGTGACAATGTAACAGTTTGAAACGATAAACATCCTTAAAACACACTAAACCAGTATCACGATTTTGTAACTAAAATGTTAGCCCAACCTTTTAAAACACAAAGTCACATTCTACAAGAGGATGTATATAAACCATGTTTACCCACATACTCCAAACATAAAATAGTTTTGGTGAAATATTTGGTTTTCGGTAAGTAAAATAGTCCATGCCCTCTGGGTGTACTATGCAAGCGAAAATGTATTTAACACTTGACTAATGATAGATGGTTTACAGTCGTTGTATGGGAGAGGCAGTCACTGTATCTTTGTTATAGATAATATTTATCGAATATTAGAGAAATGACTCATTTTTTAACAAGATTTATTATTTTTGAAAGGGATGTCTTGAAGAAGCACTAAAGCCAGCCATAGAGATATACTTTTGTGTCTCTAAAAAATTAAGCCTAGAACCCTAGCTACATATTCATTCATACCCCCTATATAAAAACATATAATTCTATTCTTTTTTTTTTGTTTAACCCTTTCCTGTTTTACAAAATTTTGGACCTGTCCAAATTCAAAGGTTTTGCAGACGTAAATTAAAAGTGGATTTAATTTGAAAAATAACCATACAGTAGGGTAGAAAATAGTGTGGAAAAAGAAGAAATTGCTTGTCAGAAACAATTTCTTCTTTTTTCACAGTGTTTTCTCGATCATAAAATCACAGGCACATAAAAAGCAGGGATTAAACAGCAAAGGGTTAAAAATGTCCATTTTTACAAAAGATTTTGATCACAGCAAAATGACTTTTTAATGATGGTCTCTTAATAAAAGTGGTTGGTTAATAGAGGTGGTTGCTTGAGCAATATAGAATGTATTCATTTCGATTAAACAACTGAAACAATTTTCCATGAGAAAATTTAGACAACAATCAAACTTCTCCGTTGGCCTACACAACAGAAGTTCACAATTATCATTATGTGAAAATATCCCAGTATACAATAGAGTTGAAATGTAACCTTGTAACACTATCTAAAAGTATGTTACATATATTTCTCTAGGTAATGTGACAGCCCGCAAACCTGAATACATAATAAATTATAGACCATACAGGACCTTCAATTTATCACATACCACAGTATCATTAGCCTGGGATTCAGGCCTGGTATTTAGAAGTACATGTATTTCTGAAACTTTATTTTCTAACAACTTCTTTCATCAATGCTTAAATGATAGAAAATTATAAGATTTAGTTTTCATCATCCACATTAGAATACACACCTTTGAAAAGAAAGAAAAAAAAAAACATGCAAGTTTTAAAGTCTATACTCAAGAAGAATCTTGCACATAAAATTAAGTCAAAAAATTTCGAGGGGTCAGTGCAACATTACTATAACCGCCAAGGTTAAGTCCATCGGACATATGGGGACAGAGTTATTCTGTAGACAAAGCAGTGGTCCTTTGCAAGACGCTAGCTGGATGCCAGGACGCCACAGGTGATCCCATAATACGTCCCATGCTTTGAAAGGCATATAAAAAAGGCTTTAATTCAGCATGACAATTAAATTTCAAGCTCATGTAAACTTTTTTAAAAGGCATTTTTCTAATTCAGAACAACTTAAAATTCATTGACAAGAAAAAGCTTTAAACACTTTTTTCCTTACATAAGATTAAATACAAAATAATTTCCTTCCACTTAAATTATAGCACAAATTTCCTTGTCACATTTTAATTGTATTTTCCACAGTATTCCAATTAGATTCCAATTAGATTCACTCTCACACCTCGTGTATTGACAGGTCTAACTAAAGCTGCATCAGGATCAATACAGAAGTTGCCAGTCTATTTGTAGGACACTTAAAAGAGTAAGAGGTAATTCTTGCCACAGAATTATATTCTGTTCAGAGATCATTCCAATGCAAAGTTATGTTGATTTCAGTTACATGAACAGGGTGTCAATAAGATAATTCCAGATGCATGAAAGAAATTTCTTTTAAAGGATGCTACTTACCATTCCATTTAACCCTTTTCATGCTGAATAAACTTTGGCTAAAAATTGCCATCAAAATCAAAGGGCAAAAAACACTGAAGTACCAAATGTAGGTCAATTTTATTTGAAAAACTTAATCTATTGACAATTCTGGTTTGAAAGTGAGAAACAGCTGGTGTAGACTAACATCAGACTGCACTTATGTGCAGGATTTGAAAAACTTAATCTATTGACAATTCTGGTTTGAAAGTGAGAAACAGCTGGTGTAGACTAACATCAGACTGCACTTATGTGCAGGCTGGTGTTTGTCTATAGCTCCTGCCAAAGCAGTAATATTCCAGGTTCAGCATGGTTAAAATTTATATTCAAATATGGCATAGTTATATCTTTCTTTTCTCTTATGATAAATTTCCTTCTACCCATTTACAATAGTTATAAATATGATAATCTTATTTCCCTAATGTTTACATTTTTTTTGATAATGCCAAGGAAAGAACAAGAGCACCGCAAGCAGGTGCCAACGCTCCGCTGTTTATTATTTCTTAGGCAAATGCAAATATATCAACTTGGTACCTACAGAAAGGTCTTGTCTCAAGCAATGATCATGTGAAATATGAAGGCTCTATGACTTACCATTCAAAAGTAATGACCAAGGTTAAATTTTTTTAAAGAAATTTGACCCTGAAAAATGACCTTGACCTTGACTGATGACCTTGAACCTGGTACCTACAGAAAGGTCTTGTCCCAAGCAATAATCATGTAAAATATCAAGGCTCTATGTCTTGCCATTCAAAAGTTATGACCAAGATTAAAGTTTGTCGCGCCAAGGCCAACGCCAACAACGACAACACGAACGACGCCAAGGTGATCATAATACCACGGGTTTTCTTCGAAAACAGCCGAGCTTATAATAAATAGAGACTCAGGATAACAAACAGCAAAATGAAAATCATTGAAACAGGACATGAGATAAATCTTTTCTAGAAAAAAAACAACAAGGCCCCCACTTATTTCTCACTTTGCTTTCATCAATAATGTATTGTTTTGAACAATTCCAAATCGGGTCACACAGATACAGAAATTACATATCAAATACGACATGATGAATGGGCTGTGGAGTCGACAGGAAATCCAATTAAATTTCCGATATTTCCACTTCTTAACGTCACTTCATGATATAGGTCAGGCTAAAGTACAACCTCTGAAGTATGTTAGGACTCATTTATTAAACTATTGTTGAATCAAGGGGTTAGTGTAAAAGTTACATGTATTTAGCCCTTGCTTTGCTGAATAAAAACACTGGCAAAATTGCATAGTAATAAAAATAATGAAAGCTCTGAATGCACTTTGATTGCAATAAGCTCTTTTTTTTCTTTTTTTGCTCATTTCTAGTTTGAAAAAGAAATTAAGAGAGAATAGACTAAGATCAGACTGCACATTTGTGCAGCCTGATCTTTGTCTATACCTCCTTCAACAGCAGGAGTATTTCCATTTCATCATGACAAAGGTTAATATATTTACAGGGTATGCAATAGTTTGGCACTATTCTGTTGGTGTTCAACAGATTACTTGATGCTTATTAATGTTACAGACTCAATTACAATGCAATAACACTACAAAGTACATACAATAAATCTTTTTTCTTTTTGATGTGATTGTGTTATAGATCTCTGTTGCATAAATTCATTTGATAAACTAGAAAGCCACAAATGGCTTGTGTCGCTCCAGAGGCTTGAATTTCTTGTAATAGCAAATCTAAGTTTTGACTAGATTTTTAGATATTTTGGCTTCTACTGATGTTGAAATGATTTTCAAAATTTCCACTATTACAACGTATAGAGAAATGACCTCCTCCCATGAAAGACATATTTTTCTTCAAATCACAATTATTTTTGGCTGAATGATAAAGGATCACTCAAGGATCATACTAATGAAGTTTGATTGATATCCATCAGTTACATTCTATATAACATATAGAGAAATGACCTCCGCCCATAAAATATATATTTTTCATCTGATCACAATAATTTTTGGTAGACTGATAAAGGGTCACCCAAGGATCATTCATTTAAAATTTGGTTGTTATAGATCTATTAGTTACATTCTGAGGAAACGATTTGCAAAGTTTCCACTATATAACATATAGAGAAATGACATCCGCCCATAAAATACATATTTTTCATTGGATCAAAATTTATTGAACAATTTTGAAAGAGGGTCACCCAAGGTTCATTCCTGTGAAGTTTGGTTGAAATCCATCCAGTAGTTTCTGAGGAGAAGATTTTTAAAGAAAAAGTTTACGACCGTATGCACGGACAGACGGACGGACGCACGACGGACACAACGCCATGACAATAGCCTCAGTGGCTTTCAGCCAGTGGAGCTAAAAACTATAAGTTTTTCGTTGCAAAAACACATTTTAACTTTTAACACTTATTTCAACATCATTAAACTTTATTAAATTGTGTAGGCATCCATATCATTTATGTAACTCTTCCCTTCTCTCACTTGTACAATGTCCCATTCCCTAACCCTAGCATTTTGACATAAAATTAACAATAATGGAATTAAGCTATCAACCATATTTACTAGCATTCATTTCTTTTTCGATCATTATTATATCAGCCTGTGCGCAACATTTCCAACAATTTCAAATGTGCGCCAAGCAAAGACTCTTTACAGCCTGTGCATTTGCACAGTCTGTCCAGAGTCCCCATTTTGCACTTTATAGGTAGCTGAGGTCTCATGGTATCTTTTAGGTAGACAGAGAATCTTCTTATTGTATTTTGGGACTTACCAAGTTGCTCAAGGTTTGCATCTCAAGCACATGTCAAATTGTTGAAAATGTTACGCACAGGCTCATATTTCTACTTTAAACAGTGGGTAGGGGTTAGAATCTATTTCTTGTATTTTTCATTGAAAGCACTTTGTATGTATTCCATTTAACCTTTTGCTGTTTAATACCTTCCTTTTAAGTGCCTGTGATTTTATGATTGAGAAAACATTGTGAAAAAAGAAGAAATTGCTTCTGACAAGCAATTTCTTCTTTTTCCACACAATTTTCTACCCTACTGAATGGTTATTTTTCAAATTAAATCATATTTTAATTTTCGTCTGCAAAACCTTTGAATTTGGACAGGTCCAAAATTTTGTAAAACAGGAAAAGGTTAATGTTTTCATGACAAAGTGATTATTTGACAAGTACCAACACTGGTCTTTAATAGGTAGATTCAGAATGCCAAATAATACCTGTGCATATGATTATCATGATAAATGTGTTAAGATGCCGATTAACACCATTTTATGAAAACTTATGTGATAAGTATCACAAGCACCTAGTTAGGGGTTCCAAAATATCTAATCGGAAGACAAACCTGCAGAACCATTACAGCTTAGGGTTTTAGCCGGCCTCCAAAGGACCAGAGGCCCATTTTACTAAATTTCTTACAAAAAGATTTATTGTAAGTCAAAATAAACAAGAGGCCCAAGAGGGCCTGTATCGCTCCACTGGCTTTAAAATCTTTAGACTTTCAGTAAATAAAGCTTACTTTAAATGAATACATTAACACTCCAAAATCTCCTAGGACCTATTTAGTAATGATTAAATGGTTCTGGTCTATATTGCACCAAAATACTCAATCACAATGAACCTGCAACCCTTGACCAATCTTATTAAAACATAAGGTTCAGAAGATGTCATTCAAAGATTTCGGGCTCAAAATAGGCCCCACCTGACATGCCCATATTTATGGACCAATCAAAATTTCTTGAACAATTTAAGTAAATAGTCACCCAAGAAACATTCTGGTAAAGTTTCATTGAAATTGGCTGAGTGGTTCCGGAGGAGATATCGTTCAAGGATTTTTGCCTCAATATAAGCCCCACCCTGCCACGCCCAAATCTATAGGCCTATCAAAATTTAGCAAATATTTTTTGTAAAGAGACACTCAAGGAACATTCTGGAAAAGTTTCATTGAAATCAGCGAAGTGGTTCAGAAGAAAATGTCATTTGAAAATTTCGGGCTCAAAATAGGCCCCGCCCTGCCACGCCCCTATTTTTAGACCAATCAAATTTTCTTGAACAATTTAAGTAAAGGGTCACCCAAGGAACATTCTGTTAAAGTTTCATTGAAATTGGCCCAGTGGTTCAGGAGGAGATGTCGTTCAAAGATTTCGGGCTCAAAATAGCCCCGCCCTGCCATGCCCATATTTATGGGCCAATCAAAATTTCTTGAACAATTTAAGTAAAGGGTCACCCAAAGAACATTCTGTTAAAGTTTCATTGAAATCGGCCCAGTTGTTCAGGAGGAGATGTCATTCAAAGATTTCGGGCTCAAAATAAGCCCCGCCCTGCCACGCCCATTTTTATGGACCAATCAAAATTTCTTGAACAATTTAAGTAAAGGGTCACCCAAGAAACATTCTATTAAAGTTTCATTGAAATCGGCCCAGTGGTTCAGGAGGAGATGTCATTCAAAGATTTTGGGCTCAAAATAAGCCCCGCCCTGCCACGCCCATATTCGGGGGTCAATCAAAATTTCTTGAACAATTTAGGTAAAGGATCACCCAAGGAACATCCATGCCAAGTTTCATTGAAATTGGCCAAATGGTTTGGGAGGAGAAGATTTTTAAAGATTTCAAAGTGAAAAAATGCCACGCCCTGCCACGCCCATATTTGGGGGTCAATCAAAATTTCTTTAACAATTTTGGAAGAGGGTCACCCAAGGAACATTTCTACCAAGTTTCATCAAAATCTGCCCATTGGTTTGGGAGGAGAAGATGTTTAAAGAAAAAGTTTACGCACGCACGGACGCACGCACGGACGGACGGACGGACGGACGCACGCACGACGGACACACCGCCATGACAATAGCTCGCTGGCCTTCGGCCAGTGGAGCTAAAAATTGTCCCTGGTGTTATCATTCATTGGTAGATTCTGCCTAGCATGGCAGAATTTCATATTTTGTTACTACTATAGAAGCAGCTTTAATTTTCGACTTGCGCAAAAAATTATCGTAAGAATAAGATGATGGGCCCTAGCCTCCCTCCACATCTTTTACTCTGGGCAAACTATGTAAAGTGCAAGAACAAGTGAATTTTGACTTAATAAGTACCTATCACAGATCAGATATATCTATCTAATGAGTAATTAGTAAGTAATTGTAGGACAGTTGATTTTATCATTGCCTTTGGCAATTGTACATGTACTGCATGACATTATACACCAGTCTTATTTAAAGATGACCCAGTAAATCTTTATACTGTCACAGTAATGGTAATGGAGACATTTGAATTAAGTCTTGCCTATAAGAATTAAATACTTTGATAACTCTTATCAAGACAAACATTTTTAAGTCGCTTGCGCTCGCGCTGCGACTTATTGTGGCCGTACGAAGTTTTCTGGACAGGTCAAAGGTCAAAGACAGACCTCTTAACGTCTTCTGTATTTCTGTTTTGAGACAAAGTACATCTCTGATTTCTTGTCCGCACTTTATGGTAATAAACATAACGAAATTATGCCACAT
Organism: Fragum whitleyi; assembly: GCA_948146395.1. Lineage (NCBI taxonomy): Eukaryota > Metazoa > Mollusca > Bivalvia > Cardiida > Cardiidae > Fragum > Fragum whitleyi. The sequence continues at coordinate 31,856,659 of OX411544.1, forward strand.
TTTGCGATCGTATGAAAGTTGTAGAAGAAATATACATCATATTTCTTAAACGCCATATGAGGCAGAGAAAGAATTTCAAAAAACAAAAACTAACAAACAAAAACACCGTAACCACACCTGTTTAATATGCAGTTACGAGTTTTTTCGTAAACCATTGAAAAAATAGTGCACTACGCGCAGTAATACAGACGCGTTTCAGAAAAAGAATAACATCGGTTTTTAACGAAAAACTCGTAACCACAATTTGTTTTTATATACAGTTAAGGGGTTTTCGTTGAAACTTGCAGGGCTCTCGGAAACGACAGTAGTGTCGTCTGAGACGACAACTTTTCTCAGCGGACGACAAAAAATCCTATCAAAGGATTCCACCGGACGTGGAAAGTTTTTCTAAGGCACGCGTCCCGATTTATAACCTTTCGGCTGTGTATAATACACATGTATGTATTTGATTGTTTACGTAAGTTAGGCTAACTGTCGCGTGAAAAATCGATAATAGCCATATCTGAAGTCCGATAGATGGGCGCGGTAGGCGTGGCGTTAATTGACGCCAACAGCCAATCGTAATCGGTTATTCGTAGAACTTGTAGGCGGAGCCTGACTATCAATGAATTGAATCTAGACTCTGCCCGACAATGTGTTTGGCGATTGTTAGGCATAAACGAAACACGTGAACTATTAATATATTGATCGAAGCAGTTGATTCACTAATTATATACCGGTAATTGAATTCGAGCAGGGCCCCAATTTAGACGAAGACAATCGTAAGACAACATATTTATTGACCCGATTTGTTCGTAACAAGTAAATGATTAGTCTGTGTCCTTCGAACTGTCCCGAATCTCTTTTACCTTTTTTAAAATCGGTATTTTGACTTAAAACAATTATTTAATTAAAGAAATGTCCCGAAAAAACGCGAAACGAATTACCACTACCGGTGAATCTCTGAAACGCCGTGCATGTGCTTAATTCCGTCGGATACCGTATTTCGAAAATGGAAAGCTCCGGATCAGCCTACTGATCAGACACGTGTTGAAATGAAAAAAAAAAAAAAAAAAAAAAAAAAAAAAAATGAACACAAATCAAGAGACAAGTGGTTCGGAAAGTTTAATTATTTCAATCTAAAAAAAAAAAAATGAAAGAAAAAGAGAGAGATAACCAATGCAGTTCAAACATAGATCTACAATCTTTTGTAATGAAAATGAATTCTGAATTTTTTCTCTCAATTGGCAACATCTGCAAAGAGAAACATCGCATTGACTTATATGTTGAGATTTTTTAAAGTCTAAGTAAATACAATAACATTTTTTGACCTATTTTTAACTTCTGGCAAAAAGAAGATATGACTGTTTCAAAGACTTGCTTCTGTATTGGTTTTATATGGTTTTAAACTGAACCGGGAAAAGTTTTGTCATCTACTGACCCCATCTCCAAAAATGAATAAAAAAAATGTAAAAAGCATTGGGATAAAAGAAGAAAATGTTTTTTACAAGCAATTCTTTCTTTTCAATCAATGTTTTCCTTAAGATAACCATTCTGGTGACTAAAACATTGGATTGTGTAGTAAAAGGTTAATAAATTGTTGTTTCAATATCATAGTTTTACATGGTACAAAATCAACCCTCATAATGATGGAATCTAACTTTTTTGTGTTGGATCCAACTTTTTCTGAAGTTGGATTCCAGGAAAACTACTTTCAAAACCCTAGTGAGAGCCCTGGAAAGCATTGAAAAAATAGTTGTTATGCGCAGTAATTCAGACACGCTCTCATATAGATCCAGTCGCCATTTTCTCATCGGTTGTTGTTCGCTTCGTTTTGACAGAAACTCTGATTTAGGACCAAATAAAATTAGATATTCTTAAAAATTTATCTATCAACATTTCTAGTCAATCGATAAAGAAGCATTATTCTCAAAAGAAGAATTTGATTCTATGGAATATTTCCCAGATATGAACAAATTTTCCACAAAATATTCCACACACCAATGTTAAAATCCACCAAAGTCAAAATAAGGAGATATGGTGAAACTTGTGTATTTTTTTTAATACTTGAACCAGAATAGTGGTAACATTTTCATCTTTTTCACTTCGAAAATTATTATTCTGTTCAATGAAAACCGATGATTGTATTCATCCCGTCTCAAAATGTCATTTGTGACAGAAAATAATAGGCCGGTTAGAAGTTTTGACAAGTATGTTTTATTATACCCCAGCAAAACTTTTTGTAGCTCCACTAAAAGAATGTCACACATATCGTGAACCTATGTAGAGGAATAGCAGGAGGCTCGGTGAGGGTATTGTGAAAGAACTGGTATGAAAAAAACTAGAATCCATGGTTTGGTGCTCCAGTCGCTGCGGTATGACCATAGCAGTTGAAGACGGCATAAAACCCCAATAAACCATACCCCCGCAAAACGATCGTCAGTGTTCTCCCCAGCCCAATAAGCTGTATCAGCCCCACTACAGCTTCATCTAAAACAGTGTTATGCCCCTACAGCTTTAAAACTAACCCACCGCTTAATTTCTTCAAAATGGTCATCAAATAGAGAAATTTTAGTTATCTTATGTCAAAAACTGATGAAATAAAGCATTTTGTACAATAAATATGCATAAAAACATTATTGGAAAAGAAGAAATTGCTCAACATGAGCAATTTATTCTTTTCCTAAATGTTTTTATTCACATAATCATAATTACTTGCATAAACACTGTATTGTAAGCTTCCAACGATGCTGCCACTACAGCTTCCAATTATTCTTAGGAGAACCCTGATCATTTTAAGGGGTTATACTGGCATCAGCCTGTCTGTCCGTCTATGTACAAATCTTGTCTTGCACATAGCTCAAATATTGATAAAGGTACATGTATAGTTGTGACCCATCACACTCAAAGGGACCTTATGGCATGTGTGAAAAATATTGATCCTAGTCAGTCTGTACTGTCCGCGCAGCCAGACTAGGGCCGACACTTTTCACTTTCATGTAATTTTCTAAATCTGGGGTATTTACCCTATCTTACTCTGTATTCACTTTTCGCATACGGGATCTGGTTAACCTGCGCTGGGTCTGACAAGTTTGTCAAAATTTGGATTTTTGGAGTTCAGATAAGATCCCATTTAGCATGACAGGTCACAATTTTGAAAATGCAAAGGTGCATAGAATTTATTGTGGAGAGGTTCAATAGATCTAATTTTTAAGAGACAAACATCTCTTGTTATATACAATTCAATATCAATTTCATTTCCTTCAATACTTTTTAAAACCTTCTCTGATAACGTCATAAAAAGCAAGTCTTGTTTAACTAATACATCTGTTGAAGCGACTTTCAGGCCCTTCAGGGCTTTGATTTTTTAATTTTTTTTTCAAACAAAATTATCATTATTATTATTATTTTTTTTTTAAACAAAATTTACAGACAAAGATTTGCCTAAAAGAAGGTTGATAAAGAGAATGTAGCAAATATATTCTGCAATTCAATACCTTGCAATTTTTGGAAATTTTTTATCTATGATTTTGAGCTTTATTTGCTAAACATGCAAGACCTTCATTTACAGAAATGAAGACAAAACTTAGGCCAGCCCAGTTTGAAAATTGTTGAAGATGAGTAAATTCTTCGTTTGCTATATCTTTTAAAAAAAGTTTTCTTTCTTGAAACGAAGGATTGTTTTTCAAACTGTTTTATATAGTATAAATCTCATCTATACAGTACAGGAATCTTGAGTCTCTGTGTATCATGCTTAAGAAAATATTATACAAAAAGTAGAGATTGGTTGTTTATACATCAAGGGGTCAGTGCAATACTATTGTTAAGTACCTATCTATTTATAGGCACTTTAATAGTATTGCGCTAAACCCTTGATATAAGCTACTTATCCTTTCCAAACAAGAATATTTTCTACCATACAGGATGATTTCATTCCAACTACCATTTTACATTGTTGTCAGCAACTTTCATTCAAATAAGACCAGTCTTCAAGTTCAAAGTTGCTTCAAGACAACTATTCTTTAACTTGCCCTGTTGAATAATTATTGAAGAAGACTAACTTCTTCTTTTGCTACAATGTTTTTGAAAGCTTCATCTGCAAAAATAGGATTTATTTTGTAAAAGTTAAATGGGGTAGTTTGCTAGAGCTAATTTTACTGCAGTGTGCAATACAACACAATACAAACCTCATCTTCGTCGTCCAAAACGGCACTTCCAACTTGCCCCTCCATACTGTCGATCATTCCACGCTGGGCTCGCTTCTTTTCTAACCTCTCAATCTCCTCCAGTTCGGAATTAATATTCTTCAGATTCAGAGTCAGTTCTCCTTGTTTTGAGGGTTTCGTAAGTTTGAGATCATTGGTTAAGTTTGTGGAATTTGTAAAAATAAGATCAGTAACATTAAACACTTTTTCTATATTTTTCCTAGCATCGTCCTCTTCTTGCGAGTCTTTTTCCTCTTCGATAGTATAAGTTCCTGCTTCACTAACCTTATCTTCATCAACTTTGGTCACTTCTAGGGATTTCTTTGTTGTATCTTGTGTCTTTGTTTCTTTTGTTTCTTCTTTTGTGCCATTTATATTTGTGACCTTAGATTGACTAACCTTAGCACTATTCATACTTTCATCTTGAACACTAGATTTTGATTTATCCGTGTCAAACTTTTTAGCTTCGCTATAAAGTTCGTACTCCGGTATAGATCCTTGCACAATTTGTGGCTTTAAGCTGTCAACACTTCCAGTGGAATTATTTTTAAACATTTTATCAATTAAGAACGATGCATTTTCTGACGTGTATTGCGTAGAGGAGGCAAGAATCTCTTGGCTGACGGCTTTTCTGGCGCGTATCACAGATTTAGGCTTTGAGTAGGGAGCAGAAGACAAGGGCTGAGAACGTCTCTTTATGGTGGCTGCAGCTGAAATTGAGAACAAAGCTTGATAGAATTTATAATGTTCTATCTTTCTGCTTACTAACTTCGAATTCTAGAATGGTTCAATAGGAAGAGCATTAACCCTTGTCATGCTGAACCCGGAATGTTCCGGCTTTGACAGGAGATATAGACAAAGATCAGCCTGCACATAATAGCAGTCTGAACTTAGTCTACACCACCTGTTTATCTTATTTCAGTAAGAATAGTGTAAAGACTTGTAATTTACAATTAAAATATTTACATTCAATTTTGGCTGTCAGATCCTTCAGCACTTTGATTTAAGTGTAATTGGTCACCATTTTTAATTCAGCATGACAAGAGTTAAAAAAATAACAAATAGTGTGTTACTTGAGGGAAATAAAGCAACATTTTAATGCATAGAAAACATTTTGGGAAAAGGAGAAATTCATTTCTTTCATTTCTTTATGTAATATTTTTTTCTCTTCCCCCCCCCCCCCTTTTCAATAATTCTTATTGGTTTGACCTTGACCCTTGCCATGCTGAATCTAGAATATCCTGCATTGACAGGAGGTATACACAAAAATCAGCCTGCACATAATGTGAAGTCTGCTCTTAGTCTATACCATCTGTTGGTTGTTTTTTTTTATTAAACACAGAATTTCATTTTTTCTTTTAAATTTAATACTGATTTTATTTTTTATATATTTTCAAAAGATTTAATGACTCACATGCAATTAGTTTATCAAATGCTTTCATTTCTTTGATTATAACACAATTTTACTTAGGTTTTTATTCAGCATGACAAGGGTTAAGGTAAAGAAATCAATAAACCATCTGCATGTATCAGTATGTGACGTTCTTTATTTTCTGCTCTTTTAAATTGAAGGGAGGCCACTCTTGGTCACCATCCATCTTTGACTTTAAGGATTATGTACCTTCTATAATAACCAAATTTAAATCATCTCAAACACAGTGACTGGTTCTTGCAGTCTTTCAGTATTATGAGATTTTGTACCATTTACCAATCCTATTTTGTTGAACTGGGTTTGATGCTGCTTTTAACCCTTGTCATGCTAAATAAATTTTGGCTACAAATTTGCATCAAAATCAAAGGGCAAAAAGCACTGAAAGTTCCAACTGTATGTCAATTTTCATTTGAAAAACTAAATCTATTGACAATTCTGGTTTGAAAGTGAGAAACAGGTTTGTGTAGACTCACATCAGACTGCACATATGTGCAGGCTAATGTTCGTCTATAGCTTCTGCCAAAGCAGGAATATTCCGGGTTCAGCATGACAAGGGCTAACAATTTTTCAGTCATATAGCAGCAGCTTCAGCACCTAGCCTTGAAATACTGCTGTTTCTCCTGCAAGTACTTCAACATACTTTCAATGTCTCTAGCTACTCATCCCACATATGTTTAACATTCATTATCACCCATTAATTCAATTTTAGTTGAATCCATCTATATTAGTGCATTCTGGAAATTTGTTGGGTTTTTTTCCCCAATGAAAACAAGTCTGAGTAAGAAGCTATATGTAAGCTTGAATACAAAGGAGTCCCATAAGAATTTCATCTTTTTCCCATAAGATATCTATTATGAACAAATCTTAACATTTTCACTTCAGTACATAAAAAATATCAGATATGAAGAGAGTATTTATTCATTAAATGGGGGTATGAAACTTAAAACCTAATCACACTCATTTATGAATCCCCTTTGCATCTCCATACAGTGTGATTGGGTTTTTAGTTTCATTCTTCCATGAAATTAATAAATTCTCTCTCCATCTCCTAATTGGTCTAAGAAAACTGTCCAAAAGGATGTGTGCATGTGTTTGGAATGGGGAATGGAACCCTGGACAACTTTATTGCTACCCTCTACCAAACTTGGTTTTCAAATCAATTTCTTTAAAGTTCAATTACACTGTGTCAGATTACAATACAATGACTAATAAGCATACAATTGTTTTGTTTCTCTGCAGTAAGTTACAATAGTACAGAATGTATAATAGAGGAGGCTTTGAAGATTCATTCAAAATTATTTGAAAGTGCCTATAGAATTATAGGCACTTACAAGAGTTTTGCACAGACCCTTTAATTTTGAGTACAATTCAAACGATGAAATGCTGATAAAAGTGATTAATCACAGAGTATTAACTCTTTTTAAGCAAGATAATGGTCTAAATGAACAATAAAGAAAACAAAGCCTGTAATTCCCAACTGTTTGTGATTTTCAAAGTGATCTTCCATTTATTACAAGTCATACATGTATCTATCACCCAAGGGAAATAACACTTGTTATATTGAAGAAAGAGCATCATGCTTAAGACCCTTTGTTTGTATCCTTGGATTTAATTTTTCGGATTTTTGTCTTGGCAGAAAGGAGCCTAAGTAAAGGATTGCTGCATTTAAGGTTAGGGTAAATTATCTTCTGTTTTATTTTACAGGCTTTCATAGAAAGTTGATAAAATTAACTTAAAACAATATATGGTGGGTGGGTAAACAAACCCTTCTCTATTCAGGTTGTAAAAGCTGAAGTTAGGAGGTTTGGATTACCGAACAGTAAAATATGTTAACTTTTGCTAAGCATGTTTACCCCTTTGAGTTTAGGTTTCAATTATTTACACTCGTTAGCAGTATTTTCTGACAAGCTTTTAAACAAACCCAATATATTAAAAATCAAACTCACTAAATTATGTCACAACTAAGACACACCCTGCCAGTTCAATAAAACACAGAATAGTATGTTCTCATGCAAGCCATGTCCAAAGACATGAAAAAGAATTGAATACATCACTTTACAAGCTCAGAGTTCAAACCGATTTTGAAATATGTTTGATGTGAAACACAGACACACATCTATAATGTTATATCTCATTACATAATGTACACCAGTTTGGGCTCAAACAAGAGACATGAAAACTAGCAATACAATTCAATCCTTCACTATATATTGATGGCTCAGCGCGAAACAGTTGTAACTGCCTATATGTTTATAGGAAGTTACAACTGTTTTACACTAAACCATCGATATGACATTTAAACCAATCCTACTATACCTGATTGTTTCAAATTTTGTAATTGTCTTTAACCCCACAATCATTTAATTATATAGGCAATCCCACAAAATGTGAGATTCTAAATTGCCAAGGGTTTTGTTGAAAGCCTTAATAGAGAATCTATCAACCTGATGTCAAGTGTTTGTATTATCTTCAAGAAATTTAAGTAGTCCTTTAATACTGAGGTCATCATTCTTCTTTGTAAACTACTTTGAGACCTAAACTTAAATTCCATTTCTGACATCAGTACAGAAACAACAACATTCAACCTGAGCCACCAACTGCTCATCCAAAATAGATGTTATAGGTGTATTTCAAAACAGAGCTCTGACATAGGCAATGAGTCCATTACCATAAGTGAATCGGGCATGTTAAATCAAAGGCCTGAAAGGCCTGAATTGAAGACAGGACTGAATATTAACAATTGGAATGAAAATTGTGGCCTTTTGAGAAGATCTCTTGAGTGGGAATCAAAAATTTAAAACAATCATTGATGGTTACATATGGAAACTGCACCTTCCTAACAAATGAATATGCTTTACTTTGAAGACTCATCACTTCCAGATAAACCTATCCCTCTAGCCAATTCAAGCTTAACAAGAGGGTAACTGCCTTCATAATCGCTATTCATCCCAAAGTGTAAGTTTTCAATATCCTAAATAAAAAATATTCATTTAACCAACAGAAATATGGTGGCAATTCCTGTATTCTAAAAACTCATATGAATTATTGCAACCCTGTTTTATAAAATTGTATAGATTATCCCTAGCAATCCAATATGATCCAAATCCGATTTTTTTCCAGTCAACCTTATTAAGTGGATGTGTAAAAATCTTAAATAAAATGTTAATCCACATGACATACATTGCTTACCCCTTGATGAAGAGCTGAACATTTCATTGCCATGGTGAATATTGCCCTGAATTGGAAATTTGTTCAAATTTCTTTTACATTTATTATCTGATCCAGGATTTGACTAATTATCTCCACATAGAAGAAGCAATGAAAGTAATACCAATATTCTTATACTTTTACTAGTCAAAGTCAATACCAAGAAGAAGAATTTTCCCGTACAATAGCTGTAGCTTTTTTTATGAATACTGTTAAGTTTCTCCCAGGAGTGAAACATTTTATTTCTATTTTTCCATTGAGATATTTCGATCTCCATTTCAGGTTATTCTCCTTGCATATGGTCTAACTTAGTAGAAAATTATTTTTACAACAAAATAATATATAAACCTGTTAAGACAACCAACCTTTCAGGCTTTTTCCACGGGACTGCTTTTCGAGATCAAGATTCGGATTGAACTATCCGGTGAACTATCAATTTTGACAAAACTGCCAAAATGACAGATCGTTAAATGAAATCCCGAGCTACAGCATTTATCACCTTTAGTAGAATTCTTTCAATGTCCACTCCAGAATGTTACAAATAAATCCATTCCAGTTTCCAAAACAGTTTTTGTTAATGTCAGAAAATTGTCGAAAACAAAAGCGGAAACTCAAACCAGGGTCGCGCATGCGTTGTACTACTGTATAGGCCATTCGGGACACCACTCGGTCAATCTAACGCATTCGTCACAACTCGGCCGATTCCGTAACCTACATTTAGATAGATCTGAGACTTCGGAGATCGCCCATGATTGCCGAGTGAATATCACGATCACGATCTGTTGCCGTTTACGGAAATGACCGAGTGATGTTCCGAATGCAATATGGATAGACAAAACAAACCTAATAATAAAGTAATTTGATAAGCCATCGAAATTTCTCCGTAAATCCAAGTAAAAATTCAAACCTAGGAAATTCCAAGGGTTTACGAGTTTATTTAAATAGCCTTGTGCTATTTTAGTTTTTATCCATTTACACTAAGACAGGCCCGGGAGACGGATAAATAAAGCAACCTTAAGGACACACAAACACACAATTTTACGAGAAATAGGGAGTCTAAAATGGGGAACTGAAAATAGCTTGCCAATGCTACGCATAAAAAAAGTTGCAGGATGCAATTGAAAATTTGGAGCAAATGCAAAAGATTGCAGCCGAAAACGCCCTAAAACAGCACCACTTACGAATGTAAAACACGTTTCTGCAGGCAACTTCTGCATAGATCACGTGTTCACTCCACTGAGGTCCCGGCCAGAATTTAGGTCAGCACCAAAGTTTTACGGTATATTGCTACAGTATTGATTATTTTGCCGCGTTTATTTTTATGAATGGGTCTACTTTTTTGAGCGTAATGACACATGTAGGTTTGTTATCAAAATCCGATGGCGATGATCCCTATATTGAAAGACAGGTAAACCTGTCTTCAATAAAAAGCAAATGATAGGAAATTAACCTAATCCCTTCACTGCAATTAAGAAATTATATAATTGAGTGAGCCCTATGTTGTCAGACAAGCAATAATGTTGGTTTAAAAGGTAAATTTTAAACATTCTTGATGCGCTATTTCAACCTGTTTTATCTATTTCGAAACAAATTGCACGAGAATTTAACGGTAAAAAGTTGATTTTACGGCTCATCGCACAAAATCTACCTATACAAATATTTGCCAATTAATGAGATACAAATAACAAAGTATATTCTGCAATACTTTATGTCAATTATCAGAAAGTATACCTGCCTAGCAAAAGATTCAATATTAACCCTTGTCATGCTGAATAAAAAGTCTTTTGTGAAATTGCAACACAATAAAAGTGCTCAAAACACTTGATGCACTAAATGTGATAATTGAATTTTTAAGCTTTTCTGGTTTCAAAAAAGGAATATCAGGTAGTACGGACAAAGATCAGACTGCACTTATGTGCAGGCTGATGTTTGTCTATAGCACCTGGGTGCAGGCATATTGCAGGCCATTTGTTCTTTAAGGTGGTTGACCCATAATAGTTCTGCAACATTTCGGAAGTCAACAATTTAAAAAGTGTTAACTGAGGTTTCCTAATGATTTCATTAGGAAACCTCAGTTAACATTGTGAAAAACATGAGTTCCAAAATGATGAGGAACTTTGGTTTCAACCTATTTATTTTACATCAATTAGGAAACAAATTCTTAAAACCTAGATTAATCCCTCTCGATTCTGCTTCCTGGAAAATACACCAGTACTCGCGCCGAATGTGTGGGCCAATGAAAGAACCAAAAACCATAGCCGCTCCCAGGAATCAAACTCAGGATCTTTGGGTCGAGAGGCTTGTGCTCTATCGCTAGACCACAAACTCCACAATTGAGGAACTATTGCGGGTCCATTACCCTAAGTCTGTTTGTGCAAAAGGCCAGTTGCAATTAAGCAGCAAGTTGCTATTGCCAGGATTACAATTAAGTGGATTCTACTCTATTTACCTTTGTTGTAAGCGTTGTCAATTGACTCTTCGTCTAAGTCCATACTTCTTGACGTTTTACCCATTCTTTGTCGTTTGTTCAGTACAGGCTCGGAAGATCCAGTAGAAGATCCGCTGTTCCACAGGTCATCAATTTTACGTTGACGGGTCGGGGAAATATCTCTACCTTCTGACTGAGCCCGTGTAGAGTTCTTGGTCTTAAGAAAAAAAGACACAATAAAAAATATTTTTAGAAATCTTTACGTATTCATACTGTGATAATTCAGATCAGAGGTCATAATTCTGATGTTATGCAAAAAGTACATGGCAAAAAGCATTGAAAATATTGCTAGAAAAGAAGAAAATAATCATCAATTTTTTTTACCCCATTTGACAATTATTTTAATAAAAGAGTCAAATTGAATCTTCATAAGTTTGTGAATAATATAACTTTGAAGTATCCAAAATTTGGTTGCCTAGTAGATACAGGATACATTTAACCCCTTCCCTCACAATCCCACATTTTTTGATGCTCCCCCAAAATAAGAAGCTTTAGAAAAAATTGTGGAGAAAATGAATAAATTGCTTGTAGTCTTTCCTCACCTTCATAATGATTGGCCTGGACATTATTGTAAGTAAGAAAATCCCTCATGTAAAATCCCTCTAAAACAATGCACGGTAATATACTATAAACCAGCAGCGTTATTAATGCCAACAATGCTCTCTACACAGGATGACAAATTGTAGACTTTGGAACACACAATCCTGTCATGAATACGAGTGTGAAGAAAGATATATATGAATGGGGCACATGAAAATGATGCGGAGGCGTCAATTTTAATAAGGAGGGGTAAAGAAAGTCTTCAACCTTTTCAATGAATTCCTATGTTGTGAGTACTCATTAGAAACGCCATGGCAATAATACTCTCTACACAGGATGACAAATCAATGGCTCAGGGCAAAACAGTTGTAACTGCCAATAAATAGGCAGTTACAACTGTTTCCCGCTGAGCCATCAAAATAGTAGACTTTGGAACACACAACCCTGTCATGAATATGGGTGTGAAAAAGATATATGAGCCTGTGTGTGACATTTCCAACAATTTGACATGTCTTGAGATGCAATTATTGAGTAGCCTAGACAGACACATGGTTCAATTAGAAGATTACCTGACTTTCTTAAGATAATATGAGACCCTATCTATCTCAGAAGTGCAAAGTGAAGGCTCTGGAAATACTGCAGGCTGGCCAGAGTCTTTGCTTGGAACACATTTGAAATTGTTGAAAATATCATGCACAGGCTTATATGAAAGGGACATATGAAAATGATGGAAAATAATCATGTTTAGTCGTATGACTTTTCCAGCCTTTGATATCTACTTTTTATTTCCCATCCAACACAGGCTTTTTTAATTACAAGCATATACATTTGTTTATGGACAAGTTAATGCCAGAGGAATTTTGGAATCGTACTTAATTAATCAAAGAGATAACACCCTAATTTTTATATCAAGGGGTCAGCGCAACACTATTGTAAGTTTCTATCAAAGTATAGGCACTTACAATAGTCTTGCACTGACCCCTTGATATAAAAGTGTGCAAAACATCATTTTAACAAGAGGACCATGATGGTCCTATATCCCTAACCTGAGAAAGTCACTCATAACTTGGTAACCATGTTATGAATACCAGAATTTGTTTGATGTACATTTAGAGTTTGCCCAACTGCTATTTGTTTTTTTTTTAATTTTCTTACATTTACAACTTTTCTCTTACCATGGCAAATTCTTTTAACAACTTTAGTAGATATACATGTTAAGAACATCCTTGCTAAGATTAAGATTAATGGGCCTTATGGTTAAGGAGGAAAAGAATTTGTTCTAAGATTTTTGGCAATTTATGCCATTTTTTCAGCCTTTGCGTTACCATGGAAACAAGAGTTTTTCAAAAAATGAAATTCTTTTACAGCTTTTGAAAAGCTTCACCTGAGGATCATCCCTGCCAAGTTTCAGCTTGATTGGCCTATTGGTTTGGGAGAAGACTTTTGTCTAAGATTTACAGCCATTTGGGGCAATTTTCCATACATTCTGTTACCATGGCAACCAGAATTTTTGATGAAATTAAATTCTTTTAACAATTTTTGAAGAGCTTCACCCAAAGATAAACCCTGCAAATTTTCAGCTTGATTTGCCAAGTGGTTTAGGAGAAGAAGAATTTTTTCTAATATTATCAGCCATTTTTGGCTATTTTTCAGACATTTAGTTACTAAGGCAACCAGAGTTTTTGATGACATTAAATTCTTTTAATGAACTTTTGAAGAGCTTCAACCAAAGATCATCCCTGCAAAGTTTCAGCTTGAATGGCCTTGTGGTTTAGGAGGAGAAGAATTTTTTCTAATATTTTCAGCCATTTTCGGTAATTTTTGCATACTTTCCGTTACCATGGAAACAAAAGTTTTTTGATGAAATTAAATTCTTTTCACAACTTTTGAAGAGCTTCACCATACGAGCATCCCTGCCAAGTTTCAGCTTGATTAGCCTTGTTGTTTAGAAGGAGAAGTTTTTTTTTTAATATTTTCAGCCATTTTGGGCCTTTATGTAACCATCGCAACCATAGTTTTTGATAAAATTAAATTCTTTCAACATATTTTAAAGAACTTCACCCAAGGAACAACCCTGCCAAGTTTCAGCTTGATTGGCCCAGTGGTTTAGGAGGTAAAGATGTTAAAAGAAATTTTTGACGTACGGACGACAGACGGATGACAACGAACAGTGAGTGATCACAATTGCTCACCTTGAGCACTTTGTGCTCAGGTGAGCTAATAAATAAACCAGCATTTTCTTCATTAGAACAATGTTTTCTCGAAATCTATCTGTATACTTTTTTCAGAAAAGTTCATTTTGAGCCTGAACAACTTGAAAATTATATTTAACATGTCCAGGGACACATGGAGAAAATCTTATTTAGATCAGCTAAACACTTATCCTCTTGGACATTAATTTACTTTCATACAATTTGCCAATTTTTTGGTTATTCTAACCATTTTGCTTAAGATTTTTCATTAAAAGATAGGTATAAGAATGCAATGTAGGCTTGGATCAGACTGCATGTCTAAGCAGGCTGATCTTAAGGCTGCAAAAGACTTTTGTTCAGCATGAACATTTTGTAAACAGTAGAAGGGTTGAGAAAGAGTTATAACATTAATTAAAATTTAAACCTACCGTCACAGAATTTTTATCAGCCACTGCTTTCTCTTTATTTCTGAGAGTCACAATTTGTTTGTCCGGGGTTTTCTCAGCAGGGACTTTGTCTTTGGTTAGAGTTTTTTGTTTCTCAGAAGCCTTTTCCAGAGTCTTTTCTTTCCTTTCACGAAAACTTTTACGAATTTTTGAAGGAACGAAATCACTCAAACTCTTTCCATCCATTGATTTATTTTCATCCGTTCCAAAGTCAACCGTGAACGCCATGTTGGTGACGCCCTCCGGAGATTTTCCAGTCGTAGAGTCTGATTGTTTTGGCACATCATTTGGAGTCTCCGATACTCCGTTTTGAGTCACATTTTTATCACTGTGATTTTCTGAGACATTGGTCCGAGACTGGGATTCTGATGGCTGGTCTGAAGCACTTGTTGATCTCTCGTCTGACTGGTGATAACCTTCCATGCTTCCATTGGACATCCTTTTTTCTGAAGATAGACATTAGCAATTTTATATGACCCTGTACGTGACATTTTCAACTATTTCAAATTTGCGCTTCACAAAGAACTGGCCAGCCTGTGCATCTGCACAGACTGGCCAGAGTCTTCACTATACGCTATACAGATAGATAAGGTCTATAAGAATATTTAGACAAAGAACTGGCCAGCCTGTGCATCTGCACAGACTGGCCAGAGTCTTCACTATACGCTATACAGATAGATAAGGTCTATAAGAATATTTAGACGTACAGGTGATCTTCTTATTGCACCATTGGACTGATACATGTAAGCAATTCATGCACATGTCAAATGGAAATGGAAATGTCACACACAGGCTAATATGTAACATCATAATTCAAAACTAATATCTTTTGCTATACTTGATCCGGATGTAGTTTTTTTTCCAAAACATTTTCTCCTTTTATGTTTTTATTTGTTTGTAAAAAAATCTTTTGGAGGAGTCAGTGCAAAACTATTGTAAGTGCCTATAATTTTATGCCGTGCCGACGCCATTGATTTTGCACAATTTTAAGTTTTTCTCTTGAGCTCCCGAGGAATCACTATATTTTGCAGTACGATCTAAAATAACAAGGGTTCAGCTTGAACCTACTGCAAGTGTATAATTACAAATTCATTAGGAAATTACTAAAGCTTTGTGTCAAAATTTTGATGTAAGCCCCACTTTAGACACAACTCACAAAAATTTCATATAATCATTTAAACCTTTGTCAGGCCAAATAATAACTTGCTCAAATTATATTAAAACCAAAGTTCTGAAAGCTATGGTCCCACTTATATGTTAGTCTGTACATATTTGATAACCAAAATTCAAAACTTCTCTAATTCAAAAACGAAAATCAGGTTGTTTAGACTAAGATATGACTGCATAGTCTGATATTTGACTATACCCCCTGGAAAAGTAGAAATATTCCACTGGTTCAGCATAACAACGATTAAAATTTCACAAAATTAAACAAATTGTCATAAGACTTACTTCTACTCCGAAACACTGACTTCATTCGACCAATCATTTTCACTGCTGATTTTTTAAAATCAATTTAATCAATTTTTCCTTTGACAAATTTTATCACAGCCTATAGAGATTACTTAGGCATGTATTTATTCATCCAATTAAGTTTGATTAGTCTAATCTCCACTTCAACTCAAACCAAGTGAATGTCATATGGGCCAACACAGCGGTCCCTAGTAGAATAACAATTTATTAGCTTCAAACCTTGATAAGTACATACCTACCACACACTTAGCCCACAAATACAGACATTTTTGATTTCTCAAAACAAGGTGCCAAATTGTCACAAGATACGCCCGTCACACTGCTTAGTATTAACTGGGGGTTTGAATAGAACTGAGGTTATTTTGAATGAATATTTTTTGCACCCATGAAGTTTCATGATCCTAGCTATTATACTTTTAGAAATATATTCCAGACAAGATTCTAGTATGAAAAACAACAATGGGCAATAACTCAAAAAATAGGCCAGGTAGAATTATGGCTCTTGTACACTGCACTCCCCCTTGATGACATCTATACACCCATGAAGTTTCATGATCCTAGCTATTATACTTTGACAGATATACATGTACTCCGGACAAGATTAAAGTCTGAAAAACAACAAAGGGCAATAACTCAAAAAATAGGTCAGGTAGAGTTGTGGTTCTTGTGCACTGCACTCCTCCTTGATGACATCTATACACCCATGAAGTTTCATGATCCTAGCTATTATACTTTTAGAGATATACTCCGGACAAGATTCAAGTCTGAAAAACAACAAAGGGCAATAACTCAAAAAATAGGCCAGGTAGAGTTATGGTTTTTGTGCACTGCACTCCCCCTTGGTGAGATCTATACACCCATGAAGTTTCATGATCCTAGCTATTATACTTTTAGAGATATACTCCGGACAAGATTCTAGTATGAAAAACAACAAAGGGCAATAACTCAAAAAATAGGCCAGGTAGAGTTATGGTTCTTGTGCACTGCACTCCCCCTTGGTGAAATCTATACACTCATGAAGTTTCATGATCCTAGCTATAATACTTTAAGAGATATACTCCGGACAAGATTCAAGTCTGAAAAACATCAAAGGGCAATAACTCAAAAAGTAGGCCAGGTAGAGTTATGGTTCTTGTGCATTACACTCTCCCTTGGTGAGATTCATACACTCATGAAGTTTCATGATCCTAGCTATAATACTTTAAGAGATATACTCCGGACAAGATTCAAGTCTGAAAAACAACAAAGGGCAATAACTCAAAAAATAGGCCAGGTAGAGTTATGGTTCTTGTGCACTGCACTCCCTCTTGGTGAGAACTATACACCCATGAAGTATCATGATCCTAGCTATTATACTTTTAGAGATATACTCCGGACAAGATTCAAGTCTGAAAAAACAACAAAGGGCAATAACTCAAAAAATAGGCCAGGTAGAGTTATGGTTCTTTTGTACTGCACTCCCTCTTGGTGAGATCTATACACCCATGAAGTTTCATGATCCTAGCTATTATACTTTTAGAGATATACTCCGGACAAGATTCTAGTCTGAAAAACAACAAAGGGCAATAACTCAAAAAATAGGCCAGGTAGAGTTATGGTTTTTGTGCACTGCACTCCGCATTGATGAGAAGAATACAATTGCCAAGTTTGAAGTCAATCGGACTTCAAGTGACAGAGTTATGCTCCGGACAAAGAAGTGGACGCCCGGACGCCCGGACGCCGGACGCCATGGGTGATCCCATAATACGTCCCGTCTTCGACGGGCGTATAAAAAAGAGATGATCAGAATTTGTTATCATGGAGGTCCAAGACTAATCAAAGTGCTGTCAGCACTGTAAATCGGACATCATTCAGAGGCTTGGATAGTGCAATAGTTCGCCAATCAAAAGGGTTCAAATTTGGACAATAAAAGTTGGTAAAATATTTGCCCAATTTTTGAGTTTTTTGTCTTAACACTCCATCTTTTCGAGGACATCGCCAGCTCAGCCAACTCGTGGGTCCGATTTTGAAAGTTTGCTGATTCGATAGCCCTCTGCTAGTCTAAATTATTTCTTAGCAGATTGTTTACATTGTTATAATGAGCACGCGCCAAGCTAAAAGCTTGTCTGTTAATATTATTCCTCTCTCTATGAGTTTAAAAGCCTGTTTAGCAACAAAACATTTTTCATTAAACTATTTACAATTTTGATTACCAACATGTTTGTATTTCAAGCATTGGGTTTTCCCAAATACTATAAATGCATTTTCCCTCAAGAAACACGTGAAATCGCCAACTATGCTATTTATATCTTTGGTTTCTGACCAATCGATTAAACCTAGCAGCACTCTATAATTATTCATGAGTTGTTCTAAAAATAGATCGCTCTTTCTGCTATCCTATATCAGTTTATCGTATGTTTTTGTCGGTTTATTTGTTGTTGAATAATTTTTCTTCATACTCAAATTTGAATTTATTAAAAATAGGATTTGAGCGTGATCAGAGTGCTCATTGAAATCAATTATTTCAAAATTACAAAATTATTTCTATTTGTTAACACATAGTCAACAGTACTCATTCCACCATGCGAACAAAAAGTAAACATCCCACGCTCCTTGTCCGAGTGCAGACGACCTTTGACCAATGGCAAACAACTTAATTGACACATTTCGAGCAGGCGATGTTCATTTGCATCTACCACGTGGTCTGAATTTACGCTTGGGTTTTGACCGAGTGATAATCATAACAGAATATGATTGGTTGTCAGCCCTACAACTGGTAAATGACCGTTCGAGAAAAAAATCAGAGCAGTAATATTGTAAGTGCTACAAATTTATTATACGGTTAACCTATTGTGCGTTTCAACTCCTTTACTCAACCGAAAATCTTGTTATAAACACTGAAAATACTAACTGGTAATTACTAAAAGCGAAATTACGTCAAATTTTGTATTAGCCTCTTCTCTATTTGTCGAAAAGTAAATAAGATAAAAACAAAGTTTGAAGATTGTGACTGAAAAGGCCGTTTCTTCGGTGAAAACACATAATTTGGTTTGAACACATTGCTCAGAAGATAAAGGTAAAAATGTAGTGGGTCAAACAGACTGGATTTCTGGAAAACGGTATATATAAATGCGGACTGCTTCACAGTCCGATTTAAAAACCTAAGGACATTATGATTATGCCAAAAGACCTCCCCCCCCCCTCTCTCTCTCTCTCTCTCTCTGTGTGTCTCTCTCTCTGTCTGTCTCTCTCTCTGTCTCTCTCTCTCTCTCTCTCTCTCTCTCTCTCTCTCTGTCTCTCTCTCTGTCTCTCTCTGTCTCTCTCTCTCTCTCTCTCTCTCTCTCTCTCTCTCTCTCTCTCTCTCTCTCTCTCTCTCTCTCTCTCTCTCTCTCTCTCTCTCTCTTTTCACAATAAGCACTTTGAGAATTTTGATTTCAATGCAAATTTGCTAAGGTATTTAATTTAACATGACAAGTATTGAGTAATCTTGGTAAACAATTGTCATATAAAATGAGTCTGTGTGTGACATTTCAAACAATTTCACATGTTTGCAAAGCAAATACTCTGGGCAGTCTGTGCATCCGCACAGTCTGACCAGAGTCTTCACTGTGCGATTTGAAGATAGATAAGGTCTCAAAGTATCTGTTGATAGTTAGGCAATCTTCTAATTACACTATGTAACTGTCGGGCTACTAAATGTTTGCATCTCATGCAGGTGTCAAATTGTTGGAAATGTTATGCACAGGCTAAAATATTAGCGCATAAAAATTGAAAGGGCTAACTTTTAAGTATAATACTTCTTAATAACTGATATCAAAAAGTCTTAATGAAGGGGGGGAAAGGTTTTCAAATACCAGATGTAATGTAGTGTTAAAAGTTAGAACTCTAATTCAATTTGGGTTTATTTTCATATCTTATTATGAAATACTAACAAAACACCATATATTCCATTAACTAATCTTTTCTTATGCTCAGATTGATCAGTCGTTACAGTAGTGAATACCTACAGAGTTACAGATAAGAGGGGATAATGTCATTCTATATTTTCAATAAAGATCAAAACTCTACAAACTACAGTTAAGGCCTGCTATAATTTCATTTAATATTTCAAATTAATTAACTCTGTTAAAATGTTAATTGAAAATATTTAATTAGGAGCCTGGCTGATGAAGCTGGTATGTAGAGTCATTCATAACATGAAGGAATGTCATTAAATTTCTTATTCAGGTCACATTATTTACATATGCCAAATTTTAACATTTGTCCAAAATTCTGAAATGCTTTGAAATCAAGAGTGAAGATCTAGTAGTTTTTTTAATCCTTTTTTAATCCTTTTAAGGCAGCAAAATAAGAAGAGGCCCTTGAGTACATGTTTTGCCCACCTGGCCTGAATTTAAGTTTCATAGAGAATGTGGACATCTGTGCAATGAAGAAACTTAATTCTGCAGTTAAATCTTCAAAATATAGTACATATATGGATACAAGAGGCCTAGAATGGCCCTAAACTGCTGACCTGAATCAACTGATCCAGTGGATCTCACCCAAGTAACATTATAGCAAAGTTTCAATCAAATTTGCCTAGTTGTTGAGGAGATATTATTCAAAGAATTCAAAGTGAAAAAACTGCCCCATATTTATGGTCCAATCAGAAATTGTCAAGAATTTTTGTAAAGGTCCCAACTTGCCACATCTATATTCATGGACTGTACAGAATTTCACAAATCCGATTTCAAGAAGGGTCAGCAAGGAACTTTCATGCCATGTTTGGTTGAAATTGCTTAATTGGTTTAGGAGAAACAAACTTTTTAAGATTTCAAAGTAGAACAAGATGTGTTTGTGAAACACAAATACCCCCGTAACGGCATTTTTTTTTTCAAAGTTTGACCTTGACAGATGACCTTGACCTTGTCACATGACCTTGACTTTGGTACCAGCGGATGCAGATCATTGAAATCTTCCATCATGCAAAATATTGGCTTTGTATCTTGAATACGCTTGAAGATATTGGCAAGGTAAAGTTTTCGGGTTAAGTTTTTTCAAAGTTTGACCTTGACAGATGACCTTGACCTTGTCACATGACCTTGACTTTGGTACCAGCAGATGGGGATCATTGAGATCTATCATCATGCCAAATATTAGCTTTGTATCTTGAATAGGCTTGAAAATATTGGCAAGGTTAAGTTTTCGGGTTAAGTTTTTTCAAAGTTTGACCTTGACAGATGACCTTGACCTTGTCACATGACCTTGACTTTAGTACCAGCGGATGCGGATCATTGAGATCTATCATCATGCCAAATATTAGCTTTGTATCTTGAATAGGCTTGAAGATATTGGCAAGGTTAAGTTTTCAGGTTAAGTTTTCGAACAGACGGACGGACAGACGGATGGACAGATGGACGGACAGACAGACAGATGGACGGACAGACAGACAGACAGATGGACATGAGTAAAACAATATGCCCCGATCTCTCAATGCAGGGGCATAAAAATGCCCAACCCATGCCATGCCTATATTTGGTTGGTCAATCATTTAAATTTCACGAACAAGTTTTGACATGGGTCACCTAGGGAAAATTTCTGCTAAGTTTGGTTGAAATCTGTCGAATGGTTCAAGAGGAGAAGCTGTTTGAAGATTTCAGGATCAGAAACTGACCCGCCCTGAGACGCCCATATTTGGGGGTAATCAAAAATCAATGAACAAGTTTTATAAAGGGTCACCAAAGGAGAATTTATGCAATTTTTTTGTTAAAATCAGACCATTGGTTACTTAACCCTTTCCCAAACAGGAAGGTAGACTAAAGGGTTACCTAGACTGAACAGTCACCTGGGTAAACCAATAACCAATACCAAATAAGGAATTTCCAATATCCAGACACTATCTGAACAGGCTATTATTGGATTTTCAAAATTTCTTGACATTTTTTACACATGTGTTAAAAAATGTAAAATTTGACCTTTTATTTCAAATCTCACATTTTCATGATCTATAAAAATACTTTTGTGGAAAAGATGAGCTTTCACATGGTGTAACTCTTTTTATTGTGCTATTGCAACTTTAGGAGCTATTAGAAGTTGAACTTGATGCTTAATTTTCCCATTATTTTTTTCTCCTATTTTACCATTAAATTAATTAAGGTCTGTTCTTCTAAATGGAGCATCAAAGCTTTAATATCAGAAACACAATTCTTTTATTAAATGATGTCTTTGGAAGAATTATTTTTCAATAAAATGGTATAATTTTTATAACATTTGATGGTGAAATTAAGAAGTAAAACTGATTTTAACATACATGATTGTGTCTATACATTTTATATTTCTTCAACATTTCCTATTTCTTCCTTTATTTATTTACTTATTTATCAAAATATATTTCATGGTGTGTAATATAAAACAAGAGGCCCAAGAGGGCCTGTACCGCTCCACTGGCTTAAAATCTCAAGATTTGAAAGAGAGATATTGCAAATTGAAGGTAATGAAAGTGAACAACATTCAGAAGGAATTCAGACTTTTTCTAGGTTGAAACTGACTTATGAAGGAATGAACTTAATTAACTTATATGTAAAATTACAAGAAAGAAAACTATTTAGATGTAGATTGAAACAAGAGGACCAGAATGGCCGTAAACAGCTCACCTGAATTCTATTGATCCAGTGGATCTCATCCAATCCAAATTTCTTGAACAATTTTAGATGAGGGTCACCAAAGGAACATTCTGGTAAAGTTTCATTAAAATTGGCCTAATGGTTCAGGAGGAGATGTCATTCAAAAATTTCATGGTCAAAATAAGCCCCGCCCTGCCAAGCCTACATAAATTTGGGGGTCAATCCAAATTTCTTGAACAACTTTAGATGAGGGTCACCCAAGGAACATCCTAATAAAGTTTCATTGAAATTGGCCCAATGGTTTACGAGAAGATGAGGTTCAAAGATTTCGGGGTCAAAACAAGCCCCGCCCTGCCGCGCCCATATTTGGGGTTCAATCCAAATTTCTTGAACAACTTTAGAAGAGGGTTACCCAAGGAACATTCTAGTAAAGTTTCATTGTAATTGGCCCAATGGTTTGGGAGGAGATGTCTTTCAAAGATTTCGGGTCAAAATAAGCCCCACCCTTCCACGCCCATATTTGGGGGTCAATCCAAATTTCTTGAACAACTTTAGAAGAGGGTCACCAAAGGAACATTCTGGTAAAGTTTCATTGAAATTGGCCCAATGGTTTGGGAGGAGATGTGGTTCAAAGATTTCGGGGTCAAAATAAGCCCCGCCCTGCCACGCCCATATTTGGGGGTCAATCCAAATTTCTTGAACAACTTTAGAAGAGGGTCACCCAAGGAACATTCTGGTAAAGTTTCATTGAAATTGGCCCAATGGTTTGGGAGGAGATGTCGTTCAAAGATTTCGGGGTCAAAATAAGCCCCGCCCTGCCACGCCCATATTTGGGGGTCAATCCAAATTTCTTGAACAACTTTAGAAGAGGGTCACCCAAGGAACATTCTGGTAAAGTTTCATTGAAATTGGCCCAATGGTTTGGGAGGAGATGGTGTTCAAAGATTTCGGGGTCAAAATAAGCCCCGCCCTGCCACGCCCATATTTGGGGGTCAATCCAAATTTCTTGAACAACTTTAGAAGAGGGTCACCCAAGGAACATTCTAGTAAAGTTTCATTGAAATTGGCCCAATGGTTTGGGAGGAGATGTCGTTCAATGATTTTGGGGTCAAAATAAGCCCCGCCCTGCCACGCCCATATTTGGGGGTCAATCCAAATTTCTTGAACAACTTTAGAAGAGGGTCACCAAAG
Source organism: Fragum whitleyi (assembly GCA_948146395.1). Classification (NCBI taxonomy): domain Eukaryota; kingdom Metazoa; phylum Mollusca; class Bivalvia; order Cardiida; family Cardiidae; genus Fragum; species Fragum whitleyi. Next base: position 31,880,393 of record OX411544.1, read on the forward strand.
GAACATTCTGGTAAAGTTTCATTGAAATTGGCCCAATGGTTTGGGAGGAGATGTCGTTCAAAGATTTCGGGGTCAAAATAAGCCCCGCCCTGCCACGCCCATATTTGGGGGTCAATCCAAATTTCTTGAACAACTTTAGAAGAGGGTCACCCAAGGAACATTCTGGCCAAGTTTCGTCAAAATCCACCCATTGGTTTAGGAGGAGAAGATGTTTAAAGAAAAGTTTACGCACGCACGCACGCACGGACGGATGGACGGACGGACGGACGCACGACGGACACCTCGCCATGACAATAGCTCGCTGGCCTTCGGCCAGTGGAGCTAAAAAACAACTCTCTTTCTGTGAAGGAAAGGCACATTTATGTAAATTAGCACACAAGTTTTTTGTTTGTTTGTTTGTTTATTCGTTATACAATAATAGGCAAACATCTCAAAATCAAAATACCAGTCAATGATGAAAGCAAGATTTTGAAATGAATGGGCAGACTTAGGTTGGAAAGCAATGAGAGAAAAGGAGAAAGAGCCGATTTATCCAAACCATGTCTTGTTTAGCCTTTCACAACAAAGAGAACTTTGGAAAAGATTCAGGGAGAGAGAAAATGTTAAAATCAGCATTTTGTCATTTTCTCTCTGTTTTCTTCAAAGGGAAGTTTTATTTTATCATTTTTGTAATGTATTCAAATTTTTCTTTACATTTTCCTACACTGGTCATGGGCTAAATAATGTGAAATTGCCGATAGAAATTGTTGTTGTTGTTGTTTTTAATCATCATTTCTGATTAGCGATCTTATAATGACAATCTACATTGTTATTACATATTTTCAAAATCATTTCAAGTCTATTTTTATACTCGAGAAAATCGTCGATATACAGCTTAGCATCAGTCGACGATCAAAATCGCGTCACTACAACTTAAATCATCTGAAGTAACGGTAGTTTAGCAGTCCATCCAAGAAATCTCAATACAAGATTTCTATCACCGCGATTCTGCAAACTTATTTTATTTCAAGTCCGTACTTGACAAAATATTATCAAAAGAATGAAGAATATCGTATTTTTTGCCTTTATTATTTCATAACTAGACCCAAGAAATATCTTTTGTTTACTAATCACCCATGACAACGTAAATTTAAAAACTTTGTTGTTATCGCTCTCGCTATACACCGAGAAATTGCGATTATGCAAAACCCGAAATATTCGCCCCTACAATTTTCGTTCTTTTTTTGGACCCGAGAATTAACGGAGAAAAGATTGCGGACGTAAAGAAGCTCTATTTCATCCAACTGTTTACGCGAAGAAACATTTTTTATTTGCGCTTAAGATTAAGATTGCAATGTTTCAGTCTCTTTACATATCACATAGAAAAAGCAAGTCAAACACACCCTCGGAGGCGAAAACTGCCCATGCCACTCGGGATCTGCCTGAGGCAGCGGCTCGTCAATCGCAGAATCGGAACATTCTACAGATGAAAATCCAGAAAATTCTGAAATGTTTGTGTCAGAATCAAATCTGAGCACAGGCTCTCCAGACTCTGAACTATGCAAAGACTAGTCAGACTCGTAACCAGACATGGTTTGCAAGTAGATTAGATCTATTCATAGCGATTTCGAAGTAAAGGCCCCTAAAGAGATGCTTATAAGCGAATGTTCTCATACAAACTGAAAGACAAGCATAATTTTCGAAAAATAATCGAATATTTCCACTTTCTTTTAATAGGTAAATTATGTTAATTGAAATTTTATTCCATTTTAATTGACTGACCAGTTTAATTTTTTGACCAATCTCGTGCGTTGTTGTCGCGTGGCTTATCAGTCTCCCATAATCCATACGCCGATATTATGTAACATTATGTAACGACGCAGCTGGGCACCCGATTAGAACAATAGGTATCGATAATTGGGTCCATTTAGCATGTTATCAAAGGCTTCCGAAGAAAACTTCAATCAGGGGGCAATAAATCAAATCAAGCTGATAAGCGTAAAGCTTATATACAGTGGACAGCTTCTGATCGCATCTTATTTACCCTTCCTTTTGATTTTTGAAAAAAACGAAAACTACAAATCTTTTATTACGAAAGTATTATGATCATTCCTTTCTGAAACATAGGCCTATTGAAATCGTCAAAATATTACGGGTTGAGAAAAATGCATCTTGAAGGCTTTCTACAGAAGAACTTTCAAAATATTTAGATACGACGCCTAGATTTACATGCCAGTTTTCCTTTACTTTATCGAGCCTGTTTTGAAATTATAAATCGCCAATCGCCATATTGTCAAATTTATTTTGAACTTGGGTGCTTTTAGCACGGGAGTATTTTGAAAAGAATTTTCTGTGAATCTTGCGCAGATTCTCAAATCCTGTCGAGTTTTTGTCTAGCTAGGGAGGAGTCTTCTACATCGTAGTCGTACTGTCATTTTGTAATGAAAGACAGAGAAAAAAGAATGAAAAGGTGTAGCCTACACATGAAGAAATTCTTTGACAAATGCATGTACTTTCAAAACCCTAAGAATACGAAATAACCATTGCGAAAAGTGCGAAAAATAGAAATCAATAGATCTATTTGTTTCATTCACGATGAGATTATTTCAAATGAAAGAGAAAAGTGAAGATGGAAGCTCGATCTAGGCCTACACCGTTTGAAATTTGGATAAATAAACAATTTAGCATATTTTGTAAATTTGTATCACTTAGTATGAAAGATCAGCAAGTCTCGTGTATTCGGTCTGACGAATGTTGAAAATGCTTTTGGCTCGCACAATGGCTAATATTTCACGGTGTTGAAATGGGTTTGTGTATTGTTCGGGAAAGGGAAAAATTGTCTCGCGAATCATCATGTGATTAGTCAGACATTTTTTTTTTTTGTACTTGGAAAATGAAAATATAAGAATTCAATTTCGCGATTATTTGAAATTAACAGGTGTCCGATTGACAATTCTCTATTGAAAAGAAAGGGGAAATATTGGATAGAGATAGCGCGACGAATCTGCCGAGTCGCGTAAAGGGTAATAAAACACGTGGCATACACACAAAAGAGTTTTACCCGACAAAATTAACACGTCACATAGACACGGATTTTCGTCTGCTACTGGTAAGAAATATGTCAAATTCACCAATTTCCATTTCAACTTTAATTGCATGTTGAAAATCATAATATCTAAATTCAACTTAGAAATTTACAAGCTCGAATTCGATGTTTTCTCTATGAATGTGAATGGCGCTTAATTTATGACCCCACTCGTCTTTAACTCAAAATTACTCATTTTTCTGAAGAACAAAGCTATCGATTTTTTTTCGGAATATTAAAGTTAACTAAACATACTTGCTGATTTGTTAATCGTTTATAAATTTTTCACTTTGAAAATCGCCGATTTTTGACATGAAAAAACACCCACGTCAAAACCCGGTCTTGTTCAAATACGGCGACCACGTGAAAACCCGGCCTTGTTCAGATAAAGGTAACACGTCAAAACCCGGTCTTGTTCAGATAACGTAGACACGTGAAAACCCGGTCTTGTTTGGGAAAGGGTTAAAAGAAGATATTTCTGCCCTGCTCTGCCACACCCATATTTGGGGGTCAATCAAAATTTCATGACCAAGTTTTGACAAAGAGTCACCAAAGGAACATTTCTACCAAGTCTTGTTGACATCTGCCGATTGGTTACTGTAGAGAAGGAGTTCTATATTTTTAAAGACTTCTGATGCATGGTCACGGACAACACACAAAAGGTGATCACAAAAGCTCATCTTGAGCATGTTGTGCTCAGGTGAGCTAAAAAGGGAAGCAACTCTTGTAGCAAAGTTTAACAATTTCAACAGGATCCTTTTCCATTCATTTTGGGTATCTTGTGTAAATCCCTTAAGTCATCAATACTTTCGATGCTATGATTTAGTTGTGGTACAAGTTTCAAAAAGGCTTTCTTCAATACGTTATTACTGGTTTCAAAAAATGCCTTTCAATTCATTACTTTGGAGCATAAAAAGGACAAGGTAAAACTAGCAATGAATCCTAAATTTATATACAGTATTAATGTAATTAAAAACATTTTGTTCACAGTTATAGTTCCGCAAGAAAGAGTGAGGTCCGAGAAACCGTTATCTCCTATCATTTTCAATGTAAAATTGATCTTTGATCACTCACTTGAAATTGCAGGTCTATAGTGAACATTACTATGCCTATTTTACATAAATATGTTGACTTCAATATTCTCAGAGATCTTGCAAAACAAAGCCATCATATAACCATCACATACTTTCTAAACAGCTTTAGCAGACAATATAGACAAAGATCATTCTGCATAGACATGCAGCCTGATCTTAGCCTACACTGCTTGCTTTTAACTTAATTTTTGTTGGAAAACTTGAGCATGACTATTTGAAACATCCTCAAAAAGTTGGCAATTTGCTTGAAACAAAATAATTCAGCAGGATATTAAGGGATTAGCTTAAGGATAATGTACTTATTTCTTCAATTTCAGTAACTGCTACCATATTTCCCCTAATAAAAGTGCATTCCCTAATAGTAGCACCCATTCATTTTTTTTAACGCATGGATGCACAGATGCATGGTGGATACAGCCCAATGACAATGGATCACTGGCCAAATGCCAGTGGAGCTAAAAACAAGATCAATAGCCGCTCTCAGGATTCAAAGTCAGGGCCTCTCGATCATTAAGGTAATGCCCTACCTCTAAACCACCATGGAAAGGTCATATTCAAATTTCAGATCAAGTCTTTTAACTGCATTGTATGCTTTAATTAGAATGCACACTAGGATAAGTGTATGTACTATGGAGTTTAAGGTAGTGGAACCACAACATTTCGGAAGTAATGAACTTTAACAGTGTTAACCAAGGTTTCCTAATGATTTTCATTAAGAAACCTCGATCAATATTGTGAATGATCACTACCTTAAAGCAACTTTTAATTGTACTAAACATGTCTTACTCAGGGTAGGTAGTGCACCTAACAATTGAACGTGGCATCTCTCAAAGCTGTAAAACCACAACATTTAATCTAAGCCAACAGTTGGCAATTTCTTATCTAAGGTAACTTTTAACACATCCATTTTTGAGAATCTGGTCAAAGAATGTTGGCAAAGTTTGATCTCAAAACTTTAACACCATTGGCTGTAATAGCACAGAAACGAAGAATTACTAAAGCAACAGCTCAAAACTTTGACACTTTAGCCTGTAGCAACTCAGACACAAATGATTACTAAATGCAACAGCTCAAAACTTTGACACTTTAGCCTGCTACAACTCAGAAACAAAGGATTTCCAAAGCAACAACTCAAAACTTTGACAGAATAAGCTGTAACAACTCCGAAACCAAGGATTACCAAAGCAACAGCTCAAAACTTTGATACCATAGGCTGTAACAACTCAGAAACAAAGAATTACTAAAGCAACAGCTCAATACTTTGACACTTTAGGCTGTTACAACTCAGAAACAAAGGATTACCAAAGCAACATCTCAAAACATTGACACTAAATAGTCTATAGGCTGTTACAACTAAGAAAAGTAGGATTACCACTGCATCAGCCAAAATAGGATGACAGAATGGTTAACAAGGGTTAAAGAAGGTTAGGTATGTAAAATTGAAGATAATTGGTATCCAATTAGTGACACAGGTTCTTTTGAAGGACCTTAATCAGATTCACTAACATATAAACATCCTCTATGTGACCCTTATTTGGATAAAACTACATTTAAAACTGATAAGAGAATAAGCATTCTATGCTCAAGATCAATGAAAGCGCCCCATCTGAATTTTTTCTCGTATATTTCAGTGCTCTCAATAAGGGCCAAAATCAGGAATTTTTGTAATTCCATGTTGGGATTTCAGGAATTTTTTTTTGCGAAGTAAGGAATTTTTAACCCCTCCCCCTACTATCCCTCCTTCCCCCCCACACACACACACACGCCACCTTAATTTTTTCTGTACACTTTGTAAGTGCTTGTTTCCTTGTTAAATGTAAGTTAAATTTTTGCTCCCAAAGACCATGATTCTGGTTGGTTCTCTAAGAATAAACGACTTCCAAACCTTAAAACTTGTAGCTTTGACTTTAAGCTACGGGTTTCACAGTCCCCTTTTATTACTTTCATTGAATAAATTATGGAAACTAAGATGAGAAAATGTGGAGTTTCTATTTGGAATCGGTCCTTAGCTGTATCTTGTGCGGTGGGCCTAGGAAATGCGGCTTACTCAAATTTTAGTTACGATGTTTTGGTATCCGGCGATATTACAAAAAATTAATGCAGCTTTAATTTTCCTCGGCCTATCATTCCAAAGGTGGCGAACGTTCTAGGTAGTGTGCCAATAAAACTTAAAGTTCTAAGCCTATTTAAACTTACGCAGAATTATCCAAATAGCAGAAGTCAAGAAAAATTTGTCATTTCAAATCTCTCGTCAGACATGTTGCAGACAACTTAAATGACGTCATTGGGATTTCCCCACGTTCTCAGAGCATGTCGTTTCTACGCGTATTTAAACGAGGACAGTCGAATGAACTTTCGTAAAGGTTTCACGGTAGCGTCTTTTTAACTTCGGATAAATTACCCGTTGATCTATCCTAAGAGTTTTACTAAATTAGGAAGCGATATTTCAAAATTTTATCGGTCTGAGCTGCATGAACTACGTTTGATATAACAAATTTTCCCCTGATTTGAATTTTGTTTGTTTCAATAATCCTATCAAAGGACCCTTGCGATCTGTATCCAACTAAGAAAGATGATAATGACAGAAACGGTAATGACGCGTCGCTAACCAAACAAGATTGCGTAATCAGAGACTGGTTGTTATAGCGACAGTTTAATACTCCACGCGTTACACATGGCTAGTTTTGGTCAGCTGTAATGTGTATGCTCTTGTTGATTATCGATTTTTTGCACGTGTAGACTTACTTTAAATCCTTTGTTAGGTAAATTCGTAAGACGTCCGGGGTCAAATTACAGGACGTTTTCCTCGAATCTCGGACGTTTTTTTACGTCCGGGTTTGATTTTCTGGACGTAATTTCTGAAATTCTGGACGTATATTACGTCGACGTCCGCTTATTGAGAGCACTGATATTTATCAAATGTACCAAAACTTCAGACATGAATATTACCAATCTAAGTAGATTTGTAATGGACCATTTACTACACAAAAATGTTAGAGTAAGCTCAGAAGAGGTCTAAGATTTTGGAACCTATGACTTATAAAAAAGTTAAAATCATCAGTCTTATATCTGCAAAGTAGGTTTGAAAATCCTTTCTGTTGTTCGATTTTTGGTAACATAAGCTCTTACTCAGTACATAATACTGGCTATCACTTTGTGGAACATTTGCCATAGTCCAGACCGTTGATTCGTGCATAGGCTAACAATCATTTAATTTAATTTCTATGTCTACACCTTGCTTTGGCATGCCTGATAGACCTTAACATGTCTCTTGGAGCTCAAATCACTCAAAAACAAGAGTACCAAAAGGTTAGTTATGATTCTTTGATTTTAATGAAAGAAATACATACTGTTCTTAATAAATCCCATACCATATTTAAGTTGTGCTCACTTTACTGCTTTTTGCTTAAAACAAATGTGAAAACTAAAACTGTATCTTCATTCTCTAAAAAACAGTACTTTTAATTATGCAATTTAAAACCTATTTCAAAAATACAATTAAATGAGCAAGCCAAAGGCGCTTTTTTAATGACCACCTAACAAACAACAATGTCCTATGGTTGACGATAAAAAAAGGAGATGATTGAAAATATTATAATTAGGGACAGTTTGTGTAAGAGCTTTGGGTGGTGTGTTTTCATTGTACTTGAGTATATATTAAATGAGTTGCCCAGGCAGTTTCCCCTACAAAAATTGTTGAAGAGCTGGTTCTTGAACATTCTTTAATGTTAAATGGCAGTTCAAGAACTCCTTATTATAGCACTGTTCTAGTTCTTGAACTACATTCTTGAACTCTTAGTCAAAATTCTTGAACTTCAGTTCAAGAACAAGTAATATTACTGGTTCAAGAGCTAGTTCTTGAGCAAGTTCTAGAAGGATTCCCTTATCATACCCACATATTTCAGCCCATAAATAGACTCCAAAATTTAAGACTGGTCCAAATTCAAAGAAGTAGCAGACAAAAATTTTACGTAAAGAAATTTTATAACTGTTGTTATTAGAATTCTTAGAGATTTTACTGAATGCTAATGTCTATTAAATCACTTTCACATTCAAACTGTAACACAGTACCTTCCTATTTTTGAAAGCCAACATCAAGATTTTAGTTTTTGAAATGTTTATTTACAGATTTCCCAGATGGTCCTTTTTTGTGTGATTGGTCACAAGTAAATTTGTTGACACCAACTTAAATAGAGCAGAATCAGTCAGGAAGGTATGCTATTTTTTATGGTAAAAGGGAGATAACTCACCTTGTAACAAATCTCTTTCCTCCTCACCCCACCAGTCAGGTTGACCATAGAGTGGTGTCCCTTTCTTCACAGTGGCCAACTCTGAAATGACAGGAATACACAGATATTTTGATTGACACTCAATTATTTGATTTATGGAGACTGGGCTTCAGTTTTGACATTTTCCTTCAGTCCAAGCATTTTAGTTCCTTGTGATTTTGTACATGAGAAAATATTGTTGAAGGAGAAGAAATTTTTATTGACAAAAAGATTATCATTTTCCCACGTTTTTTTTTCTACCTTTTGGAAGGCTCAGTGCAAAACATTTGTAACTGCCTTTAAACATGTATAGACAGTAACATGTGTTTCAAGCTGCGCAATTAATATAGTTCTGCGGGGTTAAAGCAAAAGCATAGTAAGTGTATACATTGTATAGTTACATACAATGCTTTTAGGCTAAGCTCTCAATATTTTGGCGCCATCCTATCACATAGCACTCTCTTTTTATTATTGTTTGAAATTTCTTTCAATTTGAAACCAGTGAAAAAGAGTATCACAAATAGAAAACACATGGCTCAGGCAAAACAGTTGTAACTGCCTATATTTGTATAGGCAGTTAAATCATATGGGAACTCTGTAAAACAAACATTTGAAAAAGAGATTAGTTTCAGCAGAGGTCAACAGTAGGTCACATTGCAAAAATTCTGATAAGGTAGAATGGTCATTCTAGATTTAGAAAAAAGGCCTAGTGCAAAAAGTTTTGACCCTTATTAGCCTGTGCAGTCTGGCATGGGACGACACTGAAGGGTTTCAAGTTTTTGCATGAACAGTTACATATACGTTACCCTGTGCTCCCTAATAATCCTTTGCTTCCTATAAGCCCATATTTCATGTTCCTCTGTTTAGTAAATACGGGATATTGAATGAGTGGTCATTGAATACCGATGTTATTAAACGAGTCATCTATAAACAGATAAAAACGAGGCTGTGCCGAGTTTTTATCTGTTATAGATGACGATTTTAATAAATTTGGTATTTAATGAGCACAAATTTGATATCTTATTTATAATATAATCCTAATTTATGTGATAAAACCAGGAAATTACGATATTTATTGATTCAAGTTATTCCATGAAACATATAATGCCGTTTGCGAAATGACGCCACAAAATCCATTATGACGTCATTTTCAAAACGAAAATATAACATTGATATTCGTTTTTAAGTCATTTACACAGTTATTCCACTAGTGTAAAAACACCCCTGTAAATAATAATCACTCTAGCATAAAAAAGTTCTCCAAATGACCTAACCCCCAGTATGTATCGGGTAACCGTCTAGATTACCTGATAATTAAAATCCATTGTTTAATAAACAAAGCCTATTAACACTATCATTCTATACATGACTTACATGGATAGGTTTTTTATGCCCCCGATAGGGAGGCATCATAAATTTGACTTGTCCGTCCGTCCGTCTGTCCGTCCGTCTGTCCGTCCGTCTGTCCGTCCGTCCGTCCGTCATTCCGTCCAAAAACTTTAACATTGGCCATAACTTCCTTATTACTATCAAAGCGGTGTCGGGGGCATTGTCATCTTACAGTGACAGCTCTTGTTTCTATCTATTATCCATCATAAATCATGTTTTGTCATGTACAAATATGAGTCACAGTATTGATTATCAATGTTATTGTATTGATAATACTTCATAAAACTTCAATGATTGAGAACCAATTGTCATCATTCTGAAATTTGCTAGGTGCCTAACTAACATACAGGCATTTAAACCGTTAAGCATTTAAGTAGCCCTTGATATGTCAAAATCTCTCAGCAAAATTGCTTCAAATCCTTGCAGCATAATACTATAGACAAAGATCATCCTGCTCATATGTGAAATCTGATCTTGGTTTACACCACCTGATTTTCATCTTTCAACCAGAAAATTTCAAATATTGTATTTTTGAAGTTAAACTGATTCATAAATAATGCATCTAGTCATTTCAATATGTTGTAATGCAAATTTGCCAAAATTTATATTCAGCATGACAAGAAATTGGTAATGTTTGTTTGTTTGAATGGGGTTTAATTGCTTTCAATAATCTTTCAGTTATATCACAGCGGCTGGAGCACCTAACAATGGATTCCTGGTATTTCTCAACAATTATTTAAATTACATCCTTTCTTAGCCCCCAGTTTCTATCCCACAAGAAGCTGAAACCACAATGAAATGAACTTCAGAATCTAATGCATTGTAGTATAACAAAAGTTCAGAATCTAATGCATCGTAGTATAACATAAGTTAAGAATCTAATGCATTGAAGTATAACAAATAATTTCACTTACTGTTAGCATTCTTACATCATAAGTAACATCTGGATTTATTATTCCTGTTTGTATGTTATATAGCAAGCACATATTGCATTATACCATGTATTCTCTAATAATAGCACCCTCCCTAATAGTAGCATCCCTATAATTTTTACTTACGACTTCAAATATCGTAATAAATTTTAGAAACTTTTTGAACCTTCTTCCTTAATTTGAGATGAATGACTCTAAACAATCATTCATATGATTGTTTAGAGGAAATTCACCTAAAATTAAAGGGAAAAGGGAAAAAAAAGACATCAATTTTAATGATTTTTTCAAATCAGAAAATGCATACTTAATGAAAGCTTCCTGACCATGTTATGTTTAGCTTTTACTCGTACACAAATTTTGAATTCATAATTAAGATAGCCCATTTATGGTTTGTATATTTCCCTTATTTGTGTGATTATATAAACCAGAATACAAATCCTCAGATATTGTTCAATTGTCATAATAACTTATGATATATACACAATTATAAGCAATTACTTTGACAATTAAACAATGAGGATATATGCATCAGCATCTGACAGCCATACATAACAACATGATATAGGCTACATTTTTACATTATAACTGCTGAGGTGACACCGATTGTGTCCCTAATAATTTTCATCCGTCAAAAACAAAAAAGTTGTAACTACAGCTTAATCAAGTTGAAGATACAAGCTTTTAGTCCAATGTCATTTAGTATATATTGCCAGCAATTTGTGTCATTTTCATCCATATTAACCTTTCAGTCTTGTTAAATGTCCATTTTTGACCTGACCTACAACATTTTACAACATGATAATGGAGATCATGATGGGCAATTGTCTTCAACATCATTATACTATCTGACAATGAACATTGCCTATCACTGCGCAGGACACCAAAGCCTGTGTTTCGGATTTTAAGCTCAAATATTTCAACAGGGCTTTAGTCTGACATTAGCAAGATGGTTTCCAAGAGAATCAAGCATTAAAATCTTAAGGGTCCTTTTATGAGGTATGGTAGTCCCTGCTTTCAATAAAGACAAATTCTTTTGAAGTAATTATCTAAGTTTTCTGTACATTTAGAGCTATTCCCTGTTTTAAGGTTAAGAAAGTGTTGGATACTTAAAATTACTTGGCGCTCAACTTCAGGAAAGAATTGAAGACTGTTTAACAGTCTTCAATTCTATTCTGAAGTTGATCTCCTAGAGGGTCGGAGGGACTCACATCAGACATGTTTGAGGGCCCTGGCTGTATGCTTATTAAGGAGTCTAAATTAGGGAGTCTTAGACTCCCAAAACCTGTGTCCCTTAAAACCCTGTTTCAATAACACTTGCATAAACCTTTATAATTTGTATGTTTATTGTTTAAATCTATTTATTTTACATCGATTGGGAAACAAGTTCTTTCAACTTAGATTAATCCCTCTCAATTCTGCTACCCGGAAAATTCACCAATACTCGCACCGAATGTGTGGGCCAATGAAATAACCAAGATTGATAACCGCTCCTGGGAATCGAACTCAGGACCTTTGGGTAAAGAGGCCTACACTCTACCTCTAGATCAAGGACACCACACGGTTTTGAATATGAAGTCATCAAAAGTATAGCTTTTATTGACATCATTTTACTTAAGTTCTGATCTTTCAAATTCACCTATTTTGTTGGTACTCATGGGAGTTGTTTCATCCAGATAATTGAAAATGAGTATCCTCATCAAAGGGTTTCATTGAATAATAAATTCAGAATTTAAGAATGGCTTTACCTCCCCCTTTTTAGACCTCTGCCTCTGAATGCAAACTTGAGCCATTTAGGTAGTAGAACCGTAATAGTTCCGCAACATTTTGGCACTCATAAACTTTCACAATGTTGACTGAGGTTTCCTAATGAAAATCATTAGGAAACCTCAGTTAACACTATTAAAATTCATTACTTTAGAAACATTGCCAAAATATAACGGGTCTACTACCTTAACCTTATGCTGTTCGTGACATTTCCTTGCTTTTTTGGTAGACATTATAAATCAAGAACACTGCAAGCCAGTGCATACACATGCAGTCTGATCATAGCCAACATTGCCTGCTTTCAACTTCATTTTCATGGGGAAAAACTTTAGCCTGATTGGTTGAAATGTCCCAGATTTGGCAATTTGCTGGAAACAAAATTTAAATTCTACAGGATAAAGGTTGATTGACCAAACATGGTAAACTAGAACTGTCGCAGAGCAGACTTATACCCCCACAAGAACTTTGTCAGAATGCAAGTGCTATTAGTGCAGGATGTGTTTGTAACAAAAATTGAGGTCACATTTGCAGAAAGTTTCATGATTCTAGGTCGCTTGGTTCTTCAGTTAGAGTCCAGAAATGAAAATGGAACAAAAATTGACTGTGACCTTGACCTTTTACCTTTTTGACTCAAAAACAATAGGGCACTTCCTTGGAACATAAACAACATTATTTTGTATAAAGTTTCATGATTGTAGGTCACTTGGTTCTTGAGTTAGAGTCCAGAAACAAAAATTGAAGAAAAGCTGACAATGACCTTGACCTTTGACCTTTGTGACCCCAAAACGATAGGGCTCTTCCTTGGGTGATAAGGAACATTTGTATAAAGTTTCATGATTGTAGGTCACTTGGTTCTTGAAACAGAGTCCGAAAACTAAAAGGTCTACGGAGGGACGGACCGATGGCCGGAGGGACAGACATTTGTATAAAGTTTCATGATTGTAGGTCACTTGGTTCTAGAGTTAGAGTCCGGAAACGAAAATTGAACAAAGGCTGACTATGACCTTGACCTTTGGCCTATGTGACCCAAAAACGATAGGGCACTTTCTTGGGTCATAAGGAACATGTGTATAAAGTTTCATGAATGTAGGTCACTTGGTTCTTGAGTTAGAGTCCGGAAACGAAAAGGTCTACAGAAGGATGGGCGGACAGATGGACGGACAGACGGATGGACACAGACAGACATGGTGAAACCAGTATACCCCCCACTACTTCGTAGGTGGGGGGTATAATAATAACACTGAGAAACACATCAACCTGCATCATATGATTATCAGTGGGCATGTGTATTGTTGTTTCCTTGTGAAACTGTCATGAATGTTTTATAAAAAATCATTCTTAAACTTTGACATTTCAAATATTTCTATCATTATATTAACTAGAAATTCATATACTAACAAGATGTGCTTGTCAAACACAAATGCCCCCGTAACAGCATTTTTTTTTTCAAAGTTTGACCTTGACAGATGACCTTGACCTTGTCACATGACCTTGACTTTGGTACCAGCGGATGCGGATCATTGAGATCTATCATCATGCCAAATATTAGCTTTGTATCTAGAATAGGCTTGAAGATATTGGCAAGGTTAAGTTTTCGGGTTAAGTTTTCGGACAGACAGACAGACGGACGGACAGCCAGACAGACGGACATGAGTAAAACAATATGCCCCCGATCTCTCGATACGGGGGCATAAAAACAAATCAGCTAGCAGAGATATCAAGTCAAACCAACTTTGGCCAAACTGTAGTCATCCAAATTGAATTTACAGAGAACTCAAATCATCACTCTAACCTGAACTAACTTTGTTACAGCAAATGCCTATCCAATATTAAAATAACATCACATTTGAACTTAGGCTAGATGGTTGTCAGAGCACATTACTGTTGTAACATTTTGACAATTTGAACTTTATTGACCTAGAAACTCTCATAATTTTAGCTGTTGACCTTTAGCTGTGACCTTGACCATAGACCTATCTGAAAACTTATTTCAAAAGGCATATCTAATCATGAGGCAACATGTTGCTGAAGGACCTTTCCCTTATAAGTTTACCTTAAGTCCTGATATCCAATATATATTGATGAAACCATGAACACATTCAGAAATTTTCCTTATCCAAATCATATTTTACTATTCTTTTGCTATGACATTTTAATTTTCAGAATTCCCACACCCACTTTTAAATATATATATATATATATATATATATATATATATATATATATATATTTTTTTTTTCTATGCCAACTTTTCAGATAGGGTCTAAACCCCTTTTTGTTCCTGTAACCATGGAAACTTTATATACAGTCATGTTCATTGTAATCATATAAATTAAAATCAAATATTTATACAAACCTGCTGGTTTATTTATATCTTTGAAAAATTTAGAAGAACCACATCTATTTTCAATAAGAATATGGTCTCCAAACTTGATTAATCCATCAAAAACTTACGTCCGAAAAATTACACTTCATTAACGACAACAACAAACAACCACTTGTCTCATTGACATACTGAAAACGTTTAACCAGATCATAGTCTCCTAAAAAACTGAAAGAGAGACCTAGCTCAGATGAGGTAACTCTATTCTAAAATCTTTATTCCTCAATGAAATCCTATGTTGTGGGTACTCATTAAAATCATCTCAGTGAGATGATTCTAATGAGTACCCACAACACAAAGTTTTTATCACCATAATTAAAATATCTTAATTCAAAATTAATTTTACCCGTCTATCTGCAGCGACAAATTACATCAAGGCAGCACAAGCACTTTTCCAGTCTTTCACAGAAGCACTACTACTGAGGTAAACCACATGGAAAATTATATTTTCCCACATGGACGATTGCCATGTAGACATAAACATTTATCATTAACCTAGTTCTGTCTATATGCCAAGAACTTTCTGTTACTTGTAAATAAACTACTGATACATATATCTATAAACATTACATCAATAACCCAGGATACATCTAATATACAAAGACTACGATATACTGCATCTATATTGCATAATGCACAGCTACCTTAATGTACATTGATTGCTTTTATGAAGGTGAATAGTAGCTATGCAGATTGTAATATGTATGTAAATGAGCAACAGGTGGTTGCTCATGGGGATTAAACCCTGACATACGAAGGCTTTAAACATTTCTAGAAGATAAAGCTTAACAGGCTGAAAAATTTAGTTAATTTGCAGATAACCATTAAAATTTTGTGAAAATTACAAACAATTGCATTGAAATGTTTTGGTGTATACACTAAAGAGTCCTACAAGATTTTGTGCAGAAATTACGGGGATGGAGCTTTTGCACTATAGGGCATAGAAAATCCAAATTTGGAACATTTCATGTCTGTTCCTTCAGAGTTTTCATTCACATGTTAAAACAGTTATCATGCAAGCACACTGTACAGATTCATTTAGCTTTGAGGGAGCCCTTTATTTGGCTCAATTTTCAGAAAAGTAAATGAATCATTAACTGTGACTCATAAATGTTGACATTAACTCATACTGCCATGAAAACACTCCTCTATAGTTTCAAGTATTTTGAGAAGAAGGCAAGTTTTTACCATTTTTTTATCTTAACTGTCAAAATAAATTAACTGCATCTTAGCCGTCAAAATAATTTCACTACATGGTATGAAAATGATTGCATCAATGTCTAACTCAGACTATTAAAGTGTCCTTACTTCCTCAATGAATGAGTGCAATACCATTCTAAGTCCCATTGAATTTTTATTGGCACTTATAATAATAAAGCATGCACTAATCATCATACTACTCAAGGATTTAGAGCAGCTGAAAGCTGGTCTACATATAGAGGGTTTAGTGCAAAAACTTATTATGTGTCTATACCATGTATAGACACATACAATGTTTTTGCTCTATCCCCTTGATATAATAATTACAATCTCATTGTTATTTTCCAAGTGCTTCTGCAGCCTTCACTTACCTCAAAGAATGGTGCACCATTTTTGATTTACAGTCATCTTGAGTTAAATTAGTGATTAGTTTATTTTTTATTTTTTTTAATTTTTTCAAATAGTATTGAATTAGCAGCCATCTGTAGTCAACCTTCCTTAGACATACCAAGTAACCATATTCCATTGTGTTATGAAAGTTTTTATCACTTAATTACATTTTATTTTACATTTCAAAGGGAATATTTATATTCTTGGAATACCCAAAGAAAACAAAATTCTCAAATCAATACTGTAAGTACCTACAGAATTCTTGCTGTACAGATTTTTCAGTGAAAGAAACTGGAAGTTGAGTAACTTGAGTTAGTTGACGGTTTTGACCCTTGTCGTGCTGAACCTGGGGTATTCCTACTTTGCACATAATGTGCAGCCTGATCTTAATCTCTACCACCTGTTTTTTCCAATGAAATAAAGAGTTTAAAAATCATATTTATAACAAGAGGACCAAGATGGTCCTAGATGGCTCACCTGAGTCTCTATGACCCCTGGGACATCACATTAATTAGATAGGCAGATGTCAAAAAGAAGATAATTGCCTAAGATCAATACCATGGAACATTTTCAGCGAAGAGCAAGACAGATATGCCTTTTTGCTCTTTGATTCTATGTAAAAAGGGATGCACCCGGGTGGACCCCAAAAGTGACCCCAGGGTCTTGATATGAACAAACTTGGAAGAGGTCCATAAGATGATGCAACATTCTAAATATGAAAGCTGTCTGCCTTCTGGTTTCAAAGAAGAAGATTTTTGAAGGTTTTCTCATTTTCACCCATCATGCTCATATGAGCTGAAAGGGATGCACCCTGGTGGAGCCCAAATATGACCCAAGGGTCTTGATATGAACAAACTTGGTAGGGGCCCATAAGATGATGCTACATACCAAAAATGAAAGCAGTGTGCCCTCTGGTTTCAATTAAAGAAGATTTTAAAAGATTTTCGCTTTTTGATTCTATGTAAAAAGGATTGCGCCCGGGTGGAGCCCAAATATGACCCCAGGGTTTTGATATGAACAAACTTGTTAGAGGTCCACTAGATGATGCTACATACCAAATATGAAAGCTGTCTGCCTTCTGGTTTCATAGAAGAAGATTTTTGAAGATTTTCATTTTTTTACCCTTCATGCTCATAAGAGATAAAGGGATGCACCTGTGCAAAGCCCAAATATGACCCAAAGGTCTTGATATGAACAAACTTGGTAGAGGCCCACTAGGTGATGCTACACACCAAATTTTAAAGCTGTCTGCCATCTGGTTACAGAAAAGAAGATTTTTAAAGATTTTCGTTCTTTGATTCTATGTAAAAAGGGTTGCGCCCGGGTGGAGCCCAAATATGACCCCAGGGTCTTGATATGAACAAACTTGGTAGAGGTCCACTAGATGATACTACATACCAAATTTGAAAGTTGTCTGCCTTCTGGTTTCAAAGAAGAAGATTTTTGAAGATTTTCATTTTTTTACCCTTCGTGCTCATAAGAGATAAAGGGATGCACCCGTGCAAAGCCCAAATATGACCCAAGGGTCTTGTTATGAACAAACTTGGTAGGGGCCCACTAGGTGATGCTACACACCAAATATTTAAGCTGTCTGCCATCTGGTTACAGAGAAGAAGATTTTTAAAGATTTTCGCTCTTTGATTCTATGTAAAAAGGGTTGCGCCTGGGCAAAGCCCAAATATGACCCCAGGGTCTTGATATGAACAAACTTGGTAGAGGTCCACTAGATGATGCTACATACCAAATATGAAAGCTGTCTGCCTTCTGGTTTCAGAGGAGAAGATTTTTAAAGATTTTCATATTTTCACCCTTTATGTTAAGGGTAAAGGGAAAGTTAAGGGTGAATTTCATTTATTTGAACAACTTTGGTAGAGCTTGACCCAAGGAACATCCCTGCCAAGTTTCATCAAGATTGGCCCACTGGTTTAGGAGGAGAAGATGTTTAAAGAAATTGTGGACGACGGACGACGCACGACGGACGACGCATGACTGACGACGGACATTCTACGATCCCAATAGCTCACCTTGAGCACTTCGTGCTCAGGTGAGCTAAAAAATAAGAGATGTTTGTACAACATTTATGCCCCCCATAAAAGCAGGTCAATAGCCTATTTTTTGTGTCAATCAACAAAGGGCAATAACTCACAAATTATGATGAGAAGTGTTATGATTCTTGTGTACTGCACTTCTCCTTCATGAGATGTATCCATCTGTGACTTTCACAATCCTGGCTTGCATACTTTTTGAGATATGCTCCGGACAAATAAAGGTCTACAAAGGGGGGCATAATTACAGCTCCACAATAGGTACATCCAGTGCTTTGAGTACTTTGAGTTTTAAGATTTAAATGCAAAAATATAAGAAGCTGCAGGATGTTACAATATTTTTGCACTAACCTTCCACTTTTAATGAAGTGAGTCATTTTGCCTGACACATAAACAAGACAAAATTATAATAGCATCATATGTTATTAATTTTACAGGATTGGATGCAATGCAAACCAGATTTAAAGGCTGAAATTTGAGCTTCAATATTCATAATTCATGTGACAATTCTCTAGATAGGATTCTGTAAGGCTGAAAATCATTCTAAAAACAATCTTCTGAACTATTAATTTAATGCAGACAAAAGAAGTTATATTGGAATTAAAGAATAAGAAATAAAACTTTATACTATGTTGTCAAAGTCAATTCTCCATTCATGTCAACCATCATTTGGCTTTTTATTTCATTAATTTCATAGTTGCTTTATTCAAACAAGCATTAACTTTCTTCAAGGCTTTAAACTTCTTTTTTAAATTGATATTTGACAACATAGAACCAGTAGACCTTAAAAGACTAAAATTATATATCCATTTCAGCTTGAGTAAATGCAACAAAGTGACATTTTATCACACAGTGACATAATTTTCAGAGCTACAGATAGATGGGGTATTTTTGAAATCAAAATTAAATATTTCACTAGTCCTTGCATAAACCCTATCTTGTGAGTACTCATTGGAATTGACTCGGCGAGACAATTCCAATGAGTACCCACATCATAGGGTTTCCTTGAGAAATAAAGATTTTAGACAGGAGTTACCCCCTCTTATCTGTACCTCTGATTTTATTACCCAAGCATGCAACCACGTAATAAATCGCACAGAGCTTAAAGCTTTAGGAGATAAATAGTAGTGCTATAAATTCCGCTGCACTAATTCCATTTAATCAAAATTTATTCCTTAAATATTATCCATGGTATTTCTAAACTTTAGATTGCAGGCATGATCTTTATTGCTCAGGTAAATCTCTCTGCAGACATGATTAAAACAAAATCTTAAACATTGCCAATGACACACACCTAATCCGACAAACTGCACTGAATAATTCCCCAGAAACTGTACCAGCTTAAGAAGCCAAATAACCATAGGAAGCTATAATGAACCAGACAACATTACATGGATTGACTTCATGAGGTGTGATGTTTCCTATAATCAAGCTTCTAGTCTAATAGAGCTGTGTCTAATGACCAATTACAACGCAAGAAACATCATTCAAATTACAATCTGTAGGGAAATTTAAAATTTTGATGTAATTTCTAAGAGAGAGGGAAAATTCTCCTACCCCTTACATTGCTGATTAAAGATCCTGCCAAATTTTTCAAATAAAAGTTCAGAAAGCACTGGATACACTGATTGTGAGTAAGTTTTATTTTTAGACTATAATTTAAAACTATTCTGTTTTTTTAGAGGAAATTCAGGAAGCATAGATAAAGATCAGACTGCACATAAGTGCAGGCTGACCTTAATCTTTACCTCCTGCCAAAAAAGAGATTCTTCTTGCTAAGCATGTCAAGGATTAAAACTCCATAAATGAAATTTTCGATTACTTACACCTAATCCGACAAACTGCACAGAAAAATTCCCCAGAAACTGCACCAGCTTAAGAAGCCAAATAACTGTAGGATGCTATAATGAACCAGACAACATTACATGGATTGCCTTCATGAGGTGTGATGTTTCCTATAATCAAGCTTCTAGTCTAATAGAGCTGTGTCTAATGACCAATTACAAAGCAAGAAACATCATTCAAATTACATTATGCAGGGAAATTTAAAATTTTGATGTAATTTCTAAGAGAAAGGGAAAATTCTCCTTCCCCTTACATTGCTGATTAAAGACCCTCCCAAATTTCCCTCAAATAAAAGTTCAGAAAGCACTGGATACACTGATTGTGAGTAATTTTGAGACTATTATTTAAAACTTCTCTGGATTAAGAGGAAATTCAGGTTATAGATAAAGATCAGACTGCACATATGTGCAGACTGATCTTAATCTTTACCTCCTGCCAAAGAAAAGATTCTTCTTGTTTAGCATGTCAAGGATTAAAACTCCATAAATAAAATTTTCGATTACTTACACCTAATCCGACAAACTGCACAGAATAATTCCCCAGAAACTGCACCAGCTTAAGAAGCCAAATAACTGTAGGATGCTATAATGAACCAGACAACATTACATGGATTGCCTTCATGAGGTGTGATGTTTCCTATAATCAAGCTTCTAGTCTTAAATAGAGCTGTGTCTAATGACCAATTACAATGCAAGAAACATCATTCAAATTACACTCTTAGGGGAAATTTTAAATCTTGATGTATTTCTTCAAGAGTTTTACACTGAAAATTCTCTTAAAAAGGGATATTAGCACATATCTACTGTAATTGCCTAATTGAATTCAATTACAATGGTTTTGCACTTTGCAACAGTTTTCTCTATAAATGTTGTAACATTGCACTGAACTTATGTCTTTTTTTCATTGAATGTAGAAAAATGTAGCAGTTCTTAGAATTGAATAAGTTTGCCTATGGTAGATTTTATTGAATGATATTTTTGAAACAAGAGGGCAATAGTGGCCCTTAATCGCTCACCTGAATGAACTGTCTAAATTTTTTCAATATTCTTCTGCCTCTGTACAACCTGATATCCTTTTTTACAATTTTCAGGTTGACTTACAAGAATGTTCTATTATTTGACTCTGTGACCTAGTTTTTGACCCCAGTTGACCCAATTTCATACTCATCAAAAATTGCATCAATTCAATCATTCTGACGAAATTTCATGTTGATTGAACAAAAAATGTGGCCTCTAGAGTGCATACAAGGTTTTTCTAAGAATTGACCCTGTGACCTAGTTTTTGACCCCAGTTGACACAATTTCGAACTCGTCCGAGATTTCATCAAGACATTCATTCTGACCAAAATTCAGGTTGATTGGGCAAAATATGTTGCCTCTAGAGTGCATACAAGGTTTTTCTATGATTTGACCCTGTGACCTAGTTTTTGACCCCAGTTGACACAATTTCGAACTCGTCCGAGATTTCATCAAGACATTCATTCTGACCAAAATTCAGGTTGATTGGGCAAAATATGTTGCCTCTAGAGTGCATACAAGGTTTTTCTATGATTTGACCCTGTGACCTAGTTCTTGACCCCAGTTGACCCAATTTCGAACTCATCCGAGATTTGATCAAGACAATAATTTGGACCAAATTTTAAGTTGATCGGGCAAAAAATGTGGCCTCTAGAGTGCATACAAGGCAAATGTTGACGACGGACGACAGACATCCACCTAACCACAAAAGCTCACCTTGAGCACTTCATGCTCAGGTGAGCTAAAACTATATAGTTCTATAGAAAAGAAATCATGTGTGAAGTGAAATTTACTTTCTCATTCTATAACAATGTTAACCCAAGAGAGTCACACTAAAGAAAGGAAATTGAGCATCTGTAGCTCTCCATAGACCTGAATTTTCTATTTTACTGAGAATATAAATATTTTGGAAAAGGATTTAACCCAGTATAGCAAGTGTGTGTGTTTCCATTTAATTGCTACCATAGCATATCAAGGGATCAGTGCAACAGTATTGTAAGTGCCTAGAAATATATAGGCACTTACAAGAGTGTTGCGCCGACCCCTCAATATGACCATATAAGCAAAGGTCACAAAAGAAGGTTAATTGTTACGGGGGATAGTGCAATGATATATGATGGAACTACTGCTGAGCTCTGCCATAGTTCTTTATTGTGCTCGAGATAAAGCACCATCACAAGGGGCCTCTGTTTAACATCTCATCCAAAAGCCAATTAGTTTGTTAGTGTGTCAGCCCAAGAATCGAACCCACAATATTGAATTTTGATTATTTTAAGGCCAGGTGCTCTACCAACTGAGCTAATCAGGCCGCCCAGCATGACGAAGGTTATGATTTCATTGACACTTACCAGGAGGTAAAATGTTCATTGGAGCCCCTGTGCCCCTAAGGACCCTAGTTTGGGGCAGGTCTAGGAGCCCTTCAACTTGTCCTGGATCTGTGTCATCCATGGAGAAAATCTCCTTCACATTCTTCTTGACTTTATGCCGCTTTCTGGGCCAGGTGTTGTTAAAACTATAAATAGAATGTCAAACTTTGTGTTTGAGAAACAATTATCTACATTTAATAACTATACAGTCAAACATGTATTAAGCGACCACTACAGGGACCACCAAGAAGCGGTCGTTAAAGAAAATGGTCGCTTAATACACGTTTTGATCACAAATAAGAAACACATGTTTTGATTGATTGTTCATATTATTGCATAATCCTATGTTGTTATAACTCAATAGAATCATCTCGTCGAGACGATTCTGTGGAGCTATAACAACATAGGATTTATTTTCAATGATTTTTAGACCAACAATACCTACTTTTTAGGATATTTTGATTTTAAATAGGGAAACTTAAAAACGGTCGCTTAATAAAAATGGTCGCTTAATAGACGTGGTCGCTATAGCAAGATTGACTGTATTTTGAAACTGCTTTTTGATTTTGACCTTATAACATGACCTTGACCTGTTTAAAATCTCCTTCACATTCTTCTTGACTTTATGCCATTTTCTGGGCCAGGTGTTGTTAAAATTGTAAATAGATAATTAAACTATGTTTGAGAAACAATTATATACTTTTAATAACTATTTTTTTGAAACTGCATTTTAAATTTGACCTTGTCAAATGACCTTTATATTTCTGAAAAAAATCTAATTTTAGTTTATACTAATTAGTTTGACATCAACTGCAACTAAAGCTTAAGATTATAAAGTTGCCTTCAAACACTCAACCCAGTTGTTAGCTTTTACTTTAAAAGAAGACCAGCCCTGTGTTCAGGATGAAAGAGTTAGCGAAGCGCTTTCGAAATGATACCCTGCTTTGCACGTATGTGCACGTGCAAAGCCGGGTATCATCTCAAACTGCCCGCGAAACGCTTTTACACCCTGAACACAGGGCTGTCTTAACATTATACAATAATTTAGAATGATCCTTCTTTATTCAATTATTATACTTAACTAGAAATAGAATTCTTTTCACATGTATCTATAATTTCACAACACTCTTTGTGTAGTCTGATCCCTACCAAAACAAGTAATAAAAGTTTCATTCTAGGCCAGCCAGCTATATCACAATACAGTAAATATGAAGTTAACAGCCATGTAACTATGATACATGGGATAATTGAGAGGAAGAATTCGATGTTACCGACATGAAAATGGTTTTTGTGACAATTTCATGGGTGATAATTATTGTCTGTCAACCCATCTTGACTGTTTCAAACTTGGTTTGTTTGTATAGGATTTAACACAATATCAAAAGCATATCAGTGATAATCCAAGATCATTGCCCTGGCAGGGCAGAGCCTAAGTATCGGTTTCGTTGCATTTAAGGTTAAGGTAAATCAGCTTTCATTTACAATTTTGCCGTACAAATAGAAAGTCAACATTATCTAAATCGAAGGTTAGGAACCAAACCCTCGTAACTTCAGCTTGGACAAGCTGAAGTCACAAGGATTTGGTAACTAAACCGTGAAACATGCTCACTTACACTTAGCATTTAAAATACAGTTATTTACACGTGTTTACAACAACTTTTGCAGGGTCCAAAGAATCCACTCGTCCGCTCGTATTTACGAGTAAGAAATCCCGGAGGACGAGTGAAAATTCAAAGGCAGTAGTCCTCCCGGACAAGTGAAGAATGAATGGCATTTAATAATTATATCTAGTGTCAGGATAGAATTGGGTAAAACACAAAAAAGACGCTTCGAAAAAGTTCGCAGTGATAGAAGTTCGCAACATCTTGAACTGTAAACAGTCATGTACTTTGATTTCTAAAAATAAAACTTCCGGTTTTCGCATGATATAACCCGGTACCCAAACTTCATAAATACAAATCGATCTCACGATCAAGAAAAGTATCGAAAATAGAAATAACTTTTCCCCTGTTTTGTTCATATCTACAACTTCTTTGGTCGATTATAGCCACAATCATTGAAATTTACTTGAAAAATCCATGGTATTGTATGTTTACAAATGATATATTTTACTTGTCCCGATCTTTTTACCGGGCCAGGTATTTATTACCCCGGAATCTAATGTTTTTGAATGACGTAAAAATGTATTTTCGTTTTGTCTGCAATTCAAGATGACGTTTCCAGATACAAAACATGGTCTTTAACGATCCCTAGGCCTGTTTTGGGGGAGAGTGACAATCAAACCAGGACAAGTTACTTTTTCAAGTCACTTGTCCTGCAGGACGAGTGCCTTTTTCTGAATTCTTTGGACCCTGTTTTGAAAGAACCCAAACAGTAGTCTAGCCAAATTACGTCCCGCCAAAGGGACACCCTGCCAGATGAATAATAACGCAGAATATAATGTGGAGGCTGGATCACCACCTCACTGTGGGTACCTGGTATTTCACCATATACCATATCAACATATCTAGGACTCATTTACCTGTCCAAGTAAGTTAAGGTAGTTAACCCGTTATAGTTCCGCAACGTTTCGAAAGTAATGAACTTTAACAGTGTTAACCAAGGTCTCCTAATGCTTTTCATTAGGAAACCTCAGGGAGTTCAGAAATGTTTTTTAATTATCATGGATCTACTACCTTAAAAGATTATTATTATGTCAGAAGTTGCAATGAAAGTTGGGGTCTCACCTTTGATCAACCATATGATCTCATTCTTTGTAGCCAAAAATGCTACAAACTGTAAAGTATTAATCCTATGAAGTATTAACTCTACTCCAAAAAGCTCCACAAAAAAAGGCAAAATGAAAGAAATAAGTGTATAACAAAGACAAACCTGTTAATTGTTGCAATACTGTCATGGCTATAGCTGCGATCAAGGTCATGATGAGCAGATTTGCACTCTGGAATGTCCTCACCACATGTGTGTTCTATTCGCTGTTCTGCTATACATCCCTGAAAATAGAAAAGCAGATTAATTAAAATTCACTCTGGAATGTCCTCACCACATGTGTGTTCTATTTGCTGTTCTGCTATACACCCCTGAAAATAGAATAGCAGATTAATTAAAATTCAATTTGGAATGTCGTCACCACATGTGTGTTCTATTCGCTGTTCTGCTATACACCCCTGAAAATAGAATAGCAGATAAATAACAAGAGCCGTCAGAGACGGATTATGCTCCCCGAATAAGGCATTGTCACAAAAACAAGAGCCATGTTTGACATGGACATCCCCCGCCACAAAAGCTTGATAGTAAACTGAAGCCTAACAGATTAAAGATTCTTTTGTACTGTCAGAGATTTACCTCCTATTAAATGTATTAAAAATAACGAAGGGCAATAACTCCAAAATTATGCAAGCAAGAGTTATAGTTCTGGTGTATTGCACTTCTCCTCCATAAGATCTATCCACCTATAAAGTTTCAAGTTAATAGCTATCATACTTTAGGAGATATGCTCCAGACAAAATCTAAGTATCAAAAATAACAAAGGGCAATAACTGCAAAAATATGTAAGTAAGAGTTGTAGTTCTTGTGCACTGCACTTCTCCTCAATGAGATCAATCCACCCATAAATGTTCAAGTTGATAGCTATTATACTTTAGGAGATATGCTCCGCCACAAAAGCTTGATAGTAAACTGAAGCCTAACAGATTAAAGATTCTTTTGTACTGTCAGAGATTTACCTCCTATTAAATGTATTAAAAATAACGAAGGGCAATAACTCCAAAATTATGCAAGCAAGAGTTATAGTTCTGGTGTATTGCACTTCTCCTCCATAAGATCTATCCACCTATAAAGTTTCAAGTTAATAGCTATCATACTTTAGGAGATATGCTCCAGACAAAATCTAAGTATCAAAAATAACAAAGGGCAATAACTGCAAAAATATGTAAGTAAGAGTTGTAGTTCTTGTGCACTGCACTTCTCCTCAATGAGATCAATCCACCCATAAATGTTCAAGTTGATAGCTATTATACTTTAGGAGATATGCTCCAGATATAATCTAAGTCTTAAAAATAACGAAGGGCAATAACTCCAAAATTATGCAAGCAAGAGTCGTAGTTCTTGTGCATAGCACTTCTCCTCCATGAGATCTATCCACCCATAAAGTTTCAAGTTGATAGCTATTTTACTTAAGGAGATATGCTCCAGACATAATCTAAGTATCAAAAATAACAAAGGGCAATAACAGCAAAAATATGCAAGTAAAAGTTGTAGTTCTTGTGCACTGCACTTCTCCTCAATGAGATCTATCCACCCATAAAGATTCAAGTTGATAGCTATTATACTTTATGAGATATGCTCTGTGGTCAGATTTCAAAGACTCAAATAAGCTGTTATCTTATACAGCTAACATAAAGGTAACAAACATTAAACCCCCTTTTTGCATGACATATTTTAAGACACAAATTTCAAATAGTTTAGGGTAAAGAGCATCTGATTTGCTACTCAAATGTGAAATTTCATCAAATTCTGAGCATAAGACTAGGAGAAATGAAAGAATAACTGTAATTTACGCGCTTACGTAAAGGTAACAAACATTAAGCCCCCTTTTACCATGATATATATTTTTTTACGTTAATTTCAAATTGTTTATAGTAAAGGGCATCTGATTTGCTACACAAATATGAAATTTCACTAAATTTTTGACTGTTAGACTAGGAGAAATTTGGGGAAAACTGTTTTTTACCCTAAGTCCCCTTTTCCCGTGACGAGGCCTCAAATCCAAAAACCGTCACAGATGCATCATCACTATATCATAGGGAGTTCACATGGTAAGTTTCATTCAATTTGGCCCAGGGGTTATGGAGAAATAGGTGGGGACGGACGGATGGACAGACGGACGGACAGACAAAGCGGCGGCTATATGCTCGCCCTTCGGGGAGCATAAAAAGTCACTATAAGATTTCCTCATCACATTACGTGTGTTCAATAAGCTGTTCTGCTATACATCCCTGAAAAGAGAATTTCAGATCATTGAAAATTCACTCTGAAATGTCCTCATCAACATTACGATTAGAGTTCTATTTATGCTGTTCTGCTATACAAACCCTAAAAATAGAATTTCAAATTATTTCAAATTCACTCTGGAATGTCCTAACCACATGTGTGTTCTATATGCTGTTCTGCTATACACCCCTGAAAATAGAATTTCAGATTTTTTTTAAAATTCACTCTAAAATGTCAGATCATTCAATCTCATTAATGATAATCAAGTATTTTTTCATAATCTATGCATGAACTATTCATGGACCTAAAAACTTTCAGCAGCCTTGCAATTGCAAAGAGAATCTATTTTCCTTGAGCACATTCCCATGTTCTGATGTTAATCAGGGCAAATTTACAAAGCAGATTTTATATTTCATTGTACTATAACTCTTCAGGTGGCACAGATGGATATATGCCGATAACAGGACAGATAATAAAAGCATTTTCTAGATAAAATTGGCTCATTTTTTCCTTCTGACTCTTATTTTTGGTCCCCAAGCTTTTTGGACAGACAAGTCCTAACATACGTAACCTCAGAATAAACTAATCCTCAAATAATAATTAACGGACTTGTATAGTCTTAACCCTTGTCATGCTGAGTCCGGAATATTCCTACCTTGGCAGGAGCTATAGACAAACATCAGCCTGCACAAATGTGCAGTCTGATCATTGTCCATACTACCTGTTTTTCCATTTTTGAAAACAGGCAATATTAAAAATTTAATTTCCAAAATGAGTACTGACTCACATTTAGTGCATCCAGTGCTTTGAGCACCTTGATTTGGTTGTAATTTTTTTATGATTTTATATTCAGCATGACAAGTGTTAAGATTATATATTTTCCATAATTGTTAGTGCTAGTCTACCCTCTGTTACAAAATACACCACAAAATAATTGCACTGCAGAATATAACCGAAGCAATATAACATGCACAAGGTTTGATGACAAGAAGTATTTTAAAGAAAATTTTATGAAATCTGTCTTAAATTGTAGTAGGAGTTGAATTCACAAGATGTGTAAGTACAGACAAGTTTTCAGTTCCCATACATACTGCTGTAAGGATGTGTACGAACATACCTAGGTACTGGCATCAGGACGGACAGATAGACAGAATTTGATATAAAATTTACATCCAATTTCGGCGGTGTATGAAAAGGAAGAAATAGTGAATTCCTTAATTACTTCCCGTCCTTGGTTTGGTTTAAACCTATTTATTTTACATCGATTGGGAAACAAATTCTTACAATCTGCTTCCTGGAAAATTCACCAGTACCCACGCCAAATGTGTGGGCCAATGAAAGAACCAAGATCGATAGCTGCTCCCAGGAATCAAACTCAAGACCTTTGGGTCAAGAGGCCGATGCTCTTCCTCTAGACCACGGACACCACACATCCTTGAAGATAGTCAATGTCTAAATGTATACCAATTCTTGTTTCGCTGACTGTAGCTTCTACACTTATACTGAATCTAAATTTCTGTTGTCTGAGAAAGGGTTAATATAACTGATTGCACTTGTGGAATGCACATTAAGATAAGCTCTTCCTTATCAAACATCGAGCCTTCCAGAGAATTTCATCAAAATTAGTTGGGTTTTTTTAGAACAGCTACTGTGGGGCTCCTATCTGCCTTCCAACATGGAAAGCAGTGGTTGACATACATATAATTTTATCAAAACTGCTGAAACAGAATACTGTAAAATATCATGGAGTATAATTAAGAGGAATTAATTAGAGGAAAAACCTAGTAGGTTTTTGCTCTAGGTCCTTTGATAGGCAGTTAATAACTTCGACTTGGTTTAGCAGTTTTGTGAAACAAACTTTGAACTTGCAATTAACTTAAAATAAGAAATATAATGTAGATATGAAGATACAATATTTCCTCTAATAATAGCACCCTCCCTAATAGTAGTACCCCTACAATTTTTACTAAGAAAACCCACTTCGAATCCCTAAATTTCATGAACTTTTTGAGACTTGTGGGTACTCATTTGAATTGTCTCAATGAGACAATTTTCATGAGTATCAACAACATTGGATCTATGTTAGCATTTATGAAATATTTTGATCTAAAATCCAAAATACCCCTCTATCCGTAGCTGATTTTGCAGACATAGCTTATAACAACAGTTGTGCACTATACCCTAAACCCATAACCTTTGAAATGCTGAATTTGAATTCAATTTCAAACAAATTTCTAATTTTGAGGACATTATATATAAACCTGAGACAGGTACATGGAAGATGTTATAGATTTCTTAAAAGTTATAAACTCTTCAAGTTTATACAGTTTGCCATGAACAGCTTGGGAAGGGTAAAATATTCAGCAAATATACCAAGTCAACAATTGATTGATTGATTGAATGGACTTTTATGCCTCTTTTGCCATTTTTTCAACTATAATGCAGCAGCATGAGCACCTAATAATGGATTCCTGTTTTTTCTCACACCAGTTCTACCATTACATCCTTTCCTAGCCTCCAGCTGCTATCTCAAATAGGTCTACGATTTCCAACCGATTAATTGTGGGAGGCAAATAGTCAGAAAGTATGAGTGCCGCCATTTGGGATCAAACCAGGGACCTTTTGAATGATAGCACAGCACTATGATGGCAGCAACAAAGTCAACAAGTTCCACTAAGATTAAACAATTTTCAGAAAGATATAATGCCATAATTTACAGGGTAATAAACCCAGAAAATTCTGACAGCAGTTACATTATTATCGCAAAGAAAAGCTTATGCAATTACCTCCCAAAATACCAAAAGTAAATTGATGGTAACTCAGTTCAAAACCATTATAAAACAGACTGGTACAGGTAAAATATTTCAGAATTCTATAAAATGAGCCTGTGTGTGACATTTCCAACAATTTTTACATGAGTGCAATGTATAGCATGATATTTCCAACAATTTTACATGAGTGCAATGTATAGACTCAAATCAGCCTGTGCATCTGCACAGCCTGATCAAAGTCTTCACTGTGCACTCACTAGATAGCTTCTGTCTCATAAGGACAGCTTACAATTGAATGTCTTTTAATACACTGTGTGACTGTCAAGACTGTCAAATGATGTTCCGTCAAGCAAACATGGAATTGTTGAAAATGGCATGCAGAGACTCAAATTATAAACTCTAATGTGCAGACTGACTTTTGTCTAATATTTGTAACCTCCTGACAAATCAGGGATAATCCAGGTTCAGCATGACATGAAGGTTAAGTGAAACATAATTCTGAAAGGAAAAGACAATGGTGGTGCTACATCGCTCATCTGAGTTTCCTTGACCCAGTAGTACATTGCATATTTAAGATTAGCTGATGCGCAATATTATTCGTACCTTCAATCCATTCATACCCTAGGTATAATGGACTGATTTCGGAGACGATTGCTTTTGAATGAGCCCCTTCATTATTATTTCTGTGTAAAATGTGATCTACCCCAATCATTAGCCTAAATATGATCTATAGGTCAAATATCATCAAGTCTATCCCCCTTCTTAATAGAGAGAATCTTTTGAGTTCATTATTTCTATGTAAATTCTTTTCAGAGAAAAATCTTTTTTTTTTTTTTTTTTTCAATTTTCCAATCTTCCAAACTTTTTGTTACCATGGCAATCAGATTTTAGGGTGGATCAAATTATTTGTACAACTTCATTAGAGCTTCACACACACACACACAAAAATTCTGCCCAGTTTCATAAAATTTGATCTTCCCATTTTTGTTACCAAGGCAGTCGGAGATTAGGGGGATCATATTATTTGAACAACTTTAGAGCTTCACACAAGATGTTGAAGAAATTGTGGATGACACACAACCCATGGTGGACAATGCATTGGACAAACTACAATAGTAAACCAGGCACTAACCATGCTCAGGTGAGCAAACCAATTTGATTCAGTATGACAGGGGTTGATAGGAAAATTCAATGATTATATGTACACAAACATTTCCAAAGAAACAAGAGCCGTCGGAGACGGATTATGCTCCCCGAATAAGGCATTGTCACAAAAACAAGAGCTATGTTGGACATGGACATCCCCCGCCAAGAAAGCTTGATGGTAAACTGAAGCCTAATAGATAAAAGATTCTTTTGTTCTGTCAAACATTTGCCTCCAATAAAATCTAAGTAATAAAAATAACAAAGGGCAATAACTCCAAAATTATGCAAGCAAGAGTTGTAGTTCTGGTGTATTGCACTTCTCCTCAATGAGATCTATCCACCCATAAATGTTCAAGTTGATAGCTATTATACTTCAGGAGATATGCTCCAGACAAAATCTAAGTATCAAAAATAACAAAGGGCAATAACTCCGCAATTATGCAAGCAAGAGTTGCAGTTCTTGTACACTGCACTTCTCCTCTATGAGATCTATCTACCCATAAAATTTCAAGTTGATAGCTATTATACTTTAGGAGATATGCTGTAGACATAATCTAAGTATCAAAAATAACAAAGGGCAAAAACTCCAAAATGATGCAAGCAAGAGTTGTAGTTCTTGTGCATTGCACTTCTCCTCCATGAGATCTATCCACCCATAAAATTTCAAGTTGATAGCTGTTATACTTTAGGAGATATGCTCCAGACAAAATCTAAGTATCAAAAATAACAAAGGGCAATAACTCCAAAAGTATGCAAGCAAGAGTTGTAGTTCTTGTGCAGTGCACTTCTCCTCCATAAGATCTATCCACCCATAAAATTTCAAGTTGATAGCTATTATACTTTAGGAGATATGCTCTGTGGTCAGATTGCATAGATTGCTTAGATTAAATAAGGTGTTATCTTATACAGCAAACATAAAGGTAACAAACATTAAACCCCCTTTTTGCATGACATATTTTCAGACAAAAATTTCAAATAGTTTATGGTAATTGGCATCTGATTTGCCACTGAAATGTGAAATTTCATCAAATTCTGAGCATAAGACTAGCAGAAATGAAAGAATAACTGTATTTTACGCGCTAGCGTAAAGGTAACAAACATTTAGCCCCCTTTTTCCATGATATTTTTTTTTACGTTAATTTCAAATTGTTTATGGTAAAGGGCATCTGATTTGCTACTCAAATATGTACTTTCACTAAATTCTGACAGTTAGACTAGGAGAAACTTGGGAAAAACTGTTTTTTACCTCAAGTCCCCTTTTCCTGTGACGAGGCCTCAAATCCAAAAACTGTCACAGATGCATCAACACTATATAATAAGAAGTTTACATGGTAAGTTTCATTTGATTTTGGCCCAAGGGTTATGGGGGAATAGGTGGGGACGGACGGACAGACGGAATAACTATGTTACATGCTTACGTAAAGGTAACAAACATTTAGCCCCCTTTTTCCATGATATATTTTTTTACGTTAATTTCAAATTGTTTATAGTAAAGGGCATCTGATTTGCTACTCAAATATAAAATTTCACTAAATTCTGACTGTTAGACTAGGAGAAATTTGGGAAAAACTGTTTTTTACCTCAAGTCCCCTTTTCCCGTGACGAGGCCTCAAATCCAAAAACCATCACAGATGCATCATCACTATATCATAGGGAGTTCACATGGTAAGTTTCATTTGATTTGGCCCAAGGGTTATGGAGAAATAGGTGGGGACGGACGGACGGAATTACGGACGGACAGACAGACGGGCAGACGAAGCGGCGGCTATATGCTCTCCCTTCGGGGAGCATAAAAACATCCGCGTTTTGCAATAGAAAATAGCCATTTAAATAAATGTAGATTCTACAAAATACAAGTCCATATTCTTTACATGTAACATAAAATGCAAAAATCTTACTAGTAAGCCATCTAGACTCCTATGTTTCTGTATTATTGATAAAAGCACTACAAAATCTACCAGAATGTATAGGTAATTCCAACATGAAAACAGCTTTAACATCAAATACCGGTACCCATCAAATCAGAAATCATGATGTTATATGTTACTACAGTTTGTGGTGTAATGAACATCTGTTTGGGTATGATTTTCTAGTTTGTATTAAAAGGTAAATACATCAATAACTTCACTTCTTTCATCAATGTCTATATTTTCTATGCGCAAATGTTGGTCAAGTCACCATAGCAATTTTCGACCAGACACATAAGGGAGATCCAACATCAAAAACAAGAGGGCCAGAATGGCCCTAAACCGCTCAAATGAATTTTATTGGTTCAGTGGATCTCATCCAAGAAACATTCAGGCAAAGTTTTATTCACATTGCCAAATTGTTTTTACAATACAATATAACTCTTTATTCAAAACCACGTATGGTATAAACATACAATATGGTTATAGAAGACAAGATCAAAAACAGTTATGATTGGATCGAGATAAGATAATTGAAAGGAAAAAAGTTATTTATCTAGAACAAAGTTGATCTAATGGGAAACCAGATAATTGAGTAAATTTTTCTTTTGTTTACTGTAAATGATAATCAGATGGTGTCTGAATTTCAGAAAATTAGTTCACGGTATTTTGGTGTGCGTTCCAAACATCGCAATCACAGCCTAATTAAGCTGTGATTCCGCTATTTGGTCGCAAATGGGTTACAGATTTTTCACTTTTTCTTGTAACTTTTTGACTAAAATAAAAACATCAGAAATGATTTATGTCATTGTTGCCATATTGGCTGTATCCCCGTTTTTCCCGACCTTGTTAGAAACGAAAAAACAAGGCTGGAAACTGGGGATATTGCATTTTACAAACATCAATAATACGGTTAAAAAAATATTTTTCTAATACTCCATGTATAACAGATACTCTACTAGGGGTCGATATTAACTATATTAAACAAGAGCCGTCAGAGACGGATTATGCTCCCCGAATAAGGCATTGTCACAAAAACAAGAGCCATGTTGGACATAGACATCCCTCGCCACAAAAGCTTGATAGTAAACTGAAGCCTAATAGACTAAAGATTCTTTTGTACTGTCAAAGATTTACCTCCTATTAAATGTATTAAAAATAACGAAGGGTAATAACTCCAAAATTATGCAAGCAAGAGTTATAGTTCTGGTGTATTGCACTTCTCCTCCATGATATCTATCCACCCATAAAGTTTCAAGTTGATAGCTATCATACTTTAGGAGATATTCTCCAGACAAAGTCTAAGTATCAAAAATAACAAAGGGCAATAACTGCAAAATTATGCAAGAAAGAGTTGTAGTTCTTGTGCACTGCACTTCTCCTCCATGAGATCTATCCACCCATAAGTGTTCAAGTTGATAGCTTTTATACTCTAAGAGATATGCTCCAGATATAATCTAAGTATCAAAAAAAAACAAAGGGCAGTAACTCCAAGTTATGCAAGCAAGAGTTGTAGTCCTTGTGCATAGCACTTCTCCTCCATGAGATCTATCCAACCATAAAGTTTCAAGTTGATAGCTATTTTACTTTAGGAGATATGCTCCAGACATAATCTAAGTATCAAAAATAACAAAGGGAAATAACTCCAAAATTATGCAAGCAAGAGTTGTAGTTCTTGTGCACTGCACTTCTCCTCCATAAGGTCTATCCACCCATAAAGTTTCAAGTTGATAGCTATTATACTTTAGGAGATATGCTCTGTGGTCAGATTTCAAAGACTCAAATAAGCTGTTATCTTATACAGCAAACATAAAGGTAACAAACATTAAACCCCCTTTTTGTATGACATATTTAAAGACACAAATTTCAAATGGTTTAGGGTAAAGAGCATCTGATTTGCTACTCAAATGTGAAATTTCATCAAATTCTGAGCATAAGACTAGGAGAAATGAAAGAATAACTGTAATTTACGCGCTTACGTAAAGGTAACAAACATTAAGCCCCCTTTTTCCATGATATATTTTTTTTTACGTTAGTTTCAAATTGTTTAAAGTAAAGGGCATCTGATTTGCTACACAAATATGAAATTTCACTAAATTATGACTGTTAGACTAGGAGAAATTTGGGAAAAACTGTTTTTTACCCTAAGTCCCCTTTTCCCGTGACGAGGCCTCAAATCCAAAAACCGTCACAGATGCATCATCACTATATCATAGGGAGTTCACATGGTAAGTTTAATTCAATTTGGCCCCGGGGTTATGGAGAAATAGGTGGGGACGGACGGACAGAAGGACGGACGGACGGACGGAATTACGGACGGACGGACGGACAGACAAAGCGGCGGCTATATGCTCTCCCTTCGGGGAGCATAATAAAAGTAGAATAAATTAGAATTTGAATATTGTCTGCCTTTTCATCTGGACCAGTCAGAGAATTTTGTCGTCAGTTAATAGGTTAAATATCTGTTGAATACACAATCCTATCGTTCGACGGAAAGGAAAAGGAAATGTTATTCCAAAATTTACAGTGATAAAAGACCCTGCCCACACCTTAATTATAGAGGAGACTCCATATAAGCCCCACTTTGATATGCCCATAAATATGGGTGCAGGGGTGTGTAAATACAAGTTTTCTCCACTTGCCCCAGGACAAGTAAAAGCCGATTTTCTACTCGTCCAGGATCAAAATGAACTTGTCCACTACAGAGTAAATAGAAAAGTTTGAAAAAAAACATTGCCTTTTGATGAAGAAAATGCTAGTATCCAGCATTTTCTTCATTAAATAACAATGTTTTCTACCCTATGATATGATATTAGGATGATTTCTCTCTTAATTCTTTTAAGTAACATACCAAGATTTGCCCTGATATTTACTTGTCCTCAAGTACAAAAGCCTGAGTCGGACAAGTCAGGCATGGGAATTCCACACACCTGATGGGTGTATCAAAGTTTCACGAACAATTTATAAAAAGGGTCACTCAAGGAATATTCTGGTATAGTTTCATTGAAATTGGCCCAGTGGTTCATGAAAAGATGTCTTTCAAAGATTTGGGGCTCGAAATAAGCCCTCCCTGCCACACCCATATTATATGGGCCAATCAAAATTTCGCAATTAATTTTTGAAAAGGGTCGCCAAAGGAACATTTTGGTAAAGTTTCATTGAAATCAGCCAAGTGGTTCAGGAGATATCGATCAAAGATTTCAGGCTCAAAATAAGCCCTGCCCTGCCACCCCCATATTTATGGGCCAATCAAAATTTTACAAACAAAATTTGATAAAGGGTAAAGCAAGGAACATTCTGGTAAAGTTTCATTGAAATGGGCCCAGTGGTTCAGGGAGAAATATTGTTCAAAGATTTGGGGCTCAAAATAAGCCCTGCTCTGCCTCGCCCATGTTTATGGACCAATCAGAATTTAGCAAACAATTTTTAGAGAGAGTCACCCAAGGAACATTCTGGTAAAATTTCTTTGAAATCGTCCCAGCAGTTTAGGAGAAGAAGTTTTAAGAAAGTTGACGACCCCCGACGCATGATCAAGTTAGGGTGATCCTAAAAGCTCCCCTTGAGCATGTTGTGCTCAGGTGAGCTAAAAATATGATCATGCATTCAAATGTTTGGTATATGGGATATAAACCAGAAAAACATGAGAACCATTGACCTGAGCCACTTAAGTCATAAAGAAATTTTCACCAAATTTTTCTTGTATGGGATAGAAGAGAATATAAAAAAAAAAATTAAAGACATTTGGTCAGGAAAATATCATTTAAGAATATGTCCTACAGTTACATTTTTTACAATGTGGTTCCAATTATCAAACCAGGCCAAGATATGAGGACATTTGGCCCAAAGATATGCCTTTTGAGTACCATAAACATAGAGCGATTAACACTCCAAGGTAGGTTTTGTCTAAGATATAGTGGATGCAATATTATAATCAAGTTTCGATTTTTTTTTTAACCAAATGTGTTGTTTCTAGAATGTAAACAAATTAGGCTTTAAAGCATCAGCAGTTATATCATAAATACTTGACTTGAGCAAATAATACTCAGATCTGTTAAAAATTATTTTAAGGTGACAAAAAGCTGAAAGAATTTACTATCGTCAGTTTACACATGCACAAAGGTCACAAAAATGAATTACAAGGAACATGCAATTACATTGGTTCTTTGAAATGGATTAACACAGCTTTTAAAATTTTTCAGTCATATTACTGCATTTAGAGCACCTAACAATGTATTCCTGGTATATCTAGCACAAACTCTATCATTTCAACCTTTCCTATCCTCCAGCTGCTTATCATCCCATTTTGTTTTAAATTCTCCACCCATTGTTGGAAGACCAGTGTCTCAAAGTATATTTGCCACTGCAAGGAATCAAACCCATGACCTGTTGATTAAAGATTGGGATTCTGAGGGACTACCAATTAAGCTAAAATGACAGCAACATGCAATTAAGAAACTTAAATTCCAGAAACCAACTAAAACAAGCAACACAATTCAAGATGGAAGTTGACAAAAGAAGACATAGTTACCAAATTCCAAGGTAGGGGTTGGTTAGGCATTTGGAAGAATCGAAACAGTATTGGTCAAAGGAAAAATTAAAAGCAATAAGAACAAAAGAAGAACATGCACATACTCAAAAACCAAGGATTTTTTTCTCTTATTGTCATGCAATCACAAACCAAACAATAATACATACCAGAACAGAAGTTGGAAAACAAGCGTAGAAATATCCAGTGGGGTCTGATTGCTTGTGTAATAAATAGATATAAATAGTGAAAATACTGTGTCAAAATGTAATCTGTGAGTAACAGGCAAAACAAAAATTTCAAATTTCAGCAACCACAACATGATCAATCTTATTGATATCAATAATCATCCATTCAATGATAAATTATATTGTCTATCCCATATATTGACAGTATCGTTGATCATGTACGGCACTTTTTTAAAAAGAACTAGAGCTGGCGCAAGCCAAACAATACCACCCCCCAGCTTTGTCAAAAAAAGTACTATTAGTGCAGGAGGTGTTTGCAACAAATATTGACAATTCAAGTTCTATGCATGTGATTGATTGTAGGTCACTACGGTTCCTAAGTTAGAGTCTGGACACAAAAAGATCTAACAAAAATTGACTATGACCTTGACCTTTGACCTATGTGACCAAAAAAACAATAGGGAACATTGCACTTCCTTGGGTTGTAAGCAGCATTTGCATGAAGTTTCATGATTCTAGGTCACTTGATTCTCAAGTTAGAGTCCAGAAATGAAAATTGAACAAAAATTGACTGTGAACTTGGCCTTTGACCTTAGTGAACAAAAACAATAGGGCACTTCCTTGAGTCATTTGCAGCATTTGCATGAAGTTGCATTGATCAAATATTTTGTCCCATAAATTGACAATATCATTAATCAAGTATGAGCAATATTGAAGATTTGTGTCAATAATATTGATCCTGTTATGGGTCCCTTTAGTTGCAGTTTAAGAGTATTTATAATATGGTCTACGTCGCGGGAGTGAAATAACACCGTAATATATTTTTGATACCACACCGCTGTTATTATACAAGTGGAATAACTATGCATATGATCTCAGAGCAAGGCTACTTTTAAGCTGCGAAAATGACGTCATAATGTATATATTGTGATGTCAGTTTTAAACGGCATTATAAGTTATGCAGCATATGTAAATGTTGAATCTTAAGAATTTTGACGATTTTTTTTTTGCGAAATTCAGGTTATATTATAAATAGAATATCAAACTTGTGCTAATAAAATACAGAATTTATTTAACTCATCATCTAGAACAAATCAAAACGGCGCAGCCGTTTTTATCTGTTTATAGATGACTTGTTCAATAAATTCCATCTTCCATGACCACTCATTCAATATCTTCAATCAATCAACTGGATTTACAAAGTTCATACACATTAATTCTGTTATAGAAGAAATATACACTTAAAAACTTCTAGTAATATTTGAAAGGTTAAACATTGGTAAAAAATATTTTCCAACACAAAAACACTTGAAAGAAACATCATAATCATCCTTTTTATTCTAAAATACTTAGTACACAGAACACAATACAGTACATGAAATAAAATATCAACAATGTTATTCTAAAACCTTTTAACTGCAGCTTGACCAAAGCTGTAGTTACAAGGTTTTAGAATAACAATGACCATATAGTAATAATCACTCACAAAATACTTCTTCTATTCATGTCATTTCCTATTTTTCCAAACGCAAGAGTGAATGTGTTTTGCCTATTAATAATCAATCATTGGTTTAGTACAATAAATTGTTTTGTAAATATTAATTAATCTCTTAACTACATTCAATAATCTTAACTCTTTTTACAATCACTTGTATGATCTAAAGTTGATTTGACCTCAGATATTAATTACATGGTAAAACTTCACATATTATGATTCATATTTATGAAACAGTTTGTGGGGTCTTTATTTAGTTTTAAGATTTTGTTTGTTTAAATGGGATTCTACGCCATTTTTTACAATTTTTCAGCCATATTGCAGCGGCTGGAGCTCCTAAAAATGGGTCCCTGGTATTTCTAACATCAGTACTACCATAACATCCTTTCCTAGCGTCCAACTTCTATCCCACATAGGTCTACTATTTATTGACCCATTTGTGAGAGACAAATAGTTGGAAAGAATTAGTGCGGCTGTGGGGATCAAACCTCAGACCTCTAGATTGATAGCCCAACACGCTACCAACTGCACTATAACAGTGGCACTTAGTATTAAGATGCAAGATTCTCTAAGGCTTGAATGGTACCTGGACCCGAAAATCAGTAAAAGAAAATGAGCCTGGATAATGCTACAATTCTCCACAAATTCATCCAACATAAAAATTTCGGCACAGCTGTCAAAATATGAGGAGTCTCCATTTAACATGCCTGAAGAAGTCAGAGTAGCTTAAGGTAGTATACGTCATTTGATAAAATTCAAAATTGGCAATATGTTGGGATTCTTTGGTTAGTTACTTCTTACAAGATCTGAATGTCTTTAAGGCCTCATATGAAACTAAGTAGTATAAAAGCTTGTCTTTTCTAAATCCAGATTAAATCTACCATAAAAATAAAGTGCACAAATTGTGCAATGTGCCATAACAGTGTATCAGTTCAAGTCAAAAAAGATTAAAATTCAAATCCATTGAAGAAAACCTTGAATAGAGGTTGTATATATCCTTTATAGCAAACTTATTTTCTTTCTACTCTTTTGTCTGATCCAAAGCATTTAAACAGGGGTGTGGAATTCCCATGCCCGACTTGTCTGACACGGGCTTTATTACTTGCGGGCGAGTACATTTTTCTAGGCCACTTATCTGTGGAAAAATGAATGCCAGAGCAAATCTTGTAACAGTACTAAAAAGATATAGGGAAAAAGTCATCCTATTGTATGTATCAAAGGGGAGAAAACATTGTCTTTAATGAAAAAATGCTGGGTTACAGCATTTTCTTCATTAACTAGAGGCGCTTGAGCGCCTGATTCGCTCCACAGGCCTGAATATCCTGATAATGATTATTAGAGGATGATAAGGCTGTTAAAAATAAGGATCATTCCATTGAAATTTGTTTGAAATCCAAAAATTAAAAAATTCAATATTAACAGAATGTTACTGCATAATATACTGGTATTTTGTCTACAAAATTTTGATTGTAGATCTTTCCGCTTTTCATTAAATACCACAAGAAGGGTGTTACTTCACAATAATTGTTAGTCACCAAATCAAAATTCTATCTAATGATAATAAGAAGTAAAATATTAAATCCATTATTTTTATTCTGCCCAATGCCTTAGAGTGCAGTCAACTGAGCTTTTTCTTCCCCACTCTGAACCTCAGCAGGCCACTTTACACCACTTGACCTCTTTGAGCAGAGACACCCTTCATTCAACTAAACTGACCAATTCTAGGGGGGTATCTCAGGCTCCCTATTTCACCTAATGTTTCTACACATTTGGATTCTAACAAAGCTTATGTTCCATCTAACCTACAATCTTGACAACCATTAACTTTAATGAGTCTAAAAAAATTGATCATTTAGGTGATACCAAATTTTTTAGGGTGGTCAAATATTTACTTTATATTTCTAGTGAAATTTGGTCGATATCCATCTGTTAGATTCTGAGAAAATGATTTTCAAAGTTTTCACTATATAACATATAGAGGAATGACCTCCGCCCATAAAACACTTATTTTTCATCTGATCACAATATATATTTACAAACTTATAAAGGATCATTAAAGAATGATTCAAATGAAATTTGGTTGTTATCCATTTGTTAGGTTCTGAGAAAATGATTTTCAAGGTTTCCACTATATAACATATAGAGAAATGACCTCCACCCATAAAATACACATTTTTCATCTGATCACAATAATTCTTGGTAGACTGATAAAGGGTCAGTCAAGTATCATTCCAGTGAAATTTGGTTGATATCCATCGATTCCATTTCAAAGTTTCCACTATATAACATATAGAGAAATGACCTCCGCCCATAAAATAACTATTTTCCATCCGCTTGATTAGAATTAGAATCAGAGAAAACTCACCTATTACCATATATGGAAATTAGCCTCGCCCCCTTCAGCCATGATTTTCAACCGATTAGAATTCTTTGAAGGAATCCAATAGAGGGTCACCCAAGGATCATTCCTGTGAAATTTGATTGAAATCCATCCAGTACTTTAGGAGGAGAAGATTATTAAAGCAAAAGTTTACGGACGGACGAACGGGCAGACACACAGACGCATGGACGACGGACACCACGCCATGACAATAGCCCGCTCCCGCTGGCCTTTTTCTCAATATCTATCAATTCAGGTTTTTTTATTCAGGCAAGTTCATTTTGATACTGGACAAGTATGAAGTCCATTTTTACATGTCCATGGACAAGTGGAGAAGAGTAGAATTTCCACACCCTTGATTTAAAGATATTTTGCTCAAAATCTTGGTCAGTTAAAAAAGATTTTTGTGTCATTATACTTGAAGATGCTTAACCTACAAGCTGGAGAAAACAAGATTCACAAATTTGTGAATCAACAAAACCGAAATCAAAGCAAATAGATGTTCTTATTGACAAACTGGCTCAAATAATTTAGATACCATGTGTTGGGGATCATTCACTCCTTTTATCTATGATTTGGTGATAACATCTATATACACATAGAAACATTATTAGCCCATGTCCTGAA
Source organism: Fragum whitleyi (assembly GCA_948146395.1). Taxonomy (NCBI): domain Eukaryota; kingdom Metazoa; phylum Mollusca; class Bivalvia; order Cardiida; family Cardiidae; genus Fragum; species Fragum whitleyi. The sequence goes on from OX411544.1 coordinate 31,923,178, forward strand.
GTTAAAATAACCTCTTTGTAATATTCTTTGAATTAATGCACAGTGCTTTGTCCAAGATCTTTCGAGCTAATCTTTGGTTTATTCTGGTTCCCTGTCTCAGGAGAAGTGCTAGTCAGATGAAAGACCCCTGACACTGGGGCCAGATTACAGACACCCCACCCTGACACTAGGGCCTTTGTGAATTATGGATAATTCTGGCTCTGAATAACATATGCAAAAATATCTCATTTAGCTGAATCTAATAAGAAATCCAAGAATTTTTTGTAGAAAAATTTTGAGAAATAACTTGCCTGTATAATTATAGGTAGTTACAACTGTTTTGCCCAGAGCCAACAAAATTCTTTGCTAAAAATTAAATTTCGCTTTGAGATTTTTCTCTAATTAAGTCAATTTCAATGAGATTTCTGGCAAGAAATGAGAGAATCTCTCAATATTTGCCTGAAAATGATTCCTGGTGAATAAGCACTATGCCTAATTCATCAGATTACAGACCCTTGACACACAAGCCGTGTATAAGCACTATACCAAATCAATTCCTGTAATATGTTTTCATCTAGCAAGTTAACTATTTCTTTGTAAATCTAGTATTGACTGGGTAGTTTTTAAAACTGTTAAAAAAGTCCATCAAAATAAGAACTACATTGTGATTGAGACTGTGTATAAGATTGTAATCAAAAGCCTTGACAGTCGTTCATTAACCAAGCAGAATAAAGCGATCCTCTGAAGTCTATGTTTTTAATTACAAATGGCATAGCTCCCATTATGCAATTTACACAAGTGCTTAATAGAAATAATCCCCTGTTTAACAAGAGCCATCAGAGACGGATTATGCTCCCCGAATCAGGCATTGTCACAAAAACAAGAGCCATGTTGGACATGGACATCCCCCGCCACAAAAGCTTGATAGTAAACTGAAGCCTTATAGATTAAAGATTCTTTTGTACTGTCAGAGATTTACCTCCTATTAAATGTATTAAAAATAAAGAAGGGCAATAACTCCAAAATTAAGCAAGCAAGAGTTAGAGTTCTGGTGTATTGCTCTTTTCCTCCACGAGATCTATCCACTCATAAAGTTTCAAGTTGATAGCTATCATACTTTAGGAGATATGCTCCAGACAAAATCTAAGTATCAAAAATAACAAAGGGCAATAACTGCAAAATTATGCAAAGAAAAAGAGTTGTAGTTCTTGTGCACTGGACTTCTCCTCCATGAGATCTATCCAACCATAAATGTTCAAGTTGATAGCTATTATACTTTAGGAGATATGCTCCAGATATAATCTAAGTATCAAAAATAACAAAGGGAAATAACTCCAAAATTATGCAAGCAAGAGTTGTAGTTCTTGTGCACTGCACTTCTCCTCTATAAGGTCTATCCACCCATAAAGTTTCAAGTTGATAGCTATTATACTTTAGGAGATATGCTCTGTGGTCAGATTTCAAAGACTCAAATAAGCTGTTATCTTATACAGCTAACATAAAGGTAATAAACATTAAACCCCCTTTTTGCATGACATATTTTAAGACACAAATTTCAAATAGTTTAGGGTAAAGAGCATCTGATTTTCTACTGAAATGTGAAATTTCATCAAATTCTGAGCATAAGACTAGGAGAAATGAAAGAATAACTGTAATTTAGGCGTTTACGTAAAGGTAACAAACATAAAGCCCCCTTTTTCCATGATATATTTTTTTTTACGTTAATTTCAAATTGTTTATAGTAAAGGGCATCTGATTTGCTACACAAATATGAAATTTCACCAAATTCTGACAGTTAGACTAGGAGAAATTTGGGAAAGACTGTTTTTTACCCTAAGTCCCCTTTTCCCTTGACGAGGCCTCAAATCCAAAAACCGTCACACATGCATCATCACTATATCATAGGGAGTTCACATGGTAAGTTTCATTCAATTTGGCCCAGGGGTTATGGAGAAATAGGTGGGGACGGACGGACAGATGGACGGACGGACGGAATTACGGACGGACGGACGGACAGACAGACAAAGCGGCGGCTATATGCTCTCCCTTCGGGCAGCATAAAAATATCGTTGATGAATGATCATAACGTCGAAACTACAGCTTATTCAAGCTGTAGTTACTATGTTTTGATTATTCACCAACGCTCAATCTATAAAAAGGGGGCAGAGGGAGGGCATTCATCTTTTGTCACAGTCCTCATAGTGCCTTTATCCTATATATTCTTTATTTGTCGCCTTCTGGGACTGCATAAAAAAGTCCTAGAATTGCGCCCATGATTACTGACTCAACCAAATGAAATAGATCTTCAAAAGCAGCAAAATTTTCATTGACATATGTATAATATTCGGTGAAATAAGCTTTTCAAATTTCTATTTACTAATATCTCTTAACTATGTTTTCTTAATATCTATCATCAGAAAATTTGTCAACAATATTTTATGACTAAGGCATTAGTATTATGATAGAGGGTTGCGGTCATGAACCTTTTCTTTACAGTTTTTTTTCCAAAGGGAATTAAAGGCAATAAAGTCATAACAATTAAGTCCCCTGTCTCTTAAAAGAAGTTTTAGTTCAGCACTTAATTATTATGAACTTGGATTAAAGAGGCTTGTAATAGAACTACAACTAAAATATTTTCTTAAAATGCGACCAAAAATGACTGAGACCAGCCTAGTGTCTATCCCTGCCTTATGTTTTCAGATTCACCATTAAATTGTAAACAAATTGTCTATGATTGAGAAAGGATTGACCAATCTATTTTATACCTGGGGCAACTTATATCATCAGACATCAAATGTTTACGATGATTAATAATATAACCAACCATAACATCCCATATTGAAACCAGTCACATAGAAATTTTACCTCTCATGCCAAAATGCAATGAATATCCCAGCATGCAGAGTGTTGTTCCTGGTTGGTCAGACTGCACATTTTGTGCTGACAGAAAAAGCACTGCAAATTTCCCATAAATGTTTTTTTTTTTTTGTCATAATCTATGTTCATTATCTTTATAAACTGCCTTTCACTTAACCTCTGCTTTTTTTATCACTTTAACCCTTTGCTGTTTAATCCCTGCTTTTTACGTGCCTGTCATTTTATAATTGAGAAAACATTGTGAAAAGAGAAGAAATTGCTTCTGACAAGCAATTTCTTCTTTTTCCACACTATTTTCTACCCTACTGAATGATTATTTTTCAAATTAAATGCACATTAAATTTTCGTCTGCAAAACCTTTGAATTTGGACAGGTCAAAATTTTGTAAAATAGGAAAGGGTTAACAAGTATTTGTATATTCCAATACATAACGCTCTCTTCACAAGTGGTAGGACACATTTTTTTTTTATAAATTACACAGAGTAAAAATCGAGCACAATGCAACAAAGCACAATATACCGCTCTTACCATTAAACCTCAGACACCCGAAAGATAAACAATTATTGATCCTCACCTGACATTCGGCCATTGTCGCTGATATGTCCATCTCAGAGCTGTTCTGTTTGAGACCTTTACTGGCCCAAGATGGAAGATCGTCACATTCCAATAACCCTGGTGACAACATGTCTGCCTCCTGGTCAAGCCGCGGCATTGTGTGGCTGTGTGGCATCTCCTCATACCGCTCCATTTGAAATCTCAAAGGATGTTCAACGTGGTTAAGGAAATTATATCCATACATTTAGATAATTCTTCTAAAATCTATAACACTTTGAATTTTTCATAAATGTGAAGATCACAATACAACTCTTCTAAGTGTACAAGGTTCTGATGTCTAAACACATATTAACTCAGTATCAAATACATTTTTTCTTACACTGGCTGAAACTGAAAGCAATGAAATGACATAAGATTGAAATGATTTAAAAGTAAGTTAATTATTACTGATCAGAAAACATTGTGAGAAGAAGAAACAGTAATGTTGTAGTAAATGAGGTGAGTGAGTGAATGAGCGAGTGAGTGTTTCAACTAATTACTAAATTATACTCATCTATCAGTTCAAATGATTGAGTTGCTATAGCACAAAAATTAAATTAAGCCTGCTGAGCAAGACAAAAATATTCCTAGACCATCTTAAATTTACATCCAAAATATCAACTGGGTAAAAACGAAATCAAAAATCTCACAAAACACAATTCATAAAGAACCGTCAATTTGAAGGACATTAAATTTTCCCTATACAACATAGTCCTTTCACAATAAGTCTTTTGAAATCTATATTCACGTGTTAAGATATTCTATATGATATACACATAAATCCATTCACACGTACACCATATACACCCAACAAAAATCACGTTTGGGTGGTTACCCATTTAATCTCCAATAGTATAAATCCGACATGATTCATTCAATAAGCTTCACCGATCATCTTCTATCATTTGATTTTCAATCCCATAAGGGTGACTTTAATGTCATAAATACAGCTTGTGCAAGTTGTATTTACGACATTTTGGTCACCCTCTGACGATATTTGAAAATCTAATAAAATTGAGGACGGTACTTATACCTAGGTTTAATAAACTCTTGTCTTTCAAATCTAAATTTTCTCTCATAAATATAAAGCACCTAGCAATAGATTACTGGTATTTCTCACACAAGTACTATCATTACATCCTTTCCTAGCCTCCAACTGCTATCCCACTTTAGTTTATGCTACGGTCACAATGTGAAACTGCCACCGCGCGATTTTTAGACATCGGCCGATTCCTTAAATTGAATGCCGCCGGGCGAGTGCTCATGAATAATTGCCAGTAAAATGCCGCCTGACGGGGCCCGGGCGGTGGCAGGCGGTTTCTAAGTTCCGAGGTGCGTGTGCCGTCATCAGGATGTCGGCCGGTGGCAGTTAGGCGGCAGGCCGGCCACCGTCAGCTATAAACTGCCTACGCCCGGCGACCTGGCGGACACCGGCAATATTTCACCTGCCACCGGCCGGCAATCGGGCGTTCTAACTGCCACCGCCCGGCGCCCGCCCGATAATCTGACGGCGGCAGGCTAGTTTCCGAGGAATTAAAAATCTAGATTGCTCTCAAAAGTTAAAATTGTTCTCAAAGTATCTAAAACTTTCAGTAGTTTAAATTGTCAAGAAGGTGCCCCCTAAATGCAGCGGAAAGGGTAAGAGCAAGGCGCCAGCCCGCAAGCGCATAAGACAAGAGCCAGATCCCCAGCAGGAACACAGCAACAGCAGTGAGGATGAGCATATTTCCGACATAGAGGAGGAAAACGACAAGGAAACCAGCAAGGGAGCCCAGCAGATCGTCGAGAAGATATGCGATTTCTTCGAACAGAACAGTTTCTTTTATGATCTGACGCACGAGTCATATAAGGACAAAAAGAGGAGGGACAGCACCCTGGCCGAATTTGCTTCGGCGCTTGGCTCAGACGGGAGACAAGATACGGAGTAGATTCAAAAGAGGAACTTGTACTCCGCGTCAACAAGCCCCAGCAGCACGATAGAAAAGAAGCCCTTGTAGTTATAATAGAGGCTGCCCGACTTCCTTGGCTTCCGGATGCGGATATGTTTCCCGTCCAAAGCCCCGCAGGCATGATGGAAGTTCCATCTGGCGCTGAACTTCTCGGCAACTTCCTGCCATTCTTCTTCGGTGCTAGGGGTGGCCCACTGTTCGTCCCTGAACTCTTCAATTATGGCCTGACACACCTGCGGCACAAACAGCGAAATGGTGTTGTGTGCTACCCGAAAGTCAAATTCTAGGGCTCGATATGAGATTCCTGTAGCCAAGAATCTCAGGGTGATGGCAAGCTTGATACCTGGACTTAGCGGCGCTCGGTTCTTCTGACACTTCGTGGTGTGGGGCTCTATCCTCTCGAGTATATAGAGGAAAATGTCACAATCCATCCGTAGGAATGATTTAAAGCCCCCACAGTCTTCCATCCGCAGCTCATTCATGAGCGTGTCGTACTGGCCGAGTAGCACTCTTCGCTGCAACCATGGTCGCACCCAACAAGTCCGTCGTCGTCGCTGCTGTTGGACACGCTGTTCTTCTTCCAGCATCAGGAAAGTCAACAGCAACTGTTGTCTGCGTTCAATTCTTCCGAGTCTCTATCTCAATTCGGCGGTTCGAAAGTCTCTGAGTCGTTGTGGAGCTACTAGAACCGCCATGACTACAATTTTGTATAGCGGATGGATGTTTGCGGATTTATATTCAGGGGCCCAGTCTGCACTCGGTAGATCGCCGTCCTGCCACCTACCAACACCAACGGGCGCATCCCTGCTGCGTTTCGATCTCCGCCCTGCCGCCGGCAGATATTTTGAAATCGGACGGTGGCATGTAAATGGCATAACGGCGGCAGGCCGGGTGAAGGAAAGTGACAGTTACTTCCTACCGGTCGCCGGCCGATTTTCAAAAGCCCTCTAGCACCAAGACCGAGTAAAAATCGCGCTGCAGCCCGCCTGCCGCTTGACAGCCACCGCGCGACTTCGAAATGCACCAGGCCGGCGCCCGGGCGACTTGCAAAATTGGAAAAAATCGACCGGTGGCAGTTACAATTTTAACTTTTTCTTAATATTATGACTGCCACCTAGCAGCGTCCTAAATGCCAACTGCCGCCTACCGATCTTGCCTGCCGCCGGGATGCCACCGGCCGAATTTATACGAAAACTGGCAGTTATCACGCCGGCCGGTGGCATTTAGTGATTTGTGACCGTAGCATTACAATTAGCAATCCATAAGTGGGAGAGAAATATCAGATTGGATATGTGCTGCCATCGCAAATCAAACCTGTGACCCAATGATTGAAAATTTGGAATCTGGTGTGCTATCATCTGCACTATGACAACAGTTTTAAGATAATGAAAGGTTCAATACAACTATTAATACTATAATATTTTATTGGCATTTACAACAGTCTTTCACTGACCCTTTTAAAACATTAACTGGTCTCCTTCTATGCAGGCTGCCAAATGAATTGTTTATTAGTTTCTTGGATTAACTAATCACTCACCAAAAGCACTTAATTTCAACAGGCATTGCATGATAACAATCTTGATTAAAAATTCTTATTTAATTTTAAGATTTCGGTTTTTGCAACAACTATTAAATACTTAATAATATTACCTTTTTGACAGCCTAGTTGGCAGTCTACTGATCACACTGAACACATTTACACATAAATGGCTTTGATTTTTGAAATCATGTACCGTATTTCCTCTAATAATAGAACCCTCCCTAATAGAAACACCCCTATATTTTTTACTCAGAAAACCCACTTCAATTGCCTAAATTTAAGGAACTTTTTGATACTTCTTTTCTTTTTTTTAGATGAATTTCCTCTAAACAGTCATTTATATGATTGTTTAGAGGAAATTCGCCTCAAATTAAAGGGAAAAGGGCCTAAAAGACATAAATTTTAATGATTTTTAAATCAGAAAATGCATACTAAATAAAGGCTCCCTGACAATGTTATGTATAACTCCCGGGAGCGTTTATCAGGAGAAATACAGTATATTAAGATTTGTTGTCAGGTAAATTGTGCATATCACATCTCACTTAACGTCCATTTTCAAAACTTAAATGTATGTCTGATAACATTATTTACATTTCATCTTCATTTAGAATTTTATGTGTGTATTTTTTGCATTTCAAATGCGTTAGCTACCAAAAATTAAAATAACATTTACCCTTGTTGCAAATGCATAATAAATCTCACTGCTTCAAGTCAGTTCTTGAACATAATTGTAGCTTTAAATACTCATCTAACAAATTTTCATTTGCTTGAAGCTTCCCATATGATTTGCAGAGCTTTCCAAATTGATGTTACCAAGATGAAAAAATTTCATAATTGCATTTGCATGAAATATACCTATCATTCCCATGAATTTGAAGAAGGGTAAGTAATTTTCATCAAGCAATATGTGAATGAAAGTGACTGTCTACTAAAGGGGTGGCAGCCCATGCAAGATCTACAAAGATAACAAAAACAATATTGTTTCTTCAGTTTGATATACACTGTTGATACATTTTGGTTGCTAGCAATATAATAAAAAAATATCTTACCAGGTTGGGGAAATTGATTACTGTCAAGACAATTTTCAATTCCCACAACTGAGTAGGATTTTTTTTCATACAATGCACTAAGTATGTATTATATATATCTTATAAGCAATATTTGCCTTGTTTTCATTGACGTTTCAAACAGAAATGCAAGTTTCTAAACAGTAACCGCATTATGTAATTGTTCTAAACATATATCCATGTGATATCATAAAAAATATCATATGGGATGTTATCACATGCATATTTGTAAAGTTTTAAGATAAAAAGTATTATCTCAAAAGTTGACATCTTCACAGGACAAGAAATACTAGCCTAGTTTCAATATTTTATCGACCTTAGTAGGTAAACATTCAAGTTATTCTATCTTAGCTTATTTCTATGTATATTGGAATCTAAATTTTTGTTAACTTTACCCTTCTCTTCAGAAATATTAGCAATAAGCATTTAGTCATATTTTATAATTTTTCAGGTTATTCTTAATTCCCAATGTGTATTGATCAAGTTGCAGAACAAAATGATTCATTTCTCTTGTAAAAAAAAATCAGACCTGAATATAGAATTTGATACCTTGGCTAAGAAAATGGGATGAAGATATTTTACTTTGTTGGAAAAGGTGACAAATTTTCTCAAATAAGCTAGAAAGACCACAAAACTGACCATGCAGACAGAGTTCAAAACTTGTCCTTACTCCTTAAACTATGTTCCTTATAAAATGATTTAAGATTTGTAATAGGAAGGCTTAATATCATTATTTCCAATATTTTTTTACTGTATACTTTTCAAATTGACTTTACTCTAACACAAAATCATGGACTGTTACCAAAACAGGAGGGGACAAGATTTTTCATCATAGGGATGTAATTCTGTCAAATCCAATGGACTTTAACCAGAATAAGGCAGGCCCATGTCAGCTTGATAAAGATCATATCTGTGAAGTTTGAATCAAATCTGTGCTGTCAAATAAGATGCTGGGAAATTACACAGAACATGAGAATCTAAAGACTTAAAATGACTTATATCATAGAGCCATAATTCTGTAAAAAGTCAATGAATTGTAATCAAAATATAAGACTTCCATCCTTCTGTAAAATTTGAATCAAACCCTGAGTGGATAAGATTTTCCATTTTCCATTTCAGAGCCATTATTTTTGGTGAACAAACATCGTTCACCAGTGTTAAACTATGTCAGGAAAATCCTGTTGGATGTTAATACATTTGAAATAAAGTAGCGCCTCTTAAAATCAATTTAGTATCTTTCAATATTCTCCGCAAAATCACTGTTTATTTCTTTAATGGCGTGATACTAGTATTCTTCATTAAGTGAAGATAATGAAAATTCGCCTTGATAAACACAAAATGATCTTGCAATATTTATCAAGGGAATTTTTCATCGGCGTAAGCTTGTCGAGAGTTTAAAGCAAAAACAAAGTTTGTGTCTAAACACCGTAGAGACAGATACTATGTTTTTGACCCAAGCCTTCGCTGGTGCAACTAGTAGTAATTAGCCGGAAATACGTGTTTATTTAGGTCATGTCCTCTTTAACTTACATTCGGCAATTCTTGGGCGATCTCCGACGGCTCCGATTTAAATGTAGGTTACAGGAATCGGCCGAGTTGAGACGAATGACACATCAAGACACCTTGTGTCATTAGAAACGGTAACCCGGTTTTACATAACTTTTCAACTAGCGACAGTCAGTCTCGAGACGGGTTTTAAGAATGATTCGACATGTGTTTTACATGTACAACCCTTCTTGTACCTTTTATTTGAATAGGGATGAACGCCACTATAAATAATTTTCTGTAAAATTGCGTTGGCTGAAGTAGGTCTTGTAAGGATACACTCGAATATTCGGTGAACTTATTCCCAGCGAAAACGTTTCGTATTTGTCTGTCTCAGAAGAGAATATTGCCGAATACCAAATGCGACAGGCACGGGATATATTTCATTGGGGCCATTCTACTTTGCATTTTTTCAATCTGTAAAACCATATCAATTCCAAATTCTATTTGAAAAATAAATAAATGATAGCTAAATATTCAACCCTAGATACCACTCCAATTGACGAGTAGATATTGCCGTGGTCAAGGGGGGACCAGATCCGTCATGCACTTGTTTACAATTCGACAGGCGGGTTTAGTTGTTAAATTATTCTGGAAAAGTCATTGCGTTTTTTACAGAAATCATAAAAATCTTAATCGATGAATAAAAACTGGCTCCATCCTTCCCAAAATACGTTTAGAATTGGTTAACTACAGTTTAAGCAAAAACTAGTTCCGAGCAGAAAAGTCTAATATCAGCCGCAATACTGTAATAAGATATTGATAGCGAGTGATTTTACAGGCATCCAAACTCTTGAAGGTAAACAATAGGTTCTCATGCAAAAAATAAACCGACAATTGTAAGGATTCTCAATTCTCTTTGGGAAGAAATACGGGAGGAAAAAAAACGTTGTATTATACTTAAACATAGTCATAGACATAGTCATGCAATTATTACCTCCCCTTAAAAAAATAAACTTCTTGAATAAGATTCTTATTCGCTTTTGATGTAGAAATTACGTTACAAAAATAATATTTATAAAGACTTTTAGTATGCAATTTACTATGAAGCAATTGTTTAATATAAAAAGTTATACTTTAATTTCTAAACCTTAAACAGAAATTATCTATGAATTATACTAATAGGGCACTAGACCTCCTTTTTACCTATACCTAAATATTTCTCATCCTGCAGTGGTATGAAATTGAATAAGGACATAAGTGTCAACCACTGAAGTGGTTTTGGCTTCTGATATGATAAAAATTAATCTCTCAGGTTATGGTTCAAAATACTATTAATAATTTAACAAATCATAACTTTAAACAATGTGTACAGTTCAGGACTGACTGATATTCATAGATGTTTCCTTGGTTGGTACTCAAAGACCTTTTCATCCTCTGAGAAGAAACAAAGATAGATAAATAAAGTTAAAACAAATACAACAAATTTACTTGAAATAAGCTTAAACATGATAACAATTACTTTTGTGAAAACAAACACCATTGGATATAGGTTGAAGACAGTTTTAGATAGGATTAAATCGTTTTCTCCATTTATGTTTAATTAATAAATGTACCTATTTAAAGTGTGTAAAAGAAATTTTCACGGAGTAACAACTCATATTCTAACAAATATTTTTCTAACAGGATTTTTCCTCTCTTTCCCTTTCTTTGAATTTGCAGTGAAATTTCCGAATAACGGAAATTTTGACGATACAATTCCTCCCCCCTTTTTTTGCATTCATGATTTCTCTTTTCTTATTGAATTCAATATATCACTCTAGAATGCCATCAGGTTTGTTCACCATCAGTACTTTCAGTGCTTTGATATTAAACTCCTGTCAAAAGTCAATTAGGCCATAAACAAAATAAATCATGTACATCTCTGCTTAATACTGATCATAATCTGCTGAGTTTGAATAGGTTCCGTCAATATTTTGATAAACTAGAAAGCCATGAATGGCTTGAGTCGCTCCACAGGCTTGAAATTCTTGTAAAGTAGTAATAGTTTTGACTAGATTTTTAAATATTTTGGATTCTACTGATGTTGAAAATGATTTTCAAAGTTTCCCCTATATAATACATAGAGAAATGACCTCCGCCCATAAAATGCATATTTTTCATCCAATCACAATAATTTTTGGTAGACTGATAGGGGGTCACTCAAGGATTATTCCAGTGAAATTTAGTTGATATCCATAATTTTGATTCTGAGAAATTGATTTCCAAAGTTTCCACTATATAACATATAGAGAAATGACCTCTGCTCATTAAATACATATTTTTCATCCGATCACAATAATTTTTGGTAGACTGATAGGGGGTCACTCAAGAAAGATTCCAGTGAAATTTGGTTGATATCCATCATTTAGTTTCGGAGAAAATGATTTTCAAAGTTTCTACTATATAACTGTTAAACATATAGAGAAATGACCTCCGCCCATAAAATACATATTTTTCATCTGATCACTATAATTTTTGGTAGACTGATAAAGGGTCACTCAAAGATCATTCTAGTGGAATTTGGTTGATATCCATTACTTACATTCTGAGAAAATTATTATGAAAGTTTCCACTATATAACATATAGAGAAATGACCTCCGCCCATAAAATGCATATTTTTCATCCTATTTCAATAATCTTTTGTAGACTGATAAAGGGTCACACAAGGATCATTCATGTAAAATTTCATTGGTATCCATCAATTAGAATCTGAGAAAACTCACTTTTTACCATATTTGGAAATTAGCCACGCCCATTAAATCCATGTTTTTCATTGGATCAAAATTTCTTGAACAACTTTGAAAGAGGGTCACCCAAGGATCATTCCTGTGAAGTTTGGTTGAAATTCATCCAGTAGTTTCTGAGAAGAAGATTTTTAAAGTAAAAGTTTACGAACGGACGCACGGACGGACGCACGATGGACACAACGCCATGACAATATCCCCAGTGGCTTTCAGCCAGTGGAGCTAAAAATTGAGCAGACACTCGAAAAAGCTGTAAATGGACCAACAGACTCTGATATTTAAGTTTTGATAGTATAATCATATTTCAACCAGGATTAAGTCAAATCTATGCATTGATAGTTTGAAATACTAACTGTAATTACAATTACTTTCCCACAACCCAATAATATTTTTTTCATATATTGAGGTTTTAAGTAAAGAGTCAAGTTTCATTCATAATATTTCAAAAGAATCTAATAACTCTCAGGTGTGAACATATAGCAGGTTAAAAGTTAATATTGACCCGATATTATCTAAATATTGACCTAGTTTACTTCCAATAAATTAATTTTAAACAGAAACTAAGCAAACAGCTTAGAATCCCAAATAATGTATTTTAGCAAACAAGAGGCTTATCATGGTCCTACATTGCTTTCCTGAATTCAAATCGAATTCATACAAAATTAAATGCTTTGGCTTAATGGATTGGAAATAAAAGATTTTTGAAACATTTCACCAACAAAAAAATCTGCCCTGCACAGGGGTCCAGATGTAGGGGGTAAAGCCAGTCTCAAAATCCTTCTTCTAAAATGAAACCTTACGATGTTGGTACCCATTTGAAATGTCTCAAGACATTTCAAATGAGAACCAACAACGTAAGGTTTAACTAAGGAATAATGGAATATCTAAGAAAGATAACTAAAATTGCCCCTCTATCTGTAGCTCTGCCCTGCATTTAGGATGACAAAATGATGCAAACTATTTGCAAATTATAGTCCACTTTGCATACAAGTGCATGTGCAAAGCAGAATAATTTGCAAACTGTTCGAACTGATTTGTTAACCTGAAGATGGGGCAAGAAGCAGACTACTGGTATATATTTAATCAGGAAGCTAAAATTGTAAATTTTGTTAAGGTACAATATTGCGATTCTTAACGTAAAATTGACCAGCTCTAGATCATGTGCTTTGTGTAGAAAAAGATTTCATTAGCCTTTATCCTACTGATTCAAATTAATGTTTCCAGCAATTTGCTAATTTTTGGGAATATTTTAAACAATCTGCCTCAATTTTTCCCCACTAAAAAATAAGCAGAGAGCTGCCAGACAGTGTAGACTAAGGTCAGGCTTCATGTCTTTTTATTCAGCAGGAATATGTCCTGAACAGCATGATAAGGGTTAAATTACTTTCTCTCCATGAAACAAAATAGCTGTCTCAGGACAACTCAAGGGATCAGTGCAATACTATTGTATGTGCCTATAAATATATAGGCACTTACAAAAGTGTTGCACTGACCAATTGAACTGCTGTCAAGCCTGCAAAATCTTGTCCATTTATCAATATTTGTGTGTACCTGCCTAATACTCTCATTTGACCTTCAGCTATGACCTTGACCTATTTAAAATTATTTTTCAAATAGCATATCTACTCATGATAGAGACCAATTGTGTCAAGCCTTTTTGAAATCCATTCATAAATGAAGGAGGAATTGTCCCAAAATCTGACAGTTGATTGATTGAATGGAGTTTTACGCCGCTTTCAACATTATTTCAGTTATATCGCGGCGGCTGGAGCACCTAACAATGGTTTCCTGGTATTTCCTGTACAACCACCACATCCTTTCCTAGCCTCCAGCTGCTATCTCACATAGGTCTACGATTATCAACCCATTGGTGAGAGACAAATAGTCGGAAAGAATGAGTGCCGCCGTCGGGGATCGAACCCGTGACCTCTGGATTGATAGTCCGATGCGCTACCAACTGCGCTATGACGGCGGCTCCCCAAAATCTGACAGACTTACAGAAAGGCACATTAGCACTATTCTCTAATCTTATGTATATCAGTATACAGAACTTTTCTCTGATCAATGGTCAACAAAGTTTTGACAAGTTATGAACCTTTGGGGTTAATTTTAGCAAAGATTTGAAGACTTTAAATCATTCTTCAATTCTTTTCCCAAGCTGATACACAGCAGAGGGTTTTATTGTCCTTGTTACATATTTGAGCCTGTGCATGACATTTTCAACAATTTCAAAAGTGTGCAAAGCAAAGACTTGGGCCAGCCTGTGCAGTTGCATAGTCTGACCATAGTCTTTACTATGCACTTTGTAGAGAGACAGGGTCTCAAATTGTCTTTAAAAAGTCAGATAATCTTCAAATTGAATTGTGGCTGTCTAGGCTGCTCAATGTTTCTACTTCATGCTAAAGTCAAATTATTAGAAATGTCACACATAGGCTCATTTGTAAGCATCGTACTGACAAAACCTGCATTATTTCAGAAAGTCAGACTTCCCTCAAAAATGTACTTTCATCAGAACCCTTGTTATACTGAATTCAGAGTAGTCCTACTTTAGCAGGAGGTACATACAGATAAGGATGAGGCTGCACATATGTGCAGGATCATCTTGGTGACTATGTCTATACCTGATTATCCTTTGTAAACCAGAAAAGTTTTTAAAAATATAATTTCAAAATAAATATTGTCTCACGATTAGTGCACCTCGGGCCTGTTTTACATAACATCTTACGATCATTTTTGCATAAGTTAAAAATTAAAGTAGCTTCTACAGTAGATACTAAATATGGAATTCTGCCATGCATCATCTCATTGGTATTGTCTTCTGAAGACAATTTCTATGAGATATTGCAGGGTATAATCCAACAATGAATGTAAACACCAGGTGCGATTTGTGATTTTGACTTACGATTAATTTTTTAGTAAGATGTTTAGTAAAATGGGCCCCTGGTGTAAATGGTACTTTGATTTTAATATAATTTCACCAAGGTTTGTATTCGACAAAACAATGTTCTAAACCACTAAACATCCAAAGGATATCATTTCCAAGTGTCACAGAATCTTTCTCATCTAAGACAACATACTCTTGCTCCTGAATTCTCCGATCATTCACATAAGTCTGAAAATATAGATATAGAAAAAGGCTTTGAATATATCTCAACAAGCACTATCTTTAACCAGCTAAGTTCGATTTTGTTTCAGACAAATAACAATCTTTTTTATTATTTTTTTTACATTTCAATGTGTCTGGTTCTTGTTTTTCTCCAACATAAATATAAAGTAGAAAGAGAGCAGAATGAAAGATTTTCAATGAAAACTCATATTAGTCTTTGCTGTCTGCTTATTATGCCTAGAACAGCAAGAGAAGGCTTGAAATTAATTTCCTCATTTGTGAAGTCACTTTTCACTATTCATTTATCAAGAACTTTAAAGAACTATGCAAATATGCTGAAATTAGAACTGAAATATTGGCGGAAAAAAAGGACAATTCCAACATGATATTATATTTCTTTTTTTCATTTTTGTATAAATCTTTTTATGGTACTGTATTTTTAAATCGGAGATTTATACCGGTTTCCAGAAATCCAGTCTGTTTGACCCAGTACATTTTTACCTTTATCTTCTGAGCAATGTGTTCAAACCAAATAATGTGTTTTCAAACACCGAAGAAACGGCCTTTTCAGTCACAATCTACAAACTTTGTTTTTATCTTATTTACTTTTCGACAAATAGAGAAGATGCTAATACAAAATTTGATGTAATTTTCGCTTTTAGTAATTACCAGTTAGTATTTTCAGTGTTTATAACAAGATTTTCGGTTGAGTAAAGGATTTGAAACGTACAATAGGTTAACTGTAAAATAAAATTGTAGCACTTACAATATTACTACATAGATTTTTTTATCGAACGGTCATTTACCAGTTGTAGGGCTGACAACCAATCAAATTCTGTTTTGATTATCTCTCGGTAAAAACCCACGCGTAAATTCACACCGCGTGGTAGATGCAATGGACATCGTCTGCTCGAAATGTGTCAATTAAGTTGTTCGTCATTGGTCAATGGTCGTCTGCACTCTGACAGGGAGCGTGGGAAGTCTACTGGTGGAATGAGTACTGTTGACTATGTGTTAACAAATAGAAATAATTTTGTAATTTTGAAATATTTGATTTCAATGAGCACTCTGATCACGCTCCAATTCTATTTACAATAAATTCAAGTTTGAGTATGAAGAAAAATTATTCAACAACAAATAAACCGACAAAAACATACGATAAACTGATATAGGATAGCAGTAAGAGCGATCTATTTTTAGAATAACTCATGAATAATCATAGAGTGCTGCTAGATTTAATCGATTGGTCAGAAACCAAAGATATAGTTGCATAGTTGCCGATTTCACGTGTTTCTTGAGGGAAAATGCATTTATAGTATTTGGGAAAACCCAATGCTTGAAAAACAAACATGTTGTTAATCAAAATTGTAAATAGTTTAATGAAAAATGTTTTGTTGCTAAACAGGCTTTTAAACTCTAGAGAGAGGAATAATATTAACAGACAAGCTTTTAGCTTGGCGTGTGCTCATTATAACAACGTAAAAAAATCTGCTAAGAAATAATTCAGACAAGCAGAGGGCTATCGAATCAGCAAACTTTCAAAATCGGACCCACGAGGTTGGATGAGCTGGCGATGTCCTCGAAAAGATGAAGTGTTAAGACAAAAAACTCACAAATTGGGCAAATATTTTACCAACTTTTATTGTCCAAATTTGAGCCCTTTTGATTGGCGAACTATTGCACTATCCCAGCCTCTCAATGATGTCCGATTTACAGTGCTGACAGCACTTTGATTTTACTTTAACTTATAATTCAACAGCTAATACATTTTTTTTAAAGTTATTTAGTTTGCATTTTAGCCAATATTTGAAATCAGTTAAATATTTCTGAATATCTGAATCTTCTGAAAGAAGAAAAACACTTTTTTAACCTTTGAAAAAATCAGACAATAATCAAAGTGCTGAAGGCTCTGAAAGACAAGATAGTATGCCAATACTTCTATTGATAAAAAAGTCTTAACATATTTTTTTTTTAAACAAGAAAAACAGGTGGTGTAGACTAAGATCAGACTGCACATATGTGTAGACTGATCTTTTTCTATGCCTCCTGCCAAAAAAGGAAAATTTCAGGCTCAACATGACAAGGTTTGAAGAAAAAATTCACATTTTCAAATAATTTCAAAGCTTAGCTCCTGGATGCACAATATGCTTGGCAAGCAAAACCAACAGAAAACATGTTGAAGCACACCAGACCTGACTTGATTAAATTTTGATGGAGTTTTTTCCAATAAAAGACACATGAACTGGCACTGAATCTCCAGCATTCTGTTACCTTGCACGAAACAAACCTTTTTCTGAAGATTTGTTCACAAATTGTAGAAGAAGAAAATCATATTTCAAAGAACTTAAAAACTAGGATTCTGTCCTGCAATCAAGATGACAAAAGGATGCACACTGTTTGCAAATTATACCCAGCTTTACATGTGCATATTTTTCTCACTAGGGAACATTGCCCCATGACAAGAACATCCAAATGTTGGCAGACTGCATTTGTACATGTAACAATGAATATTTATTTCTGGGAGCTTTACCTTCATATAAAGACCATTATAATAAAAAAATAGTTGACAACTTAGATCTCACCTTTGATTTAGAATTCCCCATCATTTATTTCACATGACACTTTAATTTTGATACATGAATCTGTAACACTGTATTTATTCACCATACAATATCAACACTGATTATTATTCATAACTTGTACAAAGATATTTCGATACTGAATACGCTTTTTCATCCGTTGAAAAGAAGTAAATTGTAAATCCCCATTTATGTAAGTGTGCAAAAGATGGTGATGGAGATAAGAGGCTTTCTTCAATAAAATTTTGTATCTTATTGAATCATCCTCAACCAACTGTGCAAATTACCTGCAATCATTTAGGTCCAAATAATCGTGCAATGAAGCATAAAATTTCCTTATTTCTTATCCAAACCCTATCTTGTGGGTCCTTATTAGAATCGTCTTGACAAGGCGATTCTAATGAGTACCAACAACATAGGTTTTTTTTGAGAAATAAAAAATCTATAAGACAAAAGCTCTCTTGTCTAGAGCACATCTTACACAAACTGTCATTTATAAAGTAAATAACAGGCAAAAACCTGCGAACTGTTCAAATCTTAATGAAACTAAATTTGTTTAAAATTTGTCAAATTTGTTATTCTACACTTAGATGGGGATATTTTGGCAAATTAAAAGAAAATAAATCAGAAACCAACCAAGGCAATACTTACAAAATGTACATTGTTTGATAAAATTTGCCTCTATATTAAATCATAACCCTTTCATCTTGACGAAAAAATTGAATACTTTTTTCAAAATCAAAAAAACAGGTGGCATTAAGTGAAGATAGTCTTTCAGGATAAGACTTTTAATTAATGCACAATTCTTTAATCACACCCTATTTTATATTTCCGATGATGTTTTCATCTTAATATCAAGCTGTCTTCAAATAGGTGCATTAATCATAATTTCAACGATTAATTTTGGACAGCGCAATTTATAAGTTACATTATAATGATTGTGAAGCTTGAATGTATTGACCTTAACCATGATCTTGTCACAGACAGATCCAACCAAAGATTCATGAAAGCCATATCTATGGCTCAGCAAGAAACAGTTGTAACTGCCTATATGTTTATAGGCAGTAACAACTGTTTCGCACTAAGCCATAGATATTGAATTTAAAGTTTGCCTAACTTTTATGTCATACACATTCATAGGACTTCACAATTTCACTCATGGAATTGTGAGTCAGCTGTTTACACTTGGCTCTTTCGATTGCCACAGCACTTTGACCAACAACTCTGGTAAGAACATATTTAAACACCTTCGCGGAGAGAAGCAAAGTGGTGTTTACTTTTTTGCTCAGAAAAATTCCAGTGGTCCAGGACAGATTTGATCCCTGCACCTTTCATTTCAAAAACCATCATCCTTACCACTAGATCAAGTTTAGTTTTGAACAGTATACAGACAGAAATAGCTATGCTAACATTTCAGAACAGAGCATACTAATTATACTTACTCCACTGTTGGTACTCAAGTCTTTTATTTTGAAGCGTCTCAGGTAATGATCAAAGGTCACAACAGCATGCCGTTTGTCTACAGACTCATCCTGAAATATAGCAGTTTAAAATTTCATTTGTTTATTTATGTTAATTTGTGTGACATGTACCACACAAAGGGACCATCTAGAAAGGGCTAAAGTGTCGACCCTTGTCAGACTGGGCGAATTGCTCAGTCAGACTTGAGGATCAAAACTAAGTGCATTTTTTCCATTTTCTGAATCTAGAATTGATCAATCTACCTTCCTGTTAAAGAATTTTTGAAGTGTGGCCTCTGGTTGTCCTTTGGAACCATTCTCTTTTCAAAAATTTACTTTACGATGTTCCGAGATGGTCCTGATTCGGTTGACAAGTCACATATTTCAATACCAACCAATCTAGGACCTATGTTTGTGGATATTGGGTCAGAAAAGAAATTTCTTCTATTCTAACCATTCCTGAAAGAAAAGCAAAAATTGACCCTTCAATAAAAGTAGAAAGATGACCCAGCAAAATATTAGAACAGTGATCTTAACCCTTGTCATGCTGAACCCAGAATATTCTTGCCTTGGCAGGAGCTATAGATTATATAAACATCAGCCTGCCCATATGTGCAGTCTGATCTTTGTCCACACCACCCGTTATCCATTTTAAGAAACCAGAAAAGCTAGAAAATTTAATTTTCAAAATGAATACCCAATTACATTTATTGCATCCAGAACTTTGAGCACTTTGATTTTGTTGCAATTTTGCCAAGAATTTTTATTCAGCATGACAAGGGTTAAAGCTTTAAAACAAAAATTCTGAAAGGACAACATACCAATCACAGTACTTAATGAGGAAGTTGGTTAAGGTTTCTCTCAAGATTGGTGAAGTGTTGGGCAAAAAGCATTACTTAAATTTGCTAGCATGCTGTCACATACAAAACTCATTTGAAACATTAATCTTGTGATCATTCATGAATGTCAGCGATCAGTCAGATAAGACACTTCTACATAAATTTTTCCACATGTTTACATATAATCTTTGTCAGCTTTTTAGCCTTCTGAGCACTGGGGGATCCAGAGGGGATGGGGTTGGATTTGAACCCCTTTCTGTAGCTTAATCATTTCAAGTCATGTAAAACTGGTTCCCCCCCCCCCCCCTTAACTGTAGAGATGACTTTTGAATGAATACTCTAAGTATACAATTTGAGCATATCATTCAGTTTTGAAATTATTTATTTAAACTCAGACATATTTTTATTTCTTAGCTTAAAGTTATTGACACTATATCCATTACCCTAGATGCATGTGCATACAAATTATTCTAACCTTTCTCATTCTGAGAAGATTTTTAAAGATTTAATGGTGAAAAAAGCAACACCCTGCAACGCCCATAATTGGTGGCCTATCAATCTTTTAACAATTAAAGTAAAGGGTCACCCAAGGAACATATATGCAAAGTTTCATTGAAATAGGCCCAATGATTTTGGAGGAAAATATTTTTTAACGTTTTTCATGTGAAAATATGACCTGTCCTGCTAGCCAACATTTGAAGGTCAATCAATTTTTTTTTTACAATTTACAAAGAGGGTCACCCAAGGAACATATATGCAAAGTCTCATTGAAATTGGTCAATTTTTTTTGAAGGAGAAGATTCTTTAAAGATTTTATAGTGAAAATAAGCACGGCCCTGCCATGCCCATATTTTGGGGTTCAACCAATTTTTTTAAAACAATTTACGTAAGGACTTACCCAAGGATCATCCATGCAAATTCATTGATATTGGTCCATTCGTTTGGAAGGAGAAGATTTTTTAAAGATTTTCATGCGAAAAAATGCCACACCCTGCCTCATCCATATTTGAGGGGCAATCAAAATTTCTTTAACAAGTAAAGAAGAGGGTCACCCAAGGATCATTCCTACTAAATTACTTCAAAATCCACCCATTGGTTTAGGATGAGAAGATATTTATCGAGAAAAGTTACAGACAGATGGTTGCATGATGGACACACTGCCATAACAATATTGGGGGGCCAATCAATTTTTTTTAACAATTTTATTTAAGGGTCACCAAAGGAGGATCCATGCAAAGTTTCATTGAAATCGGCCTGATGGTTTTGGAGGAAAAGATTTTAAAGTTTTTCAAGGGAAAATGCCATGCCCATACTGGGTGGGGGGGGGGGGGGGGGGAGGGGGGGTCAATCAAAATTTCTTGAACAATTTAAGAAGAGGGTCACCCAAGGATCATTCCTTACATTTTTCAATAAAATCCACACATTGGTTTGGGAGGAGAAGATGTTTTAAGAAAAGTTTTACGCACGCACAGATGTACGCACGGATGCACAACAAACACACCACCATGCCAAAAGCTGGCCTGCCTTCAGCCTGTGTAGTTCAAAATCATTATCATCACTTTGCAATATAAAACAAAAACCTATAGATGAAATCTTGGAAACAAAAGTGCATGTAATTTTTTAGGTAGAGGCCAAGCTAAATCATGTTAAATATTCTAAGTTATAACTACTAAGACACATAAAACAAAATTCAGCCCATATCAAGCAGGTTGTCACACGAGATTGAGTGACAAAAGTTTGTATGATTTCAATCTTGATAGTCACAACCTGGGGATCAACTAGGCAGATAATATTTTGTATATTGTCGATTGAATTCCACAACCAACATTTACTTTGCTTAGCTCTACAGTTGAAATTTTGGAAACTTCTCTCAATTAAATATATCAATATTTTGTTTATGGAAATATTCTTTGACCAAGGAGTCCATTGCAACTCAAAACTTGCAAATAAAGGAGTCCTGCCCACAAAACTAGGACTCCCAGACTCCTCTTAGTATCAAACCCTGGTTATAAGAACAATATTCAAAGGTAGCCAAGGAAAGAACCTTTACAGCTAATGTAATCCATTTTGCCTATAATTAATTTGGATGAACTTTTTTTTTCCCTTAGCAGTGACTGCAATGTATAAAGTTCATCATTTGCCATGTGTTGTAAAAATTGTTTTTCAACAAATCCTCCTCAGAAACCAAAGGGTCAATGTTGCTCATTTAACCCTATTCAAAACTAGATCTAGTTTGTGAATTATGATTTGACAAAAAAGGGAAGCATCAGGCATGACAGATCTGGGTTATCAGACTTAGAGAAAGCATGAAATTATTCTATCAAAATCTCCTCTAATTCATTGCGCTGATTTCAACTGAACTTGGCAGAAATTTTTCTGGGTGATGGACCCTAGAGTGTGATTAACCATACTGGTAGAATTTTTTCTTAGGTGATTGGTATTCAAAACTGCATGGTCATTTCTCAGTTCATAAGATAAAAAATACACTTAATAATTTCCTAAATTACACATCATTTTCACATCATCAAATCAACAAGAGTCTGTAGAAACAATTTATAATTTCTAAGTCAAGCCTCAAGGGGTCAGCACAAGCTTTTGTAAGTGCCTATATCGCCAAAGGCACTTACAATAGCTTGGCATCAACCCCTTGATAAGCTTTTACAGTACTGCATGCGCCAGCCCTCACCAACATATGACATACAAGAATTAACATTCCATATCAAGGGCGTAACTCCCATTATGCAATTTACGCAAGTGCGTAAAAGATATAAATCCTCTTATGAAAAATATCGTGATGAATAATCATAACATCGAAACTACAACTTATTCAAGCTGTAGTTACGATGATTTGATTATTTACCAACTCTCAAATCGTAAAAAGGGTAGTGGACGGAGGACTTCCATCTTTGGCACATTCCACATATCGCCTTTATCCTATATCCTCCAGGTACCCATTTTCACGCGACCCAATAGTCACGCACTATCGCAGACTTCACGAAAACACATATTTTTAACGGGACAGTGGGTCTGGTAAACTCAAAATTTTTACCAGACCAGACAAAATTCCACTAGACGTAACAATGGAAAACATTGTGAATATAGCTAGATTTAACCAGACAGTCGGTCCTGTATACATGCGCAACTTATAGGACCGTCATGATTTTTACCAGACATGTCAGTGGGACCGGCGGTATTTTGTGAAGTCTGCTATCGATATTCAGCCGATTATGAAGTCAACGCAAAACTAATTGGCACAATCTTCTTATTTCAATCTAAATAGTCCTATTCTGATTTGAAAAATGTCAGAAATTTTACTTACTAAAAATTTTATTTTATTTTCTAGCGTAGTTTAAAACAATAGGGTCAATTTATCCCATTTTCCTTATGTCCTAATTTTTAACATCATAATAAGTCATCTTTTTCTTGGTTATCCAACTGATGTGGTTATCTTTTTATTTTTGGTATTTGTCGTCATCTGACGCTTTGAAATGGCAAAAGCATTATGTAGTGTGTCATTAATATGAGGATTATATGGGTAGATAAACATATAGGGGGTCCTTATATTGAAATGAGAAAATAAGGCAACATTCTTATCTTCTAGCTCAGATGCTTTTCTAATATTGTGATGTCTTTCAGATCATTACTTTTATCATAAGTGCGTGAAAATTGGTTCTCTTTTTACTGATCTGGCATTTTTTGGTAGGTTTTTTGAAAACTGTGATTTTTCTATAAAATATGTACAATTGACAAGTTTCGTGTTTTATTGAGAAGAGAATATGTAAACGAAGATAAAAATATAAGAAAATATGCTCTTTTAATTCCAAGAATAATTTTATTTAAATAATTTCCCTTATGTGCGTGTCTTTGGGTTCTTCGAGGATATATTCTTTGGTGGTTGCATATAAATTTCAAAGTCTTAGATAGGCCTATGATATTATTTGTAAGAATTCTTTACTTTGGTACCGTATTTAAAAAACTCGTTTGAATATACTTACACTTTGCACTATAATGCCCTTGTCACACGGTAATTATCAGTAACTTATTTTTTCTGTCAGTTAAATTGATGCTTCACTGAATTTGTCATAGAAAGGGTTAATAATTTATTCACATATCACTTAGATCTGTAACCACATGGGACTTAGTAGCAGAAGTCATTACATCAATTTTCCTTTAGGCATAGTGTTTCATCTAAACACAGGATCAAATCAATAACTTACTGTTTCATTCAGCTACAACAATCAGTAAGTCACTAAATCATTAATCTGTTAAATTCCCAATCAATACACACACTAAACTGTCATTGATATTTTATCATGAAGTGTCTCCAGGGTCACATGATCAAAACAAAAGGGAGACAAATGTTTCAAATCTTCAAAAGTATTTTAACAAAGGGAGACCACAAACACTGAAAAAAGACTGGCATGCTTACAAGTGAAGAATTGATGAGGGTAATATGCAAGATTCAAGATTAGTGTCTGAAAATCAGGGTCTTGACCTCAAAAAGAAATTCATAAATACAATGGTTATATGATCAGAAAATTTGGAGATCAAATGAACATTATTTTGGCTACTGGTCAAGCAAATTGTCATAACTGCAACTGAAGTAACTACATTTTGTTCACCCGCTTAATTTGGAATATTATATGAAAATTAAAATTTCTTTTGAAGATTTGGCACTAGACTACCCAAAATAACTAACGTAGCGGACCCGTAATAGATCCCCAACATTTTGGAACTCATGATCTTTCATAATGTTGACCGAGGTTCAAGTTCCTAACTATGAAAATCACTGGGAAACCTCGGTTTACTCTGTTAAAGTCCATTACTTCTGAAATATTACGTGTCCACTACCTTAACCTTTGTCAAACTGAACCTGGAAAATTCCTGCAATGGTTGGCGGTATAGACTTATGTGCAGTCTGATCTTAGTCTATACTAACTCATATTCTTTTTAAAACCAGAATAGTTAAGAAATTTCTTTTTCAACATAAAAACTAAACCATGCTTAGGACATCCAGTGTTCTCATAACTTTAATTGAAATGCAATTTTATCAAGGAATTTATTCAGTATAATTATGACATAAGTAAAGTATAAAGCAGGCAGTATTGGTCAAAATTTTACTGCACATCTATGCAGGCTCATCTTAGACTATACTTCCTTCCAAAGTGTTGTGTACAGCCGGCATAAGCCCTGAGCAGCACAAGAAGGTTCAAGATCAAAGAATTTTCATCTGGTATAATTTACCTGTAGTTCAATGTCACATTCCTCCCGGCCAAGAAAGATCATTGTTTTTGGAAGTCGGTGCACCTCACCATGTCCGCTGACGAGACACCACTCTCCCTCCTCCACATCATCAGGGGGAGGCTCCTGAAATTAGAAGAAATTCAAACTTCATTTACTTAAGCAGCAACTAAAGTGTAGGTTTAGAGTTGAAATGAACAAACAGGGATGTGGAAATACAGAGTTTCTCCTCTTCGTTGTCCCCTGACAAGTAAAAACTGATTTCTTACTTGTCCAGGATCTAAATGATCTTGTCCACAAAAAAAGTAGGGAGATAAATATTGAGAAAATATTGTTTTTAATGAAGAAAATGCTGTAATCAAGCATTTTCTTCATTAAAGACAATGTTTTCTTCCCTTTGATTCAAACAAAAGGATGACTTTTCTCTTAGATCTTTTTAGTGCTATATCAAGATTTGCTCTGGTATTTACTTGTCAACGGACAAGTGGCCTAGATAAATGTACGTAGAAAAGTCTATGTCAGACACATCAAGCATGGGAATTCCACACCCCTGATAAACAGAAACTAGAGTGCCACTGGCACATTACAGTCAAACCTGTCTTAGTGGCCACTGCATTCAGCAAACAACCTGTATAAAGCAAGCAATCACCGAGTTCCCAAATTGGGAATTTGTGCAGAAATTAACCTGCATTTAGCAAGCACCTGTCTTAAGCAAGTGCTTTTTAAATGCCCCATGGGTGCTGGCTTAATACATGTAATTTGACTGTAATATACAATCCCTCTGGAATTTTGCATGAAAGCCCCTTTTCCATGATACAACATAATCACAATATGGCAACAGTATAATTATGGTCACAGGATAAGGAACATTCTTTGAAAGTTTCATGCAAATCCCTTGATAACTGTAGTTGTGTTAATTTTAAATATATTATATGAAGACGGACAGACAGACAAAGAAAATGATAACAATGTCCTACTAATGGCTAACTATCTTCAGCAGCGCTTTAAAGGGAGGGAAATTATTGATTATCTGTTCATTCACCTCATATTAACTACCTCATATCATCAAAAAAATTTCAAAGACTTCCTTTTGAAAGGGTAACTTTGAAATAACAGGTTGTGTTGATCTGTAACATGTCAAATTTTTTATAAACAGAGCCTACTAAAATCAGCCCTGAGCATAGGACGATGATTTTGAAATTAATACACACTCAGAAGGAGACTAGCAATGAATATATATGATAAAGGCAATATGAGGACTATGGCAAAAGATAAATAACCTCCATCCTCCCTCTTTTTTTATGATTTGAGCGTTGGTGAATAATCAAAATATTGTAACTGCAGCTTGAATAAGCTGTAGTTACAATATTTTGATCATTCATCAATGATATTTTTCGAAAGATTTGATTGTTTGTTTGAATTGGGTTTGACACGGCTTTCAACAATGTTTCAGTTATATTGTGGCAGCCGGAGCACCTAATAATAGATTCCTGGTATTTCTCTCACCAGTGCTACCATCACATTCTTTCCCAGCTTCCAGCTGATTTTTCGATGGAGGATTTATTTTATGGCAGTTAGGCCCTTGTTGAGCTCAGGATAATAAAGTGCCAGCCAGTATTACTTGGAAATGGTACCCTATATTTCTTACTGAAGCTTATCTAATGCTTGTTTAAAGACAGAAGTACTTGAGAGCACTTTGCTTTCCTAAATGCATGGCTGCTTAAAAAGTTAGCTTTTACAAAAGGCTGATGGCTGGCCCTGCCCCTATATAACCTCTGTCACAAAGAACCCCGTAAATATTGATCTGCAAAATAATTATGTCAATATACACAAAACAAATAGCAAATCATTTGAGGGTAATCTTAACATTATAACTATAGCTTATTTAAGCTGGAGTTTTGATGTTAAAGTTGCCCACCAAAGTAAATATTTGAAATGAAATGTCGGAGGTCAACAGTTACAAAATCTCAAGATAAATGAGAGCTTTGAATTGTCAAATCAATTTTTTGATTGACAGCAGCAATTGTTAATTACTAACTATATCCAACAAATCATTTACGAACACCACTGTAGGTCCAATACCTCATGTATGACATCTAAATTCTTTGCATAATAAACAGTGCGTATCCGCGCCTGAATCTGAACAACATGTTCCACGCCTAAAGCTTGTCCGTCGTAAAATTTCATCGTCACAAATTTCTCAGCCAGTGATTAATCAATTAAAAGAATCCAATGCTACTTTTTATGTCTTAAGAAATAATTCATCATGGTTGGTTAATGACCATTCATGAAACATAATATCCCCAGAATTATTCTTTGCAACAATGAGTAATTCTTCCATATGCCACATACAATATATTGTCATCACGCAAAACACATCATTCTGTATGAATGTATCATCAATATTTTAAGGTAAAAACTATAGATATCGAGCAGTTGTGGACATCTGTTACCATGACAAATAAAGTGAAATTTCAAATATTTTCCAGGTAAATCATCACAAGGCCTTTCACCTGTACCAGAGTTTGATTGGAATGTATTGATCCAAGCCAGCATTGATTCTGTTAATCCTTTACAAATATGGTAATGTAGAATCTTCATTAACCTACTTCATGCAGTATAATTATCAGCTTATAATTCTTTTTGCATGTGGTATAATGTTTTTTAAACTTTTTTTTTTCTTAGTCAAATATTGTGACTAGAGCAGCTAACAATGTATTCCTGTATCTTCTTGCACCAGAACTACAGTCCATATTGATGGAGCGACCACCTCTATAAACGACTACTTTTATTAAGCGACCATCAAAAATAGTCACTTCACTACAAGCTAAATCTCTAAAAAGTTGACATTGTTAAACAAAAAATGTTGATCATTGAATCTTGTGACGTTAGAACCCATTAGAATTGTCTCAATGAGACGATTCTTATGGGTTCCAACCTCATAGGATTCAGTAAGAATTATGTGACAATCTTTATATGCTATCAAATTACGTGTCTTATTTAACAATGAATTTTGTATTCAGCGACCATTTCCATATGCCACCAATTTTTATTGGTCCCCCAAGTGGTCGCTTAACGCAAGTTTTACTATACTGTTTATTCTTTCCTTAGCACCTGCTGCTATCCTAGGTTTATTATTACCTGCTCAATGGTGGGAGAAGAATGTAGAAAGATATGTACTGCTGCTGGGAATTGAAACCATGGTCCGATTAGTTGAAGAATGGGAGTCTTATGCACTCTACCATAATTGCACTATGCAGATGACAAAGACCTAATGGAGCTCACATGGTGGGCCAATTTAACCTATCCCATGAGCCATCACTTATAAGTCAAAATAAACCAGCATGCAGTTTGATTGTAATAGCCAAGACAGGTAGTGCTTGTCCAACCATTCTCATGCTGTTAATGGCATATGTCTTCTGCTAAATCTTCAGCAGACAGTAAAGGCTAAGATCAGCCTGCATAGACATAATAGATAATTGATTTCTCATATTTTCCATTCAAAATTCGTAATTCATCAATATAATGAAATTTTACGTATTTTACTGTACCTTTTTGAGATAGTTAAAGGCGTTTCTAAGGTGCCTGGCGTTTCTAAGGTGCCTGGCCGGTAGGTCTGATTTTTTTTTTTTTTGAGGGGGGGAAGGTTTGCAATGGGAGGTAACAGTGTTGAATGGCCAAAAAATCCACTTCTTCCACTGTTTCAGTGCTTGAAAATTCTACTCGTCTGCTCGTCCTGCATGATTTTTTCCTTCTTTGTCTATATAAGCAGGACAAGTCGATTTTGCAAAATTTCACTAATGAAATATATGCATCACCATATTTTCTTATACAGTGGGATGAGTAGAAATTTAAAGAATTTTCAAGCCCTGTGTTTCATTTCCTGGACCCCACCAACAGCATTATAATGGATTTGCAGTGTATCAACCCATTGCTGAGAGACATATAGTTGGAAAGGATGAGTGCCACCCTCAGGGATCCAACCTGGGACTTCTAGATTGACAGTCTCATGCGCTACCAACTGCGCTATGACGGCCGCTTCTGTGTCAAATTAATTTGAAATTCATTGATAAATGTAGAAATTATGCTTTGGGGAAAAATGATCTTGACCTTCAGTGTGACCTTGACCTTTGCGATACAGAAAAAAATCTTTCCAATGTTACAACTACTCATTGTGGGGAACAATTGTGTGAAGTTATTATGAAGTGCATCCATTAGAAAAGAAATAATCCTTGGACAAAATTTGACTGACACATAATGGCACATAGGCCACCTTGTCTTAAGGATCTCTGTCTCTCACTACAAGCTCCCTTGACAAAAATTGAAGGGCGTACATATAATTACAATTTTCTACCACTTCACTTCCAATTTTCTCCTGAAACTAATTAAGCCCAGCTTCAATTTGTTAAATTCAGTCAAAATGTCATCAGACACACTACATTCTATTTTTGATGGCTCAGCGCAAAACAGTTGTAACTGCCTAAATATTTATAGGCAGTTACAACTGTTTCCCACTGAGTCATTGATATCTGATCCAAAATACTGAAATTGTTTGTCAATCAATACCCCATGTCAGTGTCTGGAAACAAATCCAACAAGAAACAGGCAAAATTGTCACAAAATCTTGTTTTCTGCTTGAAATATTTCAGCCAAACTTTCATTCATACAACAAATGATTCTATAGACCTGCCAAACATTAGACCTCGTGGTCTGTCAGTGTAAGAGACCACCTTTCAAGTGAAAAAAGTATCAACCCTGGTCAGTCTATGTGCTCTGTGCAGGCTGAGCAGGATCAAAACTTTTCGTATTAAGTAGATTTTTTTAATTTATAATGCTCAGTCTACCTTTAACAAATGAAGAGGTCTGCACAAAACTTTTGTAAGTGCCTACATGTCTATAGGCACTTACAATAGTCTTTGATTGACACCTCAAAAAGCCATTTAAAGTCCATTTATTAACCACTTACCATTCAACCAAAAATTGTTTATTGAAGAAAAATCATTGTAGAAAAAGGTAAGAAAATGTTGGCACAGTTGGAATAAATTTTGATTTCACTCTTCAAAATTAATCATTTGTATCACAACTGAAGCCTAACAATGAATTTCTGGTTTTTAAATCGTACTGCGAAGCAGTAGATTTATATCTACCGTTTTCCAGAAATCCAGTCTGTTTGACCCAGTACATTTTTACCATTATCTTCTGAGCAATGTGTTCAAACCAAATTATGTGTTTTCAAACACCGAAGAAACGGCCTTTTCAGTCACAATCTACAAACTTTGTTTATACCTTATTTACTTTTCGACAAATAGAGAAGAGGCTAATACAAAATTTGATGTAATTTTCGCTTTTAGTAATTACCAGTTAGTATTTTCAGTGTTTATAACAAGATTTTCGGTTGAGTAAAGGAGTTGAAACGTACAATAGGTTAACTGTATAATTAATTTGTAGCACTTACAATATTACTGCTCTGAACTTTCTCGAACGGTCATTTACCAGTTGTAGGGCTGACAACCAATCAAATTCTGTTATGATTATCACTCGGTCAAAACCCACGCGTAAATTCAGACTACGTGTAAATTCAGATGGACATCGTCTGCTCGAAATGTGTCAATTAACTTGTTTGTCATTAGTCAATAGTCGTCTGCACTCAAACAGGGAGCGTGGGAAGTTTACTTTTTTTTCGCATGTGTTAACAAATAGAAATAATTTTGTAATTTTGAAATATTTGATTTCAATGAGCACTCTGATCACACTCCAATCCTATTTTCATTAAATTCAAATTTGAGTATGAAGAAAAATTATTCAACAACAAATAAACCAACAAAAACATACGATAAACTGATATAGGATAGCAGTAAGAGCGATCTATTTTTAGAACAACTCATGAATAATCATAGAGTGCTGCTAGATTTAATCGATGGTCAGAAACCAAAGATATAAATAGCATAGTTGGCGATTTCACGTGTTTCTTGAGGGAAAATGCATTTATAGTATTTGGGAAAACCCAATGCTTGAAATACAAACATGTTGGTTATCAAAATTGTAAATAGTTTAATGAAAAATGTTTGTTGCTAAACAGGCTTTTAAACTCTATAGAGAGAGGAATAATATTAACAGACAAGCTTTTAGCTTGGCGCGTGCTCATTATAACAACGTAAAAATCTGCTAAGAAATAATTTAGACTAGCAGAGGGCTATCGAATCAGCAAACTTTCAAAATCGGACCCACGAGGTTGGATGAGCTGGCGATGTCCTCGAAAAGATGGATTGTTAAGACAAAAAACTCACAAATTTAAAGATTTTACCAACTCTTATTGTCCAAATTTGAGCCCTTTTGATTGGCGAACTATTGCACTATCCCAGCCTCTCAATGATGTACGATTTACAGTGCTGACAGCACTTTGATTTTTTTTTGAGATGTCCCAACATCCTTTTTGAGTCTCCAGCAGCTCTTCCTACTTAAGTTTACCATCATTCACTCATTATAGGGTGATATAAGTATCATAAAAGATATTTCCAGGGATCAGCGCAACACTATTTTAAGTGCCTATAAATATATAGGCACTAACAATAGTGTTGTGCTGACACCTCAATTTGCTGTTGGGCCGCCATAAGAAGAACATTTGGTGGCATGTCAGGCTGTCAATCTAGAGGTCCTTGGTTCGATCCTTGATGGCAGCAGTCAGCACTGGGTTCGATTCCTGACAGCAGCACTCATCCCAGCTTTCTGACTATTTGTCTTCCACCAAAGGGTTGACAAACCTAGATCAATGTGGGTTTGCAGCTGGAGGCTAGGAAAGGATGTAATTGTTGTACTGGTTTGAGAAATACCAGGAATACATTGATAGTTGCTCCAGCCATCGTGATATAACTGAAAGATTGTTGAAAGCGGCGTTTAACCCCATTCAAACAAATAAACAACCAAATCACTTTGCTGTTGCCATAGATCAAACAAGGGACCCTAGGATAGTGATTCCTGTGCCTACCAACTACTCTATGGCCAGAAATTATTCTTTACTTGCAATATTATTTCCCTTGGTCCTTACCTTTCAATGTAAGCACATCTTGAATTGTTGGCTACAATCTCTTTACATTTAGACAAGTCTCAAATTTCATCATCTAGTAAAGGTATATAAATAATTGTATCAATGTCTCATCCAGGCTCTTTGCCTTAAATCATAACTTTGCTAAAATAAAACCAAGCTTCCACAAACTTACCATTGGTAAATAGTACTATTTCCGCTAAAACAATGTCTAAACTACCCCAGTGTTACAGTTTTACCACAGAACAATTCCATCATAATAAACATTCTAGGAGAAGAATGAGTCATCCTTCCATTTATAGAATGTTCAATATTCACTGATCAATGAAAACTTCCCCCTAAAACCATCCAAAATGCAATATTCTATGTCAAAAACCAGCTAGAGACAACATGCAGACTCTTTTTCCAATAATGTTCGAATCAATTAGCCAGTAGATAATCGTAAATGAATAACTTACAGTGAAAATGTACCAAGGCCCGTGCCTGAAGCATCCCAGCATGTTGGGATTGAATGAGCATAAGGGTCATTATAGAGATTGAACGGAGCTTTAATCCTTTACTGCGGAAAATAACTTTAGACTGGTCCATTTAATCCTTTCCTGTTTTACAAAATTTTGGACCTGTCCAAATTCAAAGGTTTGCAGACGAAAATTTAAAGTGGATTTAATTTGAAAAATAAACATTCAATAGTGTAGAAAAAAATGTGGAAAAAGAAGAAATTGCTTGTCTGAAGCAATTTCTTCTTTTTTCACAATGTTTTCTCAATCATAAAATCACAGGCACGTAAAAAGCAGGGATTAAACAGCAAAGGGTTAAACAATAGTTGTTGGTAAAATGCCTTGTTATTCCTTTACATTGGAAAATAGACCTTAGACTGGTCTAAAGCCAAACAATTAAGTTTTTTATAGAATAAAACAACAACTGTTTACCCTTTTCATGCTGAATCTGGAATACTCTTACTTCTTTGGCACATATGTGCAGTTTGATCATAGTCTCTACCACATGATTTTCCTTTTGAATCAAGGATAGATTAAAGAATTATATATTTATAACAAATTCATGAGGATCAAAATGAGTGCCCCAAGGGCTTTCAGCTCTATGAAATAAATTCATTTTTGCTGAGGTTTTTATTTGACATGATGAAGATTGATCCTTTTCTGCAGAAAATGAACTAAAGACTGGTCCAAAACCAAACTACAATCAACCAACTCAATGAGACCGAGTGTTCACTGCAAATGGTTAACGGTCTACATAATTTGGAACAAAGCAGCTTTTTGAAAATGGAAAATAAATATTCATATTTCTCCAAGTTTCTAAAATATCAAATACAGAAAAAGCTAGCAAGACAACAACTTTAAGGAGCATGAAATTTATAAAGATGTGCAAGTTTAGGTGAGGGATCAAAGGCCATTTTTGTCTTTACACTGTACAGACAAAATAGACTTAACACTTTGCTGTTTAATCCCTGATTTTTACGTGCCTGTGATTTTATGATTGAGAAAACATTGTGAAAAAAAAAAGATATTGCTTCTGACAAGCAATTTCTTCTTTTTCCACACTATTTTCTACCCTACTGAATGGTTATTTTTCAAATTAAATGCACTTTAAATTTTCGTCTGCAAAACCTTTGAATTTGGACTGGTCCAAAATTTTGAAAAACAGGAAAGTGTTAATGCCCTTTTATACCTTTACAGCGGAAAATAGACTTTAGACTGGTCTAAAGCCAAACAATATATATATAGTTATTTATAAAATAAAACAACAACTGTTTACTCTTGTCATGCTGAATCTGGAATACTCTTACTTCTTCAGCACATATGTGCAGTTTGATCATAGTCTCTACCACATGATTTTCCTTTTGAATCAAGGATAGATTTAAGAATTATATTCTTAAAATAAATTCATGAGGCTCAAAATAAGTGCCCCCAGCGCTTTCAGGTCTATGAAATAAATTCATTTTTGCTGAGGTTTTTATTTGACATGACAAAGGTTGATCCCTTACCACAGAAAATAAATTTAAGACTGGTCCAAAACCAAACTACAATCAACCAACTCAATGAGACCGAGTGTTAACTGCAAATGGTTAATGGTGTACATAATTTGGAACAAAGCAGCTTTTTGAAAATGGAAAATAAATATTCATATTTCTCCAAGTTTCTAAAATATCAAATACAGAAAAAGCTAGCAAGACAACAACTTTTAAGAGCACGAAATTTATAAAGATGCGCAAGTTTAGGTGAAGGAATCAAATGACATTTTTGTCTATATGCAGTGACATTTAACCCTTGTCATACTGAACCTGGAATATTCCTACTTTGACTGGAGGTAAAAACTAAGATCAGACTGCACATTAAGTGCAGTCTGATCTTAGTCTATAACATCTGATAATCCTTTTTAAACTAAAAAAAAATAATTAATATTTTCAAAATAAATACAGATCCACAGTTAGTACATCCAGTGCCTTGAGCACATTGATTAAAAATGCAATTTGGGGAAGGTTTCCATTGAGCATGACAAGGGATTAAAGTCTTGTGCACTTTTTTCTAACAAGGTGACGACTAAGATCTTCCAGCATAGATATGTATGGTCTATTCTTGTTCAGAATTATAAACCTTCAAAAATTGTCTTCTGTAGGGTTGTCAGTTATCAAGATAGATAACTTGGAGATTCATGGAATGATGTATACATGGAGTTGTTTCCCATATTCTGTATACAAACTTATCTTTTTCCCAATGAATCTCTTTAATGCTAAGGTACTTATTTGAATTTTTCTTTAACCAATTCCAATGAGTACCTACAACATAAGGTTTGTTGCAGGGTTGTTGATTCCTTTAGATTGAAAGCCATTTTAGCCCATGTTTTTCAACTCTGCAAATAGTTGGGGTTTTTTTTCAAAGTTTCATACACATTAATACAATTCAAACATCTAAATTATTTTCATTTATCAGATATTAGACTCTCTTCTTCAATGTTTTTCTGGGGACTATTGTGAAATAGTGGAAGAAATCACTTGATAATCTAACTGCCGAACTATTGAAATTACTAACAGATAATACCTTGCATTTACTCATTTTTCCTTATTTTAATTAATTAACCCTTGTCATGCTGAGCCCAGAATATTCCTGCTTTTGGCATGAGGTATAGCCAAGGATCTTCCTTCACATGTGTGTAGTATGATCTTTGTCTACCATTGTTTGTTCTTTTTAAACCAGATTTATCTTTAGAATTTATTTTCAAATGAAATATTGAATTTCCAGAGCTTTTAGCTCCTTGATTTTCATGCAATTTTTCAGCTGGATTTTATTCAGCATAACAAGGGTTAAGACATTTTTAGCTGTGTCTGAGAAAACAAATCAAGTAGTCAGTGCAATACTATCGAAAGTGCCTATATATTTATAGGCACTTACAATAGTGTTGCACTGACGCCCTGATGCTTCCTAGCAATCACATGTTAAATTAAAAGGTTAAATAGAAAGTGCCACAGTAGGGATCTTCCAATGAAACAAACAATTATCCTCTCTGTAATATTTAATTGGTTGTCTAGATTATAGATGAAATGAAAGTTCTGTAGTGACCTGTAACATTGAAAGAGTCATGAGAAGAATCAAAGCAAAGACTGAAAGTTACCTGATCGTTACTGAAGAGGACATCTTCAAAAATGGTAGGTAAGTCTCCCTCAGGGGTCGGTGCCGGAACAATAGCGTAAAATTTGGGTTTAAATCCATACTTTTGTTGTAACTTTCCGATCAGATTCAGCGCTTTTGATACCACCTCATCCTTCCCAAACATCGTCATTACGAGTTTGCAAAACATTGACTATGTAAGAATGTCGTCAACTTCCTAACCAGTGAATACATGGTTATTATGCAGAAATTCAGAAGTGGAACAGTTTAACAAAATGAATACGTATTCATTCAGGCTTTCTCCTATTTCAACGTCACAATTCACTCAAGCCTCTGATAATTTGGTTCTATTCATTTGAAATTCACATCCTATATATCTCAAAAGTGTCATACTTGTAAAGAATAGTTTTTAAGGTAGTGGACCCATAATAGTTTTGCAACGTCTCGAAAGTAATGAATAGTTTTAACCAAGGTTTCCTAATGATTTTCATTAGAAAACCTCGGTAATGTGAAAGAATATGTGATCTGAAATGTTAGAGAACTATTACTCGTTCACTACCTTAATGCCATTTGTGCTGCAATGGGCTATATAGAGTAAAAGTTGGAATTTCAGGTTTGAATATTTCAATGATCGTGTCACAACCCCTAGCTTGTGGGTACTTGTCAGAATCCCGTCATCAATGACCATTCCAATGAATACATGCACTCAACATAAGATTCAAAGGCAAATGACTATAGATATATTGGCAATTAACAAGAGTGATGCACTGACCCCTTGATTCGTGTTCATTCACAAAAAGAGTATTTTGGGAAAAGTAAAAATTAACCTTTGTCATGCAGAATTAAAATCCTCCTTCAGAATTGCACTCATATCAGAGAACTGAAAGCCCTTAAATCCTAGGGGTATCATAATCTTCTTTTTTTTTTTAAAAAAAAATCATTAATGACTCTGCATTGACAGGGGACAAACAGATGGAGAAGACAAAGATCAGACTGTACATATGTACTGA
Source organism: Fragum whitleyi (assembly GCA_948146395.1). NCBI lineage: Eukaryota > Metazoa > Mollusca > Bivalvia > Cardiida > Cardiidae > Fragum > Fragum whitleyi. The sequence goes on from OX411544.1 coordinate 31,960,356, forward strand.
TCTTCACCTAACCTCCTGTCGAAGCAGGAATATTCCAGGTTCAGTATGGCAAGGGTTAAATAAAGTATCGATTATGGTACAAGAACTGGAAAAGATTAAGAAAATTGAAAATTTGAAATGCAGATTACTTGTAAATGTCAGTTTTTATATCCTTAAAAAAAAAATTGTATTTGACCATAAAACAGGGTCAAAAGGACATTAAAACTATTTAATTACAGCACAAAAACTAACAAATCAACAATTTGTATAGAAGATGGGACTTGGTATGTAATTTTGTTTGAAATCATCTATACCTGACCATTTAAATAGAGATTCAATTTATTCTGGTCGGTCAACTGGTTACATCATCCCTTATATTCTCATTTTCAAGTTTGTATTTGTCAGGAGCAACCTCACAAATCGTGATTTAAGGTCACATGATTTAGAAAAGGCCAACTTGAAAGATGTAACTTAAATATAACAAGAGGACTGCCAGTGGATGCCTATGCTCGGCTGTTTGATACTGGATAGTTGATAGATTTGAATTACCTAGGTGAAAAAAGTATGAAATGCAATGAGTAATCCCCCTTGATAGTACAGGTTTCTCTTTTGATAGTGAACATAATTTGACGGCTCAGTGCGAAACAGTACTGTTGTATCTTCCTATAAACATATAGGCAATTAAAACTGTTTCACGCTGAGCAATCAATATTGATGGCTCAGCAAAAAACAGTTGTAACTGCCTATAAACATACAGTCAATCATGCTCGGGCAACCACGTCTTTTAAGCGACCACTTTTATTAAGCGACCACCGTAAAAAATCCCTACGCTGTATTTTAGAGAAATTTCCGAAAAAGTGGACTTTCTTTATCGAAAAATGTTTTTCGTTTAATCTTATGATGTTAGAACCCATTAGAATCGTCTCGTTGAGACGTTTCTTATGAGTTCGAACATCCTAAAATTCAGTCAGAACTTTGTTACAATCTTTATATTCTATCACAAAACACCTCTGTTTTATCCCTAATTATTGCATTAAGCGACTATTTCCATAAGTGACCGCTTTTTAATGGTCCCCTCAGTGGTAATCGCAAGTGCTACTGTATAGGCAGTTACAACTGTTTCGCGCTGAGCAATCAATATGTGCAAGCAAAGTTTTGAGTGAATGCTTTTGGTAGAACCAGAGATATCACAAAATGTAGAAGTTTTAGCACCACATGGATGACCAGGACAATGACAACAACAACAACAAGCAATACCGTGGGGTTTCAAAGAAAACAGCTAAAAATTGTGTTTACCCTGAGAAATAAGTGGCAAATGGCAAAAAGATAGTGAAAACTGGAGAAATAGAATCAATTTCTCCCTTTCCCATATTTCCTCATGCTCTTTTTCTTTAGCATATCAAAATAGTATAAGGTAGAGAATTTTAGATAATCTACATACACATATTTTAGATAAAGTTACATTTGAAGATGACCTTTTCTTCTTTAAATTTGTACAAAACTACTTTGAACAATCCTTAGATGCTTTTCTAATATCATTGCCTCAAAACAGAGAAAAGTGAGGCTAATTTTATACTTTTTGGGATAATTTACAAGAAACACTAATCTTGATAGATTACCTTGACCTTGTCAGATGACCTTGACCTTTTTTTTCCCATGAATTCTATTGGCGAGGTCTATTGTAAGTATTGTATCTTAAGCAAATGTCTTCACGTTATTTGGACATGAAAAGGTATTTGACTTAAATTTTGCTCACTTAATTGACCTTGTAAGATTAACCTTGACCTTGTCAGATGACCTTGACTTTTTCTGTGAATTTTATCAGTGAAATCTATTGTAAGTCTAGTATCTTGAAATGTCTTGAAGTAATTTAGAAATGAAAAGGTATTTGATTTAAGTTTTGCAAACTTAATTGGCCTTGTCAAATTACCTTGACCTTGTCATATGACCATGACCTTGGTTACTGCAGATGTGCATCAACAAGATTTATCATCATGCCAATACTTAGCATCAGGGATAGTATATTGGAAAGGCTTGAAGAAATTGGCAGGTGACCCTAGTCAATGCATGCTGAATCAAAATCTTGGAAAATTGCATTGTAATGCTTAAAGCACTGGATGCATTTATTTGAAGTCAATATCTACTTTGAAAAAAATATTCAAACTTTACTAGTTAAAAAAAAAACAAAAAACAGGTGGTATAGACTAAAATCATACTGCACATATGTGCAGAATGATCTTAGTCCATACCTCTTGCTAAAGCAGAGATATTCAGGGTTTGGCATAAGGGTCAAGTTTTTTATACTGAGTGAGACAGACATAGGGACAGATGGATAGAATAAGAAAATATACTGTAAATTGGCATAAATTATATATAATTTAACCATTCTAGAAAAATTGGGGACAAGTTTCACCAAAATCACTTTTTATTATCCACACTGTCAATATATTATTCCACACATTACTATAAAACACTCTATGCTTTCACAATTCTGTCACTTATTAAGTTCACAAAAATTTTAATTGGCTGAGATGTTTATAGAAAATCCAACGGGATCACTACTATTTACTGAATTTTTATAAATTTTTGTTTGAACGATTAAGATCAATACCAAATGTTAGCATCTCTTAAAAAGATACAGAAAAATTATATCATGACTTTGGTTAAAAGGATTCTCTACAGAAAGTAAACAAATTATTTCAATAACAAATATCATACATAGATCTTTCCAAAATGTTTTAATCTTATTATACAGGTGTCTGAATATACACTTTTATATTGACTGTAACATCATGAACGATTATCTAATGAATAAATCGGCTAAAACCTCACTTTCAATTGAAAAAGGGTAATAGCACTTAGTCTTAATAATTGTTGAGCTTTTTAACCTTTTTTCATTCTTATTTAAACTAATAGCATTGGAAAGTTACATTTTTACTAATTGATGTTAATCAATTGTGTTTCATAAAAAGGCTTTAGTATTAATAACATAACATAACATAACATAACATATAGTTTATTCAGATAAAAGACTTGAACAATAATGTTCATCATCATTACATAGTAAATTATACAATTACATATGCAAATACATGCAACAATGGCAAATAGTTGAAAATATTTTTACTACTATATTATATATTTAAATCTTTCGCGGAAATAACGAATTATTGGTGTTCCTGGTGCTTTGGCATATCGTTAAAATATAATTATCCATAAGCACAGATTTTTTTTTTAAATATTTTTAAAGACAAAGTGTGCAGTAAAGGTAGATCGAATAGAATGCATACATTTTGTTTTAACAGCATTTGCAGTATTATAAAAGACTCTCATTATGAAGTAATTTGGATTTTGTGGTGAAAAAAGATAGCGATAAAACCATCGCTCTCGTTTTCCCTCACATCAGCCGGAATTTTTGGAGGCTGGTCTAAGTTCATGTGACAGACCCGTTATTATGATTCATTTTTGTAACAGATTATTATAATATATATTTATAGCAAATCATAAGGGATTTGTGGGGTTTGTTTGACCAAAACTTTTAAATTTTTAAATTATCTTACGTATTTTAATTTTTTTAATTCGAAGTAACATAATTGTTAATTATTTTGTTTTGGACCCGTTTTTTAAGAGACGATTTTTCACTTTATAATAGTCTAGTTCGGCTTTGACTTTTGATTAAAAGTTTATAAGATAAACATTGATATTATATTATATTATATTATATCGTCATTGCTATTCCAAAACCCCGCAACTACAGATTTTATCAAGCTGCAGCTACGAGATTTAGAACAACATCGACGATATGAAAAGTCGTAGAGTGATCGTCCCTTGATCGAACTCAAGGGTCAATCTCGTAAAAAGTTATTTATCTTAAATCGTTTCCATCGTTTTATCATCTCTTATCTAAACGAAATATAAGAGATGAATAATGGAAATTTTATTATAAATATATTTTACTAAAAAAAACAAAAAAAAAAACAAAAAAAAACTCTTAACCTATTGTAAAGTTAGTTATAGCTTGGTTCCTTAAACAAGAAGCTTTTGTGGGTAAATGGCAAGATTGTTTAGAGTTTTAGTATTGTTATTTTCTAATAATTGTACGAGTTTATAAGTGTTTGGTCGTATACGATAATACTTTTTTATATATGTTTCTCTTAGTGTTCTGTAAAACGGACAAGATAGAATGAAATGATATTCGTCTTCTATTTCGTTTTTTTCGCACAGCGTACAAATTCGTTCTGATCTAGGAATATTTTGGTGTCTTCCTGTTTCTATTCTTAGTTGATGTGCTGATAAGCGTATCTTTGCGATGGTGTTCCTATATCTGGTGTTGTATATTTTAGTGAGGTATGACGATAGTTCAATGTCTGTTTTCATTGTCATATATAAAGTCAGAGACGACTTATTGCTCAAGTCAGCGCGCCAATCGTTTGCAAATAAGTCCCTTAATCTTCTTTTAAAAATTGGTAGGAAACATGTAATATTGACAGATGAAGGGAATATCCATACATCGGGGAAACCACTGTTTTCTAAAAGAGACTTCACTTTCTGTGCCCAGTTAAGTTTTTTCGATATTGATTTTTTATTACTTGACATGTCTTTAGCAACGGTATATAAAATACAGTTTGAACTTTTCGTCGAGAATAAATGTAGGAAGTATTTTATTATTTTACATTTTATGTTAATAGATAACGGGTATCTTCCCAATTCTCCATATATAGCGCTGTTGCTTGTAGATTGCTTAACGTTTAGTATTTGTTTTAGAAACTTTCTATGTATTCTTTCTGCAGTCTCTGTTCTCGTAAAGCCCCAAACTTCGCTTGAAAAGGTAAGGATTGAACCTATGAAGGAGTCAAACAGGGAAAGCATGATATTTATAGGTATGTCTTTACCACGTGTAATTGAGAAAAGTCGGTTCATAGCTCGAAGCGCTTTACCGGCATACGTCTGGGCACTATTAATAACAGCCCTGCGTTCAGGATGACGAGACAGTTCAAACAGCTTTCCAATTATTCCCCACTTTGCATACAAGTGCATGTGCAAAGCGGGGTATAATTGCAAAACAGTTAGTACTGTTTTGTCATCCTGAATGCAGGGCAGACCTTAGGAACTTTCGGTACAACTAATTAATTGACACAGTGAAGCCTAAATGAATTAATTGACACAGTGAAGCCTAAATGATAGAAAGAATACCTTGTTACAATTATCGGTCATGTTAAGTGACAAAACTACTTCCCTTAATTGATTGATTGACTTACAAAACCCTCAGAAAGGGCAATATGAACATTTTAAAAAAGTCAACGTTTGTGCATTTATCAAACAGTCCAACCAAAGTTGAAATGTTTTTTTTAAAAAGACGGTCATTTAACAAAAACTTCATAGTGTGACAAAATTATAAAATACTAGGATCTAAGAAATGTTCCATGATTAATTAATCTACAATACAGAACAAATAAACAAAATTAATTTTTAGATGTGACCTTAACCTTTATGGCATGTTCATATGGCATACTCTGCTAAAGCAGAGGAACACTAGAAATATAGGCATAAACAATAGTTTTTTACCAAACTCTAAAATATATAATTTTGTTAACTCAATTTCCTAGGTTATTGGTTAAAGAAAACTACCTGGATGAAATATTGTATTATGCAGCACTACGTTCAATATGCCAAAATGGTGCAAACTGTTTGCAAATTATATCCTGCTTTGCACATGCTTGTGTGCAAAGCAGGGTATAATTAGCAAACAGTTTGCACCATTTTGTCATCCTTAACGCAGGGCAGACAGCCATAAACTGGTGCTCAGTGCAAATATCTGATGATCTGAGAGTTACTACTGAAATTGAACTAGAGCAGCAGCAAATGTAAACTTAACCCTTGTCATACTGAATAAAGATTTTTGCAAAATAAATGTAAAATCAAAGTGCTAAAAGCACTGGAAGTTACCAAATGTGACTGAGTATTGATTTCTGAAATGCATTTTTTCACCTCTTTGGTTTAAAAATGAATTTCAGGTGGTATGAACTAAGATCAGACTGCACATATGTGCAGACTGATGTTTGTCTATACCTCCTGCCAAAGCAGGAATATTCCGGGTTCAGCATGACAAGGGTTAAAGTCCCTTTTTCACAGAAGAATATTCTCAAAAGTATTGATATAACTAATATTGACTTTTTAAGCCACTGGTCAGTTTTAGTCAAATATTGAAGGATTTTTATGATTTCTTCATTGAAGATTTGTTTGGCCACTAATTGAAGCTATAAAACAGAAAATCTGATTTCTTTGTGGCTTGTTTACCTTATGTAGAATAATGTATGACGGATTTTCTCAATTAAAAGATATTTTCTCATTGTATTAGGCTTGACCTTTGGGCAAACTATAATTCTGTATGTGAAAATTATCTCTTTAAACAGGAAAAAACTTTCTAACTCAATTATTCTCATTCAGTTTTTCTACTTAAAGGGAAGGTTTATAGATTAAAACCGCATCATTATAAAAGCCAGGGTCTTCTCAACAATACACCTATTCTCTTAAAGACTAGCTGACCATATTGCCAGAAGGACAATTAATTTTTTTAAGTATTTCATAATTGATGATTATAACATATGAGCCTGTGCTTGATATTTACAACAATTTCAAATATGCGCAAAGTTAAGACTCTGACCAGCCTTTGCATCCGCACAGTCTCACCAGAGCCTAAACTACGCGTTTCGTAGATAAATAAGGTCTTAAGTATGTGTAGTCCATCAGGTAACTTTATATTTACAGTATGTGGCTGTCAACACTACTCAAGGTTTGCATCTCACATATATTTCAACTTGTTGGAAATGTCACGCACAGGCTCATACATTAGTAACAATATAAACAACATTAGAGCTGTCAGAGGACAGCAAAGCTCAACTATTCCAAGTGCTGGATTGTAACAGCAAACCAATATCGACATTGGAAAATTCCATTAAATGAAAGTCAGAGTAATCAATCTTTGTCTAGAGGAAGATATGATGGTCATAGAAGCATGTGCAGAAGTAAAAAAAAAAGGGCTAAAATTCCCTTAAATTCAATATCAGAGAAATTAATCTTTCTCTAGAGGATGATGTTATGATCATATAAGCATGTACAAAGTTTTAAAGCATAAGCTTTAGTAGAAACAGATATTACAGATATAAATCTAGACTGGCTCCCGTCCCACTGATCTGAAGTATTGTGAAATGAGCAATTCAACTACAGAAAGTATAATTTCTTATCAGCTTTTATTTCTCTAACTGGCCAATCAGTGTGTCAGTTTTTGAGAATATGGGAGGTAATTTGAAATAAAATAGTTGAACATGAGTGGTCTACCTTATTGATTTTAAAACTAACTGATAGCCTAGGAGCCAGGCTAATATAAATCAGTTGCACATGAAAACTTAACAAAGATTTCTAAGTCCAAAAAATGTCAAAATTCCACTAAATTTAATATCAGAGTAATAAAGCTTTGTCTATAGACTGGTATTATGGTGACAGAAGCATGTGCAAACTTATAAGCAATTATAACTTCAGTAGAGAGAGGGGTATTACAGATATACATCAGTTGCACATAAAAACTTAACCATGCAAGATTTCTCCGAGAAGGATTGAAATTCCTCAAAAGTAATGAATCTTTGCCTAGAGACTGGTTTTATGGTCACAGAAGCATGTGCAAACTTATAAGCAATTATAACTTCAGTAGAGAGAGGGGTATTACAGATATACATCAGTTGCACATAAAAACTTAACCATGCAAGATTTCAACGTCCGAGAAGGATTGAAATTCCTCAAAAGTAATGAATCTTTGCCTAGAGACTGGTTTTATGGTCACAGAAGCATGTGCAAAGTTTCAAAGCAATAGCTTTAGTAGAAACAGAGATTTGACACATTGCACGTAAAAACTTAACCAAAGCATTACGCCAATGCCGACACCAACACCCTGGTGACCTGAATAGCCCTTCTATTCTACAAATAGTTGAAGTACCAAAAGGAATTAATAACTTTTAAGTAAAATGAGTTGATGGAGCCAAGCAATTTGAATTAACCTTTGTCATGCTGAATAAATTTTGGCTAAAATTTTCATTGAAATCAAAGGGTAAAAAGCACTGATAGTACCAACTGTTGGTCAATTTTCATTTGAAAAACTAAATCTATCGACGATTCTGGTTTGAAAGTGAGAAACAGGGGGTGTAGACTATCATCAGACTGCACATATGTGCAGGCTGATGTTTGTCTATAGCTCCTGCCAAAGCAGGAATATTCCGGGTTCAGCATGACAAAGGTTTAAATCCTGATCCAAAAAAAAACAGTCTTCTGCTCTGAAAGCTGCAAGCAAAATCACTGTTAGGACCCCCTGGTAAGGATTTAAAATCTCTTTAATAGAATATAAAGGTTAAATTTAACAATGTGCCCATTAATATAGCTGAGTAATCCATTTCACAGCCGCTGTTAAAAACTTTCAAGATCTGATCTTTGATTAGATTAAATTTTATTTTCTTACTGAATGTAACTGGTGTATTAAATTCAAATTAAGATATAACAATACTAGTGAAAGTAAAAGCCTTCCTTGAGATTTGATCCCCCAACATTTTTTTATTTGGCTTAACATCATTTTGAACATTTTTCCAGTCATAACTAGGCAGTAAGTGTCCTGTACTTCACATTGGGTTCCTGGTATTTCCTGAACTAGTACTACCACTGATTGTTGAAAATATATTATCAAAAATAAAGAAAATGGTACTGACAGCTTAAACACAGAACAAAAACAAATTCTTTGAATGAAATGGCAAAGATATGGGTAAACAGAATTTAATTCCCATTGAAATGACTACACAGCAAATGCAATAGAATTCTAAGACAATATTGAATCCTGAAATAAATTTTTGACACAATGCTTTTAAGAAATTTGATTATGGACTGTATTACCAAGTGAAATCAATGTTCCCACACAAGGCAACTAAAAATGGAACTGTAGAATTCTGAACCATTAGTTCCCCAGCCACAAGAGAAGCATAGATTTTTTGCTCAAAGCTCAGGATTTTTTTTAACAAGTGCATGTTGTATTGCGATGCTATACAGAAGTCCTCCATCAGATTAAACAAGCATTTGGAAGTATTGCATGGCAATACCAAGTCCCCTACCGGATTTATAAATACATCCCTAGAGCAGTATCTTTTTTGGTGGTAAAGGTATAACTACCTCTCCAAAATATTAGTTGTATCAGATTTTATGTATCAGCTCAATATCTCTGAGGATAAAAAACAAAAATCTGGAAATTTCTTGGTATTTTTCTAAGTCCAGCATCCGTATCTTCCACAAAAATCAATGGACCGGAACCAATTTCAAACGTGATCTGTAACTCATTGATGCAGGCGCACATACCAAATATCAGCTCAATATCTCCAAGGGTTAAGAAAAAAAGTCTGGAAAACTGAAATTTCCTGTTAATTTCTAAGTCCAGCATCCGTATCTTCCACAAAAATCAATGGACCGGAACCAAACTCAAACTCGTTCTGTAACTCATTGATGCAGACACACATACCAAAAATCAGCTAAATATCTCCAAGGGTTAAGAAAAAAAGTCGGGAAAACTGAAATTTCCTGGTAATTTCTAAGTCCAGCATCTGTATCTTCAACAAAAATCAATGGACCGAAACCAAACTCAAACTCGTTCTGTAACTCATTGATGCGGACGCACATACCAAAAATCAGCTAAATATCTCCAAGGGTTAAGAAAAAAAGTCCGGAAAACTGAAATTTCCTGGTAATTTTCCAAGTCCAGCATCCGTATCTTCCACAAAAATCAATGGACCGAAACCAAACTCAAACTCGTTCTGTAACTCATTGATGCGGACGCACATACCAAAAATCAGCTAAATATCTCCAAGGGTTAAGAAAAAAAGTCCGGAAAACTGAAATTTCCTGGTAATTTTCTAAGTCCAGCATCCGTATCTTCCACAAAAATCAATGGACCGGAACCAAACTCAAACTCGTTCTGTAACTCATTGATGCGGACTCACATACCAAAAATCAGCTAAATATCTCCAAGGGTTAAGAAAAAAAGTCGGGAAAACTGAAATCCGGACTGACAGACGGACTGACGGACGGACAGACGGAAGGACAGACGGACAGACGGACGGAGCGCAAACCTATAGTCCCCTTCGGCTTTCGCCGGTAGGGGACTTAAAAAAAAGTCTTCTTTTTTTATAGTAAACCTATTCCCTGTACTAAGTTGACATTGTCTAAATTTTTGCCTCTTAGGATAGGGTTAACCAAATTCAGTCAAATAAAGGTAGACAGGATTGAATTGAAAAGACAACAAATAAAAGAAGATAATTAACTTTCAACAAAGGGCAGTAACTCAAATAATAAGCCTTGCAGAGTAACAGCTCCTGAACATAAAACTTCTTCACTAATGTAGTCTTAAAGTGTAAACATTTCAAGTTTCTTGCACTAAGTGTCAAGGAGATATGCTCCAAACAGAAATGTTAAGGTAAAAACAACAAAGGGCAAAAACTAAAAAAAGAAAAAAAAAAGACAAGCTGAAGTTATTGTTCTTGTAAAAAGCACTCCTCCACATTATGATCTGTAAGTGTACAAAGTTTGAAAGTCCTAGCAATTACAGTTAAGGAGATAAATGTTCCAACAAAAAATGTAAAGGTAAAAATAACAAAGGGCTAAAAATGTGGCCCCCTACAAGGGCCAACAAGGATTTAGTCAAAATTAGGCCCCTTTTTCTATAATTTTGGATTGAATTCTCCGATTTCAATAGGGTTCATCATTGTGACCAGATAAACATTCTGACCAAGTTTCTTGAAGATCGGGTCAAAATTGTAATTGTTGATGACAGATGACAGACGAGGGATAAGAGGAACAAAGGCTTGAAATATATAAGAATATTTACTTATTTAGAGTGAATTTGAGATTAGACTAAAGGCCTTAGATCTTCATATTCTGCACAGCATCAATCACTATATGACCACTTTTGAACTTAAATAGAGGCATGACCCGAGACTAATCTTATTAGCAAACTTATAGTATTTCTCCTAATAAATGCTTCCCGGAGCTATACATAAAATAGTTAAGGAACTTTTATTTAGTATGCATTTAGTGATTGAAAAAAAAAAATCATTAAATTCATGTCTTTTAGGTCTTTTTCCTTTAATTTGTGGTGAATTTCCTCTAAACAATTCACCTAAAGTCAAAGATGAAGTCTACACAAGTTCATAAATTTAAGGCAATTATTTGAAGTCGGTTTTCTGAGTAAAAAAATGTTGAGGTGCTACTATTAGGGAGGGCGCTATTATCAGAGGAAAAATAGTATACATATTTTAAATTCTATTGAATTTTTTCAAAGGCATTTAAAATTGTACTGGATTTTTTTCAAAGGCATTTAACTGTGTGTGACATTGCAGGATCATTCAATTTTAGAGGGTGCATCCTGATTTACCACTGATTTTAAAATGCATGCACTCCTGGATAATTAGCTTTTTGTTTGTTTGTTTGAATGGGGTTTTACGCCGCTTTCAACATTTTTTCAGTTATATCCCAGCAACTGGAGCACCTAACAATGGATTCCTGATATATCTAACACTAGAACTACCATTACATCCTTTCCTAGCCTCAATCTACAATCCCAAAGAGGTCTATGATTATCGACCCATTGGTGGGAGACATATAGTTGGAATTAAGAATGAGTGCCGCCATAGGGAATCAAACCCAGGACCTCTAGATTGACAGTCCGACGCGCTACCAACTGTGCTATGACGGTGGTGCTAAGCTTAGTGTACAGTATTATTATGCATGAACAGCATGAGAAGAATTATTTGATTAAAGCAGTTGGATCATAAATTATGACCGTGTTCCTGGCTCAATGTTTCTTGCTCCAGCTCAGTTCATGAGGGTGATCTTTACTCTGTTGTCTAAGATAGACTTAATTCCTTTAATTTATCATAGCAGTACCAAGTCTAAAATATTCCTGTTTTGGCTCAAAGCATAGACAAAGGACAACCTTCAAATATGTGCTGTCTGCTCTTAGTCTACACCTAAATGAGATGTATTATAAGACTTATATGGTATCATCCAAGCATTACATAGCAAATCTAGAAATCTATTTGTAATGGTATGAGCTATTTCTATTGGTTTTTAAACAAGGAATTTTTATCATTTGACATTGAATTGTGACCTTGAACTTGGATCTTTCTTCCAAAAGATGTTTAAACTAATCATGATGGAGATCAATTGGCAAAAAATCATTTGAGTCTGTTTGTGGCATTTCCAACAATTTCCAATGTGCCAAGCAAACACTCTGGCCCGCCTGTGCATCTGCAGTCTGACCAGAGTCTTCACACTGGGATTTTAGATAAATAAGGTCTTGGAGTATTTGTAGACAGTTAGGCAATCTTCTTATTACATTATGTAACTGTCTGGGCTACTAAATGTTTGAATCTCACACAGATGTCAAATCGTTTGAAAAGTCACGCACAGGCTCATTTAGAAATCCAATCATTATTGCTCTAGGAGATATGCTTGAGGCTTTGACATTGGGCAAAATTTTTACAAAATTTCAGAGAGATGTTCTTATAAAACATTAACCTTAAACATTGGAAATGGTACACTCATGACTTGCAGGAGCAGCAAGGTGGTTTATCATTATAACATCTTGCAACATGCATCATAAATATTTACACATTTCAAAGAACTGATTATATATAAAAGCCTGCAAAAATCTAAGCATCAATCATTATCATGTTGCAACCAAGTTTTCTTGTCTTTTAAAGTTCTTTTACCCATTACTGAACAACAAAACCATGTTAAATTTGAAAATAGGTGCAAGCATTTGGTCTTACTTATACAGTTTCATGTTCGAACCTTCAAGTTAGCATTCAGTATAGATGTGCAATTTTAAGCGAGTGATCAAAGGTCAATTTTTTCTATACCTGTTTAGGCAAAATTGACCTTTGATCACTCACCTGAGCTTGTGGATCTATAATAATAGACATCAACATGAGACCTTGCAGCTTAAGACCTGCCCTGCATTCAGGACGAGAAGACAGTGCTGTTTGCAACTATACTCCGCTTTGCACACATTTACTGGTGTGCAAAGTGTGATATAACTTGCAAACTTGTCATCCTGAACATAGGGCTGGCTGAAACTATGAAACTGTACATGTACTTTTCTAATATTTATAACATTGAATTTTAAAACTAATCTACAAAACGTATGGATTTTAAAAGATCATAGAATAAACTATGTACATCAAAAGTATTAACTCAAGGTACTTCAGTTTTTATCCTTAAAGAATTTTTATATCACTTTTATACAACACACACTTGTCCTTATTCTGAATTACCTTTTTAGCTCGCCCGGGATGAAAGTCTCGGAAGAGCTATTGTCATACCCTCAGATGATAATTTGACCTTGACCTTTTATGAACTTAGAAATACTTTAACCGAAATTCTTTTACCAAAAACTTGTTACATTGCTTATATTTTCTGAATGCTTTAACCTAGGGACATCATTACTTCATATACATAGTCACCAGATGAAAGGCTTTCACCAGAAACCAAGGGCCTTGACAATTTGACCTTGACCTTGACCTTTTATGGACTTGGAAAAACTTAAACTGAAAAACTTTAACCAAAAATTTAACCTTGTTTATATTTTCTAAATGCTTTACTCAGAGACATTATTACTTCATACACATACTCACTAGGTGATAGGCTTCTACAGAGACCAAGGTCCTTCACAATTTGACCTTGATCTTGACCTTTTGTGGACTTAGAAAAATTTTAAAGAAAAACTTCATGTTTGATACAAAGAAATTCCATTGGTAGCCTCATCTGCTTGTAGGCTTTCACTTTACCCTAACCTTATACATGCTTAATTACTACTCAAACAGATATATATTAGATCATGGACTTTAACATTGAAAGAAACCACTTTGAACTTCGGTCATCGGTCAAGCGCTGTTTGTGACAAGCAGCTGTTTGGGCGAGCTACGTTGTCCGCGGACAACTCTTGTTTCTTTATATATTAATCCTTTATTTCCCAAATTTTAACTGATAGTCAAACATTTTATACACCAGAAATACTGTAATAAACCCAAGAATTTGGACACAAACAAAAGTCAATTTCTGTTCTCAATTTCTAAGAGAGTGGAATTAAAACATTGTAATGCATCCAAATGATGATGATGCTTAAATATATACAAATGTTGCAGGCCCTGATCAAAGTGCTCCCTGTGGAGCAGTTTATTCAACTTCACTGTGTGCTTTGACTTGTCTGTCAAAAAACTTAATGAACAAACTGTAATGAACAGCAGCTGAAGGGTATAACAATTCAGCATTACCCCCCCCCCCCCCCTCTCATGATGTTCATGGCATAATCCTAGGCCTGAGGTTATAAATCTTTTCTTAATTTCTCAAAATTTTCTAAAATTTCAACTTAAGATTAAAGCAGTAATTCTGTTGTAATACTAATAAAAATATGACAATAAAATATGATATTAGTAAGTTGTTATAAATAACAACTAATTAATATTATCTTTTATGTTTATACATTTATTACAATTTTTAATTTGAGAAAATTCTCAGTCGAAAGTGAAAAAAGTTTTTTAGCCTCAGGCCTCGATGTACACACAGCTTTGGTAGACAAAGTAGACTAAGATCAACATGCGCAGACATGCAGCCTGGTCTAAGCCTACATTCATTGCTTAATTTCTAGTTTAATGATGGTGGGAAATACATGACTATGGACTGGTTGAAAAGCCAATTTAATAAAAGTCCAAAACGAGGTGGTTGCCCCAGGATAACTGCTGACGAGTCCACATTTTAACATTCCACTAATTGAGCTGTGATCTTGATCTTAGACTTTTCTGAAATTTCGTTAAAATAGCACAATTTAACTAGTCGTGATGGAGAATGATCGGGCCAAGTTATTTAAAAAACGATGCATAGTTAATGTAGGAATTGTCTGGAAAAAAAAGACAGATAGATAGACAGACAGATGGACTAACAGACAACATGCGTGATGCACACATGCACATACACCAAACTGTCATTATTGACAATTATATCTTGTTCACCTCAAGTGGGCTCAACTAAAAAAAACAATAAACCACATTTATAAAGAATTATTCCTTTACCAATAATATCTTGCTTAATTTTTGTCATGCTGAACCCCGAATATTCCTGCTTTGGCAGGAGCTATACATCAGCCTGCACATATGTGCAGTCTGATGTTAGTCTAAACCAGCCTGTTTCTCACTTTCAAACCAGTATTGTCAATAGATATAGTTTTTCAAATAAAAATTGACATATAGTTGGTACTTTCAGTGCCTTTTGATTTTGATGAAAAATGTTTGCCAAAATTTATTCAGCATGACAAGGGTTAATATTTTGCTGATGCGCCCAAAAATAAGATACCAGGCTCAGAGGAAATCAATTAAGTTTGTTCTAATTATCTATGCAAAGCATAAAAACTATCAAACATTCATAACTATTTCAAGTAGCACTCATACTATATATATTCTCACTATATTTTAAACACTATAGACCTAATTTTGAGTCTCTTTTTGAAAATTCATCCTAAATATTTCAAATATTCCACTTTCTGATCACTACTTTATATCACACAATATAATAACTATATAACCGCAATAAAACTCCTGCAGATGGGACGCAACTTGTATAAATAAAGATTTCCGACAATCGACCAGCCGTTACATATATTTTCACCATGTCCATCTGCCGTCTTAATACTTTATATAACAGAGTCGGGATGATTTATTTAAAATATACAGGAGTCTTAACCTGAAAGGGTTCAACAAATGACCATGAATATAATAATTTGACAGTGTAATTCTAAATCTCCTAACTACAGCTTTAATCAAGCTGTAGTTAGGAGCTTTTAGAATTACACTTGCAACTTTTACTGAGCTTGTTACATGTGCAATTACCAAATGATAATTAAGACAGGCTCAATTTTGTCAATTGATATAATTTGCAGACAGTTTAATCCATATTTTGTGTGTGAGATATTGAAATTTTTTCCAGGAAGCAGAATCGAGAGGGATTAATCTAAGTTGTAAGAACTTGTTTCCCAATCGATGTAAAATAAATAGGTTTAAACTAAACTGAACTAAACTAGATCTTGAAAAAACCTTTATGAGGAAGGGAAAAAATGAAATTCTTCCATATTGCTTACCTGTAAAATAGAAATATAAATGGTTGGAAAGGTATCATTTTTGTTTATGAAATGGAATTCTTTTATAATCTGCATCACTCAATAGCTTGCTTCAAACAAAGATAATCTTGAATGAATACTAAATACAATCATGTAAAATATCTCTTGAAAAAATCTCCTTTCCTTACAATGTTTTACTTAATAACGCATAATTGAAAAAGTAGTCATTTGATTGACACACTATTAAGCCCAAAAGGGTTAAAAGCAATAGCAAAGGAATGGAAGGTTTCTTTTTTTTCTTGCTATTATTTTACTTCCCACAAATTAAGTTGATTTTATCTACAATACCTTTTACTGGTGAATATATTTCACAATGATATTTGATATCCAATTGGGTGTGAAAATAGGTGTTAAAACGTCTAAGCCTCTTTCTACAAAAATATTTATTTATCCACATTTTTGGCTTGTATCATAGAAAACATTTTCTAAATGTGGAGTGCTTTCAATTTAACCCTTGTCAAGCTTAACCCAGAATATTCCTGCTTTGGCAGGAGCTATAGACAAACATCTGCTTGCACATATGTGTAGTTTGATGTTAATCTACACCACCTGTTTCTCACTTTAAAACCAGAATTGTCAACAGATTTAGTTTTTCAAATAAAAATTGACCTACAGTTGGTACTTTCAGTGCTTTTTGCCCTTTGATTTTGATGCAAATTTATAGCCAAAATTTATTCAGCGTGACAAGGATTAAAACCTCTTTCCAGAGCTAAAGAATGATAGAGGTTTTTTTTTGAATATCAAATTATAATATCAAAACAAATATCAAAACAATACTTTCACAAATCCTATATTGTGGAAACTCATTGGAATCGTCAAGATGATTCAAATGAGTACCCAAAACATAGGGTTTCATTGAGAAAGAAAGATTTTAGAATGGCATTACTCACAGTAAAGAGAGCTTCAGATAGAGAGGGTATTTTGGATATCAAGTTAAAATATCAAAACAATACTTTCACAAATCCTATATTGTGGATACTCAATGGAATCTTCTCAGCAAGAAAATTCAAATGATTACCCACAACATAGAGTTTCATTAAAAACAGAGATTTCAGAATGGCATTACCCCATCAACCTATATTACTGTTTTTCTGATAGGAAACTTTCTGCAAAGATGCATGCTTCAAAAAAGCATTTATTGCAAAATACAGATTTTATAATTCATTTGATGTCCACAGCTAATTTTCACAATCTGTTTTTTGTCATATTGGTATTATAAATAATACGGGGAAAATGACATTATGAAACAATTGACTGCGCTAATGTTAGTCTTTTTCATATTGAGGAAACCTTAAAACAAGAGGTGCTCAATTAAGATCCTTACCAGCAGCAATATGATTTTAATAAAGTTAAAAGTTTTGCATTCCAAACAATTAATCAATCTTTTTCATAACAGTTCATGTTTGCTAAGGTAATTCCAATAGTTCATAGATCAACTTATGATAAATTCTCATGAATCTGTCTAGTAAATTCACATGAAAAGTGAATGAATAGTTCATTAAATAAAAACATATTGCTTAAGAATTGAGGGATCTTTAGAATTTCAGTTGCCATGAATACATATATGATCCTTCATGCAAAAAGCAGCCATCTAGGAACTAAATAATTGTTTGAAAAAGAGATTGGTTCTAGTACAGGACAACTACAAGTCACATTTCAAAAATTCTTTCACAGGACTGTAGATTGACCATTCTAGATTATGAATCTAAATTATAGGAAGCTCTTTGATCATAGGACATAGTATGACAAGATTTTAATGAACAAAAATACTTTAAGGGCCAATAAGGGGTCAGTGCAAATCTATTGCAAGTGCCTTTGATTTCAAAGGCACTTACAACAGCTTTATACTGACCCCTCAAAAAATGATTTGTATCAAGTATACTTTCTCAATGTTTAAGTTTGTATGAGGTATAAAAGCGAGTTAACAAGTAGGTTCTATCTAATTAATTCAGATCTTGTCCTCCCTATGTCCTGAACTTTCACTTCACAAGGTGATGAGAATATCTAGAAACATAACAAAATGCAAGAATATTTATTCATGATAGTCATCTCATTTTTGTATACTGTGAGAAATTTTAGCATGAAACAGTTGTTCAAAGGGCTTTATTTGTCCATTTATTGTAGCATAATCTCTATTTTGTATCTGATTCTTTTAGATCTATGGTATATGAAAGAAAACAATGGTTCCCCAAAACAGTCTTTTGAGTAAAGCAAATGATTTTTTTTCAAAATTATTTTAGCTGCTTTCTGTTAATTCTTTTGTAAAGTAATGGTCTAAAAATGTTATAAATATTGATTATAAAAAAACTGTCTTAAACTTAAAGTGATAAGCTGAACGTGGCTGCTGTCATTGTCAATGCTGCCTGAAGCTTGTTACAATCAAGGTCTAAACATGGCTGCTGTCATTGTCAGTGCTGCCTGAAGCTTGTTACAATCAAGGTCTAAACATGGCTGCTGTCATTGTCAATGCTGCCTGAAGCTTGTTACAATCAAGGTCTAAACTTGGCTTTTGTCATGGTGAATAAATGCTATCTGGAACATTCTGAGGTCATGGTATCAACTTTGCTGTTGTCATGTTATGGTCAACATTGTCTTACTGAAACCACAGTCTCTGATTGTCTATTGACATGGGTCTATTAACATGGTTAATAATCTCTAAGACTTGCCAAAGACAAGGTCTGATCTATCTTATCTGATATCTTGGCCAATGCTGTTTGAAGCTTAAAGAAGTCATGGTCTAAACTTGGCTTATTTAATTGACAATTCTCTCTGAAACTTGTGAAAACACTTTTTCATGATCAATGCTGTCTGAATCTTTTTATATGCATGGTCTTAATTTCTCTGGCTTAAATGACAATGCTGTTTTCAATTTGCTTAACTTTATGATATGGTCTGACAATGACAATTGTCTTGGTCAATGCTGTCTGAAACTTTCAAAAGATATGCTCTGAACTAAGCTGTTGTCATGGTCAATGATTTCCGATGCTTGCTGAAGTTCTGGTCTGACCTTGTCTGTTGTTTTTGTCGATGCCATCTAGGGCTTGCTGTAGTCATAGTCTGAAGTTGGCTGTTTTTATTATCAATGCTAAATGAAGCTTGCTGAAATCATGATCCAAATAAGGTTATTGTTAAGGTTAATTCATGGGCGTAGACACGGGTGCGGCAGGTGCGGCATTCGCCGCACCAATAATTGCCGTAGTCTACTACTAGATGCGGCATGCCGCTACAATAAAACTGGATTATGTTGACCGCTAAATGACTGAAAATGTATGTGAGCATATAACGGATGAATAAAACGTTTATAAAACATGATGTCTTATAGTTCTTTTAATCCACCATACACAACGAAATGCCAGCATCCTGGGATGACTCATCAATAATCTAAACTTCCAAGCGTCTGTAGAATGGTAATTCTGTTTACTTCCGTTTTCTGTTGATCACTGTATGGAAACTCTGTACGGTAGTTTGCAACGGTATATTCAAAATGGCGGATAGGCGTTCGTGAAAAAGTAAGTGTTCTTTATTTTTGTTCGATATTACTATAATCTGTCATCCAATAGCATAACGACAACATATACGTAATCAGTTTTGAATACATCATCCATCGTACCTAATGATTAAACGTCCTATAGCACCGTCTGTGTGTAATACAGCTTCAAACATTGTGTTTTGATGACATTTAAAATTGAAGCGCAAAACGAAAGTAGAAATGGCCATATTTTCCCTAAAATGACCGCACCAGCAAAATCAAATGTGGCGGTGGATGGGGACAAGATATCTCCCTAAATATGACCCAAAATGTATTGGATCTAGCCCCTTGTCTAGGAAATATAGACACTTGAAAATTCCGATGGTGTACGCTACAGCTAAAACCGAAACTAAATCGCTGTACAGTGCGGTATAGGGATATATTTGTACTCACCGGTTTAAATTTCGAATGAAAATCTGTACGCAACGGTTTATATAAATCATCATGTGAAAATCTTTCAACGGATGAAATAGTACGAAAAGGTGAAAGGTGACTTTGATACTATTTAATCTTAGTTAATACTGCAGAAAGACGAATATGTTCTTTTTCTTATTTTATTTTGTTTTGCCTGAAAATGAAGAAACCCGTCGAAAGAGTAATTAAACACAGTTTTAAATCTAATCTAATGTTTCTATTTAATTCTCCTGTTCTTCCTCAATAATTTTGTAAGACCCTATACACATCGTTAAGATTAAAGCGCTTAACAAAGGCATAAAACTTATCAGTATTTCAGACATTCTTCTCGATGATATATTAAGACTGAAAAATGTTAAATGCGGCTAGAAATACGGTGAAATATGAAGCAAAATCGCTATTTGTTGGGCTATATAAAATTTTCTTTGGCTCACTGGTTAGGGTGTAAGTTGCTTGTTTTGTAATTTCATATTCTTAGGGGCGAATTTATGAGCTATCTTTTGCTTCAACGGGGGTGCTTTTAACGATGTCACGTGACAGTCAATATCGCGGGTAAGGCATGTGAAATCGATCATTGTTAATTGTGCTTTCGAACTTTATGACAGAAATGGTTGCGTTTTTAACTGTATTAATTCAATTCGAAAAACAAAAAAGCCGATGCACAACAATTTGACGAAATACTAGTCTCCCCTATGAGTGCGATAAATCAATTGTCCAAATAACTTTGGAAGATTGGAAGGACGGAAAGACACGCAGCTTGGCAACTATATGCTTCCATGAATTTTCTCTAAACATTTAAAATTTCTTTTTAATTAAAAAATGTTGTGGAAGGAAATTACAAGATATTTGTCTGAAAGAGATAACTAAAAGAAATAAAACTATTTTCTTATGTGTATCAGAACTATTGAGTATTAAATAATTTATTTCGATAAGATTTCTTCTAACTGTAAGCTTCTAAAGCTGAAAGTTAAAAAAAACGTAAGCATTTCGTATGATATCAGAAACAATAATCTAGGTTCAAGCTTATAAAACTGTTTTGATTACTAAACTGAAACTTTCTATGACATAGAATTAAGTAGATACATAACATTAGATTTAAAATGGTGTGTAATGATACTCTATCAATTATTTTTCTTTGTTTCAATGCAAAACAAACAAAAAACAACAACAAAAAAGAATCATAAATTAATATTACATCATCGAGAAGAATGTCTGGAATATACTCCGACATTTTTAAAGTTTGATGCCTTTGTTAAGCGCTTTAGGCTTAACGATTTGTACAGGGTCTTACAAAAATTATTGAGGAAAGACAGAAGAATTAAATAGAAACATAAAATTAGAATTTAAAATGTGTTAAATGATACACTTTCGACGATTTCTTCATTTCCAGGCAAAACAAATAAAATTAAGAATAAGAATATATTCGTCTTTCTGCAGTATTAACTAAGATTAAATAGTATCAAAGTCACCTTTCACCTTTTCGTGCCATTCAACCCGTTGAACGATTTTCACATGATGATTTATATAAACCGTTGCGTACAGATTTTTCATTCGAAATTTAAACCTGTGAGTACAAATATATCCCTATACCGCACTGTACAGCGATTTAGTTTCGGTTTTAACTGTAGCGTACACCATCGGAATTTTCAAGTGTCTATATTTCCTAGACAAGGGGCTAGATCCAATACATTCTGGGTCATATTTAGGGAGATATCTTGTCCCCATCCACCGCCACATTTGATTTTGCCGGTGCGGTCATTTTAAGGAAAATATGGCCATTTCTACTTTCGTTTTGCGCTTCAATTTTAAATGTCATCAAAACACAATGTTTGAAGCTGTATTACACACGGACGGTGCTATAGGACGTTTAATCATTAGGTACGATGGATGATGTATTCAAATCTGATTGCGTAAATGTTGTCATTATCTTACAGGATGATAGATTAAATCAGCATCGAACAAAAATAAAGAACACTTACTTTTTCACGAATTTGAATATACCGTTGCAAACTACCGTACAGAGTTTCCATACAGTGTTGATGTCAAACATGCGATTCCCCGTGAGTACATGGTGAGTTGTTAATGACATTATCGATTACTGTAAACGGCTTTATATTGGCGGTGTCCACATTTGGCGGTTTTTTGGTTTCGATTTATTGGCGGTGATTTATTTTGGCGCATCTTACATGTAATGCCAAAATAAAACGCTTTATCTATTTTTCTATATTTCGTAGTTCAAAATGACAACAGTTTAAGAGGTAGTAAAATTTGCTTTTTTTACATAAAACAATAGTGTTTTCACACATATCATTAGAGTAATGTTTCGTGCGCCAGTTTTTCACACGTTTCATTATATCAATTCAATAAACTTCAATCTGAAAACTTCGATTATCGATTTTCAAGTGTTTTAAACGGTTGCCAGCAGATTGTCTTATTTAGTTTGAACTAGTATGGTCTGCATGTATCATTAAGAATTCATAAACATTTATTGAAATATCACACGTAATTACACTGCTCCCATGAAGAAGATTTTTTTCAATAAGTTATGACAAATATTGACGGTGGATTAATTTTGGCGCATCTTAGCTTGAACGCCAATATAGCCAAAATAAAACCACCGTCAAAATTACCCTGTTTACAGTAGTCCTCGTACTAGGGTTAACCCTTTCCTGTTTAATCCCTGCTTATAATTACGTGCCTGTGATTTTATGATTGAGAAAACATTGTGAAAAAAGAAGAAATTGCTTCTGACAAGCAATTTCTTCCTTTTCCACACTATTTCTTCCCTACTGAAATTGTGATCAAGTATAGTCTAGAATGCACCAAATCGCACCGTTTTTTCAAAAATTTTCCGGGGGGGCATGCCCCAGGACCCCCCTAGAAGGGCTTCGCGCCTTCGGCGCTCGCATTCGCTCCTTCGGAGCTCAGTTTTGCCGCACCAATGTAAATAACATGGCTACGCCACTGTAATTTATGTCTTAGGCTTGCTGAAGTCATGGTCCAAGTCTGAATATGGTATGGTTGATGTTGTCTGAAGCTTACTAAATACTGTATGAAATTAGCTGTTGTTATGTCAATACTTTTGTGAAGCCTGCTAAAAACATGTTCTGAGCTTGGAATTGTAAATGCTGTCTAAAGCTGCTAAATGCATGTTCTGAACTTTGCTGTTGTCTTACTTAATGCTGTCTGAAGGTTTCTAAATACATGTTCTTAGGCAGTTGTCTTGGATAATGCTGTCTAACAATTGCTTAATATATAATTATTCTGAACTTGTTTGTTGTCATGGTCAATGCTGTCTTATGCTTTCTACAGATATTGTCTGAAATTGGCTGTTACGATCAATTTGGTTTGAAGCTCGTTGTAGTCATGGTCTGAACTTTGCTGTTCTCATGACCAACTCTGTCCGCAACCTGCTGAATTCATGGTCTCAACTTGGTTATCGTCACAATCAAAATGTGTGATTGTTATTGATTAAAAATTACTGTCCGAAACTTGAAGTCATAGTCTTAGTTTGGCTGTTGTCATAGTCAATGCCATCTAAAGCTTACTAGAGTCATAGTCTGAACTTCACTGTAGTCGTAGCACAGTTTATTGAAGTCTCATCGTTGTTAGTGTCAAGGTCAATAATCACTGAAGCTTGTTGAAGTCATAGTGTTTCGTGACTGTTGTCATAGCATATGCTGTCTGAAGTCATGGTCTAAGCTTGACTGTTTTCATGGTCATAGCTGTCTGGCACTTACTGAAGTCATGGTTTGAATTTATATGTTTTTATGGTAAATGCTATTTGAAGCTTGCTAATTAGCTATGGTCTGAAGTTAGTTGTTGTCATAGTCAATATCATATTAGGTTTGCTGAAGGCATGGCATGAATTTGGTTGTTGTCATTGACATTGTTTTGTGAAGTAAGATGAAGTCATAGTATAGCTGGGCTATTGTCGTGCCAATGTGATCTGAAGTTTACTGGCAACATGGTCTTTGTTTGTCTGTTGTCATGCTAATGCTGTCTGAATCCTGGGGAAGTCATGGTCTCAACTCAACTGTTGTCATGGTTCAATGTTGTCTCAAGCTATTTGAGTCATGATTTGAGTTTGGTTCTTGTCATGGCCGATGCTGTCTGTAGCTTGCTGAATCATAGTCTGAACTTGGCTGTTGTCATTAACATTGTCTTTTGAAGCTAGTAGAAGCCAATGTCTGAGCTTGACCATTGCCTGTCCAATGTTATCTGAAGTTTTCTAGAGTGGGGGTTTAAACTTTGCTGTTGTTATGGTCAATGATGCCTGAAATAAAGTTAAGTAAAAGCCTTAATATGGTTGTTTTTAAGGTTTAAATGATCTTTGAAGCTTGCTAAAATAATGGTCTGAACTTAGTAATTGCCATTGTTTAAATGTCATATGAAGATAGCTGAGGTCATGAGCTTGACAACTGGCTTTTGTCATGGTCAATGCTATCTGAAACTTGCTGAAGTCATGTTCTAAAGCATGGCTGTTGTCAGTTTTAGCCAGAGTTTGGCTGCTGTCATAGTCGATGTTATTTAAAGGTCAGTCATGGTTTGAATTTGGCTGTTGTCGTGGTCAATGACGACTGTTGCCATTGCTGATGCTTACTGTAGTCACTGTATGAAACTTGCTGATGTCATTTTCAAAAATTGACAGTTACGGCTTTCAAAGATAATAAATTAATTTTGAATTCATACTTACCATATTTCCTCAAATAATAGCACCCGTCCCTAATAGTAGCACCCCTACATTTTTACTAAGAACTAAGAAAACCCACTTCAATTGCCTAAATTTAGTAAACTTTTTCAGACTTCTCTAATTTGTGATGAAATTCCTCTAAACAATCATAGAAATGATTGTTTAGAGGAAATTCACTTCAAATTAAAGGGAAAAGGGCCTAAAAGACATCACTTTTAAAGATTTTTCAAATCAGAAAATGCATGCTAAATAAAAGCTCCCTGACCATGTTACGTATAGCTCCTGGGGGGTTTTTAGGTGAAATTTGGTACTGCATTTTTCTGAGTTTCTTTTGTTTGAATTAGCTTTTGGTAACATTTTTTAAGAAAAAAAGTGTTTGACATAAATAAGCATAAAATGTCGTTATATTGTATTTTTTTATGCCCCGGTATCGAAAGATCGGGGGCATATTGTTTTACCGTTGTCCGTCTGTCCGTCTGTCTGTCTGTCTGTCCGTCTGTCTGTCTGTCTGCAAAACTTAACAAAAAAAAATTAACATTGCCTAAATCTTCAAGCCTATTCAAGATACAAGGCTCATATTTGGCATGATGATAGATCTCAAGGATACGCATCTGCTGATACCAAAGTCAAGGTCATGTGATAAGGTCAAGGTCATCTCTCAAGGTCAAATAACTCAAAAACTTAACCAAAAAACTTAACATTGCCTAAATCTTCAAGCCTATTCAAGATACAAGGCTCATATTTGGCATGATGATAGATCACAAGGATACGCATCTGCTGATACCAAAGTCAAGGTCATGTGATAAGGTCAAGGTCATCTCTCAAGGTCAAATAACTCAAAAACTTAACCAAAAAACTTAACATTGCCAATATCTTCAAGCCTATTCAAGATACAAGGCTCATATTTGGCATGATGATAGATCTCAATGATACGCATCTGCTGATACCAAAGTCAAGGTCATGTGACAAGGTCAAGGTCATCTCTCAAAGTCAAATAACTCAAAAACTTAACCAAAAAACTTAACATTGCCAATATCTTCAAGCCTATTCAAGATACAAGGCTCATATTTGGCATGATGATAGATCTCAATGATACGCATCTGCTGATACCAAAGTCAAGGTCATGTGCAGGGTTAAGGTCATCTCTCAAGGTCAAATAACTCAAAAACTTAACCCAAAAACTTTACATTGCCAATATCTTCAAGCCTATTCAAGATACAAGGCTCATATTTGGCATGATGATAGATCTCAATGATACGCATCTGCTGATACCAAAGTCAAGGTCATGTGACAAGGTCAAGGTCATCTGTCAAGGTCAAATTTTGAGAAAAAAAATGCTGTTACGGGGGCATTTGTGTTTCACAAACACATCTTGTTTTAAGTTATTTACTGTAACAGCTTGTTCAGTTATTCAAACAATTCTTGAAACAAGTCAGCTTATATCTAGTATAGCCAACCTCTACGTAAAAAGTTCAATAACTGTTTTATGAATATTTTAGAATGTAAAAAAGTTCAATAACTAATTCTTGAATATTCCAGAATGTTAAATGGCAGTTTAAGAACTTCTGGAGTTTGTTTTTGAATGTTTTAGAAAGTAAAAAGGCAGCTCTTCAACTTTTAAAAATAGTTCTTGAACTTGTTTGATTATACTAATTTATTTTAGTTCCATTGTGATGTAAGCTTAAGCTTATAGAATCGCTCTCAAACACTCAATCCTGATGTTTTCACATTCCTAAGAGAGAGGCAGTGGTTTAAACCCACTGATACCCAATTTTACAGCTGGGTGAAGTGGGGCTGACTTTTAAAAGTTTTGCCCATAAACACATCCCGGCGACATTCGGGCTCGAACCATGGACCTCCAGGTCATGGGTCAAGTGCATTTACCACTAGGCCACCGAGACTATGAACTAGCTCTAGAAGTTCAACCAGTTATTGAACTTTTTGCAGGAAAAACAGCTTTATCTTCTAAGGTAAAACTTTTCAATAAATATTTTATTTCATGATCTGCTAATGCATCTTTGATTTTAGATCACAAAAATCATCATATTTAACTAAAATATTTTCTAAAGTCAATGACAGGCCTTTTAAAGTTTATTGTAGAAAATGTGTTAATATCTTGTAGATTCATGAATATAATACATTTATATATATATATCAAATAAAAGAGTTAATGAGGTGGAAAAATATAAACAACATCAGATTTTGGTATTTTATCGATTTCTCGTACAACTGACCAGTTCACCTACTTTTCTCCCACTTAATCCTTGTCATGCTGAACCTGGAATATTACTGCTTTGGCAGGAGCTATAGATAAACATCAGCCTGCACATTTGTGCAGTATGATGTTAGTCTACACTATCTGTTTTTCACTTTCAAACCAGAATTTTCAATAGATCTAGTTTTCAAATAAAATTTGGCCAGCTAGTTGGTACTTTCAGTGCTTTTTGCCCTTTGATTTTGATGACAATTTTTAGCCAAAATTTATTCAGCATGAAAAGGGGTAAGTTCAAGCAACTACAATTAAGGCAACAAATTAAGGAATAAGGACCAAATTAAACAAAGATGTAAAGAACATTTCAAATTGTGTAAGAATTGAAAAAGAAATATTTAGTGTGAAAAAAAGTAACTGCTTGTTACAGTTAGCAATTAGTTCTTTTCTCACCATGTTTTCTATTGTTCCTTTGCTCAGATATATCAAAATGTTGGATAATGTGTGATAAATGATTGTTATAAAGCGCAAGAAGAAATTTTAAATTATTACAATAATTATATTTGTAATTTCCCTTTTGCTACATTAAGGTAGTGGACCCATAATAGTTCCGCAACTTTTTGGAAGTCATTAAACTTTAAAAGTGTCAATCGCGGTTTCCTAATGATTTCATTGAGTAACCACAGTCTGAGTACTGTTAAAAAATCATGAGTTCGGAAAAGTTTTGGAACTATTAAAGGTGCACTACCTTAAGGTTTCAAAGTCTGCTGACAGTGACTTCACAGCAATGTTTTCTATATTTAATTTCACCTTGAAAATGTTGACCCTTCCCATGTCCCCTACAGGAAGACATGATAATGAGTGAATTGACATTGAAAGGCCTGAATAGCACACCTGCCGTGAATCCAAACATCTAAATATCCACCTATTGAAATGGGAAATGAACTTGAATCTCATCATCGGGTAAATATTGTGTAACCCAGAGGATATACCTTTAAAGTACATGTCATTTCTTCTGTGAGGTTTTTGTTCAAATGGGGTTTAATGCCACTATAAACAGTTTTCATTCATATTTTAGTGACTGGAGCACCTTACCAAAGAATCCTGTCCTGCATTGAAGAAAACAAAACACTAATCTGTCTGCAAATTATACACTGCTCTGCACTTGAGCATGGTATAAGTTGCTAACAGTTTGCATGGTTTTGTTATTGTGAATGATAGTCTGGCATTTTCCCCACCAGTTCATGTAACCATTACATCCTTCCCTAGTCCCCAGCTCCTCATCTCACATAGGCTATTACAATGATGGAGTAACTATGCAAATGAACTCGGAACATATAGCAACGCTATCTTTTCGTTGTGAAATTGACGTCATCATCATTTGTTATATGTTTCGTAGAATAACTTTGATTAAAAAAAATCAGGAATCTCCTTGATGAATCTCAAAAATTCAGATCATATTACAAATGAATAACAAATTTGTGCACATTAAATACCAAATTTATTAAACTCATCATCTCAAACAGATAAAATTTCGGCTCAGCCTCGTTTTATCTGTTTATAGATGACTCGTTTAATAAATTCTGTATTCAATGAACACTCTTTTAATAAAATATATATGTATTTTCTGCTCTTAATCTGTAATATCTTAGTACCTTATCTTTCCATAGATCCTGCCCCGCATTCAGGATGACGAAACATTGAAAACTGTTGGCAAATTATACCCTGCTTTGCATATGCGCTTGAATGCAAAGTGAGGCAAAATTGGCAAATTGTTTGCACCCTTTTGTCATCCTGAACACAGGGCTGAATAGTGAACTTTCATAGGACAAGGGAGATAATTCTAATAAATGTAATAAACTTGAATCCTTGATTGATCCCCTTTATAAGGAACTGCTATAACTTTACTAAAAGAGACTATAGTTATGTGTAGGAAGTATCCATTAAAATGATACTGCCAATTACCACATGGAAGTATTTATAACTTACCGTACTTCCTCTGATAACAGCACCCTCCCTTATAGTAGCACCCCTAGATTTTTTACTAAGAAAACCCACTTCAAGTGCCTAAATTTTAGTATTTTTTTGAGACATCTTCTCTAATTTGAGATGAAATTCCTAATATGATTGTTTAGAGGAGATTTACCTCAAATTAAAGGGAAGAGGGCCTCAAAGACTCAAATGTTGATTATTTTTTAAACCAGAAAATACATTCTAAAAAAAGCTCCCTGGCCATGTTATGTATAGCTCCTGGGAGCTTTTATTAGGAGAAATATGGTAGGTGCAAATTGAAGAAGGCAGCAGACGAATAATGGAATTTTAATTATTTGCATCTCTTATTAGGAAACATTGTGGGAAATCAACTTGATATCAATATAATTGACAATAGATTTTAATTAATATATACTTACCAATCTTCAAAAATAGCAACGATAGAGCTATCAATAACATTGTATATCTTATTTATTGACAATTTGATTGATAGCTCTGAGCATATTAGCAATACAAAAGTCTAAACGACTACTTGGAGGCTCAAAAATTTAATATTATATATTATTGAATTCGAAAGATAGAAATCTGTGCTATAAAAGTGATCTAATGTGTAATTATAAATTGAAAATTGAAATTTATTGAATAAGCCAAAAATACGAAGACCAAAACAGACATACAGACATTATGACTTCATTGTTAATACTGTATTTCTCCTAACAAACACTCAAGGGAGCTATGCATACCATGGTCAGGGAGCTTTTATCTAGTATGCATTTTCTGATTAAAAAAATCATTTAAACTTACGTCTTTAAGGTCCTTTCCCTTTAATTTGAGGTAAATTTCCTCTAAATGATTGTTTAGAGGAAATTCACATCAAATTTGAGAAGAAGTCTCAACACGTTCTTAAAATTTAGGCATTTGAAGTGGGTTTTCTCAGTTTAAAATGTAGGGGTGCTACCATTCCGGAGGGCACTTTTATTAGGGGAAATACAGTAGCATTCCAGTAAAGATTACGATACATACCATTTCAATCTGTACATATGATGAACTTCAAGAATTCAACATTCCAAAGTGCATGAAACATCATGGCAGAAACTTTTCACAACACAAGTCACTTATTCATTCATATTATTTTCTATTTGAAAACATCAAGCACACATTCACTATGAAAATTCACAGAGAATTTCATCCATTTGCCACAAAAACTCTTGATGATAATAATAATGAGGAAACTATTTCACAGTGGTAAAGTTTCTTCTTTTCTCAGTATTTTCTATACCCTATATATATCATTTCCAAGTTCTAAGTCAATGGACGTCAATCAAAATGCCTGATTGGATAAACGGAAACCAAGAATAAGCAAATCAGCAGACAGTGTCTTGTTTTATATGACTTGATCGTAAGTTGCGTAAGTACATGATAGGTATCGAGGCATCAAAGACATATGCAAGCACTTTTGGCATGATGATAGACTTGGAAGCGGTTCTCACGAAATCCCAGATTTCTATGGTGGGTCTATCTAAGGTATTCAAAACAAACTAATTATTATTTCCTGTGTCAGTATAATACAGTAAAAGTTCCTTTTGCGAAATGTCTAAAAAATATATCGATAGGTAATGAAAAAATATAGCATTTACTTTACCCCTTCCTTCTCTGGTAAAAAGAAAAATATGATATTGCGTAGCTATGCAAAAAATTGCGTAAATGTTTTTCTTAAATCTAACTTTTTATTGAAAGCATAATAAAGGTCTATATCAACAATGATTTGAGATGTGTTTTGACAAAGGCTCGATCTTTCTTCGTCACAAGTCCATATAGCCAGTAGGGACGCTATTTTAATAAGAAGTGATTCAGTTTTGAAAAGACATTTCATGTATTATAAAACGATGTTGATAGCATGTGCCGGTAGACATTTACTAGTGTTATATTATATATCATATCTTTGCAAGTATTGTGCTTAGCCATATGTAATTACACAAAAATAAAGAAAACTGATTAATCCACATTAATTTTGATTTCCAGATTCATCAGCCGTTTTATATAAGAGTTATCTCAAAATGTCACAAATTCCTGGGACAACCCTAGTATAATAACTGCAATCTGAATTTAAGCTCCATCAGATTGGCAATCTTTTCTGATAACTTTAAATCGTAAGCAAATAAATCTGTTTTGGATTATTAAGTATATTGTTCTTGAGTGGTCAAAATATCATAAATATTGCTTGAACAAAGCTGCATTTATGACATTTTGATTGCCGTATTTTGATTGCTCACACACACACATTATAGATCCTAGTTAACATTATACTGGTTTGATCCCCGGCAGTGGCACTTATCCTTTCTGACAACATGTCTCCCACCAATGGTGTGATAATCGTAAACCTATGTGGGATAGCAGCTGGAGGCTAGGAATGAATAACTGTAATGGTATCACTGGTGTGAAAAATACCAGGAATCCATTGTAAGGTGATCCGGCCCCTGCAATATGATGAAAGAATGTTAAAAGTGGTGTTGAAACAAACAAACAAATCACTACCAAACACAAATCTCCTTTTCCATTAATATTTTCTCAAGACTATCCTAAAATAGATGTTCAAACCTCTCCTTTTGTGTTGGCAGTTTAGTAAAGGTTTGTTTAATCAATCCATTCATAAATTCAATAACACAGGCTGACTCGAAATTAATTACAATATGTCACAATATGATTATGGGCTAGACGCATAACAACTTGGCGCACACCACATACATATAAGACATAAAATGTAATTGTATATTATGCTAAGTTGCATTCCTTTAGACGTCATTGTAATATGAATTATATGCAAATTTGGGAATCCCCTGGTTGCAACAACGATATATCCGAAACGTAATATTTTATGAGCTAAGATATGCAAACTGACAAAGGTCAAGGTCATTAACAATCATAAATAACAAAGGTCAAGGTCATTAACAGTCACAAATTGTTACAGATGTACTGGTCCAAACTTAACCCTTGCCATGCTGAATAAAAACTTAAGCTAAATTGTTTTACAATCAAAGTGCTGCAATCTCTGCATGCACTTATCATTAAGTCAGTATCTATCTAGTAAGTTTTAAAATTTTTCTTGTTAAAAAGTGTCGTCAGGTGGTATAAACTAAGATCAGCCTGATCTTTGTTTATACCTCCTGCCAAAGCAGGGGTATTCCGGGTTCAGCATGACAAGGGTTAATGAATAGTGCTGACTATGACATTGAATCAATTTTTAATATTGTCCATTCATAAATAATATTGTCAACCCAATTGTTTGACAATATCATTAACTTCAGATGATATTGATCCATCATCACATTAATTCAATATCATTGTCAACGAACATGTAATATTGATTGTGTATTGACCAATATCATAAGACACCAGTCCTGGGTTCAGGATGACAAAATAGTACAAACTGTTTGCAAATAAAATCCTTCTTTGCACAAGCACTTGCATGCAAAACAGGGTATTATTTGCAAACAAATTGCAGCATTTTATCATCCAGAACCCAGGGCTGTAAGTTGAATGATAACAAAGATCATTCTTTCAATGGCTTAACAGCAGAGAACTTTTTACTTGTACTTGGTTGGTTATAACAAAAACTAAAGCAGACAAAAATCATTAACGCCTTTCAACATTATCTTATTTTTAAGAGTCTTTAGAAAAAGTTGAAAAAATTATTTGTGTAAAAAAAAGAGTAAAACAAGTGACACCCACTCCCCTTATATATGATACTTCTTTTTTTGCTACCAAGACTTTTTCAAAACCAACTATATAATTGCTTTCATGTGCTGCAAGTTTGTGCCATGTTTTCTTTTCACATTAAAAAACAATGGATGCTTGAAAAGTTAAAACAGAATCAATCAAATTATTTTCTTTTCCCATATAAGGAAAAAAGGCAGGAGAAATCCTGTTATTTACCTGTCAAGATATCAGCAGTTTTTAAATGGGAAAAAAGATGACCCAGTATGTCACATTAACATTTCTTCTGCTTAAACGCAGTATTAATGTATCTTTTGACATTTATATTGCACAATAAAGTCACTTTGCGTCATCTACACGGATTTATTTCTGACTCCCCAGGATTAATTACTGTCAGCGGCCGCCTCGGGTAGATAGATACCCGTATAATACCCATCTATTAAGCCACATGATACCTAGCCTCATAGGTGATAATTCACCTGCAGAAATATTTCAGCTCTATAATCTACTTATCTGTTTTAAACCCTTGTCAACCTTTGTCATGCTGAACCCAAAATATGTGCAATCAGATCTTAGTCTATACCACCTGATTTTCCTTTAAAATCAGAAAAGTTTAAAAATAATGATGTTTCAAAATAATTATACCCGTGTAGTCCTGATCCAAGAATATTCCTACCTACAGTGGCATGAGGTGTAGAAAAAGATCAGTCTGCACATAATATTATTATATTATGTGCAGTCTGATCTTAGTCTATACCTCCTGATATTCCATTTTAAAACAGACATGTTTGTAATCATTAATCTTTCAAAATAAATACTTATTCACTATTTGTGCATCTAGTGCTTTCTGTAATTTGATTTCAATACAATTTATCCATTTTATTTTTATTCTGCAGGATTCAAAGTCCAGCAACACCTTTAAAACCATCAGTTCAGGGTGGGATGGATGGAGGGGGAGGAGGGGGTCAGTGCAAAAGTATTGTAAGTTTAACAGTTTTGTGCTTATATTCCAAACAATTGTAAAGTTTGGGTTTTTTTTGCTCTGAAGGATTTTGAAATTCATTAATGAAATCATTCCTTAATTACAATATTTATCTAATCTCGTAAGATTATACAAAAGTTAGCCTGTGCTGTCTGATCCTGGTCTTCACATCCTGTTTGTCCTACTTAGACCAGACAAGTATACATGTAGAAAATATGATTCTTAACTCATTTCATGCTAAATTAATACCTTTCAGAACTAATATTAAAATCAAAGTGCTGACAACACTGGATGCACTTACTATAAGTCAGTATTTATTTTGAAAATACAAGTCATTAAACTTTTCTTTATGGAAAAGTGTCATCAGGTGGTATATACCGAGATCAAACTGTTCATATATCTGTAGGCCGATCTTTGTTACACCTCAAGCCTTTAAGCAGGAATAATCTAGGTTCAGTATGACAAAGGTAATATTAGAAATATTGATACTTGAGTTATTGCCTTCGGGCTTTTAGTTATACAGTTATGTTGCAAAGATTTCAGTTATTTTCAGCAGCACACTCGAATTACATGGACTAAGCAAAATAACTTAAGTTTAATTTAGTGGTATTTTAAGGGTTGGCAAGTTTTACAAGAAGGGTAACTCTATCACTACTATTTATCCATTTGATTTAAGACATACAGAATTACCTCCCATGAAAATATCTGTTCTGTAACATAACCATTAAACATTTGGCCAACTTATTTCTGACCCAGCCGGATCCCATTTTTTTGTTTTTCAGTCAGAAACCAACCCTGTATTCAGGATGAAAAGATGTTGCAAACCAAAATTCAAATAATATTCCACTTTGCATGCAAGTGCACATGCAAAGTGGGGTATAACTTGAACTGTTTTTTTCACCCTGAATGCAGGCCTGGTTTCTGGCTGAAAAAACAACAACAACAACGACAGGTCCCACTTGAGCATGAAATAAGTAAATTGACCCATAGTCTTTTCAACCCTTGTCATGCTGAATCTATTTCTGCTTTGAAAGGAGGTATAGGCAACGATCAATCAGCCAATTTTTGAAGTCTGATCATTGTCTTTACCACCTGAATCTCCCATTATTTTTTTTCTAAATGAAAACTAACAATTAGCACATCCAGCACCATCAGTACTTTGATTTAAATGCAAACTTTGTTAAAGTTTACATTCAGCTTGATATAGGTGTATTTCCAAAACTGAGCTCTGACGTAGGCGTTGAGTCCATTACCACGGGTTTATCGGGTATATTTAAAAAGCATATGAAACATTTGTAAGATAATTTGTATCTTTTTTAGGTATTGCTCAAACCTGTTTTATCTATTTTGAAAGAATAGCACGGGAATTTAACCGTTTAAAGTATATTTCAGGGCTCACCGCGCAAAATCGACCTATATCAACAAATGTAATACAATCATAATAAACACTTAACTTTTTTGTAGCATTTTATCAAAATAAGACTTTTTCACCTTTATACTTTGGTCATGAGTGCATGATTGAACTAAAATTTCCATTTGATGACAATTTATGACAATCAATTACTTAAATTACATCTAGTATATATAGAAAAGGTTTTCAACATGACAATGAATCAATTTTATCTGTGTGACCTGTCAGGCAAAAAGGGACCATCTGGGTAGTGAATAAAGAGTCATTCTTATCAGATTGTGAAGATTGTGCTGGCATACTAGGGTCAAAACTTTTTGCGCTTGGCAGATTTTCTGAATCTAAAATGATTTTTCTAAATATCTATTTTTGTCATGATATACCTGATTGACCTCTGCTTCTTCCAATCTCTTTTTGGAATATCCAATTTACAGAGCTCCCAGATGGTACCTTTTTGCGTGACAGGTCATATAATATACAAGTTAACTGTTATCATTGGTATATCATCACATACATTTTAAGGGGTCAGTGCAATACTATTGTAAGTGCCTATATATTTATAGGCACTTACAAAAGTGCTGCACTAACCCCTTGATTTTGAGGTTGATGTAGCTCAGCCTGATTTGTGTGATAATCAAATATCTATTCTAGCCCTGCGTTCAGGTTGACATAACGGTGCAAACTGTTTGCTAATTATACTCCACTTTGCATGCAAGTACATCCAACATTTCTAAGTCCAAAAAGGGTTAAAATTCCACTAAATTCAATGTTTATGGGCAAAACACAAATAGCCAGCCCCAGTTCACCCAGCTGTAAAATGGGTAGCAGTGGGTTTAAACCACTGCCTCTCTCTCAGGGAAGTGAAAACTTCAGGATTGAATATTTGAGAGTGATTCTATAAGCTTAAGCTTTGTCGCAATTGAACTAAAATAAATTAGTATAAACTAAATTCAATATCAGAGTAATGAATCTGTATCTAGAGGCTGATATTATGGTCACAGAAGCATGTGCAAAGTTTCAAAGCATAGCTTTAGTAGAAACAGAGATTTGACACAGTTGCACGCAAAACCTTAACCAAAGAATTATGGCGATGCCGACAGTATTGCTGAAGCTTGGGTGACCAGAATAGACCCCTTATTCTACAAATAGTCAAGCAAAAAACCTAACTAAATATTAACTAATAAATATGGATTTTTTTCTGAATTTTATAAAGTTTAAAAGATTTTTAAAGAGTTGAAGTAAATGATTTTGGTTTTACTTTATCTCAACAAACAGGTTTTGTTTGTCTACATTTTATCTTGTTTACATTTGATTGTGGTCTTTCATTTTCTAATCTTGAGCTCTGCATAACAATAGTCTAGGATTTACAAAGAATTCATCAAATACACCTGGCTGCTTATTTATCATTGAAATCAGAAAATAGAGTAGTGTGAAATTTAAACTTTGTCATGCTAGACCCAGAATACTCCTGCTTTCACAGGCAGTATAGACACAGATCAGGTGCACTTTATACTATATATCTTACGATCATTTTTTGTGTAAGTAGAAAATTAAAGTTACTTCTACAGAAGTAACTAAATATGGAATTCTGCAAAGCATTTTCTCTTTTGAATCGTCTTCTAAAGACGATCCCAATGAGAATTGCTATTCAGAATTTAACAATTAATGAAAACCCCATGTATGAATTGTGATTTTGACTTGCGATCAATTTTTTTGTAAGAACTTTAGTAAAACGGGCCCTAGATACATGCAGTCAGCTAGATCTTAGAGCATACCTCCTGATGTTCTTTTTTTTTTAAATCAAGGAAAGTTAAAAAATTGTGTTTTCTAAAAGCTGCTGATTGAATAAGTTCAGCACTTTTGATTTCACAACATTTTGCAAAGGCTATTTTTTTTCAGCATAATTTGCAAGGCTTACTACAATATATGACTTCCAAATAAATGTATAATTTTCTGCAAGAAAAGAGACACCATTTGGGTTCAAATTAATCAAATTCATAAGTAATCCTTTCAAAACAAGATGCATTTGTAAAAGATTCAAAATGCCCCCCCCCCCCCCTAAACAGCATTTTTTCCCATGTTTGACCTTGATACATGAGCTTTACCTTGACTGATGACCTTTATCTTGCTTTGAAATGATGTGTATCAGTGTGATGTATCTTCACACCAAATCGACAGCTAAGCGTGAAGCAGTTGTAACTGCCTATACACATATAGGCAGTTACAACTGTTTAACTCTGAGCCATCAAAATGTGAACAATGTATCTCATAATTATACTTTTGAAGTAAGTTCACTGGTTAAGTTTTCATCCAGACAGAAAGACCGAAAAACATATTGACAGACAGAATCCAGTAAAACATTATACCCCCAATCTGTCGATGCAGGGTCATAGAAAAATGTTTTTCTGATGACAAAACCCTGAAGTTTCCACTACTATTTTATCTGCACTGACAATTTTATATTCACATAAAACTAAGATTTAGCATTTATTACTATCACATTAGAACAATCCACTAACAAGGGGGATATGGATTATTGTTTTAAGAATTTCTCCCTTTAATTAAGACTTGCACTTTTGGTACACCTTTAGAACAAGAGGCCCAAGAGGGCCTGTATCGCTCCACTGGCTTTAACATCATTAGACTTGCATTAAATGAATCTTTCTTTGAATGAAAACAACACTTTGAAATCTCTTAAGACCTATTTTATATTAATTAAATGGGTATGGCTCACATTGCACCAAAATTCTCAGGTTTCATTGAAATCGGCCGAACCTTCATCAGGAGATGTAGTTCAAAGATTTCGGGGTCAAAATAAGCCACACCCTGACATGCCAATATTGATGGGCTTATTAATATTTCGCATACAATTTTTGAAAAGGGTCACAGAAGGAACATTCTGGTAAAATTTCATTGAAATCAGCCCAATGGTTGAGGAGGAAATGTCGTTCAAAGATTTCGGGCTCAAATAAGCCCCGCCCTGCCACGCCCATATTTGTTGGCCAATCAAAATTTCAGGAACAATTTTTGAAAAGGGTTACCCAAGGAACATTCTGGTAAAGTTTGGTTGAAATCGGCCTAGTGGTTCAGGAGGAGATGTCATTCAAAGATTTTGGGCTCAAAATAAGCCCCGCCCTGCCACGCCCATATTTGGGGGTCAATCAAAAATTCTTGAACAATTTAGGTAAAGGGTCACCCAGGAAACATCCATGCCAAGTTTCATTGAAATTGGCCCAATGGTTTAGGAGGAGAAGATTTTTTAAGATTTCAAGGTGAAAAAATGCCACGCCCTGCCACGCCCATATTTGGGGGTCAATCTAAATTTCTTTAACAATTTTGGAAGAGGGTCACCCAAGGAACATTTCTACCAAGTTTCATCAAAATTCGCCCATTGGTTTGGGAGGAGAAGATGTTTAAAGAAAAAGTTTACGCACGCACGGACGCACGCACGGACGGACGGACGGACGGACGCACGCACGACGGACACACCGCCATGACAATAGCTCGCTGGCCTTCGGCCAGTGGAGCTAAAAACAAGACATATAATGTGATTGCCCTCGGCCTCCTAGCAGCGTCCACTTCTTTGTCCAGGGAGTAACTCTATGATCTTTTATCCAGTTGACTTCAAACTGGGCAGTTATGTTCCTCTCGTGATAATGTAGTGCAGGAAGCAAAAACTGTAACTCTAACTAGCTTATTTTCTTAGTTATTTCCCTATTTTTTTTTCATACTCGGTGATCTAGCAGTGAAACAGGTGATCTTGTGACAATTTGCTACACCTGTTACAAATGTTTCATGCTGAGCAAATGAATTCCTTGAATTTGAATGATTGAAAATTAGAACTTTATCTCAAACAACATAACAAAAATAGGTTTAATCCTACTTGAGGGTTATATTAACCCTTGTCGTGCTGAACCCGGAATATTCCTGCTTTGGCAGGAGCTATAGACAAACATCAGTCTGCACATATGTGCAGTCTGATGTTAGTCTAAACCACCTGTTTCTTACTTCAAACCAGAATTGTCAATAGGTTTAGTTTTTCAAATAAAAATTGACCTACGGTTGGTACTTTCAGTGCTTTTTGCCCCTTGATTTTGATGAAAATTTTTAGCCAAAATTTATTCAGCATGACAAGGGTTAGACATACCCCATTTTTGTATCACTAACAGGAACAAAAAGATGATATCAAACATTTGGAATATACTTCCTGTGTTTTTTCTATACAGTTATATCAAACAACAATTGTTATAGATCTACAAGTTTGAATGAGTGATCAAAGGTTAATTTGGTTACACCTTAAGGTGTCCAAGGGCATAAGTACTTTACGCACATTAGGTAATTGATATAGATCTTCTTTGGGACAAGAGGACCATAGTGGTCACCCGAATGAAATGTTATAAATTTTCAGAAGGTTTTTAGAAAGGATGATGAATGAATTTTATTAAGCTCAACAATGTTTTTGCTTCTAAACAACTAGCAAATCCTTTTTGCTAATTTTTCAGGTTGACTTGGCAAAAAATGTGGCCTCCAGAGTGCATACAAGGATTTTCAATGATTTGACTCCATGACAAGGTTTTGGACCCAAGTTATCCCAATTTCAAACTCCAGGGTCCAAAGAATTCAGAAAAAGTCACTCATCCTGCAGGGCAAGTCACTTGAAAAAGTTACTCGTCCTGCTTTGAATGTCACTCGCCCTGTAATTGGCCAATGATCTTTTAAAAAACTTACTTATATCTGAAGATGTCATTTAAGAGTGCAGACAAACAAAAAGACAAAATATATGACGTCAAAATAACTTTAGTGTCGGAGATTCAATAACGGTAAAAAGATTCCGACGAGGGAAATAATTTATTTTTGAACATACAATATTGTGGATTCTTCACGTTTGATTCCATGATTGTGTCGATATACCACTAAAGAAGTAAACAAAACACATGAAAAAACTTTGAATTCTTGATAATTTCCATCTTTTTGGGATAGATAATCAATTACCATTTTCGGGTACCAGGTTATATCATGCCAATACAAGAAGTTTATTTTTAGAAATCAAAGTACATTACTGTCTTCAGTTCAATTGGTTGCAAACTTCTATCATCATTTAATTTGTTTGTAGCCCCTTTTCTTTTATCCGTATTTACCCAGACACTAGGCATTGTTATTTAGTGCCATTTATTCTTCACTCGTCCGGGCAAATGACTGACCTAGAGTTTCCACTCATCCTCCATGATTTCTCACTCGTAAATATGAGCGGACGAGTTGATTCTTTGGACCCTGAACTCATCCAAAATAGCATCAATTTAAGCATTCTGACCAATTTTCAGGTTGATTGAACAAAAAATGTGGCCTCCAGAGTGCATACAAGGATTTTCAATGATTTGACTCCATGACAAGGTTTTGGACCCAAGTTATCCCAATTTCAAACTCCAGGGTCCAAAGAATTCAGAAAAAGGCACTCATCCTGCAGGGCAAGTCACTTGAAAAAGTTACTCGTCCTGCTTTGAATGTCACTCGCCCTGTAATTGGCCAATGATCTTTTAAAAAACTTACTTATATCTGAAGATGTCATTTAAGAGTGCAGACAAACAAAAAGACAAAATATATGACGTCAAAATAACTTTAGTGTCGGAGATTCAATAACGGTAAAAAGATTCCGACGAGGGAAATAATTTATTTTTGAACATACAATATTGTGGATTCTTCACGTTTGATTCCATGATTGTGTCGATATACCACTAAAGAAGTAAACAAAACACATGAAAAAACTTTGAATTCTTGATAATTTCCATCTTTTTGGGATCGATAATCATTTACCATTTTCGAGTACCAGGTTATA
This sequence comes from Fragum whitleyi, assembly GCA_948146395.1. NCBI lineage: Eukaryota > Metazoa > Mollusca > Bivalvia > Cardiida > Cardiidae > Fragum > Fragum whitleyi. Next base: position 32,001,361 of record OX411544.1, read on the forward strand.
TCATGCCAATACAAGAAGTTTATTTTTAGAAATCAAAGTACATTACTGTCTTCAGTTCAATTGGTTGCAAACTTCTATCATCATTTAATTTGTTTGTAGCCCCTTTTCTTTTATCCGTATTTACCCAGACACTAGGCATTGTTATTTAGTGCCATTAATTCTTCACTCGTCCGGGCAAATGACTGACCTAGAGTTTCCACTCATCCTCCATGATTTCTCACTCGTAAATATGAGCGGACGAGTTGATTCTTTGGACCCTGAACTCATCCAAAATAGCATCAATTTAAGCATTCTGACCAATTTTCAGGTTGATTGAACAAAAAATGTGGCCTCCAGAGTGCATACAAGGATTTTCAATGATTTGACTCCATGACAAGGTTTTGGACCCAAGTTATCCCAATTTCAAACTCCAGGGTCCAAAGAATTCAGAAAAAGGCACTCATCCTGCAGGGCAAGTCACTTGAAAAAGTTACTCGTCCTGCTTTGAATGTCACTCACCCTGTAATTGGCCAATGATCTTTTAAAAAACTTACTTATATCTGAAGATGTCATTTAAGAGTGCAGACAAACAAAAAGACAAAATATATGACGTCAAAATAACTTTAGTGTCGGAGATTCAATAACGGTACAAAGATTCCGACGAGGGAAATAATTTATTTTTGAACATACAATATTGTGGATTCTTCATGTTTGATTCCATGATTGTGTCGATAATACCACTAAAGAAGTAAACAAAACACATGAAAAAACTTTGAATTCTTGATAATTTCCATCTTTTTGCGATCGATAATCATTTACCATTTTCGGGTACCAGGTTATATCATGCCAATACAAGAAGTTTATTTTTAGAAATCAAAGTACATTACTGTCTTCAGTTCAATTGGTTGCAAACTTCTATCATCATTTAATTTGTTTGTAGCCCCTTTTCTTTTATCCGTATTTACCCAGACACTAGGCATTGTTATTTAGTGCCATTAATTCTTCACTCGTCCGGGCAAATGACTGACCTAGAGTTTCCACTCATCCTCCATGATTTCTAACTCGTAAATACGAGCGGACGAGTTGATTCTTTGGACCCTGAACTCATCCAAAATAGCATCAATTTAAGCATTCTGACCAATTTTCAGGTTGATTGAACAAAAAATGTGGCCTCTAGAATGCATACAAGGATTTTCAATGATTTGACTCCATGACAAGGTTTTGGACCCAAGTTATCCCAATTTCAAACTCCAGGGTCCAAAGAATTCAGAAAAAGGCACTCATCCTGCAGGGCAAGTCACTTGAAAAAGTTACTCGTCCTGCTTTGAATGTCACTCGCCCTGTAATTGGCCAATGATCTTTTAAAAAACTTACTTATATCTGAAGATGTCATTTAAGAGTGCAGACAAACAAAAAGACAAAATATATGACGTCAAAATAACTTTAGTGTCGGAGATTCAATAACGGTAAAAAGATTCCGACGAGGGAAATAATTTATTTTTGAACATACAATATTGTGGATTCTTCACGTTTGATTCCATGATTGTGTCGATATACCACTAAAGAAGTAAACAAAACACATGAAAAAACTTTGAATTCTTGATAATTTCCATCTTTTTGGGATAGATAATCATTTACCATTTTCGGGTAGCAGGTTATATCATGCCAATACAAGAAGTTTATTTTTAGAAATCAAAGTACATTACTGTCTTCAGTTCAATTGGTTGCAAACTTCTATCATCATTTAATTTGTTTGTAGCCCCTTTTCTTTTATCCGTATTTACCCAGACACTAGGCATTGTTATTTAGTGCCATTAATTCTTCACTCGTCCGGGCAAATGACTGACCTAGAGTTTCCACTCATCCTCCATGATTTCTCACTCGTAAATACGAGCGGACGAGTTGATTCTTTGGACCCTGAATTCATCCAAAATAGCATCAATTTAAGCATTCTGACCAATTTTCAGGTTGATTGAACAAAAAATGTGGCCTCCAGAGTGCATACAAGGATTTTCAATGATTTGACTCCATGACAAGGTTTTGGACCCAAGTTATCCCAATTTCAAACTCCAGGGTCCAAAGAATTCAGAAAAAGGCACTCATCCTGCAGGGCAAGTCACTTGAAAAAGTTACTCGTCCTGCTTTGAATGTCACTCGCCCTGTAATTGGCCAATGATCTTTTAAAAAACTTACTTATATCTGAAGATGTCATTTAAGAGTGCAGACAAACAAAAAGACAAAATATATGACGTCAAAATAACTTTAGTGTCGGAGATTCAATAACGGTAAAAAGATTCCGACGAGGGAAATAATTTATTTTTGAACATACAATATTGTGGATTCTTCATGTTTGATTCCATGATTGTGTCGATATACCACTAAAGAAGTAAACAAAACACATGAAAAAACTTTGAATTCTTGATAATTTCCATCTTTTTGGGATTGATAATCATTTACCATTTTCGGGTACCAGGTTATATCATGCCAATACAAGAAGTTTATTTTTAGATTTGACTCCGTGACATTGGTTTTTGACCCAAGTTGTCCCAATTTCAAACTCATCCAAAATTACATCAATTCAATCATACTGACCAAATTTCAGGTTGATTAAACAAAAAATGTGGCCTCTAGAATGCATACAAGGTTTTTTTAAAATTTGACCCCATGACCTACTTTTTAACCCCAGTTTACCAAATTACAAACTTGTCCAAGATTTCATCAAGACAATAATTCTGACCCAATTTCAGGTTGATCCCCCCAAAAGTCTTGGCCTTTCTAGTGCATACAAGGTTTTACTAAAATTTGAATCCATGACCTACTTTTTGACCCCTGTTGACCCAATTTCAAACTCGTCCCAGATTTTATCAAGACAATCATTCTGACCAAATTTCAGGTTGATGTGACAAAAGATGTGGCCTCTAGAGTGCATACAAGGTTTTTCTAAAATTTGACCCCATGACCTACTTTTTAACCCCAGTTTACCAAATTACAAACTTGTCCAAGATTTCATCAAGACAATAATTCTGACCCAATTTCAGGTTGATCCCCCCAAAAGTCTTGGCCTTTCTAGTGCATACAAGGTTTTACTAAAATTAGAATCCATGACCTACTTTTTGACCCCTGTTGACCCAATTTCAAACTCGTCCCAGATTTTATCAAGACAATCATTCTGACCAAATTTCAGGTTGATGTGACAAAAGATGTGGCCTCTAGAGTGCATACAAGGTTTTTCTAAAATTTGACCCCATGACCTACTTTTTAACCCCAGTTTACCTAATTACAAACTTGTCCAAGATTTCATCAAGACAATCATTCTGACCCAATTTCAGGTTGATCCCCCAAATAATCTTGGCCTTTCTAGTGCATACAAGGTTTTACTAAAATTTGAATCCGTGACCTACTTTTTGACCCCTGTTGACCCAATTTCAAACTTGTCCCAGATTTTATCAAGACACTCATTCTGACCAAATTTCAGGTTGATGTGACAAAAGATGTGGCCTCTAGAGTGCATACAAGGTTTTTCTAAGATTTGACTATGTGACCTACTTTTTGACTCCAGTTGACCCAATTTCAAACTTGACTGAGATTTCATCAAGATAATCATTCTGACCAAATTTAAGGTTGATCAGACCAGGATTGTGGCCCCTGGAGTGCATACAAGGTTTTTTCTAAGATTTGACCCATGTTTCCTAGTTTTTTATCCAAGTTGATCCAATTTCAAACTTGTCCAAGTTTTTATCAAGACAATCATTCTCACCAGTTTTCAAGTTGATCTTAAAAAAAATGTGGCCTAAATTTTGACCATGGGCCTACTTTTTCACGCCAGTTGACCCAATTTCAAATTTGTCTGAGATTTCATCAAGATAATCATCTGACCAAATTCAGGTTGATCAGACAAAAAATGTGGCCTCTATAATACATACAAATTTGACCACATGATCAAGTTTTTGACCCCAGTTGACCCAATTTGAACTCCTCTGAGATTATATCAAGACAATCATTCCAAATATCAATCCAAATTTCAGGTTGATTGGGCAAAAAATGTGGCCTCTAGAGTGTATACAAGGTAAATGTCAACGGACAGACGATGGTCGACCCATGACAGAAGCTGGATTTCCACCTACCCACATTGAGCACTTCATGATCAGGTGAGCTAAAATGTAGTTGATGAATGATCATAACATAGAAACTACAGCTCAAATCATAGAAACGGAGTGCAGGCGGTGGACATACACATATTGTAACAGTCAAAATATGGCCTTTATCCTATTCTGATGCTCTATCTCTCAGCCATGGTTTAGTGCCACTGGTATGCAGAAATTCTGTTGCACACATTGTTAGGATAAAAATATAAGTGGGGGAGGATGAGCTAGTACGAAGGCAAATTTGTTGAAAAAAGGACTCCTTTTCGTTTTTTAAACCCTATAGGCTATATTCATTCAACAATTTGAATTAAATTGGTGGTATACATTACCTTGAGGCTTTTCTTGCCACCTCAGTGCAGAGGGATAAGTCAGGATTACGATAAATTGGGCAATAGAGATTTGATATAAAATCATTGATGTAATAACAAAATACCACGGTAGATTAGACGTAACCCTGATGTTTGACCCTCAGGTGTGACGATTATACCCATGATCTGTACTCAATACCCGTATCTCCTGGGGTTATGCAATGGTAACATAAACATGTATTAAAACAGATTCAATATTTATGGTAATCATGGTTAATAGGGATCAAAACTAAACCTTTCAGTCACTTACCACTGAGTAATTAGGTCCTCAGTAGTGATGGGCAGATTTATCGATTATAATCAATAATGAGTTGTTTTGAGCTAACGATTGTTATAATCCACTAAGAAATGTCATTAATGGTTAATCATTTTAACACATGCATGAAAGCCATTATATATTGTTTTAAAAAATGACATCAGTTTCATGGCTAAGCATGAAACTGTTGTAACTGCCTATATGTTCATAGGCAGTTAAAACTGTTTCACGCTGAGATATGGCTGATAGAAAAATCTGCAGAAAGAGTATTTTGGTCATGAGTTTTAACTTAACTTTCACATTCTATTTTTTAAAGTTGTGTCTGTATTTAATTGCTAAGAAAATGATTGTACAATGATCATTAGTTGATTTTTCTATTCCAACTAAAAATTGATTATTGGTTGTGATTTGAAACCAATTGCCCAACACTAGTCCTCAGTCTTGAAGATGCAAAATTGGGCCATGTACAGATACATACATGTAATTGGAATGTTGAATCCAGCTAGCCATATATGTAATGAAAAAATTGTTGGACCACATGTTTCATTTGATTGTCATAAATAGCAAGATGTGTTTATAAAATATCAAAGTACTGACAGTACTGAAAGCCAGGTCTTGAGTACATGTAAATGGTTGAACTCGTTCTCCTTTCAGTGGGAAACAAAACATAATAAAGTACAAAACAGTAATTGTAACCTCAAATTTTAGAGACTTGCATAAAATCTCACAAAAGAAAAAAAAGCATTACAAAAATATACATACGCAATATCATGAGTTTTGGTTTAAACCTATTTATTTTACATTGATTGGGAAACAAGTTCTTACAACTTAGATTAATCCCTCTCGATTCTGCTTCCTGGAAAATTCACCAGTACTCGCGCCGAATGTGTGGGCCAATGAAAGACCCAAGATCGATAGCCGCTCCCGGGAATCGAACTGGGTCAAGAGGCAGACGCTCTACCTCTAGACCACGGACACCACACAGTGTGTGAGTACATGAGTACATTGTACTGGTCAGAGGATATGAAACACATCTAAAATAATAAAAAAATATTTCAAACGATAGAAAATTGTTTTCCTTTTTCTCTTGATGATATGCAGTACTTCCGAAATGATTGGTTGAGATAACCCTATATCACCCCATTAAGTATTCAACACCAGCATCTTGTATCCTGTAGCAGACGACTTTAAAATAGATTGATTCAAAAGCAAAATATGCTCCTAATGAGTCATTTGGTATAAAAAATCCAAAGATATTATAAAAATTGCCGACGTATCAGCCCAGCAAAGCACACCGCTGTTGCGAAGGTCATGCTTATTGCTTAAAGACGTCGCATATGTTGCGTCTCAAATTATAAAAAAAAATAATAAAAGAAAAAAGAAAAATAGAAATAATAGAAAAATGAGAGAACTTCTCAATATTTTGCCCCAAAATGATCCCTGGATCGGATCTTTGTTGAAATTTTAGGGTGTTACTGACGTTAAAAAACTAAAAAAAAAAAAAAAAACCACATGATACGCCGATTGTGCGCCTCGAACCCACGCCGCGAATGTACAAAAGTTTGTGGGCTTCAGACGTATACGTTAGGCTATGGCCACTCCATCTAATTGCTAGCGAATTTTAAGACTATATATTATCGATTTCCTAAAATAGGATCCTTTCCTACGCGATTTACGATTGTGTAAAAAATATTCATATAGTTTACGGACCCAAAAGAATTGTCTTGTCGTTTATTTTGATTTAACTAAAATGGCAGTCAAGTTAAAGCCGAAATGATACAGCAATTAGCGGTTTTCGGTCTGTGCACACGAGGAACTACTTTTTGATTTTGGCGGTGAAGAGGTCAACAATTTCCATCCCGTCTGGCAGCAATAAAGCCAGTATACTGAAAGTATACCTGGCTTTAATAAATGTACCTCAAGGGCAAAGTTTGATCCTGCATTAACTTCCGTACAAGCAGATGCTCAGCACTAAGCAATTTAAGCAGTTTCTTTCTTAGTCAACTATAAATTAGGATAAATCATACAGCGTGCAAAATATTAGCAAATTTTATTAGGAATTTTTGAAGCAAAATAGAATGAAAAATATACAGACAGCAATAAAAAGAGTAATTCCCTGGTATGTGGATGACCAACACAAAATATTCCTGAGAAATACCATAGGTGGCAGTGTCATAGAAATTATATAAAAAAAATAATTATCAAATAATGACAAGGTGTCTTTCAAAAATTCCAGGTCAACTTTCAAACCAATATTACCAAGAATTATTTGCACAAATACTAAAAATCAAAATGTTCTTTGAAGCCCATGGAAATTTCTATATGTATGCAAAAGTTTGTTGAAATTCGCCTTATACTTATCAAATAAATAGGAAAAATTCACCCATGGTGTGCATGGACATCACTGAGGTGACAATTTGTCTTTGTTTAGAGCATTCCAAATGATATTTTTCAGTTTCACACTATTTCATTGGCTATAAGAAACACCCCCTGTTACATCATATTGTTTACAGTCCAATCAACCAACCAAATGAGCTCAAACCATTTCGAATGACCTAATTTTTCAACAAAACAATATGGAGGATAGAAGAGAAAGTTGACAACAGAGCATCTGATTAAAACAGTTAGAAACTTTTGAAGACTTCCTTTGATAAAATATATGACTTGATGTACCAGGAAACTGGTTTAGATAACATGTCCTTGTATGATTGAACATTTCCAGCATATTTACTTTAATTCTATCATTTTTCCCTGACATTCAAGAATCAAATGGTCACCTAGGTGATGTCCTCGAGTATTTTCAATGAAAGAAACCATGGCTATATTTAGCATAAATATATTTTTTTATAAAAAAATGTTTTGATACTACCACCTATGAGATATACAGTACTATAGAGATTATAAGAGTTTTTCCCTTTGTCAAAGTAGTTTTTTTCACAGGGCTTTTTCTGCTATCTCTCAGGGGCCCAATAAAGGCCCCATTCCCCATTGAAAAGGCTCCAAAAATTTTCCCAATTGAGAGAAAAATTCCCAAGTTAGTGAAAAGGAATCAACCCAAAAACTTTTTCTGTCATATTTTGTAACTTGATGGTATGAAAATGTGTTTTGTTCACTTTAAAAATTTTTGGAAAAAGCTTTTTAAAAGAAAATTTATATATAATTAGCAAGAAATAACCAAAACAGTCCTACATAATAAATCCCAATATTGCAATTTTGTGGATAGTTTTTTCCCAAATGATTGCTCGGGGCCTTTTCCCAAAGAACTTAAAAAAAAGCCTTGTTTCAGTCAAGTTGAGGGATTTCATAGAGAAGGTATTGATTGGTTATTGTTTATCAAAAACTATTAAATACTGTCTGGGGTAAAAACCGCAATATTGATATGTCCTCAATGACCCTTCTTTAGTCTCCTCGATTCATTTATGTCTGGTGAATCTAATAGTTTATTTTTCATTCCACTTAAGAACTGAGTGCATATCAATGGACTTGAATTAAGAAATGAACAATTTAATGACAGATCTATGTTATATTAAATGGTCTGGCCCCCTTAGGGTCTGCATGTGTTTAGAATGATGTTACTTTCTCTATAATTCTTTGCTCAGCACAAAACAATTGTAACTGCCTATATGTTTATAGGCAGTTACAACTGTTTCGCACCAAGCCATTGAAGAAATGTTTCAGTAGATGAGCTACAGGGTTTGTTCAAACAAAGTCTATCCTTTATTGAGTAATAATTACATGTAGACTGATTTTAATGCAAATTTTTGTGTTAATTAAAAACTAAGTAAATGGCTCATTATCATAGTAAAGATAGGTTTGATGGATTACAGCAATTTATTTAAAGTCAAATACATGTTAACCCTTGTCATGCTGAATAAATTTTGGCTAAAAATTTTCATCAAAATCAAAGGGCAAAAAGCACTGAAAGTACGAACTGTAGGTCAATTTTTATTTGAAACACTAAATCTATTGACAATTCTGGTTTGAAAGTGAGAAACAGGTGGTGAAGACTAACATCAGACTGCACATATGTGCAAGCTGATGTTGGTATATAGCTCCTGCCAAAGCAGGAACATTCCGGGTTCAGCATGACAAGGGTTAAAACACTTTACCTATCCTTAATGGAATTCTCCACTATTGGAGAATATCTGGGCACATTTGAGATTATAAAACTATTTTCTAAAATCAAAATTAACAAGAATTTCAAATTTAGATAAAAGCTGTAATTCTGTTTTAAAACTGTATAGTCCGTTTGACTTCTATATGGACCAACATTTTGCCGAAAATCTCAGAAATTAAATAATGAAACGCATATTTTTCTTGCCATATTATTTTTTCCAGCTAATACCATGACGAATTCTGTTTTTCAGAATTTTTGAACGTAAAATAATGATTTTGTCCGTCCGTCTACATGTTAATTTTCAGCATTTCATACCTACTTGTTACTGTATTAAACGGTACAGCGAATTGTATAACCAAAAATAGTACTGATTTGCATAGGGGCCGAGTCAAAAGAGTAAAATTTTAAGTGAATTGTATAACTATAAAATCGAGTTTTTCAATATAATTAAGTTTGTCTAAGATTTTTGCTACCGTTGGATATCAAATCTGTGTATATTCTCTCTTTCTTCAGAAACTGTTTGACCAGATAATTGATTATTGATTTTATTCATTCTGAGATGAACCCTTTATTTACATGTTAAGACCAATCAAAAAGCATTATTAAACGAAGTAGTTGGGAATTTCACGAGGAAACCTTGATGAAAAGGCGAGTACTAACGGTAAAAATCACGTGCTATTTAAGTTTAAGATGGCATGACCGTCGATATGCTAATTAGCATGTCCATATAAGGAATAATGGACATCTCATCTGTCAAAAGTTAAGTATAAAACCACGTGTTTTTACTATATATGTTGACATTTTCCTACTATTGAACAGCCTCCATCACCCCTCGTGTTTAAGAACGGATAATGCGAAAATATTAACATTAACTATATAGACAAAATCATTATTTTGAAATCATTTTATTTTCAAAAAATATTTTTTGGAATGGTATTAAGCTGTAATTAAGATTTATAACTACATACAAATCCTCTATTCAAACGCAATTTTATGTAATTGATGAAATGGTTGGTCCATATAGAAGTCAAACGGACTATAATGAATGTATAAATATAAAAGATAATATTGATAAGTTCTAATAAATAAAAACTTAATGATATTATCTTTTATGCTCATGCAGTTATTTAAATCTAAAGTTTGAAAAAAATCTCAGTTGAAAATGATAAGTTTTATAATCTTGGGCCCTGAGTTTTTATTCTGCGCATGTTGCACTATAGGTCATAGATATTCTGATGAAATTGAAAAAAAGTATAATGATATAGACTAAGATCAGACTGCATATTTCTGAAGGCTGCATGAGCTTTGTCTATACCCCCTACCAAACCAGAAATGTTCCAGGTTTAGCAATTATACATTTACATTGCAAACGCCTGATGGTCAATGTTGAGTAAATTGATGAAAACATTTCTCAAGATTTAGTTGTCTAATTAATTAAAAAAAATTCTCATGATTGATTTAAAAAATTAACTAACACAGCTAAGCTAAAAATATGCCTTTGAATTGCTGTTTTAGTAAGGATTATATGGTCATTATTCTACAGGTGTTAGAAAATTGATCTAATCGGACTGAATTTAATTCTAATCTCATGCCAAGATATAGGGGACTACTCTTTTTGTCTGATCCACTTGATTTGGAACACTTGAAATGTTGTACTTCCATTTTTGCTTTCCACTTCAGAATTATGAGAAATGATACAAAAACTAGGCAGTAGTGTCCAAGCAAAACTGTTAGCCTGCAAAAAACTGATCATCAACTCACATTGGCCTTGATCATGAATTAAAAAAAAATCCTTTAAAATTTAACCTTAACATGACCTTGACCTTTGAAAAATCTCAAAATTTATTATTCCCCCACCTACCAAGTAGAGGGGTATTCATTGGTTTCACCTTGTCTGTCTGTCTGTCTGAATCCATCCATTGATAGACTTTTTCATTCTCAGACTCTAATTCACAACCAGGTACCTTAGAATCATGAAACTTCATACAATTGTTGGCAGTAACTCAAGTGCCCTATTGTTTTGAGGTCATACATATCGAAGGCCAAGGTCACAAGGGGGGGGGGGGCACTGATGGATCTTATATTGTGACAATTAAAGCACTGGTGGGGGGTTATAATAAAGCCTACTTTGCAACAGCTCAAGTTTCACATATCACATCTACTCATTGAATGATTTAGGTTGCATGCATTTGAATTTAACCTTTTAATCTGTTAAATTATTAACATAATTAGGAAGACTACCAATACAAAACAGATTGCCTTGGTACCAAAGTCATATGGATGGCTCAGTACAAAACTGTTGTAACTAGTGATGGGCAGATTTATCGATTATAATCAATAATCAGTTGGTTTGGGCTTCCGATTGTGGTAATCAATTAAAAATTTTCATAATCGATTAATCAGTTCCTAACACATAATTGAAAGCCATTATGTATTGTTTTTGAAACACACATCAATTTGATGGCTCAGCGTGAAAAAGTTGTACCTGTCTGTATCTTTATAGGAAGTTACAACTGTTTCATGCTGAGCCATGAAGTCGGTAGATCTTCAGAAAAAGTCTTTAGGACATGAGAGTTAACTAAACTTACACACCTGTACGAAAAATTCCACCCGTAAAAGAGGCGTAAAATAGACGTAATTATCAAGCGGATTCCTTCTCATTTTACGCTAGGAAGCTGGTTGAAACTTTATATAGCAATGAGGCGGAAACCAAGCGTAAAATAGACGGAATTTTAGGCGAATTATGTTAATTAAGCGTAATTTTTTTACAGCCGTAATCACTTGCTAGCGGAAAAACCAGGCGGAATTATTAAGCGGACTCCGTCTAGCTTTCCGCTAGTAATAGCAATGAGGCGGAAACCAAGTGTAAAATAGACGTAATTTGAGGCGAATTATGCTAATTAAGCGGAATATTTCTACAGACGTAAATGCTTGTAGTTGAAAAACCAGGCGGAATTGACTAGCGGATTACGTCTCATTTTCCGCTAGTGAGCTGGTAAGGAACCAGGGGGAAACCAAGCGTAAACCAGACAGAATTTTATTTAAAAGTGAATGTATGATTGGTCGGATTCTACAATGATATCTCAATTCTTAACTATAGATCTGTCACAAAACAGACAAAGATTCCCCACCATTGCTTTGTTCAATTTCTGCAGTAGGTTACTGGACAAAGTTCAATTGTGACCTTGACCTTTAATGTTTGTTAACAGAAAAGATATGGCACAGCCCTGGCAACAAAATTGTCATATGGCTAATGGCAACAAAGTCCATTTTTCTAGGAAACTTTGTTCTTATGTTAGAGCACGGTAACAAAAAAGGTCTTAGAAAGTATGTCGGACAAGCAGGGTGAAACCAATATTCCCCTCTCTACTTTGTAGATGGGAGCAATAATAAAGAAATAATCTTTACATGGACAAATTAGTAAACAAAACAAAATCTTGGCACACTATTGAGACAACAGACAAAGCATGATCCCATAACCTCACCTTTAGCATTTAGTGTTCCGGTGAGACACAAAACTCAACTTAATTGATATTATATATTTTCAAGGAAGAAAAAATAGGTCATCCTTTTGAGGACAAACTGAATTTCATATTCAGGGTTTCAACAAGATGTTTTTGTAAAACACTTCTGCCCTTGAAATGGCTTATTTTTTTTAATAAGTTTGACCTTGAAGAATCCCTTGACCTTGATTGGTGACATTGATTAACTGCTTTGTTCATGCAAAAAATAAGCATTGTCAATCCAAAAGTGTTGAAGTTATAGAAAAATATTTGGTTTTCAGGTTAAGTTTTGGCAGACAGACAGATTTGGTAAAACAATATGCCCCCTATCTTATTGATGTGGGGGCATAAAAATGTCTTTTAACTCAAGTCCCTTGTTTTCAAGCCCCTGAGTAATAAAAACATTGTGTGAACATAGCAATTTCTCTTTTTCCCTACATACTAGGTACATGCATTAATATTTCAGAGTACAATGGCTTTGAATTCTAGCTTCTTTGGAATTTACCTAAATGAACAATTACTGTATTCATTCCAAAATTAGGGCTCAACACTTTTTGCCTTCAGCATGCAAGACCTGAATGTCCTAAATCTTTCTGTGTCTCCCTGATAACAACAAGTCCTTGATGGAGACTTATATCATTCTATTAATAATTCTTCTATTATAAGGAAAATAGTGATTGAATAGAAGAAAATGCATATAATAAGCAATAACTTCTTTTCTCACAATTTTTTCCTCAGTGGAATGAAACTCTATGTGTGAAAAAGAACAGATAAAATTACATGATTTGGTAATCAAGAGCACAGCAAGCCAGTACCGGCAATCTGCTGCAGGTGCTAGATAATGAAAATATCTAAGAAAAAGGGGCATAACTCTTACAAATAGATGCTATAGTTATACCCCTTGATAGTCTTGGTAGCTATTGTGATAGTGAACACATGCCAAATTTCAAGTTCATATCTTCATTAACAACAGATATGACCAAGGTTTATGTTTGTCAGTTGCGAACACATACGCCAATACAAATGCAAACAACACCAATGTGCTGACAATACCTTGATCTTTTGTTGTTAAACAGCCAAGCTGAAATTCTTGGACAAGTACTATAAGCCTGAAGTGCCTTTAATGGTGGTTACTATCAATCCTCCCAAAGATCTACAGGTCCTAGGACAAGTTTTGATCACTGAAAATCCATAGTTATGTGCCAGGAGCTTTGCTATACACATGCCCAATTTTTACAATGGCACAATTACACAGACTCTAGATCTGTATTTTTTTAATCTTGACCCTATTTTGTGTGTGGTCAAAGGGAATGAATTGATGAAACATTTCGCATGAGTACCCACAACGTAGTATTTGATGAATGAGATAAATTGTCATTTTGAAATGGAAATCACTAGCTCTGTGGGTGCCAATGCTTGGCTAGATGATCCAGATAGAAACAAGAGCATCGCCTACGTCACGGGTGCCTACGCTCGGCTGTCAAGTGCTGGATGTCAAGTAAAAATCTAAGTCGAAAAAGGGGCATAATTTGCACAAAATGCATCTAGAGTTATCCCCCTTGATCGTATAAGTTGCTCTTTTGATGGTGAACATGTGTGCCAAGTTTTAAGTGAATGCCTTCAGTAGAAACAGAGATATAACAAAATGTCAAAGTTTTCCCACAACGACAATGACGACGACACGGAGGCTATAGCAATACCTTGGGTTTTCTCCGAAAACACCCGAGCTAAAAATCTTAGTAAAAAGGGGCATATCACACAGTTGTCCACAGTAGATCATATAGTGAACACATATGGAAAGTTTCAAGCAGATCTCTATACAATTGTATTTTAAATAATGACAGAGATACAACGACAGCACAATGAAAAACTTTCAATTTTTATGTTCTAAAACAGCCAAGCAAAAAGGAATGACAACTTTCACATAAGAAGAAAGATAAATTTATACACTATGTTATATTAATTCGAAAAATTTTCAAATTTCCTTATTTTCGAAATTATTCTTGATATTCAGCCATTCCTGTTGAGTGAATCCTTTCTGTAAATTCCTCATCTATTTCAACCATTTTTGTCCAGAATGTAAAATGACCATCAACCCAGCCTGGTATTAACATATTCTGAAAAACAAGAGCTGTCACTGTAAGATGACAATGCCCCCGACACCGCTTTGATTTAGAAGTTATGGCCAATGTTAAAGTTTTTGGACGGAATGACGGACGGACGGACAGACGGACGGACGGACAAGTCAAATTTATGATGCCTCCCTATCGGGGGCATAATAAAACAAAAAATCATCACATTACTTGGCCCAAAACTATACAACTTTTTGCATGCTCTAATGAGAATTTTCTCAAACTATAGCTTGAAATTAAACCTTTTATTTTGTATGAACATAAAAGATGATATTAATAAGTTATAGATAACAACTTATTAATCTCACTTTCTATGTTCCACATTTATTTAGATTCTTGATTTAGCCCACAACTGATTTTCTTTTGAAAACCAGAGAAGTTTAAGTTCCTCAAACTAGGTAAAATCTTAATTTTACATTTCATTTGGCTAAATGAGATATCCTTGCACATGATATATTCTGAACCAGAATTATCCCTGCAAGGGTTATTTAGCAGTTTATCTATTTGTAAATCCGTGATCTTTGACTGAATCCCAAATTGAGTAACCATTTGATTTCTTCACACTTTCTTCTCAAATATTTACTTAACTTAATTCCAAATACTTTAAGCGTCAAAATGTGAAAAAAATTCAACGAAATTCACTGTATGATTTGTATAAGGCAAAAAGTATCAAATCAATGTATTGAGGATTTTGAGCAAAATTTATTGTGTTGAAAATATTGGGTGTGTTGCACACAGTTTCATCTATGTCATACCTGAAATATTCTGTGGGGCAAACTGAAGCCTCAGCAAATTGGTTGTTACAATACACTGGGAAAAAAATCAATGATATGGTAATTTGAAAAAAAAGAAAAGAAAATGCACCCAATTATTTTATGTGAAATGGATTTGTAAATACCTTTCATACATACTTGATGCAATCTTGTAAGTTTTCATAACCCAATCGCCCATCTTCTCTCAGTACTGATGATAAGTGATTTATTTTTGTTGACCTTTTGATCCCCGAAAGTCCTTAAATCAGGTCTTCTGCCCCTAGCTGTTCTGTTAGATGATAGGCTGCCTTCTCATTTTAACATTTAATCAGTCCAGCATAATTCTAACTT
Organism: Fragum whitleyi; assembly: GCA_948146395.1. NCBI lineage: Eukaryota > Metazoa > Mollusca > Bivalvia > Cardiida > Cardiidae > Fragum > Fragum whitleyi. The sequence continues at coordinate 32,016,964 of OX411544.1, forward strand.
TGTCTGGAAATTAGAAACATCGCTTGTAAGTGGTCAATACAGTAAATACACAATTGAAAAATTCATTCATATATAAGGTGATTGCTTTAGGAATTATTGTAATTTATATTGTGAATAGAATGCACAGTGCTCTCAATAAGCAGACATCAACATCCAAAAGTTTAGAAATTAGATCTGGAAAATCAGACTGACGTAAAAAACGTCTTGAGATTAAAAAAAAAACACCCTGATTTTGACCCCGGATGTTTTTGATAATCAACACGAGCATACATTATAGCTGACAAAAATGTGTAACATACATGGTATTGGACAGTTGCCATAACTACCATCTTACGCAATCTTGTCAGGTTAGGAACGCATCATTACAGCATCTGACATTCTCTTTGTCAATACAGATTGTGAGGGTCCTTTGATAGGACTTTTGAAACAAATGAAATTCCAATCAGGGGAATATTCCTAAGATCAAACGATTCATCTACAGAGCAATTCCAAATAGAAACTTCAGTTTCAGAAACTTCAGTTTCTCGTATTAGTTTCCAAAGTTTATATTAAGAAATAAAGGGTAATTGTGCAACCAAACTTTGTACCTACAGCTTAAAGTAAAAGCTATAAGTTTTAACACTTGGAAGTTTTTATTTAAAGACTGACCAACCAAGAATAATGGACTGTGGGAACAATTAAAGTTATTCTAACAAGGAAAGGAGGTGTTTGGAGGGGGGATTCCTTAGTTTGAAAAAAAATCCTGAAATTCCAACATGGAATTACAAAAATTCCCGATTTTGGCCCTTATTGAGAGCACTGTACAATATACTCTAAAAACACATGTTGCTTAAATAGGACATAGGGTCGAAAATTTATTGGTATTAATCTACATAAATCAACACAATTTGATATATCCATTTCCTATAATTCTTCTATACCTTTGGGGTAACAAGGTTTAATATGGGTTTAATAATATTTGGAATTATGAATTTTTAGCCTAATTCATTAAAACCATGGAATCATTTGTCAATTTCGCATTCGAATCCGAAGGACTCGCTGTTTATTGAGTTGTAAGTTGTCTTATATTTGTAAATAACTTGTTTTGAGCCCAATAGGACAAGATTCTATTACAAATCATCAAATGTCAGCTTTTTACATACCTTCTATGTGCTATTCTTCTCAAAGTGAAAGGAAAAAGGCAAAAAAAAGATTCCAAACGGAAACTCCATTTGAAAACGGCAGCCATTTTGGATTGGGATTTCTATAGACTGGAGACTTTTTAGACTTGGATATTATCAACTGCATTCGTTTAGGTAAAGTAAATATGCATGTAGATATTTTTTTTAAAAGTATTTTCAGAAACTATGGCTGTATTTACAGATATTTTCTTTAGAATAATAAGATTTTTTCTTTTCTGAGTATATTAAGAATTTTTTTTATTATTATTATTATTTTTTTTTTTTTTTTGGGGGGGGGGGGGGGGGGCTTCATATTTCACATGTATGATGATTGCTTGGGACAAGACCTTTCTGTTTGAAAAAGTTCTTGGTAATCAGTCAAGGTCAAGGTCATTTTTTAAGGTCAAATTTGTAAAACTTTACATTTTCTAACTTTGTAATGGTAGGTGATAAAGCATTGATATTTTACTTATGAATTGCTTGTTACAAAGCCTTTTGGTGGATAGTAAAGTCAAGGTTTTTTGCCAAGGTCAAGGTCATTTTTTGAAGGTCACTGATTTTCAGCATAAAAACTTGAACATTGGACAAAACATTTCAATGGTAAGTGAAAGATTGATTGAATGGAGTTTTACACGGCTTTCAACATTTTTTTAGTTATATCGCAGCATGAATTTTCCTCACAGTACTGATTTCTTTCACATGAAATGTTTAAGTTAGAAAAGTACGCCCCTAACAAAAGTTTAAGTTATTTTACGCTTGCTGAAAGTGTCTTTCCGCCTCCATAAAAATGCTAAGTCTGTAAAATCCGTCTCTAGAAAAAGTTAAAGTGTTGAAGTACGCCTGTAAACATCAATAGAAATGAAATTCCGCTTCGAATTCATTTTACGCCCGTAATTTCTGATGTATTCCGCCAGTACTTTATGATGTAGCAGAGACGTAAATTTAACTTACGCCTGAGTTACAAGCGTAAATGACCGTTTCCGCTTCATTTACGTCTCATTTACGCCTATTTTCCAAGCGGAATCCGCTACATTTTTTCGTACGGGCATTCTTCAAATGATGATACTGGGAGTGTATTATTATTGCTAAGAAAACAATTCTACAATTGATCATTAGTTGATTTACTCTTCCAACTAAAAACCAATTATCGATTGTGATTTGAAACCGATTGCCCAGCACTAGTTGTAACTGCCTAAAAACGTATTAAACAGGCAATTACAACAGTTTGGTGCTGAGGGACTGGACTTGTGACCTGAAGGTCAGTGGAGGACAGTGCTTATGAGCAAAACACTATAGCTGTCAGTCCTAGACGACACAACTGTAGAATTTGGTAGCAGAGGGTTTAAACTTTTGTTCTTAAGCAGACCCCACTCTCAAGGAAGTGAAAATATTAGGATTGAGTTCAAGAGCTAAAACTTTCGTAGCCATCAAACTATGAAAATTTAGTATAAAATATTCTGATTAAACAATTTAACAATATTAGTGCTGCAGAGATTAGATTAGATCATCACAAAGTTGTTCACATTGCCTCACCTTTTTTAAGATACTAATAAGCTGCAAATTGATGGCTTAGCGCAAAACAGTTGTAACTGCCAATAGATAAAGGCAATTACAACTGTTTGCGCTGATCCATTGATATGTAAATTTGGAGTAAAGGTGACATTATAAATCAGCTTTTTAATGACCTCTTTATAAAGCCAATCATAATTTTATAGAAACTTTAATCACCCTTAATCATGACTAGCACAATTTGTCCAAATAAAATTTTTTGTTATAATCATAACAAGTGAAAAATCCAATTGTACCCCCCTAAAAATATATTTAATAATATATTTAATAGAAGAATATTTATTCACAAGAAAATTAAGCAGTGACAAATAGTAGAAAATTAAACATTAAACCCGAGATACCTTTTACTGGTTCAAAGAGGTTATAATACAGCTTTAAACCTACCATATTTTCCCTAACAATAGCGCCCACCCCTACTTTTTGTTCTAAGAAAAACCAACTTTAAATGCCTAAATGTTAAGATTAATCTGAATTTCCTCTAAACAATCATTTATATAATTTAAGAATTATGAGTTTATTATATGGGTCCATTTTTGGTAACGGGACAGCCCATAGCACCCATGTTATCAGTCTCATTAGAATTAAATGAACCCGAAATCTGAAAGAGCATGTCCCAAGGATCATTCCTGTGAAGTTTGGTTGAGTTCTGACAAGTAGTTTCAGAGAAGAAGATATTTTTATACATCACCAATGGAGGTCCACTTTTTGGTGACACAACAGCCTAAAGCACCCATATTATCAACCCGGTCAGAATTTTAACCCTCGTCATGCTGAATAAATTTTGGCTAAAAATTTAAATCAAAATCAAAGGGCAAAAAGCACTGAAAGTTCCAACTGTAGGTCAATTTTTATTTGAAAAACTAAATCTACTGACAATTCTGGTTTGAAAGTGAGAAACAGGTGGTGTAGACTAACATAAGACTGCACATATGTGCAGGCTGATGTTTGTCTATAGCTCCTACTAAAACAGGAATATTCCGGGATCAGCATGACAAGGGTTAAGAAGAAATCTGAAAGAGTATATGTCCTAAGGATTATTCCTGTGAAATTCAGTTGAATTCTGCCCAGTAGTTTCAGAGAAGAAGATTTTTTAAGATTTTATTGTATGTAACGGGACAGCCCATAGCACCCAAGTTATTAGTTCCATCAGAATTTAATGAAGAAAACTGAAAGAGCATATGTCCTAAGAATCATGCCTGTGAAATTTGGTTGAATCCTGAACAGTATGTTCAGAGAAAAAGATTTTCTAAGATTTCATCATTATGGGACCCTTTTTGAGTACCCGACAGCCCATAACACCCATGTTATCAGTCAGATCAAAAGTTCATCAAGAATTCTGAAAGAGTATGTCCAAAGGATCATTCTGCATGGTGAAGTTTGGTTGAATTCTGATGAGTAGTTTCAGAGAAGAAGATATTTTTATACACCATTTTTTTGGTGACAAGAGAGCCCATAGCACCCATGTTATTAAACCAATCAGAATTTAACAAAGTAATTTGAGAGAGCATGTCCCATTAGGATCATTCCCATGAGATTTGGTTGAATCCTGCCCAGTAGTTTCAGAGAAGATGTTTAAGAAAAAGCTAACAGACGGACACACAGATGCACGCACTGAGGATGGACACCTGGCCATGACAATAGCTCCGCTTGACTATGTCCAGTGGAGATCAAAACTAGACAGGCATTATTGTATTAAGATATTTTTAATCATTGCAAAGAGGAATAAATCAGAATGCTAGAATTTTTAAGCAAGTTTAAGAAAATGTAAGAAATGAAATTCAAACTGAATGAGTTAACTGAAAAAGAGAGGAAATAGAATCTACTATAAATGGATTTTTTTTTGATTTCAGTAATCAATTCATCAAAAGCTATAAAGTAAATGCTGATGAATTTGATTGTTGTACACAAAACATTAATGGCTTAAACCAAAGTAGATTTTATCCATGAATAAGCAACAAAATGACTAGAATTTATGAAATATGACAATTGTTATACTTTTGTCTATTAATTTTGTTTAAATTTCTTAAAGCAACAAAGAGTATTACACTCTAAAAAAAATGTGTTTTAGTTTCCATATTCTTCAAATTTCTTTAAGATATTATAGATGATAGATGCTATATCAAGGGGTCAGTGCAACACTATTGTAAGTGCCTATTTATTTATAGGCACTTACAATAGTGTTGCACTGACCCCTCGATAAAGCTACTGATTTCATTTTTCTTTAATTCATTCAGTGAAAATTCTCAATGCATAGTATAGATTTCTAGACTGCTTAGTTTCTGTGTTTCAACCCTTTCCTGATTTACAAAATTTTGGACCTGTCCAAATTCAAAGGTTTTGCAGACGAAAATTAAAAGTGGAGTCAATTTGATAAATAACCATTCAGTAGGGTAGTAAATAGTGTGGAAAAAGAAGAAATTGCTTGTCAGAAGCAATTTCTTCTTTTTCTACAATGTTTTCTCAATTACAAAATCTTAGGGATGTAAAAACCAGGGATTGGACAGGAAAGGGTTAAGCACATGTGACAGGGCTCACTCATGTTTGACCCTTAATAAGAGTTATGCCCCTCCCCCCCCCCCCCCCCCCCCCCACACACACCACACACAATTATAATATATCCTATTTTGACCCCTAAAATTTTCTGTCATGAAGGTACTTTTGACCCCTGAAATTTTCAGGATTGCGTCTTGAAACTTCTGCAAATGATAAAGGTGTTAAAATTGTCTCCTTCATACCTTAATAAGAGATTCATAATTACATATGAATATTTTATAGAGATACAAAGAAGATATGTAATTTAAAAAAGAAGTCAATAAACATAACCAAGAAATATAACATCCACTTATTTGTTATTGTTTTGACCCCTTCAACAGCAGCTTTGACCCAAAGAAAATCACAATTTAGGGGTCAATGGTTCCTGAAATTGAAAAGCTAGCACATACGAGCCCTGACGAGAAATTGTTTGAAATGCCATACACACATTTTCCAATAATATTGACCACAATGAAAAGCTTTTTTTTCCTTTGTGGGAGAGGGAGGACAGTAATGAAAGGTACTGTAATGATTTCTCTTTTTCCAAATAGTTTACTGCAGTAAAATACCATGCATGTGTTAAAATCAAAAGTGTCACTTTTATCAGAATCCCATCTAGGTGATAGGTGCAGATAACATAGATATAGAATGACCAGGGTCAACAAACCTTTTAAAACCATGTAGTACCAAAACCATGCATCACTTTGACAAGTTAACTACTAATTAACACCTAACCTTGCCCTATAGACACTTTCAAATTAACTTTTCACCTCCTTTTAATGGTGTATTTAATGGTATGTAAACCATGACCCCATCACAAAATGGAGTCAATGAATCCAACAGTCTTATCAAGATCATACAAACAATGGCAAAGTGGTGTAAGAACTGGGATCAGACAATAAAATGTATCTCTACAGTTATGTCAATTTCTTGAGGTAGTGGGCTCATTTATAACAGTTATGCAACCTTTTGGAAGTCACAAACTTTAACAGTGTGACTGCATTAGGAAACCTCGGTTAAAATTGTGAGTGATCATTCGCTCAAAAATGTTGTGGAACTATTGAGACCAGTCATCACTATCTTAAGGTAGTGGAACCGTAATAGATTTGCAACGTCTCAGAAGTAATGAACTTTAACAATGTTAACCGAGGTTTCCTAATGATTTCCATTAGGAAACCTTGGTAAACATTGTGAAAGAATATGTGGTCCAAAATGTTGCATATCTATTACGGGTCCACTACCTTAAAGAAAATTTACACTTTTCATATTATTCTATAGCATACTTATACTGTACATAGAGCTTTTTTAGAAAGTAAAGACTAAGATCAAATGCAATCTTAGGGAAAAATTTAACCTTTTTTTCTCATGATTTTTTCACAATATTTTAGTGAAAGGGTTGACAGTGTAAGCTCTGATCAGACTGCACATCTGTGCAGACTGATCTCAGTCTAAATTGTCTACCAAACACTTGCGCACAGTACAGCAGGAAAACTTTGTGAACAGGAGAAATGTAAACAAGAGCGCTGTCTACAGGTGCAATGCTCAGCTGCAGGTGCATCGTAATGCAAAAATATGTTGAAAAAGGGTATAACTCTAAAAGTCTTACAAAAATACTTGTAGAGTTATTCCCCTTGATAATTTGGGCCGCTCTTCTGATGGTGAACACACATACCAACTTTTATGAAGATATATTCATCAACAACAGAGATATGCTCAAGGTTAACATTTGTCATGCCAACACCAACACCAACATCAACATTAACACCAACAAAAAATTGTTACGAGATCGACACTAAGATGATCATAATACAAGGGCGTAGCTCCCATTACGCACATTACGCAATTGCGTAATATAAATAAATCCTCTTTCGAAAAATCTCGTTGGTGAATCATCATAACATCGAAACTACAGCTTATTCAAGCTGTAGTGACGATGTTTGATTATCCACCAGCGCTCAAATCATATAAACGGGGAGCAGGTGGAGGGCATAAGTCTTTAGCCACAGTCCACTTATCGCCTTTATCCTTTATATTCTTTGGTGGTCGCCTTCGAAATGCGTAAAAAATTAAAAATCCTAGCTACGCCTATGTAATACCTCGGATATTAAAGAATATGTACATACCTTATCAAAGAGCCTAGCTGATGGTAAAGACTTGGTCCTGTATAGTCTATGGTAACTTCGCCTCCTACTCCAAACAGGCATTGTCTAGGTCAAACCCAAAACTCCTTTATCCATCCAACAGAAATCTTCTCTCACATTTAACATACACTTCCATTTGAACTATATCAGTGCCTTTCATTTTCACAAAATTCACATCTTTAAGACACCAGAATTCTGTTCTTTACAGTACAAATATATCCAATTTCAAAGCATTCGCAGATGACAAAGTCTGTTATTCCCTAACCCTTTAAGTTTGCAAAATATAAAATAAAGTGTTTTTAAACAGAGAAATCAAAATGCAAAATCATCCACATCAGTTTCTTTTCTTTCAATTGTTTTCATTTGTTGTTGTGTTACAACTGCAATTAATTATAAGTTGATTGTAACTAAAATCATATAAAAAATAAATGATAGATCTGTCCACTTTTGGTTCACTATGATAGAAAATTTATTTTATCACAAATTACTTTGTTTTCAATATATTAGTTATCAATCATTGTTCTCGTTTTGGTCTATTTATCTTTGTTGTAATGGCCATTTATCGTATTTATGTATTTGCCCAATTAGTTAACCAAAAGTGGAATGATCGAAAATATTCTTCCCAACTAGACAGAAACTGCCAGGGTGAAGAAAGTCAACTTTTGAACTTGATATAACAGAAAAGAATTTTATAGGCCAGATCATTTAACGCACGCACGTGTGAAGATACTCTGTCAGTTATAAGAACTGTATGTTCATAAAAGTTGTTGCATTATATGCATAGATCCACTGGGACAGAAAAGGAAAAAGCCTCAACTACCGGTAATTCTTGCCACAGATAAGCCAGATCGTTTGGCGCATAGGTTTGAATAAAGTCTGTCAATTATAAGAACAGTTTATTTATAAAAGATGTTGCATCTGTATGCATAGATCCACTGGGACAAAAAAAGGGGGAAAAGCCATAACTAATTCTTGCTGCAGACGCCTATTTCTTTGAATTTGACTGTGTCATCAAATTTAGACTGGTTTGCAAAGTGACAGGATCAGTCAGAATGGACTGACTGTTCAAATCAGCCCACAAGAAAATGACAATGTTAAATACCACAAATGAAAAAAAAATCTTGCAGATCTTATTCTTGTATAAACCATATACTTATTAAATCCGCAGTATCAATTTAAAAACATGCAGCCACAATTCCATATTTCCTTTCGGAGCACGATCACAGGGCATTTTTAGCGTTTTTTATGTCTTAAATGAATATATAATACTACATGCAAGACATTATGCAAATGCTAAAATGCACTGTGAGCAAGATGGAAATAGTTAATGATTCTACATTTACGAGAAAGAAAACTGAGGGTTCAGGACAAAACTATTGTAAGTGCTTATATAGTATTTATAGGCAATTACAAGTCTTGCGCTCTACCTTCTAAATTAAATGCAATTTTATATCCAAATTAAAAAATGCTCCTGAGAAATTCCACACTATGACATTTGAATATTTATACTAAGTCCAAAATAATTTTCCTCAATTACGATACCTCTCTAATCCGTCTTAAAATGAAAGTTTACACTAACCACAATGAAGTCATCATGATATCCGTTTTCTTTATTAAGTATACAATATACATGCACAGTTTTACGAGCTCATAAAATATTTATGAATTTCAATTTGTTAAACACTCACAGTCGCTATTAAAACACTGTTACGACTAGGTATGGTAGACAATGAGCTAAGAGCAATTTCATGTGAATGACACTAACATATCGTATGACAAAATATGTACAGTTTTTAAAACTGCCTGACATTTAACTTGTATTAAATTGCTATCGTTTACACATACTGATTGTAATAATACATGGCTGATAAGAGGTAGCTTTGTCTAACTACCTGTGCACATTTTCAACCAGGTTATTCGCATTCAACTAAACTAGATTGGATTTTTAATCGTTTACCTACCACAGTCTGAAAATCGCCAGCCAATCTAGTGCAGACAAGAACACGAGCTAATACATTTTGTTCTTAAGATTTCAAAACTTAAATGGCATCATAAACTTGCCGTTATTTACGTGAAAAACTTTCTAAGGATGAAACTTTGATATGGGCAAATCGCTGAAGACTACATGCTTCAAACAAGAGTGCTCAGCCCCCGCGGCCCGGATACCAAAGTTCGGCTGGAGGCACTGGTTAATGAAAAAAATCAGTCGAAAAATTATATTTCTAGCAAAATGACTTCAAGAGTACCCCCTTGGAGCTTTGATAGGTATCGTGATGGCGAATAAACATACCAAGTAGTTTCAAGAAGATTTCTTCAATAACAAATGTGGCGAAGGTTAAAGTGCGTCAGGTTTATCACGTCAGCGAATACTCCCACGACAGAGACACAGCTAGAATTCCCTTAAGAAACGTGCTGAATGACCACTTTACAAATCTATGGTAAAAGTCCAGATTGATGTCATATTTGTAAAAAATTGAAATAAAACAAAATTGATAAAAGAAATAAGATAAATAGATAGATTGATAAAAAAAAATGATAAATGATCATACATTGAAAACAACAGTGGGAAATTATTAACTGAAAGTATTATTTTTATGAAAGCTGGAACGAATTGCAATAAATCTTGAAGTGGCTTGTTCATAGATTAACCAATATCACCTTTTGCTGCAATGAACCCGACGTTCAGGACGAATACCATTTTATTTGTGTCTGTATTTTTTTTTTCTCTGATCTAAGAAAAGGATATCTCACTGCCAAGTAAAACAACCGCCCCTCTGTTTTTAATATATATCAAATTAATTTGATTAAGAGATAAGTCTGAATTTTTTCAATATTTCCAGGTTTATCAAAGATACGCTGTCAATTAGAAATACTGGTATCGGCAGTGTCAAGTGATGTTTGTAACGATTGTTTATCCTCATTATCTAATTTTTCAACATGTTTCTTTTTTATATGCAACCTCCTGGTTTTTCCTTTGTATGTATTTGTTCAACTGTTCGTTAAAATCGTGACAAATCATTATATTCATATGTGTTGTGACTATGCACTATCTGTATACGTCGAAAATAAAAAAAAGTATGTCTGTCTCAATAAACTAATGCTGATTGTAAGATATTGAAAGCAATAGTTTCTTTTTTACGAAAAAAATCGAAATCCAAAAAGTAACCGAAAATGCAGGAAAATATTAATGGTCTGAAGTAACGTTTTTTTATTGATGAGCAATTACAAATGTTTATTGAATAAACCCTTACATTTATTTAACATATACAGGAAAAACACTCAATATTTATTTGTATTATAGAGGAATAAAGTCACATATCATATGATTTCTTCTTTCATTACTTAAAACATTGTTTTTTTTGGATGATGAAAAAACGCTCACACAAAAAAGAAAATTAAAGAGACTTAATCATATATATTCGTATAATCGGAATAGTAAGAAATGATTTTGAATATTTTGATAATTCTTCTTTTACTTTAGTTGTACCTACAATGATAATATATTGATCATAGTAAAGAATATATGATAAAAAACGGTACTTGCGGAAATTATATGGAGCAATCTTTTGATTTCTTTCTATTGAATTTTTTTATCTCTACTTATATTTACCTATTCAATTGCGGGATTAGAAAAAAATATATGTCACTGAATTCATAATTTGTAACAGCATGACATTTCTATTCACTTTTCATATTGAAATTATCTGTGTCTATTTTACAGTGTCAGCGTTATACTTCACTTTTTGTACAAATATCCCTTAAAGAAAATTATATGTAAAGTGAGGCATAGGAAACGAATGCTATTATATAATAATGTCATAGACAAACGGAACTTACTTACTCAATTTATATACTTGCTGTATATTCTAATTTATCTACGCGTTTCTTTCGATACACTCTTTCGAAGGTAAAAAGTTGCATATCAAGACAATATGAGGCATATTTGGAAAATGGCAGTATCATTGTTAACGTGTCTTGTTATAATTAAAATGAATGCATTTGATAAGTTACGAAGTGAATGCTTATTTTTTTCAAGAAATTATATACTTATTTTCTTACAGACACATACGCACATATTTACAGATTGTTAGTGAACAAGGCTTAAAAATGCTTATATAAGTCACATGAGTGCCCAATTTTGAACGACACGGTAGCGATTGTAAATACCATAAATACATTATCTAAATACCCAAGTTCTAATCTGAATAAGAGTTCATAAGTCAAATTAACAATATGCTAATAATATTTACCACTTTACTAACAATAACAATATCAATAGCGGGAATGTAGGCCTTGTACTACTTATGTACCGTCTGGGTCACAATTGTCACACAAATCATCTTGTCCTTTTCATAATTATGGATAATACACACACATTGTACAAAATTATGACGTCCCAGTGTCAAAAAGGTCGTATGCCATGAATGTTATTATGACAAATACGACTTTTGAGTACAAGACCATTGAATGATAAATATATAATACGTACTTAGTGTTATGTATGAAAAAAATATCTAACGAGGTTGGGAGAATTGATCATTGTCGAGGCTCTGCCGAGACAATCATCAATTCTCACAATCAAGTTAGATATTTTTTTCATACACTACACTAAGTATGTATTACATTTATCTTATAACCTCTATTTTTCTAGTTATCGTCGATGTTTCTAACTGAAATGCAAGTTTCTAAAAGTAACTGCATGATATCATTGTTCTAAAAATAACCATGTGATATCATAAAAAAATATCATACGGGATGTTATCACACGGATATTTGTATAGTTATAAGATAAAGATGATTTAACATTATTATGTGCCTATTAAAAGCATATTTTCAGAAGAGTTGGATTGTTTTATTTTCCATTCATATTTAGTTATATGACATCAATATCGCATCAAATACCGCCTAGATATTTCTTGTACTAAAAAACTTTCTACACATTCAAGTGGTGCAAAATAATCGGTCATTGAACCAGTTCGTTTCATTGCAGAAAAATATCTCAAACCATTTTCATTGGCACGTTTTCTTCGGGCACCTTATACACCAAACGTTCTGTGAAAGTGTTCAATTCACAAAAATATGTTCAAATGCGTCAGTCGATAAAGAATGTGAGACAGAAGAAACCAACCTAAAAATTACCGAAAAGATAAGATGCAATTCTGAGACCGGGTGAACGTTTTGCTTGCGTAAAACTACTTTCAGGCAGAGTGACTAATTTGCCCCAATGGTCTATGGGAGGTCACTAATGAAAACTTGGTGAATGGAATTACTGGAATGATAACCTCCCCTGACACTCCTTATGTATATAAAGCAGTGGCCAATTAATGGAAACACCGGAATACATATAAATACCAATACAGCCCGAGCAGGTAAAGTAAAGCATTCAGGTCGTGCGATAAAGGTTTATGCAAAAGGGTTTTATTTTACTTTTCAACACGCGACAGCCAATCTCGAGACGAGTGTCTGCAATTTTTTACGTGTTTATATAAACACGTACCCTTTCTTTCTTTATTTGAGAATATAAATCGCGGAACAATTAATTATTATCCTATTATATAATTTTTTAAGCAGATAACAGTATGATTTTAATTATGATATTTTGGAGAATCGATAAGCATCACAAAATCAGAATAATAACCTAGATCATCTTATTGTAATTTCTTTCCTTTTATACCCAATGGATCAGACAATTACTCATTAAACTACACCCGGCATAATGCCGAAAGTTATCGAAACCTGGTAATTACAGGACTTTGCTTGACGATCGACGATTAATGTTGAGAAATGTATATCTGAGGAAAGATGCGACCTTGGGTCAGGTCTTTTTCCTATTATCGTAATATAACATGTAAAATTTCTCTGTTCTCAACAAATTGAACAATCACTCTAGTATGCCAACAGAAACGTTCACCATCAGTACTTTCAGTGCTTTAATAGAAAACAAATCTACTATTGATTCTTGTACTATGCATATGTTTTCATTTGTTAAATAAAACCTATCTATCTATCTAAGGATGATTTATAAATTTTTGCGTTCTCGAAGGACACGTTTGAAACTCACGAGACATGATAACTCCATCTTGTCGAGCCAAGGGTTACGAACGTTCTACTTATCTTATTCGAGAAGAAGCTATCGATTCGATACCCCTTGAATCGTGAAGATGTGATAACTCTGACAATAAACTAAATAAGATTAGTTTTTTAGCACAACGATTCGTAGAATAGACGAGTATTTTTGAGATGCTTCCGTGACGATGATTTATCTCACCTGAGCACAACGTGCTCAAGTTGAGCTATTGTGGTTAGGTTGATGTCCGTCGTCCGTCGTCCGTCGTAAGACGTCCGTCATCAGCATTTACATTGTATGCACTTGAGAGGCCACATTTTTTGTTCAATCAACCTGAAATTTGGTATGATTGATTGTCTTGACAAATATTGCAGCAGTTCGAAATTTTGTCAACTGGGGTCACAGGGTCAAATCTTTTAAAAAAAAATGTATGCACTCATGGGGCCACATTTTTATGCCAGGTCAACCTGAAATTTGTTCAATTGATTGTCTTGAGTCTTGGGCGAGTTTGAAAGTGGGTCAAATGGGATATAAAAAAAACTAGGTCACTGTTTCATATCTTGGAAAGCCTTTTATGTACTCTAGAGGCCACACGTTTTGCTCGATCATCATGAAAATTGGTCAGAATGAATGTCTTAGTGAAATCTCGGACGAGTTTGAAATGGGGTCAGACGGGCTTAAAAACTAGGTCACGGGGTCAAATTTTCAAAAATATTGTATGCATTTTAAAGGCCAGTTTTTTGCCGGATCAACCTAAAATTTGGTCAGAATGATTGTCTTGAAAAAAATCTTGGGCTAGTTCGAAATTTGGTCTGATGGGGTTTGAAACTAGGTCAAAGGTCAACTCCTAGAAAAATATTGTATGCACTCCAAAGTCCACTTTTTGCCCGATTAACCTGAAATCTGGTCAGAATGATTGTCTTCGCGAAATCTTGGATAAGCTTCAAATTCAGGCAACTGGGGTCAAAAACTAGGTCATGTTGTCAAAGCTTTGTGTGCACTCTATGGGGCCACATTAATGCCAGATCAACATGAAATTTGACCAGAATAATTGTCCCGACGAAATCTCAAATATGTTCGAAATTTGGTCAATTTGGGTAAAAAACTAGGTCAGGGGGTCAAATTCGACAAAAACCTTTATGCACTCTAGAAAACACATGTTTACCCGACCAACTTAAAACTAGTTCAGAATAATTGTATTAGTTCAATTTCGGATGTGCTTCAAATTAAGTCAACTGGGGTCAAACACAAGGTTACAGGGTCAAGTTGTCTAGATGCATAGAAGCAAAGGCATTGTTTAACTTAGTGACTATTCATTATCCTATTTCAAAACATACACTTCATCATTTTAGACAGTTCATCCAGGTGGGCGATTTAGGGCCACCGTGGCCCTCTTGAAAGTGGCCCTCTTGTTATACCATTTCTGACTTGAATGTACGTTCAATTTTAACCAAGAATTTTTTGTTATATAGATGCCATATCTATGTTTCTACCTACCCTATTGACATGAAACTTTGCATGTGTTTCTGTGGCCTTAATATTGGGATCTAAGAGTCATTATTTAGTTTATTTATTTAGTGGAATTTTAATTCTTTTAGGACTAACAAATTCCTGGTTACGGTATTATATGCAACTATTGTATATCTGTAATTTTTCTACAATTGCCATCACTCTGAAATTTAAACATGTGCTCCCGTAGCCTTAAATCAGCATTTTGATTCATTACTGTGACATTTACCTTAGATGATTTTTTTACCCCAAGTTAATGGACTTGGGCAAAAGTGAAAACAAATTATCTTCATATTCCAGTTTCTACTTGTATTAAAACCATTGATCCGAAACTGTGGATATGCTTCTATTATAATAATTAGTCTCCTTACGAAAATCCATTAATATTATATTGACCTCAGTGGAATTTATACTCTTTGTCACTTTGAAATGAAAGGATAATGTTTTATTCGCAATGTTGATATTGTTGTATATGCTTTTAGCTCACTTTAAGACAACATGTTCAAGTTGAGCTTTTTTATCACCTATTGTGTGTCATCTGTCAGAAAACGGTCGTCGGACGTCCTTAAGAATTCTATAAACGTTTTCTCTTCAGTAACCAGTGGGCGGATTTCAACCAAACTTGGCTCAAATGTTCCTTGGGTGACCCTTTTCAAAACTTGTTCGTGATATTCTGATTGGCCTCAATTATAAATTGGCGTTGAAGGACGGGGCTTATTTTGACCCCTCAAGTCTTTAAACATTTTCTCCTCAATAACCACCAACGGTCAGATTTCAACCAAACTTGGCGAAAGCGTTCCTTGTTTGACCCTAAAACTTGTTAGTGGAATTATAATTGCCCTAAATATATACGTTGCAAGGCGGGGCTTTTTTTGATCCTGAAGTCTTCAAACATCATTTCATCACAAATTTCAACCAAACTCTGCCTGAAAGTCTTTAGGTGACCCTTTTTAAAACGTGTTCACCAAATTTAAGGATTTGTGCTAGAATATTGATTCTTAAGCAAGTACTTTTAAACTTTAAGGCCTACATTCTTATGTGAACATACTCGTAATATCGCAAACAGGCAAAAGTTTGTTACTCTGGTGTTCGTTAAATGGATTTTCTTCAATATCGAAATTAATTTGCTTCTACTGTCCTCAGCTTAGTATAGCACTTTCCTGTTTTACGAAATTTTTGATCTGTCCAAATTTAAAGGTTTTGCAGACGAAAATTTAAAGTGGACTTTATTTGAAAAATAACCATTCAGTAGGGTAGATAATAGTGTGGAAAAAGAAGAAATTGCTTGTCAGAAGCAATTTCTTCTTTTTTTCACAATGTTTTCTCAATCATAAAATCACAGGCACGTAAAAAGCAGGGATTAGACAGGAAAGGGATAGTTGGGATTAGCTGTCATGTGACAGCTCTCGTAATCATTACCAAGAAATCATTTTTACACAGAATTGAAGTAGATTGTGGCTATCAAAATATATCATAAAAGAAACCGTTGCCATGTGGTACTACAGTTAGCAACATCGTGAAATTGACATTCATCTCGAACAAAAGCGTTCCAAATCACTCGCTTAGCGCTCCATTCATTTATTCCAAATACTCACCCAAACCATTCAAAAACGCTGCAAACTCAATGAAAAAGATAGAATAAATAATGTTTTCAGGGCTTACCCTGGGTCAAAATTTCTTTTAGCCAAACTTTTAGCCAATTTGAAAATATTTAAAGCCAAATTGACTTCATGGTAGCCATCTTATTCTCTCAGGTCGTAAAAAACTTGCAATATTCTTTTTTGTAACATTTTTTCATGAACCATTAACTTAATTAATTACATTTGAATTAAAAATATTGTTTTAATGATCATCTACTGTTACAAAATGTATAAAAAAAATAAGAAGCTTTGGGCAGTTTAAAAAAGAAATTGTAATATTTTGCTGTTATCACTTGGCAAAAAAGCAGACAGGAGTGTTAGACAACAGCAACTTAAGCCAATTATTTGCAGTTTTGAATTTTCTCTGAGTTTATTTGACTGAAAAATACCAAAAGAATATTGAAATTTTGACTTTTGCACATCAAATCTGGATATAACAGCCTTTAGAGAGCATCAATTAAAAGAATGCATGATCTTATGGCCTAGTAACCAACTATCTTTTAGCTGTCAACAGGCCAATCAAAGGTGTGAAGGATTATCTCTCATTTCAATTTGTTGTTTAACCAATGATCTTAACACTTTTGATTTCTCTTTTCTATATATTTATGGACTTAACAAAATGATAACCACCCTTTGCCAGCATTTTAGCCAATTGATTTTTCTTTTAGCCAATTTTTCGGAATTTTAGCCAATGGCTAAATTGGCTAAGGGCAGGGTAAGCCCTGGTTTTTCAAATAAATAATGCTTGCAAAAAATCGCGATCTCACTGACATATTTCAAATTGTAAGCGCCTGATAGGTTCTTGGAGGAATAGGAAGCTATTTATTTCATCCTGAACAAAATTTGCAATATTGGATTACTTTCCATTAAATTAACACAAAACTCGCTCCACACTGATTAAATTTCATTGCAAAATCATTACAATATCATTCATCTTGTCAATTTCACGATGTTGATTACTGTACCCCGCTTTTTCGATAAATTATATTGTCAGCGTATACATTTATAGAATGCAATGGGTCACTGCAAAACTGTGTGTATAGGCATCAACAATGGTTTCCACTCGATTTGAAATCATCAGTTGGACGAAGGGTAAATTGTGCGACCAGGTAAAAATACTGGAAATAAAGTTGTAAAATGTCGAATTGTAAATAAGCAAATATCATCAACTAATTTATTCGAGGGTCACCGATCACCAATAACTCATAATTGAATTGTAACCCTAGATGACCTTTGAAAACCCGGGCTATTTCAATAAATTAAATCTCGTTAAAAGTCTTAATCTTTTATCTCACCTCTCAAATCAGTGTTGTAAATCTTAATTTTCTCAAATAATGGGGCTGTTTGAATCTCACTTAATGTCGTTAATTCTCTTTCGACACTTAACCCTTCAATACGAAGTTTTTAATATAATTGCAGAACCGTAGTGTCTGTGTGCTTTTGTTTTGGGGAGGTCTCTTATCAATTTTGCTTTTACCTCTTCTGTTTTCAGACTCTCTATGTATTGGCGCTCAAGGTAGCCGGTCTTTCCGTCGGTTGGTTTGTCTGGAAATATAGTTTGGTGAATTTCTCAGTAAATAATGGAAGAATTTGATTCAAATTCGCGGTTATATTCTGTATAAGGCAGAGATATGCATGGTGTACCTTGGTTGAAGGTCTGTCAATCTTGACGATGTCTAGGCGCTCTTACGGATATCTATCTGAATTGCAAGAAAGCGATGATGCCGTGGAATCGATTTTTCAAAAATCGCACCAGCCTTGCGTTCAGGATCATCAAACGGTTCGAACAGTTTTCCAATTGTTACCCGTTTTGCACGCACGTGCACGTGCGTGCTAAGCGGGGGACAGTTGGAAAACTGTTTGCTCCGTTCGGTGATCCTGAACATAGGGCTGGAGTACAGTGGTTACGTCGTGCAATCGCATAGAACGCTAAATGTCTACAAAGAGCTGACCTAGCGGTGCGCAATTTGAGCATTCACTAAACATTTGCCGTGAAATCACGATGTGACGAGATCGCAGTAAGAGCGTCATAAGGTCTTCGTAGCAGCGCAATCACATCGTCAATAAATAGAGAATAATCATGCTAGTGTCTTAAAATATCAATGTTATCTTGTCGAGGTTGGGAGAATTTCTCGCAACTAGGACCAGAATACATTGATATTTTAAGACACTTACATGTTCTTCTGTTTATCATGTAATCATTTTTCAGCGCGTAATTATAATGAACCCTAAAAAATCAAAGAAATTCATGTGAGTGTATGCAGATTGTTTCTAAAACTAGACTTCCTGATATCTTGTTATGTTATCAGACAGGTGATATCAGGTCAATACTTCTTCATTGCATGATAATAATCGTTTATCCAATGCCGAATGAACGGCCATGAGAATGTTTTTATCGCATAAGCCTAAAAAAACAACTTCAAGATGACGTCGATATTTTTCAGATAAATCAAACTTATGCATTTGGATTTTTTTTTCCTGTAGCAGTCAAAGTCATACTTCAAAAGCCAACAAAAAAACTGAATAAAACTGAGAAAATTGTCATTCTTAAAGTCTAAACGCCTGAGCAATACTTGTCGCTAGATGTTCTCGGTATCAGTCGGACAGAATGCAGAGATGTATAATACATTCTAGTTTGGTCACGATCAATTGACTTCATGCAGAGTTGTCTCCCTTTGATGAGAAATCCTGCCTGCGCAATGTCGGCATTTAGATCAGATATAACCAGTATCAATCAGTTACATCTCGTATTTCGATTACTTTATCCAATGAATTTAGTCAAAAACTTTGATAATAAACTTTGTCAGTCAGATATCTCTGCTTCTATTGAAAGCTTTGGAACCAAACTTTAAAGATATACTAAGTATCAAGCAGAGATATGCATGTTGTATGAAGTTTGGTAACGGTTCATGGACTAAAATTGATTTGTAGCCTTTTGACAAAAAAAAAAAAATCTCGACCGCGAAATTCCTCTACGAATGGAAGAGAATTTAATAGCAATTTCTTTTTTCATTCAGTGTAAAGCAGAGATGTGCATAGTGGGTTTGGGCTATGGTTCATAGGGCCAACTTATTTCTGTCCCTCTTTCGGGTCGGGTGTAGACTGGTCTCACAGTCGAATATCAGAATAGCCTATTCTAGGCTATTCTGATAGTCGATATGCGGACCAGTCTAGAGCTGGTAGCCAGTCTGAGAGATACTCCGATATTGGGGGCAGCAGTACCCGCCCAGGGTCAGAAATAAGTTGGCCAATTGATTTCCTGAACGGGCCTTGAAAACAAAAGTCGTACACGGTAATTATCTGTGCAACCGACTGGGAGAATTTGTTTCACAAATATATTGTGATTCAAACATGAGCTCTGCATATCGGGGTGCATCGCTCCGCTGCAGGTGCTGGATAATGCAAAAACCTTACCCCAAAAAGAGGCATAAATCTTACAAAAATCTCCAGACGTATCCTCCTCGATATTCTGGATAGCTCTCGTGCTGGTGAGCACACATGCAAAGCTTCATGAACAAGGTAAAAGTTTGTCACGCAAACGCCTATGCCAACGTCAACAACAGCTCCAACGCGAACAACGTCAAGTCGATCACAATACCTCGGATTTTTCGAAAAAAAAAAAAAAAAAAAAACCCAACCGAGCTTATTAAATGATTTTTGTCAGATTTATGAGCCTTTGATGAAATCGTCGATTGGTTCATTGGTCCGTCCACATATTGATTTAAAATACTTTTCACTGAACAAGCTGGCTATTATTACCGTTAATCCTAAACTTTGTTAGGTGGTTTCTTTGTAAGGACTACTATCTAAAGAAAGAAGATCAAATTCCGTTAGAGGTTTTCGTTGCTATATCAACATAGACACAAGAACACCGCCTAGGAGTACCTCCGCTCTTTTGTTGAGTGCTCAATAGTATATAAAAAGTCGAAAAGGGGGCATGATTCGCACACAATTCATTTAGAGTTATTCCCCCAATAGTACGATTAAGTTAGATTCACAAACAAGTGAAAAGATTCAACACAAGCCTGGGTCAACAACAGTTCGAGAGTGTACATATATTACTTCTGGATCTGTCCTCATACAGGTGTTTGGAACATCAGTAATGCTACTTTGATAACGAGTGACTCATTTTGTGAAATGACGTTGTAGATGAAACAACGACGTTAAAAGCGTGCGCCAATATGTTTCACGTTGCTTGTAATTTTTAATTTCATCGGACGTTAGGTATCAAATTTATTGAAAAAGTTCACGAATTTCTGGGACAACCCTCGTATATGTTGCTCTTTTGTTCGTGAACATGTATGGCAAGTTTCAAGTAAATGTCTTTAGTTATACATGTACCATTTATATCATAAAATGTCAAAAGTTTTTTGCACAAGGGTGACAACGGTGGCACCAAATCAATACTCGGATTTTCGTCGAAAACAGCCGGGCTAAAAAGTGAAATCTAAAGAATAATCAAGCCGCGGCAATTGCGCAGTTGGTAGCGCGCCAGACTTCTAATCCAGGGGTCTATATTCGCACGGGTTCGATCCCCGGCCGCGGCACTTATCCTTTCCGACATTTGTCTTCCACCAATGGGTAGATAATCGTAAACCTATGTGGAATAGCAACTGGAGGCTAGGAAAGGGATGTGGTGGTAGTACTGGTGTGAGAAATACCAGGAATCCATCGTTAGGTGCTCCAGTCGTCGCGATATAGTTGAAAGATTGTTGAAAGCGACGTTAAACCCCAGTTCAAATCAAACTAAAGAATAATCAAAGAAACCACGAGGACTTAATATATGGTAGTTTGCACGACTGTCTCAAAATTTCGTAAAAGAAGTGTATTTGTCCTTTTATGGCCCTACATGACCACATCCTAATGCCAACAGAAACATAGATTTCGCTCTTTAAAGATCTTTAAAACACAAACCATGTATCATATAGTTCTCATATTTAAGTTGGAGTACAATTTGGAGACCCTATACAAAAGTAGAGATGATGTGTGGTTTCATTTGGACTCCTGTCCCCAGTTGTAAAAAAAAAGATGACCATAGATTTGTTAAATAGACAGAAGCAATTTTCAACAAATCAGATTTATTGTTTCCATTGAAACATTCAATCGAAACAACAAACCCGAATGGTTAAAAAAAACCTCCCGTTCCCAAATATATATGGTAATTGTGATCTTGTATATAACCGGACCCTGGTATAATCACTTTGAAATAAAAAAAAAACAAACAATAACAACAAAGAATGAAATACTTTAGAACCGTTATTAGCCATTGGCCATTTTTTTTATACATGAATGTGGTAATGTGGTAAAAGAAATGAATAGGAAGAACTGAATGATGTATCAAAGTGCCTTGAATATATGTTTCATATTTTGCATGTGGAATATCCTGGTTATTTAAGAAACGGACACCTTTTGATAATATCATTATATTTGTTTTTATTTATTTATTTTTTTTTTCAATCGAGCGTTATTTGATCTACTCGATCCTCTTTTCGAAAGAATCATTAGTTGAAAAAGTGCAGTATAAGCTTTAGAATACATGGTCATCCACTTGAATTTATCTTAGCCGATTTGTCGAGGCCATTGACCATCTCCTTGAGTGGCTTATGTTTAAACAGTATTAAACATAATTTCATACAATACCTTTAATAGACAGGATATCATGATCTTTCGAAAAGTACATTGATACACCATTTAACTACTTTAACGAGGTAAAACTTAAAAGAGGAACAAGCAGTGTTTTTTTTGTTGTTGTTGTTATTGGTTTTTTTTTTCAAATTTAACACTGTTAAGTCTTTTTTATAATTATGACTTAAGAAGGAAAACGTGTTTGAATTTGTCGATGAAATGATAATAAGAAATCAATAAAAAAAATGGCAGAAAAAGGGGTATGATGGTTTCAGCTGATATACGCAACAAATTGATTTAATAACTTATGAAATGTTTCGTTGCTTACAAATGCATCTTTGTATGAAATATATTAATGATATTAAGGCGGCATTGGAAATCGGCCAACCGACTCTATAAACTGGAAGTGAGCATTGGTTTAATTTATATCTTTTGAGTGCGTTTTTCTTTTTTTTTTTTTTTTTTTTAAAGACCTGTGTCATATGAGTAAATAACGTAGAATATTGAAGGTAAAATTTCAAAAGCTAGCTTCGTTCCAACATTTTATACCAATCGTATGACTGGATCATTGAATTTACCAATATAACTATGTTAAGAATAGCATTCAATTAGGAAGGGTAACTTTAAAATAACGAAAAATTTCTTATTTGCATAAAAAGGTACGCTGATTTTTTTAACCAAATAAAGGAGAAATACTGATTTTAAACATATCGGAAAAGAAGTAAAAAATCAATTAGTAATTTCTTAAATAAATAGATTTTTTTTCTTTTTTTTTTTGGGGGGGGGGGGGCATTCCCATCTTAAAATTACGAAATTTAGTGAACTTTAACCTTTGAAAGCAAATAATACAAATGTAATTAATCTAAGAGAAATTTAACAAAGTTGGTAGAGGTCCACTAGATGATGCTACATACCAAATATGAAAGCTGTCTGCCGTCTGGTTTCAGAGAAGAAGATTTTTTAAGATTTTCCTATTTTCACCCTATTTGTTAAGGGTAAAGGAAGAGTTAAGGGTAGATTTCATTTATTTAAACAATTTTGGTACAACTTAACCTCAGGATCATCCCTGCCAAGTTTCATCAAGATTGACCCATCGGTTTAGGAGGAGAAGATGTTTTTAAAAAATGTGGACGACTGACGCCGCACGACGGACGACTGACGCTGGACGCCGGACATTGTACGATCACAATAGCTCACCTTGAGCACTTCGTCCTCAGGTGAGCTAAGAATACTCTCTTCATATCTTATTAATTAATATCATGAAACCATAATGAAATAGTTTCTCCACGGTTAGACAGATTTTACGCGGGACTACTTTCATGCAAGCTCAAAAAATTGCTACGTACTTAAAATTGTTTTCGTGGAAGAATAAAACTAATTTTTCAGCTAATGAGAATGCGCGAAAATTAATAGAAATAAATGATATTGAATTATTACATTCACAAAGGAGGAAAGAAAGATAATGAGGAGAAGGGAGAATATATATCACAAGAAAATCGTTCAATTGACATTCATCTCGATCAAAACCAATCTAAATCGCTCATTCAGCGCTTCATTCATTCATTCCAAACACTCACTCAACGATGTAATACAAATGGCTATGTTGATATGCTAATTACAAGGATATCACAGAAAAAGAACTGGTTTTTTTTTTACTATTATTAAAGAGTTTAGATCAACAACTTCATTCATAATAGATATGTAGCTACAAAAAATGGCGATTTAATGGAAATGAATGAAATAATGAGCGTCTGATTGGTTCTTCAAGAATTGTAACAGTGTAAGCTATTTATAGGACTTGTATGCATATTTTATCAAAGGGAAGTAATAAATGTCGCTGATTTTGTTCCTCCGGAAACGCAAGCAAGAAGGGTAGTTTCAACTAACACGAAAAAAATTTGATACGTAACCCGTCGCGCGATAAGGGAGCTTCTGGAACTTTATAAAATAAGTATTTTAAAGAGAGATTGGTTCTAAAACAAGCCAACTTTATTGCATTAAAAAAGTATTTAACAGGAAGGTAGATTGGTTATTTTAGATTCAGAAAATAAGTAAAATGCGAAAAGATACGACCCTAGTCAGTCTACGCAATCCGCGCAGTCTGACAAGGGTCGACACTTTACGCAACTCCCAGATGGTCCCTTTTTGAGTGACTGGTCTTATATTATTTGTATTATTCCTCAGTGAGTAAAATATCGTAACTACACCCGTGACTACGGCATTTTGCTCGACCACTGACCAAATAATAACGTGATATCCAGATTTTCTGTTCTTATTCACCGGACTTTTGCCGAAATTCCACGGTAGCCAGAACCATTGTTCTCCGGATACGTGTATTAAAAGAAGAAGAACAAGAGCTGTCAGAGGACAGCGAAGCTCGACTATTCCTAGTGCTGGATAGTAACAGCAAATCAATATCGACATTGGAAATTCAATACAATTTAAGTCAAGAGAAAAGAATCTTTGTCTAGAGGCTGATATTATGGTCACAGAAGCATGTGCAAAGTTTCAAAGAAATAGCTTTAGTAGGAGAAGAGATACAACTAACATAAAACAGTTGCACATAAAAACATAACCAAGATTTTTAAGGTGGAAAAAGGGTTAAAATTCCACTAAATTAAATATCAGAGTAATGAATCTGTTCTGTGGGCTAATATGGGCAAAGAAGCATGTGTAAAGTTTCCAAGCAACAGCTTTAGTAGATACAGATGTACATCAGTTGCACGTAAAAACTTAACCAAGATTTCTAAGTCCAAAAAGGGTTAAAAGTCCACTAAATTCAATACCAGAGAATTGAATCTTTGTCAAGAGGCTGTTATTATGATCACAGAAGCATGTGCAAAGTTTCCAAACAATAGCTTTACTAGAATTAGAGATATCACTGATGTACAACATTTGCACGTAAAAACTTAACCAAGAATTTCTGAGTCTGAAAAAGGTTAAAATTCTATGAAATTCAATATGAGAGTAATTAATCTTTGTTTAGAAGCTGATATCATGTTTACAGAAGTATGTGTGAAGTTTCGAAGCAAAAGCCTAGGTAGAAATAGAGCTATAACTGATATACAACATTTTCACGTAAAAACTTAACCAGGAATATCTAAGTCCAAAAAGGGTTAAAATTCCACTAAATTCAATATCAGAGTATCTAATCTTTGTCAAGAGGGTGATATTATGGCCACAGAAGCATGTGTAAAGTTTCAAAGCAATATCTTATATAGAAACAGAAATATTACAGATAAACAACATTTGCACGTAAAAACTTAACCAAGAATTTCTAAGTCCGAAAAGGGTTAAAATTCCACTAAATTCAATACCAGAGTAATGAATCTTTGTCAAGAGGGTGATATTATGGTCACTGAAGCATGTGTAAAGTTTCAAAGCAATAGCTTTTATAGAAACAGAAATATTACAGATAAACAACATTTGCACGTAAAAACTTAACCAAGATTTCTAAGTCCGAAAAGGGTTAAAATTCCACTAAATTCAATACCAGAGAATTGAATCTTTGTCAAGAGGGTGATATTATGGTCACTGAAGCATGTGTAAAGTTTCAAAGCAATAGCTTTTATAGAAATAGAAATATTACAGATAAACAACATTTGCACGTAAAAACTTAACCAAGATTTCTAAGTCCGAAAGGGGTTAAAATTCCACTAAATTCTATATCAGGGTATTGAATCTTTGTCTAGAGGCTGATATTATGGTCACAGAAGCATGTGCAAAGTTTCAAAGCAATAGCTTTAATAGAAACAGAGATTTTAAACACTTGCACTTAAAAACTTAACCAAAGCATTACGCCGACGCCGACGCCGACGCCGACGCCGACGCCCGGGTGACTGGAATAGCCCCCCTATTCTTCGAATAGTCGAGCTAAAAATAAAAGCAACAGCAGAAAATTAGAAGAGAATAGTGGACAGAAGTAGTTGCGATGATAAGGAGAAAAAGAGGAAAGATTAGCATTAAATTGAACGAAGGGAGACACTCATATTTGATACTGCAATGTATTTAATGAGGGTTATTTCTCTTTGCATGTTTCTCTTGCGGGCTTTCAATTTTGATAATCGTTTTTTTTTCAAGGCAAAGCTGTATTTTCCAATATTTTGACCGCCAACTAACGACGAGGAAGAAATCCTAGGTTATCTATTTTTCCACAAATATGAATTATGCTTTTGTGTTGTCAAGTGTTTCAGCGCTTAAATCAGCTCTTAAAACATGCCACTTAAAGCTATTGTTGATTGTTTATGTAACTAGTCACATAGAAAATGACCTTCTGTAAATTTCGAAAGATAAATAGTGGAATAAGAGATATGTCAAGCAGTGGTCACCAGGGGAGAGATAAGAAAACGTACAGCAACGCATGACCAGTCTAGAAAATCGTCAAACTTTCAACATTGGCAATGGACCTAGGTCGGCCTGCACACTTCGCACAGTCTAACCAATTTTGTAACCTTCGACCCTTTTCGAGACGTGCAACATATTCATATATTGTGACCCAACGGGCGAAGAGTTACATGTTCATTTTTCTAAAAAACGTCGTCACGTGATATCCTCGATTTTCTTCCAAAGCATCGAAACTTCAGCTTTAAAAAAGCTGTAGTTGCGAGATTTTAGCAGAACCCCGCGATAGGCCGTTCTAGTTAGCGTTTTCCAGCATTTGATCATGGTCGTTGTAATAACGCACGAAGACTTTTGTGTGAACCTCTTGAACGTCGCAGATCGTTGGTCCAAAAGTATTGTCTTGGACATGCACATATTTTTTTCTCGGAGACCATCGTACTTCAGCGTTAAGGTGGTGGATCCGTTATAATTCCGCAACGTTTTGGAAGTCATGAGCTTCAGCAGTGTTAGCCGGGGTTTCCTATTGATTTCATTAGGAAACCTAGGTAAACATTATGAAAAACCATGTAAGTTCCGAAATGTAACAAAAATTATTACGGTCCTCTACCTTAAATTGAATGTATAGACTGATTTTTTAGCATTGTTACTCGTACAAACTGAATACTCTTTTAAATGGCGGGTCTAAATTGAAAAAAAAGAACACTTGACTAAGATACCTGATCCAAGTTGAGCATTGTTGTTTAAATAATCTCTATCATAATTGGAGATTTCTTCACTGTCATTTATTGTTTTATACAGCAAAAATGCGTAATTTTGTGTATATCTCGAGCTTTCTTTGCACGTTATTAATTTCGGGTGCTAACCGACAGTTTGCCAAACAGTTATTTAGGTTCAAGAACGAAGTGCGGGATGATATCGGCTTCATTACAGGCGAAATAGATACGCTTTTTGAATATATCGAGAATATGAATGCAACGTTACAGAACAAAATAACAGCACCTAGACAAGAAATGGTTGGAAATGCACTGGACAATTTGGACATAGATAAAAGCAGTTCAGGTGATGTTGAAAATAAAGCGTTGATTCAAGAATTTACCGAGAAGTATAAAATGCTTGAAAAGGCGTTTATGGCGGAAAAGAAGCTAAATCGCCAACTCAAAAGCCGACTAAAGGCTATCGAAGACGGTATTTCTGGAATCTATAAAGACGTAGAGAAAAATGTGACATCATTTATGAACGTCGTTAACGAAATATTTGAAGAGAGATTTGAAAACGTCGTGAAACGCAGGGCTAAGGATGATAAAGTTTACGATGATTATGGTGGTGCAGATTTGGAAACGACAACAGCCGAGAGCACTATGAAATCCTGTGACAATGTACAATACAGCGGCGTCTACAATATAAACATTGATCCATCAACGTCTCAGAGATCCGTGTATTGTGACGCGGAAACAGACGGAGGAAGATGGATCGTTATAATGAGACGTCAAGACGGTTCCGTTGATTTTGACCGTCCATGGATTCATTATAAGAATGGATTCGGTAATTTAGACGGTGAATTTTGGCTCGGTAATGACGTTGTTCATAACCTAACGAAATCCGAACCAAGAGAACTCAGAATAGATTTTCAAGACTTCCATGGTGGTAAAGCTTATGCGAAATACGACAAGTTTTTGATTGGACCCGAGGTAGAGAAATACAGACTGAAGTTGGACGGTTACAGTGGGACGGCGGGGGACGCGTTAACCGACATGTCAGTAGAGGAATACAAGCATAACGGTATGAAGTTCAGCACGTCTGATTCCGACAACGACATCTCCTGGAGGTCTAATTGTGCCAGCGTTTATCCTGGGGGTTGGTGGTTTAACAGCTGTTTCGGGGCTCACCTTACTGCTATATACAGTCATACAGGGAAAATTCGGCGTTATCACGGGATGATTTGGGAGCCGTGGACTGGTTGGGACAAAGCAGTGAAATTTGTTGAAATGAAAATACGATAATAAAGAAACTGCCCTGCGTTAAGTATGACAAAACAGTACAAACTGTCAGCAAATTTTACCTTTCTTTGCACGTGCACATACGTGCAAAACGGAGTGAAATTTGCAAACTGTTTGCACCGTTATGTGATCCTGAACGCACTACTGCTCTCGTCTTGCAGAAACAAACCCATAAATTATCGTATTGGACAAATGTTCTACAGAAATATTGTTAAAAAGGAGAAATTGATTGTTTTAAAAATATCATTTTTTCCATGGCTTTAAAAATGTAAATGTACTTCTCAACTTTAAAATACTTTGAAGGTAGTTGATCCGAATAGTTCCACATCGTTTCGGGGTCATAAATTTTAACTGTGATAACCGAGGTTTCCTAATCATTTCATAATGTGATATAGGTCATGCGTTCATGTGAAATGTTCGACATCTTTCTATTTGGGCCGATCAAACGTTATTTTGTCTGAAAATCTATTCAATCGGATGCAATTTGAACAGCATGTTCGTTCTATTTTTGGTGGACGTTTACGTTCACCAGTGTTAATACCGCGTTAGAACAATCCTGTCAGATGTTAATAGGTTTTCAAAACAGTAGTGCTCACTCAGATTCAATTTACTCTTTTTCAAGAATGGTATCCGTCTGACAACTGTGCATTTTAAAAATGGAGTGAAACGAGGGTTCTTCATAACTTGTTGAAACCTCAAAGACATCTTTTAAGTATGAAATCATATGCAATTCTGAGACCGGGTGAACGTTTTGTTTGCGTAGAACTACTTTTCAGACAGAGTGAGTAATTTCCCCCTTTTTTACCAATGGTCCATGGGAGGTCACTCATGAAAACTTGGTGAATGGAATAACTGGAATGGTAACCTCCCCTGACCCTACTACTAATAATAGAATAATAACATAGATCACACACATGAATACGGATACAACGCGAGTAGATAGTGTAAAGCAGTTAGGTCGTGCGTTAAGGTTTATGCAATGGGATTTAACGCTACTTTTCAACACGCGACATTCAATCTCTTTCTTTTTTAGCTCATCTGAGCACATCATGCTCAAAGAGTGTTTTTATAATCATTGAATGTCTGTCGTGCCTCGTGTGTCGTGCGTCGTCTGTCGTCTGGCGTCAAGAAACGTCTTCAGAATGTTGGTCAGGTCACAAGGATGAACCCTATCGAAAATGGGAAGGATCCATGCCAAATTATTGGAAAAGGGGCCTTATTGACAATTTTCTTGTTTACACTCTAGAGACCACAAATAATGCCCAATCTTCCTGAAAATTGGTCAGAATGTTTGGTAGGTCACAAGGATGGACCCTATTGAAAATGGGAAGGCTCCATGCTATATCAGGGGAAATGGCCTTAATGACAATTTTCTTGTTAACGCTCTAAAGCCGACAAATATTACCCAATCTTCATGAAACTTGGTCAGAATGTTGGCGAAGTCACAAGGATAAGCTTTTTTTCAAAATGAGAAGGGTCCATGCCATATCACGGTAAAAGGGGCCTTAATGACAATGTTTCTTGTTTACACTCTAGAGACCACAAATAATGCCCAATCTTCGTGAAAATTGGCAAGAATGTAGGCCAAGTCATAAGGATGAACCCTATCGAAAATGGGAAAGATCCATGCAATATCAAAGAAAAATGGATCCTAATGATAATTATCTTGTTATAGCTCTATAGGCCACAATTTTGGCCCAAACTTCATGAAACTTGGTTTTGTGAAGAAATATTCTCCTTAATGACATATGGTTTTTTAATTGAAGTGATGTCCAAGGGTTCAAAGAGACTCAGGTGAGCGATCTAGGACCATCTTGGTCCTCTTGTTTCATTTGAGAATGAAAATAGCGGATCATTAAATGATTAACCCTTTATTTAATTTTTCAAACAGATATCAACAGAATTTTGATTGTGTTCACAGAGAATCGACTAGTGTTGCAAAAAATAATGATACATCTGTACATAGATAATTTTATTTTCATTTCTTACCTTTTACCCAATTGATCAGACAATCACTCTTTAAACTACACCCCGCATAATGCCGAAAGTTATCGAAACCTTGTAATTACAAGACTTTGGTTGTCGATCGACGATATATTATGAGAAATGTATATCTGAAGCAAGATGCGAACTTTGGTCAGGTCATTTTCCTTTTATCGTAATTTTACATATAAATTTCTCTTTTCTCAACAAATGGAAGAATCACTCTAGTGTGCCTACAGAAACGTCCACCATCAGTACTTTCAGTGTTTTGATTAACAAAGCGCTCGTGAGTGTTTCTTTCTTGAAATACTCGCAAATCACGCTTCACCGTAACTGAGAGAGCAATGCAGGGTGACATATTTAGGACCCTCGCGTGCTTGTTCTTGTGAATACAAAATTGATTGATACTGATATTGATGATCATCACTAATACAGTTTACAACATCATGTAGTTGACGAGATGAATTATTTTGAAATGAATAGGCCCTAAGGAATGAAATTGAATGGGTGTCTGGAGCGAGTCTTGAGTGAAATTTAAGGCAAGGACATGTTATAAATATCGATATTTTCGCCCAAATTTGGAAAATTGGGCGAAATTATCGATATTTATTACCTCCCTTTAAAAAGTTCTACGTTATTTTCTGCTGTTTTGTTTTGTTTTTTGTGTGTGTCTTTGTTGTCTTATTAGACGCTCAAAAATCTACACCAGCCAATAAAATTGTAGAGTAATTTATTCGATTTGAATAAATAAGTGGTTGTTTTGAACGATTTCGAAGTGTTTGGGGCTCTTTGAATGGTTTTAGGATTGAATGAATAAATGGAGCACAGAGCGAAGGATTTGGAACGGTAAGATCGACATGAGTGTCAATTTTACGATGTTATCAACTGTATCATAATTTATCATTATCACTACCATCATAATACTTGACATCATATTCAGTATATAGACGTCGCATCGACACCTTTTTCTAGCCGCCGTCATAGCGCAGTTTGTAGAGCGTCGGACCGTCATTCAAGAGGTCCAGGGTTCGATACCCGACGGCGGCACTCGTTCTTTCCGACCATTTGTCTCTCACCAATGAGTTGATAATCGTAGACATATGTCGGATAACAGCTGCAGGCTAGAAAAGGATGTGATGGCTGTACTGGTGAAGAATATACTAGGAATCAATTGTTACGTGCTTCAGCCTCCGCGATAAAACTGAAAGATTGTTAAAAGCGACGTTTATCTCCATTCAAACAAAAAAACAATCGACACCTTTCGCCCCCCCTCCCCCCCCCCCCCCCCAAACCTTTGTAATAAGGAAATTTTTCTCTGCTGGTATTCATATATATCAAAATAAAGGCAAACAAAGCATGATTTAGTGTTTTATTTATAGTGACCGTCGACGTGAAATTGTACGGGGCACGTTTTTGTAAAAAGTTATAACACGATAGCTTTTCTGGGTGTAAAATAGTATAAAATACCTTTTTATGGATGTAAAATTAATCATGACATATATAATTAATAATATTGACTTTGGGAGAATTTCACAGAAAACAAAGCGCGTCACTTAGCACCGTGGGTTATATGACGCCAAAAACATGATCAACGTTCCCGCTAAAGATGACGTATGACGTCATAATTAGGCGGAACTATCAGTGTTTACAGTGACACGACATATGAATTTTATTGCGAATAAACTTCTATGTACTTCTCCTTATTTCATACTTGTAAATGCGTCTTACGCGTCTTACTCGGGTGTTATTGTGAAGAAAGAAGAAAGTTATTTGGTTCACACACCGATTTCTGAATCATGAAGAAATATGCGAAAATGGGTACTGCTTGTTACAAGCAGTTTCTTGTTTATATATATAAGTTTCGCATTAAATATTTCAATTTAAAGAGCGGGGTAATATTTTAGATATATTTATGCAAGTCAACAGATATATATCGGATCATATGAAAAAAGGGGGATGATGAAACTCGAGGCCTTAAGCAGCTTGATGGGGTCATCCGAAGTTACCCTTGGATTCAGCCCTGATGTCTTAGTATGTAGTCCGGAGTCCCTATTGGGTGAGCAGAGGAGCTTAGTTCGAGACCTATCGGAGAAGAAAATACTGAGAGCCATATTTGTTGATGAGGCCCAGTTTATTGTCAAATTGTGAGTAGTTTTCCATTACTGAAACCAAATTCAAAATAATGGAATTAAACTTTAAAAAGATATATTGATAGACTAATGTCTTTTATTGAAAAGCACGATTACCACTGTATCTAAACCATTATAGTAATGAGCGAAAAGGGACTGTCTTTCTCTATCTAAAACACATGTGATAATTTAAGTAACCCGTCGAGGTGCTTACTTATTATCCCATGCCGTTTTCGGCGAGGGGATATAGTAATGCTCTCCGTCCGTCATTCCGTCATTCCGTCTTCCGATTCCGTCATTCCGTCACTAAACTTGTCCGGAGCATATCTCCTAAAGTGTAATAGCTATCAACTTTAAACTTTATGGGTGGATAGATCTCATGGAGGAGAAGTGCAGTACACAAGAACTACAACTCTTGCTTACATAATTTTGGAGTTATTGCCCTTTGTTATTTTTAAGACTTAGATTTTGTCCGGAGCATATCTCCTAAAGTACAATAGCTATCAACTTTAAACTTTATGGGTGGATAGATCTCATGGAGGAGAAGTGCAGTGCACAAGAACTACAACTCTTGCTTGCATAATTTTGGAGTTTTTGCCCTTTATTATTTTTAAGACTTAGATTTTGTCCGGAGCATATCTCCTAAAGTATAATAGCTATCAACTTGAAACTTTATGGGTGGATAGATCTCATGGAGGAGAAGTGCAGTGCACAAGAACTACAACTATTGCTTGCATAATTTTGGAGTTATTGCCCTTTGTTATTTTAAAGACTTAGATCTTGTAGCCGGGGCTTAATTTCTTAAAGTAGAACTCTTAATCTATTAGGCTTCAGTTTACTATCAAGCTTTCTCGGCGGGGTATGGCCATGTCCGACATGGCTCTTGTTTATATGGCGTTGATATGATGATATGCATTTAATAAAAAACATGTTTGATATCTTATAAGGCTCATTTAAACAAAAACATGATCACAGAGTTACAAAAAGACGCAGTATTTAAAAAAAATGTTCATTACGTCAAGTTCACAAAGTTTTCTTATGTATCTTTAAAAAGTCGCGTTTCTCCGAATAACTTCTTTCTTCGTGATTTATGATATTAACTGAAACCATCTTATAATCGGTCACTGCGTGTTTCTCTCCTCTCGATACATTTACAAGAAAATAATTGAATAGAACCCTACGTTCCTGCATCGACAAATCAATCTAAATGATTATGGCCTCTTTGTACCTTTGCCATGCTGGTTCGACAGGGGCATAGAGACAAGATAAGTCTGCACATAATGTGTTGTCTGATCTTTGGCTCTAACACTTCTTTTAGAGTTACAAAAGGTAATAACTAAATTATAGGCGTAGCAGAAAACGGTTTATCACGAGAAAAATATAACCTCAAAGTTTTTAATCAATCGGGCATACGCTGTCAGAGTTATGCTCGGGACAAAGACGTAAACGCCGTCCGGACACCCTGAGTACGTCCCGTCTTTTACAGGCGAATTAAAAGCACACTACACACAATATTCAAACATATTTCATATGCGTATCTAGGACTTCGAAATTTAACGCGACAACCAAAGAATATTTAAGATAAATGCAATATGTGGACTGTGACAGAAGATGAATGCCCTCCATCCGCTCCCCTTTTCTATAATGTGAGCGTTGTTGAATAATCGAAACATCGTAACTACAGCTTGAATAAGCTGTAGTTTCGGTGTTATGATCATTCATCAACGATATTTTTCAACAGATGATAATTTCTTTACGCACTTGCGTAAATTGCGTAATGGGAGTTACGTCCTTGTATTTAACTTAAAATTTATCCTTGAATTTTGCAGTGGTAAGCCGTGTCCAGTAACAAATTGCCCAGCTGTCCGGCCTGCCTATGGACAACTAGGAGAATTGCGGTCTTTGTCAGGTCCATCAGTACCATTTATAGCACTTACTGCCGCAGCTTCAGTAGAAACAATGAATATAATTAAGGAAGACTTATGCTTTGATGATAGTTTCGATGTTATTCTGAGTCCAAATAAATTAAACATCAAATATGAGGTGATAGAAATGAAAAGTGATGATACGCGCACCAACTTCCAGTGGCTAATACACCTCTTAGAAAATCAAGGTATCAATACTCCAAGAATGCTCATTTTCTTCAGAAAAATTAAGCATATGGCATTGGTGTATAAGCATGTTATTAACACTTTGGGTCCAAAAGCCTATATTAATCACGATCACAATGGATCGAATGACTACAGAAACAGAATTATTGACATGATTCACACGAAGACATCAGATGTCGTAAAAGCATCAATCTGTAGATCATGTGAAGACCCATCAGGCTCCATTAGAGTAGTTCTATGTACAGCGCCATTTCCCATGGGGATAGATGTCAAAGGGTTTCATCTGATAGTGCACTATGGACCAGCAAACAACTTGGAAGGTTACATTCAAGAAACCGAGAGAGCTGGGGGAAGTACAGACGTTAATTATCACGCTATTCTTTTGAAATATAATCGTTCTTCAAGGAGCAAAAACATAAGCATTGACATGAAAGAGTATATGAGTGAACTAGCTTGCCGTCGCAAACGCCTTCGTCAGATTTTCCCGAACGATATTACGGAATCTGTACCACTTCATCCCCTTCATACATGTTGTGATAATTGTGCAAAATTGTGCAAATGTATGTGTAGGTGTGTTGAAAATGTTTGTAGGTGTGACAAGATGTGTGCTGCGACAAACAATCCGGTGACACAATCTATCATAAATGCAATTGACTCAGGCGAAAGCAGTTCAGATGAATCTTCTTCTGATTAATCTGATACAGGGTTTAATACAATCGGAACATCGCTCGGCCATTTCCGTAAACTGCAACAGACCTCGGATGTATGTAAGGCGGATGGGTATGTCACAAAATCGTGCATTTTGTTAGGCGGAAACAGTGTAAGAAAAAATAGCGCCGTAGATTTTTATCTTTTACAGTAAATAACGGCTGAAAAAATCTTAATTTTTGAGAATGACGAATCATTCTCAAAAATTAAAATTTTTCGGTCGTTATTTAAGAATCTAAAGATATTTATATAAGGATTGTTTCACGTCAGAGACTTAAACGAGTAGCGTTGACGACGTCGAATGTTTTCACTCAAAGTTTCGAGGGCTAGCGCCATTTTAACTGACGTCATCGAGTTTGTCCAAGGTTTTCCCGTAATTTTGAAAAAATAGTCCGTCTATGTACATCCGAGGTTGATCGTGAGATTGGCCGAGTGGTGTTCCGAATGCTGATACATGGTTTAGTAATGAGTCGGACTATGTGAATTTTGTCAGAACAACCGACTGTATTACACTTTTCAGATGAATCTGACTGATATAGGGGTTCGAATCCGTATTTAGCTAATAGCTAAAAGACGACAACAAAGCGAAAAAAGACGACAGTATTATCCCTTGTCTGTTTGAGGCATGAGGCATGTACTCGTCTTTTTAACTGTACGATTGGGACAACTGTTACGTGTCATGAAAAAAATAATATTGAAGCAAAAGGAGAATTTGCTTGTTACAGACATTTTCTGGTGGTTTTTCCCTCATTATTTCTTATATCGTTTTATCTTGTTGTCATGCTCAAGTGAATTGATTTACATTAAATTTTAAAGGGCAACACTGTGTTCTCTTTTGACCAGCTATTCAAAATCCGAATTTTCTTTTACCAAAGGGTAATCTACTTGTTCGCCTACAAAAAAAAGTTCTCGGACAACTTAGATACTCTTATATAAATTCCACAAAGTTGCTTATTCCTTTCTCAAATCTGTTTAAAACTTCTCTGAGTGACGTATAATACGTCACCGAGCAATTTCTCTCGTTCGATATTTTAATTAGGGTTCGGCATGCTTTTGAAACCAATGAAATCATTGAATGTCGAACACTTTAGTTAGATAGAGTCTGCATAGTGACGTTTACAGAAAATAGAAGCTTTTCTAGCGGGCTGTGTCCGTTTCGAAAAGCTTCTATTTTCTGTAAATCTCACTATGCAGCCTTTATCTAATACATGATTAGGTCGGAAAAGGATTTCCTTGCCTCTAGCGATCATGAGGAAATTTCAAGAACTTCTTTCAAAGAAAAATGTTGAATTAGATGTGCATCATCTCTGAGTCCGCCAAAAGCAGTAGTTCCTGAATGAAATCCACGCAGCATGTTTTTCTACAACCATAGAAAAAGGTATTACGGGGAGCGATTTTTTAAGATTACGCCTCCAAGTCACGATCATATGACGTCATCGGGTCGAGTCAATTATCAAAATAAAGCAGAATACGCAGACTTTAAGAGATTGAGGGTTGTAATAAAAATCAAGTTGTTGATAGATAACCGAAATGTCGTATCTACAGACTTTATTCATTCAGTAGGTAGGTTAGTTTGAACAATGATGAGGTGTGGAAAGCTATGTGATTTCGATGTTCTGCATTGATATCTGAATCACGGCTTTTGGTTATTTCAAAATAGAATTTAAGGTAGTGGACCCCTAATAGTTCCGCAACATTTCGGACCCCATGAACTTTCACAATGTTGACCGAGGTTTCCTAATGAAAAACATTAGGAAACCTCGGTTAACACTGTTAAAGTTCCTTATTTCCGAAACACTGCGAAACTATTACGGGTCCACTACCTTAATTAGTCACAACGACATAGAAATGTTAATAAGAGATTATGTCTCTGTAGAGAATAAGCAAGGTGTTGCTTAATGACAGGAATGTCGTATCTAGTACCATTTACGGCTTTATTCAAGCTGTAGGTACAATATTTCGTCTCGCATAACCACAAAATGAGAAAGCTGTATATTTCGAGCCTTTGCCTGCATGTCAGAATGACGCCATTCAGATATTTCACAATGGGATGTAAATTTTAGTCATACACGATATAAAAGAAAATATATACATGTATATATATAAAAACCGGAAAATTACCAAATGAAGCCGACCGAAATGCTCATTCAAGGCACCGAATGATATTCCAGAAAATCTGAGATAATATCAATTAATGCATAAGTTCGAGCAAACTCGATCAGCTTAAAAGCTGCAATTACGATGTTTAGGAAGTAAAGCGAATGACGAAGGCGATAAATGCCCTTGCCGCAGTTCAGTATTATGTAGTACTCGCGGACGCGCATTACAGTTAATCACTTCTTTAAATTTACATTCACCACGATCAAAACAATTTTAAATCAAATATTTAACGTTTCGGCTATTTCTTCATTCCAAACACTCAACCAATCCATTAAAAATTGCTCCAAAATCACTAAAAAGGAAAGAGAAACAACTTTATTAAATAAATAAATAAATAAATAAATAAATAAATAAATAAATAAATATGAAAAAATACGATTCACTGACTTAATTGAATCTTGTAAGCGATTTATTGCTTCGTGAAGACAAAGAAAGCCATTTATAGCTCTTATAGGCATATTTGATAAGCGGGGGATGGGGATTAATAAAAGTTTCGCTAATTTTGTTCCTCTTGAACAAAATTAGCAATAATGGATAACCTACCTTTAATTTAATTCAAAACTAACTCATTGCACTCATTCAATTTCATTGTGAAATCATTTCAAAATAGTTCAAGGTGTCAATTCAAGATATTCTGTTCTGTATTACTACCTTGCATCGTCATTTGAGATCCATCCAGTGTGTTTTTTATCACCAAGACAGGACTAGGTAAGTGTTGTATAAATCAATGTGGAAAAGAAGTTTTGACTTGATAATGATAATTAATTTCCTCCTTTTATCTATGTTTAACTCAAAAACAAGAACTTCAGGCTGTCATATTTCTTTCCATATACTTAAATTGGCCCTGACTTCTATAAGTTCTCTTCTTACAAATTAAAAGGGGCGGGGGGGGGGGTCTGTCAAAATTTCCTAGACAATTCATATAAAGGTTCACCTAAGAAACATGAACGCCAGGTTTCATTGAAATCGGGACAATGGCTTGGGGGAGAATTTATCGTGCAAATAAGCCCCGCCCTGTCACGCCCATATTTTGGGGGTCAATCAAAATTTATTGAACAACTTTAGAGCAAGCTCACCCAAGGAACAATTTTACCAAGTTTCGTTAAAATCCGGTCATCAGTTTTGGAGGAGATGTTTATAGAAAACTTACGCATGGACGGACGGATGCGCGACGGACACACTGTCATGACAATGGCTGGCTTGCCTTCAATCGGTGGAGCTAAAACTGAGTAAATTAAATACTTTTTTTTACAAAATAATCATTTGAAAATGAGGAATAAATGGCACAGAAGAGAATTTGATAGAGGATAATTGTTTTATTTTAAATGTGTAAGATCGACTTATATTTCATTGAGTGAACAACAAAAGCCATATTTTCACAAGTGGTGGGGTCACCGGAGTGAACATGTAGCTTTTGTTGTTCACAAAATGAACTACTGGCATTCGATTTTACTCGAAAAAAAGCGACTATTCTATTTTTTATATAAAATGTCATTTATGATATATGATTAATTTTCTTAAAGCGCGTCATTTTGCACGGGAATGCTATTCAACGTACATGGTGACGCCACTTGTTGGACTCCGCTTGAACTGGATAGCGTCAAATCATGAATATGAAATGGAGGAAATCGGGGTTTAATATTTTTGATAATTTTATTTCTTTGGAGATGAGTTTATAAAGTGATAAACCACCGTTATTTCTTTAAAAGCCACCGCGAAGCAATAAAGAAAATAAGTGCACACCGGATAAAAATGACAATCACGGTTTTCGATTTTTCAGTTTATGAAATGGTATTTTCACTTCACCTTCGAATCTTTTAAACGTTTACAAATGTAAATCATTTTCCAAGACACTTCAAATGAAATTGTTTATTATTAGAATTTGACACTCAACGTTTGTGATATCTTTTTCGAAATCCTCTGAGCCGGAGAAGTAGGCTAACTGGCCGTCGGATTCAGTGACCGGACTTTTTTTTCCTTTTCATTATACATCATCAGTTTTCAAAAGATATGGGGTCCTGATATATGTGCAATGAAAATCAGGTAAAAAAGAAAAGATTAGTTTTGGGGAGAAGCCGAGAAGTGCCTATTTATGTCCACATTGACTGGCGAGCCTGACCTAATTAATCTGTCGATATCATATAGAAGAGTATTATAACTTAATGCATTACAAAAATAGGTTAAATGTGGTCCCTATTCTATTGTAAGCACTTATTTTTATGGAATCTTAAGCATAATAAACCATGAATAAATGCGTGCGATGTTTTATTGGAATGTTTTAATCCCAAATGATTATTTCAAGTCACCAAATTTCACTTACGGCCTTCATACGCAAATAAACTGTTTAAGACGAATATTTAATTTATAATTTAAGACTGATTTAATAGCGAGCGCAGCTCGCGAACGGCCGAAGGCCGTGTGCGCGAAGCGAGCGTTAATGGTAACGTGTGTTATTCTATTCTATTCTGTTATACTGTCAAACGAAAAAATCGTGTCATTTTCCACACGGAGTGAATTCACTTGCAGGACCGAAAAAAGGTTAAAAATTGTATTGAAAAAATACCATAACGAATCCTTTGTAAATGAAAGATTAAAAAATTGAAAATTAATTTAAGCTATCCCGAAAAAAAGACGTTTCTATGA
Organism: Fragum whitleyi; assembly: GCA_948146395.1. NCBI lineage: Eukaryota > Metazoa > Mollusca > Bivalvia > Cardiida > Cardiidae > Fragum > Fragum whitleyi. The sequence continues at coordinate 32,057,279 of OX411544.1, forward strand.
ATTTCTAATTTTTTACCGGAAGCAACATAAACAAAGCCAAAATCGAGGCAGACCGAAGCATTTCGCGCGGAAATTCCCACAAAATAATTATTAACTTTCGATATACAGAATGACAAGGCTAATTTGAACATTCCTACCTTTAGTCCTTACACAAATACGGCCTGGAACACGCTTCAAACCTCAGATTTACATGATGCATGCATGTTTAGATTGAAATGACTGAAATATTTTTGACGTCATCAATTAATGACGTCACGAATACGTAACTAGTCTAGAACTTAAAACATTTCAATCATAGACTAGTGAACTTGTAAAAAACATTCAACACTGTTCTTGCGATTTTCAACTAGTTTAATATAGAAAATAGTGACTTTAGTTGAAGTTGTAACAATTTTTGTAACAATAAGTTGATATTTCAAGTCATGAGAAATCATTGTGGGAAAGAAGGAAATGCTTGATTGTTAAATATGCTACTGTGTGTGGATTTTGTTGTTGTGTACAAGGACCCGTCGCCAAAAGCCTTTATTTCTTAAAGATGTTACTTTAATTCCAGTTATGTTTAAAAGGTTTATGCATTCTCATTGGCTGAAAAAAATTGTTTCAGCGGAAAGTAACCCCATTAAACCTTTCTATAACCCTACGGTCGCGGGCTCGTTATGTCCATGACTTAGGTTTATGATCGGAGCAAAGACTAGTGTTACAATGTTCAATCCTTTATTTACATCGTCAATCAATCCATTGGTCAACAAAACACTCTGAAAATACAAATTACGTGACAATGTATTAAACATGTAAAACGTATCTTATCTAAAAGCATAAATCCTGAATGTACTGACAATGGCAACAATACAATGTGCGATCCGATCTGCGTCAATAAGTAATATATCACAGCGAGCTAATTTGTTTACAATCCTTACCAAATCAATGTGACTGGGTGTATCCAAAAACCAATAACCTCTCGCTCTACTCCATATTCACGTGCAGATGTGTACAAACTGTAAATAAACAAATGTTAATGGTTAGAGAGTGAAGGGGCGAACGGGCAAGGGTACGACAGAACGCGAAATCCGACAACAAGCGTCAATGAACACTCGAAACCCAAAGATAGTGGCAATCGAACCGATCTGAAACCGTAGGACGCGATCAGACACTGAAACAAAACAATCGAACCTTCAAAGGACTTACATGACTAAATTCTGGACAAAATCAATCAATAAATAATCAAATGATCTTCTCGACAAAACCATACAACGGTCGATTCAAAATCGTGTCACGTGATCTCAAAAACCGCCTTCAAGAACTAGGAATCCAAAATAGACTGGCAACCTTCACAACATGTAAAACATCCCAAAAATCGTCCGGTTACACACTTCCCCTCTTTTGAAATGACGTCTCGTCATTTGTCAATCAGTTTCGAAGACAACGATTAAATCTAGTAAAAAACAACATATCTGAAATTAAAAAAACAACATTAGCAATTCTAACCAGACTTTCTCGGTAACTCCCTGGAAGCTACAACTAAGAACATTTGCTCTCTCCCCCGCTTCTGAAATGCGACCACGCATTTTTGACCAGCTTAACCATCTCCTTCTTTGTGCTAATGGCAAGATCTAAAAAATGAAGAAACCTGGTTAAAAAGTAAAAGTACATATTAGAACTTGACTCACAATCACTTTATCACTGCACTCAGCACTTTATTCACAGTATCACTATCCATGTTGTTCAATGCTCCAGAATTCAACAATGCATCCAATGCTTGAACTTTGTTGTTTATTGGTCTCACTATACTGTGTACAACCGGATCTCCATATCTGTCTGGAGGTTTCTTCGCTCTTGCTGACCTCCTTGGCACCGGTTTTGGTGGCTCTTTCACAACTGTCTCTCCATCTCTTTTGTCTTCTTTATTTTCTGTTTCTGTAGCCTTTGGTATTGCTTCCTCTTCACTTGTTACCTTTTCATCAATTGCCTTGTCCACTTCATCTTCAACATAACCTGTAATGTCTTCTCCATTACTTTCTATCTCATTCTCAAAGTGTCTGTCCACAATATGGTCAATCCAAACAGCGTTCGGGTCATCACCATCATCATCATCATCTTCATCAGCACCTCTATCATCAGTCTCTTTTCTTCTGTCATCATCATAGCAATCATGACTTCGTTTCATCACATTCTCTGAACAGGTAGCTTCAGGATAATGGGCGTCCCCATCTTGAGCTGTGCCTTTCACAGTTCTCAATCCATCACTCTCTGTCCTTCCTTCTCTGACGTCAGATTTCTCTTCTTTTAATGCATTATACTCAATTTCATCATTATCTTCTCCAATCTTCAATAAAAGATTTCTATGCAAAATCTTCTCAATTCCTGTTTCTGATCGTATCTTGAATACAGGTATTTCGGGCCTTGGCTGTTCTATCACACGGTAACTTTCTTCCTCGAACTTATCTGCTATCTTGTGCTTGCAGTCAAAGGCTACCTTCTTAACCAGTACCTTGTCTCCACAAAAAATTCTCACAGATCTAGCTTTTTGGTCATAGTGTTTCTTCTGTTTTGTTTTCGCTTTCTCTGCGTACTTCTCTACTATCTTTCTTGTCTGTTCTATCCTGTCTTTCAAATCGCAGATATACTCTTCAGTTGCCTTACTCGATGTTCCTTCTGTTGCCTCTTCAAAACGAACGTCGATAGGTAACTTTGGTTTCCTTCCAAACATTAATTCATACGGTGATAACCTTGTTGTTTCATGGGGTGTGCAATTGTAGAAGAAGACAAGGGAATTGATGTACTTCTTCCAATCTTGTTTCTGATCGGGTTCCAAAGTCCCTAACATGTTCAACAACGTTCTGTTGAATCGCTCAGGCCCCGCATTTCCTTGTGGGTGGTACGGTGTTGTGTGACTCTTCTTGATGTTAGCTAGTTTGCATAATTCCTTGATTATCTCGCTTTCGAAATTTGCACCTTGATCAGAATGCAGTCTTGTCGGTATTCCGTAATGGATAATAAAGTTGTTGTAGAATGCCTCAGCTGTGGTCTTTGCTGTTTGGTTCTTTGTGGGAATAGCTAAAGCGTATTTGGTAAAATGGTCTGTAATTACAAGTATATTTGAAATTCCTCCTTTAGATGCTTCTAGTGTTAGGAAATCAAAACAAACTAGCTCCAAAGGAAACGTGGTGTTGACGTTCACAAGGGGCGCTCTCTCATTCGTTGATGACTTTCTCCTAATGCAGCGATCACATCTATTCACCCATTCATCAACATCAGATGACATTCCTGGCCAATAAAATCTTTCTCTTAGTAGTTTCATAGTTCTTTCTTTACCAGGATGACCAACATCACCATGGAGTCCCTGGAGAGCTTCTTTTCTGTATTTCATCGGCAGGACAAGCTGCTCTATTTCTCGGTCCTCATCTTGAACATGACGAAACAACAATCCTCTCTTCATTCTAAAATTTTTGAATTGCTTTTTCATGGCCAGGTCCTCCTTGATGTAAACATTTCTTGGAACTTGGTTGTCTATCACCGCGATTCTCCATCTATCAATCAATGGTTCCTCCCTTTGTGCTCTTCTCACTTCTCTCAACTCTTTTAATGCAAGTGATTGTCCTGGTGCATCTGTTGCATCGACAATATTAATGCCAAATGCTGGCAATGTCTCTATCAGTGGTGTTTGTATTATTGATGAACAAATAGCTTTTACAGTTCTCTCGTCTATTTTCACCAGCTCATTTCCTGTATCTTCATCATTTATCTTTTCGTATGGGTATCTACTCATGGCATCGGCATCAGTATTGTTCAATCCTGGCCTGTAAAAAATTTCGAAAGAATACTCTCCTAATGCCGAGGCCCAACGATGACCAGTTGCGTCCAATTTTGCCGAGGTAAGTATATGTGTGAGTGGGTTACTATCTGTCAACACTGTGAACTGATTTAGTGTGAGATAATCAGAGAACTTCTCCGTAACCGCCCACTTAAGTGCCAAGAACTCTAGCTTGAACGCACTATAATTTTTCTCTGACTTATTGAGTGATCTACTAGCGTATGCTATCACTCTCTTCTGGTCATCCTGTTTCTGATATAGAACTGCACCGAGTCCTTTTGTCGAGGCATCTGTGTGAAGCTCGAACGGTAATGTGAAATCCGGGTAGGCCAATATCGGTGGTGAAGATAAAATCACTTTCAGGTTTTCAAATATTTCTTGTTCTCTCTCTGTCCACTTCCATTCTAATTCTTTCTTCTTTGACTTATTCTTTTTGGATGACGTCGGCGGTAAAAGATCCGCTAATGGTCTCGTTATTTTACTAAAATCCTTGATGAAACGGCGATAATATCCAGCGAATGCTAAGAATGATCGGAGTTCATCTGAATTTGAAGGTGTAGGCCAATTTCTCACTTTTTCAATCTTGTCCGGATCAGTCTCTATACCTTCAGAACTGACTATGTGACCAAGGAAACCAACTTTTTCCTGGATGAAGGTACATTTTGATGGCGACAATTTCAGGTTGCATTGCTTCAGTCTCGTCAGTATCAAGTCCAATCTATGGAGATGTTCTTCGAAGGTATCGGCAAACACTATCAAATCGTCTAAATATATGACACATATAGTCATATTGTAATCGCCCAAACACTCTTCCATGAGCCTCTGATACGTCGCCGGCGAATTTGATAAACCGAAGGGCATACGGTTATATTCCCAAAATCCAAGTGGCCCTACAGTGAACGCCGTTCTCTCTTTGTGTTCTTCTTCGATCTCAACTTGGTGGTAACCTGACTTCATATCTATTGTGCTGAAATATCTGCTACCTTTCAACACATCGAAGATCTCCTCTATCCTTGGCAGTGCGTACGCATCTTTTACTGTTCTGTTGTTTAAAGATCTAAAATCCACGCAAAGTCTCAAGGCACCATTCTTTTTTCGTGCGATAACTATGTTGCTTGAGAAAGGAGACTTAGATTTTCTGATAATTCCTGCTGAAAGTAGTTGTTGCAAGTGTTGTCTTACTTCCTCTATCATCATTGGTGGTATCCTTCTATGTCTCTCTTTAAATGGTGTTTCCTTGTCTTTCATCAGGTCAATCCGGTGTTTAATCATGTCGCAATGTCCAATATCATCTTCAGCGGTTGAAAAGATATCGACATGTTTCCTGAGTAGTTCCTTCAACGTGTTCTTTTCGCTTGCCGAAAGTATATTATTCTTATCCATGGATAAACTTTCAACAAGATCTTGTTCTTCATCTTTGTTATCACTATTCACTTCTTCTGCAATAGTGACCGGCTGTAATTCACATATGCACATCTTGGGTGCTATGGTAAGTGTTTGTGTAGTCAGGTTTGACAAACGTACAGTGAATTCTTGCCTTTTACCACTTTCAAAATTCACTAGTACAGGGTTCACATCAATATCTTGTGATATACCACTCTCCTTTGACTCATGGGTAATTGCAAGTGTATTAGGGTGATTCATTTCTCTATCTGTAATACCTCTTATATCTATACTCTCATTAGGTTTCAGAATTACTTTCTCATGTTCTGCACTTCTTATCACAGCTATCCTGTTGTTGTTCTTTTTAAGCTCCTTGTTTCTTACGGTTATGGCTCTAAAACTTAGATACCATGGAGTCATAAGTTTTGCTTTTTGTAGATACTGTTCTCCGTGCTCATCTCTACAATCATTCAAATACTCTTGGAGAATATTAGTTCCTAATATGATCGGTGTCTTTGCCGAGTAAGTCGTATCTGGTATCACCAGTAGTAGGCATTGCTTCTCTTGTGCATGTGGTACTCCTTCTGGAACTTTTACATCAACTTCAATGAATCCCGAATATGGAAGCTGGCTTCCATCAGCACATTCTATATTAAGTATCTTGTCCATCTTCTGAGTCTGTGTTCCTGGAAGGTGTGTCTTAACAAAGGATTCTGATACTACACTGACACAACTCCCTGTATCTAACAAACATCTGGTCCTAAAACCATTGATTTCGACATCAGCCTCATTAGGTTCTCCTACTAATTTGGGATCTGGTGTTTGCTTGCCCACATTTGATCCCCCAATCTGAGCAGCAATTAGTTTGGGCAGTTCGCCTGCTTATGTCCCTGTTTACCACATGTATAACATGTTATTCCACCCATGTTGGTCGACGGACAATTCCACTGTTTATGACCTTTCTGGTTGCATGTAAAGCACGTTGGTTGGAAATTTTGTGATCCCAGTGGTCTCTCCTGTTGATGATTGTAATTATTTCCACCTCTTCCTCTACCACCTTGCCACTGACCTCTACCTCTAAACTGTCCTCTACCTCTAAAACCTCTTCCTTGACCTCTATAAAACGACTGTTCTGGTTGTTCAACTTTCTTTTGTTCTAGCTGGTCTATTCTTTCGTTCATCTTCACCAACAAATCCTTTATCTCTTTCATTTCATTCCTTTGGCTTTCTACATTCGTTGCAGCTTTACATGTAGTCTTCTCTTCTGAATCAGTAACGTCTGTTAAACTGGATTCCAACTTTCGTAATTCTTTCTTAAAATCATCATAATTCTTGATTTTCTCATTATGATAAATAGACAAATGCTTGAGTTCTCTGTTCAGACCAGCATATAGAACTTCCTTCAGTATTGTTGTATCAGACTTTTTGACTGCCTTAAGTCTCGTCGCTTGTTCAAACAAGTCTTCTAATCTTGAAGCAAATGCTGTCACACTTTCTTTTGGTCCTTGCTGGCATCCGTAGAATTTTCTCATGACACTTTCTCTTGTTTCTATGGATCCATAATCACTTTCAAACTTATCTATAACTTCTTCTAGATTGACTTTAGGACCTAATCTTCTCAACTTATCAGCTGCAGTTCCTTTGCATGATCTTCTAATTCCTAGAAGTATCTGTTCTTCCTTGAAGATTCCGTCAGATATGAGAGCCTGTATCTCGTATCTAAAAGTTTCCCAATTAACTTCTCCTTTTGATTCTTCTCCACAAAATGAAGACAATTTCGGAAAATGATAACTCCCGAACTTTGATGAAGGATCTACAAGTGGAACATCCTTATGTTCTTCCTCTTCATGTCCACCAAAAACTTTCAGCAACTTCACAATATCCTTGGTAGATCCTAATTTTGGTTTAATACCAAGTAATTTCATGGCTTGTAAAAGCTTTTCCTCTTCTGGAGATATGCCTCCCATAGCCATCTCTAATTTTGTTTCCTCTTCTGTGTCACTCATCTTGTCACAACTTATACTGGGTATGCTTTCTGGTGATTATCACTTGATTCATATGAGTATTAAGTGTCTATGATACTTATCAATCACGCACTATTTTAAGAAATCAAAGTGTCAATTATCACTTGGTATCAGACAAAGCGCTAAGTATCACACTGGTTCGCGAAACACTATCACACTGTGGAACGCACTAACACAATTACGCGTATTTTTTTTTTTCACTTGACGCAACACTTCTTTTCACTATCAGTATACCTAGACGGTATGCACAAGTTCACTTCCCTCTATTGACACTGAACTTTAAAGAAGAAATGATAAACGCGTTTCTTTTTGCACAACACTATAGCTTAAGTTCTAACTGTTTATAAAGCACTTCTTTCCGTCATCAGTATACCAAGCTGTTAATAAACATGCACTTAAATTAATCAACTATAATCACTGCACACTGTAATTAAACATTTGAATTCATACCGAATAAACCCTTAACATTCAACAGTCTATAAACGATTGAGTTATTTCTATACAGAAAAAATATTTATTAGCCTTTCATAAATGCTGTAGTCACAAAGTTTTTTTTTTTCGTTACATCATGTACAACTAATGGAATTGTTCTGTTGCCTGAATGTTCAAACCCCAGATAAATAAATATTTCTAAAGAAAGCTATCAAAATCTAATCTAATAAACAGAAATTTAGACTATATATTCAATCACGGAAGCAAATACAGCAAATTGAAAGACAGAGTGATTAATGCTAAATTGAATTAACAGTGTATAAATGTACGATACAATACAGCTTTACTACACGCTACGCTATAAAGCCGTCGTCTGCACAAAGGTGTACCTGTAACGCAGTATAGATTTACCTGTACTACCTATAAATAGATTCTGAATTTCCATGCACGTGGTAGCCTGTATAAATAGAATTTTAAGTGGATCGATTAATAAATATGCATGAGGTTAAGGTACAATAAACAAGTATATTGGTCAAAGGTGAATCAATAAAACAACCAATGAAAATGTATGATACACGATGATGTCACGGGAATCCCAAACTGTCCAATGAAAAAAACGATAATCCTGTAGGTGCGCTTAACGTCACATGGAGGGAAAACTTTTAGCCAATAACAGGGACGGAACCGAGCGAAAAATTTCTGGAAATAAACTAAGTCAACAAATTGAAAAATATACAATAAATGTCATTTTTGAAAATTTGATATTTCCAAACAACCAGACTGAATGACCAACTTTGTTAATTGACGATTGGCTCTTTAAACGGGTATCTGAATTTCTGCTATAGGGGTAGGTCAAAAACTGGGACGCTTCGGATACTATAGAAATTACAAAAAGATCTGTCCAAAACTTCTAGAAAACGACCAATCAGATAAACGCAAGCGTGAAAAACTAAGATCATATTTAGGAGAAATGTGACATATCAATTACAGAAAGGATCGGGCCTCGGTAAAGGGTGGAGGGCTGTTAGTAATGAATTAATATCAAAAAGTGTATCGGTGACAGTGCAACACTCTCGCTCCCCTCGTGCACAAAAATATCTCACGGGTACCCCAGTCTTACAGATCTCTCTTTACAAAAAAATGCAAAAATCAAAAGATGAGAAACATAGCGAGAACTGAGAAAAGACAGCAATGAGAAACAAGAAAATAAATACAAATCTACTTACATAAAAATCCTAAATCCTATTCATACACATATTACACAAACAATCACATATTTAACTAATTTCAATACTCCGTCCAATATATACACTGATCAGGCTGCACAACAATGAAATGATAGTTTTCACAGTTTACTGATCAGTAATAAACAGCTGATAAATCCAATCAAATCCCGGTATCCAACGATGATCACACGTAATCCAACGTTGACTGTTAGTGCACTATAATCCTATGAGCTCTCACGAATCATAAATGTCCCGGGAAAAGGAGAAACATCCTCAAATCTGATGTGGGTGGGGTATAGTAGTCTGGGCTCCAGATAACTCTGTCAACAACTCCGGTGGGCGCCATTTATAACCCTACGGTCGCGGGCTCGTTATGTCCATGACTTAGGTTTATGATCGGAGCAAAGACTAGTGTTACAATGTTCAATCCTTTATTTACATCGTCAATCAATCCATTGGTCAACAAAACACTCTGAAAATACAAATTACGTGACAATGTATTAAACATGTAAAACGTATCTTATCTAAAAGCATAAATCCTGAATGTACTGACAATGGCAACAATACAATGTGCGATCCGATCTGCGTCAATAAGTAATATATCACAGCGAGCTAATTTGTTTACAATCCTTACCAAATCAATGTGACTGGGTGTATCCAAAAACCAATAACCTCTCGCTCTACTCCATATTCACGTGCAGATGTGTACAAACTGTAAATAAACAAATGTTAATGGTTAGAGAGTGAAGGGGCGAACGGGCAAGGGTACGACAGAACGCGAAATCCGACAACAAGCGTCAATGAACACTCGAAACCCAAAGATAGTGGCAATCGAACCGATCTGAAACCGTAGGACGCGATCAGACACTGAAACAAAACAATCGAACCTTCAAAGGACTTACATGACTAAATTCTGGACAAAATCAATCAATAAATAATCAAATGATCTTCTCGACAAAACCATACAACGGTCGATTCAAAATCGTGTCACGTGATCTCAAAAACCGCCTTCAAGAACTAGGAATCCAAAATAGACTGGCAACCTTCACAACATGTAAAACATCCCAAAAATCGTCCGGTTACATTTCTACTTTTATTGATAAATCTTCACGTTTTGCGATTAAATCTAAGGTTATATAGAAGTTTTGTCTTGATTTCATAGTGATCTGAAACTCAAAACCCAATCAAAATCATGTGTGAATCAGCATCACATATTCATACAGTGTGATCAGTTTTTCAGTTTCATACATCGATGAATTTAAGAAATAATATCTTCATCTCTTAAAATATGAAAGGATAACGAAGTATCGGAAGAATAGATCGTGCATCAGAAACATAAATCTACTCAATACATTCACACTAAACTATGAAATAAATATGCCCCCCTCTCTCTCTCTCTCTCTCTCTCTCTCTCTCTCTCTCTCTTTTCTCTCTCTCTCTCTCTCTCTCTTTTCTCTCTCTCTCTCTCTCTCTCTCTCTCTCTTTCTTTCTTTCTTTCTTTCTTTCTCTCTCTCCTGTTACAAACAATTTTTCAAGTTAGCTGCGATCGCTTTTAAGGCTTTGCCTTATTTCATATTAAAGATAATACGTAATAACGTGTTAACTCTTCATTAGGTGTAATTCAGTTTAAACCGTATTCAATAGTTGCCAGAAAAAATGTAATTCGGTTTTTCCTTCACCCTCTTAGCCTATAAATTGTCACTGGTGAAATTCGGTGATCTCAAAAGAAATTCACGATTCAAACATTTTATTCAACATCTCCGTCAAATTTCTATTTATTTAAATACAAAATTATCTATAAAAACATGATATTGTTGCATTTTTGTATTGTAATTAGGTAAAATTTTGCGTAATTCGGTGCAGTTCTGATCTCAGGCCTAATTCGGTTTTTCTATGCATCGGTCCAGTCTATACGGAATAAAGACTGGAAGCTTTACCTCATATTGCGCATGCTCGATTCGTTGTTGACAGTAAACTTCCGGTTCTGAAAAAGAAATAAAAAATGTAGTAAATGTCAATTGATTGATTATGTACGCTTACGAAGAGGACGGCAATGGGCCAGGGGCTTATCAACGATCTGTTCGAGGTTAATAAATTGAAGTCACTCCCAGATAACAATATTTAGAATCAAACATGAATGGAAACATTGACATAAACAAGCCGCATCTTGCCTAAAGTTCTGACACTGTGTCTTGTTAATTGGACCCTTCTTGTCGTTTAAACCCTGTCCTTTTTTTTTAAAGAAAATTCTTACCTTAGAAATAATGATGAATATATTAGTGTATCCCCAGGCCCTTATGGCTTATCTCCACAGATACGCCCTCAAGAAATTAAAGGGTTGCTGATACACCTTAAGAACGCTTAAATCTGATCACCGTTACAGCTACAGTGATTAGACCCTTTACTAATTAGTGATTATCGATTTTTCCCTCATGGTTAGTTGATTGAATTTCACTGGTTTTGCACTTCAAGTAACAAAGATTAACAGATAGGTACCAATGCGAAAACAGTCGATTCAGTGTCCTCCTCATTTACCGAAAATTTCTGATTTTTACTGAGATCCATCGGAAACAGGGAAATAAGAAATTTGATTACAGCTACAGTGATTAGACCCTTTACTACTCAGTGATTATCGATTTTTCCCTCATGGTTGGTTGATTGAATTTCACTGGTTTTGCACTTCAAGTAACAAAGATTAACAGATAGGTACCTATACGAAAACAGTCGATTCAGTGTCCTCCTCATTTACCGAAAATTGCTGATTTTTGCCGAGATCCATCGGAAACAGGGAAATTAACTACTATCTGCTCAAGTCAAACAAGATTTATCTTTATGTTCCAATATATATATATATGAATTTTGATTATATCAAATTAAAGATTGGCAAGAATATGCAGTTTTTGCGATTTTTCTACTGCCAAGAATAAGATGAAATAAAGACATGTGGCAGACAGATAGTTCTGATTCACAAAGATAAATAGCCTTATCCACAGTAAAACCACTGTAATCATACTTTATTATTTACAGAAATACAAAGTAATCCTGAAGGCAATATAGCTGCACGCATAGGTGTCTTGTCAACTCGGCCTGTTCAAAACTCGGCCCGCGTAAAACTCGGCCTGTGTAAAACTCGGCCCGTCAACTTGGCCTGTATATAACTTATATAGTGTCTAGCCTACTTAATGGATATATAAGCAAATTTATCACATAGTTAATCAATGTGTTCAATGTACTTAAAGGAGGTGCAAATTCACAATTAATGACTAAAATATACGATCTTCATATTTAATACGCATATAACTTGCCATCTTCTTTTGTGCTTCAAAAAAATGATTAGAAAAATAAATTAAAATAAAAGGTGAATTAATTATTTGATTATATTTATTTTATCTCATATTTACACAAATGCCATATAATTTAGTGAAATAAGATAATTGTCATTAAAAACCTTTTTAACGAGTGATTATAAATCTAAAAAAAGCAAATAAGGTCCCCAAAATATTCATATTGCATCGTCATACATGTATCTATATAATATTCGTTGTATAAAAGCCTCTTAATATAATATATTCGTTGTATAAAAGCCTCTTAAGGATTCTACAACGCACACATACAGATACAGATGCATAAACAGGCCGAGTTGACGGGCCGAGTTAACTGGCCGAGTTGACGGGCAGAGTTATTCACAGGCCGAGTTGACTGTGAACCCACGCATATGCCACTATGCCTTCAAAATTGTCTGGGGAGAACCCTGTATAGCTGTCATTAAAGTTTACATATTAACAAAACCAGTTGCTTAATTTTGTTTTGACCACCAAGGCAATATAAAAATATAAAATGTCACCTGCATATGCTCTTGGCCTGAAAATTCATGCCCCCTATCAAACCTCAATTGCTTTGTAAAATCAACTCGGGGCCCATAATTCACCTGTTTAATCAGAATGGTCAAATTGACAAGACAATCAGTTGATTGGTTTCGAACAACTACCTGGGGTAAACTTATTCTGGTGCAGAGAGCTACACTTTCCATTTACCCTGGATGATTTTTAGGCTTGGATTTGACTGGTTATATGGCAATTTGAATTTTCATAACAAAAAAGTTGTTCCCGAATTATTTTGTATGTGTGTGTGTGTGTGAACAACTCCTCATATAATTTTTATTGTATTGAACTGAATCTTGCTACAATGTATCTCTGATATTTTGTTGAGCATAAAAATTCAGAAATTCAAAAATCTTGGGTCTTTCTAGCATTATCTGCCCTTGAACTGATCGAAATTCACTGCATTTCTTTTTGTGAGCAACTGCCTTTATACTTTGAATTGGAATGAACTTAAACTTGCCAGAATAACTCTGTTTGGCGTATTGTGCATAAAATCATTTTCAATATACACTCAAAGGGTCAAACTATGTAATGGCCCCAGTCGTCTGTCAGTCTCTTTGCCATTTTTAAGCCCCCGTATCGAGAGATCGGGGCATATTGTTTTACTCATATCCGTCTGTTTGTCTGTCTGTCCGTCCGTCCGTCTGTCTGTCTGTCTGTCCGTCTTTCCGAAAACTTAACCAAACTTAACCTTTAACAATATCTTCAAGCCTATTCAAGATACAAGGTTCATATTTGGCACGATGATAGATCTCAATGATCCGCATCTGCTGATACCAAAGTCAAGGTCATATGAGAAGGTCAAGGTCATCTGTCAAGGTCAAACTTTGAAAAAGAATGCTGTGATGGGGGCATTAGTGTTTCACAAACACATCTTGTTTTAGCTTTCATTCAAGCTCAGATTACCGGCAAGCCAAGGAGTTGCCCTTGTGTTGGCTTTTCTAATTTTTATGTGACTTAAGCATCAGGAAAGCAGTGCGGAAAATAAACATTTTTTTTTTCCAAAAAGACAAGGATTTTTACATTTTGATCATCAAGAAAACTTCATTGGAAACTTCTGTGAAATTGGACCAGTATAAAATTTTGCTGTTCTAAAATGTGTTGTTGTTTTTTTCAGAGAGAGCAAATGCAAGTCTTCATGACTTAGAGGATGTGCTTGATGGGTCTCCGAATGCGTCCTTGAATACCAGCACTCGGGCAAAGGAGCAGTTAAGTTCAGCTGTCCATCCCAGACATTTACGATGGTATGAGGGAGACGGTAGACCTAAAAAGTACAAAGATGCAGCAAGCTATCTACAAAATGTCCTTAATACCCCAGAATCTGTGGTTAGTATAACATAGTTTGTTTAAGTTGGAATCTGAACAAATAAAAACCAATGGAAGGTTTTAAAAAAAATCATCCCTTTTTGTGTAAAAGTTTTCAGATTCTACTGGTAAGTAAATTTCCAGATTCTGAGTGAAGAATTATTTTTGAATTTTGGGAAGAAAAGGAAAAAAAAAACAAAAAACATAATCAAAGTCCTTTATGATCAATCATATTTTCATCAAAATAATATCAAAATTTATAGAACAATAGTAAAGGCTGATATATAAATCTGCATGTAACATTTCCAAAAAAATTACATGCACTCCTATTAACCCTTTGCTGTTTAATCCCTGCTTTTTACGTGCCTGTGATTTTATAATTGAGAAAACATTGTGAAAAAAGAAGAAATTGCTTCTGACAAGCAATTTCTTCTTTTTCCACACTATTTTCTATCCTACAGAATGGTTTAATTTTCAAATTAAATCCACTTTATATTTTCGTCTGCAAAACCTTTGAATTTGAACAGGTCCAAAATTTTGGAAAACAGGAAAGTGTTAAAGACTCGGTTCAGCCTGGTCATTTGTGCAGTCTGATCAAGGTCTTAGCTATGCACTCTGGAATATGGAGATGGCTGCTGATGCAAGATTTCTGTAAATAACAGTGTTTTTTATGTGACTTACCAGTTTGCTTAATATCTGTATTAAATTCATATCATTTCTACATTATGCAGTATAAGCATTATAATTGAAAAGATATGGATCAAAATAATTAATAAATTAATTATTATGATGCATTTTTTTCAATTATGCTTATATTGAATAATGTAGAAATGATATGAATCACAATATCTGTATTTGCTGCACATGTGAAATGGTTGGAAATGTCATTCATTACCTGGCTCATGTTATGTTTCTGCAGGCTTCAGCAGATATTAGAGAGATGAGTCCCTCAGAGTCTGCCCCTATACACAGAGGTCCCTTGCCAAGCTTAGAGGAGGCTGCTGTCTTAATGCAACAAAACAGTGAATATATGCAGCCGTAAAAGGCTGAAAATAAATATGTGAACATATCTCCTTCATCTTTACTTAATTATGTGTAATTTATTCCTGCAGACTTCAGCAGATGTTAGAGAGATGGGTCCTCAAGAGTCAGCCCCAATACACAGAGTCCTATTTCCAGCCCAGAGGAGGCTGCTGTCTAAATGCAACAAAAGAGTTAAAATATGCAGCAGTTAGAGGCTGAAAATAGATATATGAACAAATATCCATGTCAATTGAATTTATAGGTATTCACAGGCTGCCTTTCTGCAATAACAGAATAAATATATGCAGCAGTTAGCGGCTATAGGTGCAGACTTCAGCAGATGTAAGAGAAGTGGGTCCCCCAGAGTCTGCCCCAATACACAGAGGTCCCATGCCCAGCCCAGAGGAAGCTGCTGCCTTACTGCAACAACAGAGTAAATATATGCAGCAGTTAGAGGCTGAAAATAGATATATGAACATGTACCCTTTACAATTGAATTTATAGGTATCTAAAGGCTGCCATACTGCAATAACAAATAAATATTGAGGGCTCAGCGCCAAAGAGTTGTAACTCCCTATATGTTTATAGGGAGTTACAACTGTTTTGCACTGAGACCTTGATATATGCAGCAGTTAGAGGCTGTAGGAATATGAACATAAATATCTCCTTCACCTTTACTCATGAACATGTATTGTATTTTTGCAGACTTCAGCAGATGTAAGAGAAATGGGTCCTGCAGAGTCTGTACCAATACACAGAGGTCCTATGCCCAGCCCAGAGGAGGCTGCTGCCTTACTGCAACAACAGAGTAAATATATGCAGCAGTTAGAGGCTGAAAATAGATATATGAAGGTAACAATTCTTATGTTTAACCTTGTCATGCTGAATAGAAACCTTAACAAAGAAACATCGAAATCAAAGTGCTCCAAGCCCTGGATGGACTAAGTTAATATTCTTTTTTCAAAATGAAATTTTTAAGCATTTTGTATAGCCAAAGGACTATCAGGAAGTATAGATTAAGATCAGACTGCATATATGTGCAGGCTGATCTTTGTTTATATTCTTGCCAAAACAGGAATTTTCCAGATTCAGCATAACAAGGGTTAATCATTAAGAATGTTCAAAAAACTTTGGCATCAGATAGTACGGCATTGCCATTCTTAAATTAAGGTTCATGTAAAGTGTTTGAGACCCAATTTTAAGGGCATTCATTTGCCAAGAAAAAGCAGTATGTCCAGGAATATTATATATCAAAATGAAGCTATTTATGAGCACAAGCAGTTAAAAACATAAGACTGTTATAACTATAGCGGTATAGCCAAAACATTGTGGAAAGGGTCATTTTGTACAGAACAAGCAACTGCATGACTGTTGGATAAAATTGGCTCGTATTTTAACAGAGTCTAGCCTAAAGTACCATCCAGGTAGTGCTATAACCATTGGTATAAAACTCAGCCCCAAAACGTAGTTATGCAAGCAATTTATTTTGACTTATTTTATAAACTCATATGTCATATATGTCATTCTAATTTTGTAAACGTGTAGATCTTTTATGGTATGGTGTGTTATCAAAACATAAATAGACATTAATTGTTTATATACCTGTAAGGTTGTTTAGCAATATATAAACTTCTATTTCACAGAATGATAAATATATAGTAATATTGTGGATCATTGAATTAAAAAAAACTATAATTTGAAATAAATCGCAGAAATTATTTCACAATATTATGGTGTGATGTTGCACCATACCTTGCATCTATTTTGAAAATAGACCAAACCGGTGTGACATGTATGTTGACAAAATAAATGGAAATTGATTGTTTCAAAAGAGCCTTTTGAGACTGAGTTTTATATCTAAGGTTGTAGCACTACCTGGGTGGTACTTCAGACTGTAGTTTCTTAAAATACGGGGCAATTTTATGCAACCGTCATGCAGTTGCTTGTTCTGTACAAAATGACCCTTTTCCACAATGTTTTGGCTATACTCATACTGCTATAGCTATGGTGGTCTTATGTTGCCTTACTGCTAGTGCTCACTAATAGCTTCATTTTGATATATAATATACCTGGACATACTGCTTTTTCTTGGCTAATGAAGTGCCCTAAATATTGGGTCTCAAACACTTTACATGAACCTTAATATCTTTTGATGAAATCCAATATTCAAAATGTCAAATTGATACATTTGTAATGAAGGGGTGTGGAATTCCCATGCCTGACTTGTCCAACACTGTTTGTTTCCCCGGCAGACAGGTGCATTTTTTGATACCACTGGTCTGTGGACAAGTAAATACCAGGACCAATCTCTTAATGGTACTAAACAGATCTAAAATATTAATTTTCATAATGTTTATACAGAACGGTAGAAAGCATTATTTTCAATGAAGAAAATGCTTGAGTCCAGCATTTTCTTCATTAAAATCAATGTTTTCTCAAAGTCAATTGACTTTCTTTTTGAAGACTAGTTTTTTTTGATCCTGGACAAGAAGAAAATCATCTTTGACTTGTCCGGGGACAAGTGGAGAAATTCTGTATTTCAATACCCCTGTTTATATTATTGCTCATATACTTGACATAATTTTGAAATTGTAATTCAGGATGAGTTTGCTACTGTACGAATCAAGATTAGAGACTTACTGGATGAGAATCAAAGACTTCATGCTGAGTTAAAGAAGAGTGTAATGGAAGAGATTATGATGGATGGAGATATGCTTAAGGTGAGAAAGTTCAATTTACTCATTAAGGGCTGACCCTCATGGTTCATTAAGACATCAGCGAGTAAACGAATTCAAACACATTTTTTGGGTCAGGTTGAAACCATTGTAAGTGTCTATATATCTATAGGCATATACAGTGGTTTTGTGCTTAACCCTAGTTTTCTGGATGAAAATTTAAGACTTCCAGCCCAATTATAGATGAGTGTTAAGGAGGAGATAATGATGGACAGAGATATGTTTAAGGATCACTTGATTTTAATCACACAGGGATTTTATTCAAGGACTTTAAAACTTCTACAATGGAATGCAAATCCTGAACACAACTTAGGGGTCAGCTTAAAACAATTGTTAGTGTCTATATATATATATAGGCACTTCATTTCAGGACTCTAACTCAAGAACCGAGCGACCTAGAATCATGAAACTACATGCAAATGCTGCATATGACCTCAATATTTGTTACAAACACATCCTGCACTAAAAGCACTTGCATTTTGAAAAACTTCTTGTGTGGGGTATAAGTCAGCTTTGCGACAGTTTTAGTTGGAATTGTCTCATTGAGACAATTCAAATAAGTACCCACAACATCGGGTTTTAATGGGAAAAAAAGATTTCAGACCAGAAAAAACCCTCTTATCTGTACCTATAATGGAAGAGATTAGGATGGATATAGATAGGTGACCTGTCACATGAAAAAGAACCATCTGGGTAGTGCGCAAGTGTCGACCCTAGTCAGACTGTGTGGATTGCGCAGTCTGACAAGGGTCAAAACTTTTATAGTGCATTGCTTATTTTCTGAATCTAGAATGAGAAATCTACCTTCCAGTAAAATAATTTTTGAAATGTGACCCCTGGTTGATCTATCATTGACCCAATCTCTTTTTCAAATATCAATTATTCAGAGTTCCAAGATGGCCCCTTTTTGGGCGACAGGTCACATATACTAATGGCTAGAACCTTCAATTTTACTCATTAAGGGCTTATACTCATGGCTCATCAATTATTCTATTAATTTGAAGACTAAGCCAAAGTAAAATGGATTCCAAGTTATAGGTCAGGTACCTTTCCAAATGCAATGCTAGTATTAAGTAGTTACATAAAACAATTAGAGAAAGGGAGAAATTGCTTTTAAAAATGTTTTCTATGTTTTCTATAACTGCTTATCCCCAGCTTAGAAAGATAGAAGATGGTGAGGTATAGTCTTCTGATCAGATAAATGATCCTTATTTCTCAGAAAGAAGAACAGAGGATTCAAACTAAGTTTTCAAGTGGGAAAAGTTAAATTATGGAAACTGTCAACTTGTCCAAGGATAAGTTATGAAGAACTGTATTTCCATACCCGTGTTTTAATATATATTTTGAATGAATTATACCTCCTTTTTTGGCCATATTTAGAACAAAATTTGGCCATATTCAGAACACAATTTTGCCATATCCAGAACATATTATGGCCATATTCAGAAAACAATGGTGTCATGCTGTGCTATTCTGTATGCAGGTTGTTGGGGAAGGAGAGAAGCCATTGCCAGAAGGAGCAGAAGCAACTTTTGTACAAGGAAATGTTAAACAAGTACAGATAGAACTGGTAAGTTTGAACATACTAAAACCCAGTTGTTTTAATTGTTTGAAAAAAACCCCAACAACTATTGGTTTATTTTAAACCACAAGTTATTTTCAGCCTATCAGGTTAGTTGTTTCAAACTGTACCACTGTACAAACAATGAACCTGATTTGCTGAATTTAACTTCTGGTAAAAATTAACCAATTGTAATCTCTTACACCATTTGGCACATACCAGAACTGCCGAGCCGGAGGGATTGGTTTCAACTGGAAATTATCAAATTTCTTTGTCCATTAAACCCTTTGTTGTGCTTACAAGATGGGATTGACTGAAGGATTCCACCCAGATGAGTATCAACAACGATGTGTTTGTGTCTAGAAATATCAGCTGCAGCGGGGGATCTAGAGAGGGTTTGGGCAGTTCAAACAGATCCCTCCGCTGTTGAAAATGAATCTTCCTAATCAATATGCTTTATCTATATAATGATATTTGTAACATTTTATCATTCAATGACCTGATATTACTTGTCTGATAACTTGAAATGATATCAGTCAGTCTGTTTTTAAAAATAATTTGCATATTAAGGATCTTTACAGAACCATTGTCACTGAAATTTCTTTGACTTTAAAGGTTTCATGAAATCTAAGAATAACCTGATTCCTTTTTAAACCAGAAAAGTTTAAAATCATATCTTTCGATATAAATACTGACTCACATTGAGTCCATTCAGTGCTTTTCAGCACTTTGATTTAGATGCCATTTTGCAAAGCTTTTAATTCAGTGTGACAAGGGCTAAGCTAAAGATAGTATCAAAGTAACAATCTCTATAGCAGGTCATTTCATTTGTAGGAAAAATTGACAGCACTACACAATGCCAAGACAGAAAGACTTGAATCACAGCTAGAATTGACAAGGTAGTGTTCATTGTTCCTCATGTTTTTCTTCAACTTCATAGAGGTTTGTTTTAAATTGGAAAAACATCTAGAGTTGTAAGTAAAGGAAAGTAAAGATAATCTTGATTTGTAATTTCCTTGTTCTAAAACAATACTATTTGAACTTTAATGAATATTTTTTTATTTTTTTTGACAATTACGAAACAGAGTTTGATGCTTGCAGAATGAGATTTTATGTTTCATGAATGAAATAACTTTTATAAATGCGCACTTAGGCCATTAATTTAAGAAGCAGACCATTATTCACTAACATAAAATATAATGCGAAGTACATGCACTTGCCCTTTGCATATTTATTTAGGTATTAGTTCAAATTTTTTTTGTAATTTTAGCTCAGTTGCTTTTGAAGATAACATACGGTATTGCTTGAGGTAGTGGATTCTTAATAGTTCTGCAACATTCCGAACCTCTTGATCTTTCACAATGTTAACCGAGGTTTCCTAATGCAATCATTAGGAAACCTCAGTTAACACTGGTAAAGGTCATGACATCCCAAACATTGCAGAATTATTATGGGTCCTCCACCTTAAGTCTTGTTGTTTTTATCCCCCGCCATTTTCGGCGAGGGGATAAAGTAATGGCATCCGTCCGTCATTCCGTCATTCCAAGGTTCCGTCACTAAACTTGTTCGGAGCATATCTCTTAAAGTATAATAGCTATCAACTTGAAACTTTATGGGTTGATAGATCTCATGGAGGAGAAGTGCAGTGCACAAGAACTACAACTCTTGCTTGCATAAGTTTGGAGTTATTGCCCTTTGTTATTTTCAAGACTTAGATTTTGTCAGGAGCATATCTCCTAAAGTATAATAGCTAGAAACTTGAAACTTTATGGGTGGATAGATCTCATGGAGAAGAAGTGTAGTGCATAAGAAATACAACTCTTGCTTGCATATTTTTGGAGTTATTGCCCTTTGTTATTTTTAAGAGTTAGATTTTATCTGGAGCATATCTCCTAAAGTATAATAGCTAGAAACTTGAAACTTTATGGGTGGATAGATCTTATTGCCCTTTGTTATTTTTAAGACTTAGATTTTGTCGGAAACAATCTCCTTAAGTATAATAGCTATCAACTTATAGCTTTATGGATGGATAGATCTTATGGAGGAGAAGTGCAGTGCACAAGAACTACAGATCTTGCTTACATAATTAGGGAGTTATTGCCCTTTGTTATTTTTAAGACTAAGATTTTGTCTGGAGCATATCTTCTAAAGTATAAAAGCTATCAACTTGAAACCTTATGGGTGGATAGATCTCATGGAAGAGAAGTGCAGTCCTCAAGAACTATAACTCTGGCTTGCATAACTTTGGAGTTATTGCCCTTTGTTATTTTTAAGACTTAGATTTTGTCCGGAGCATATCTCCTAAAGTATTAAAGCTATCAACTTGAAACCTTATGGGTAGATAGATCTCATTGAAGAGAAGTGCAGTGCACAAGAACTTTAACTCTGGCTTGCATAACTTTGGAGTTATTGTCCTTTGTTATTTTTAAGACTTAGATTTTGTCCGGAGCATATCTCCTAAAGTATAATAGCTATCAACTTGAAACATTATGGTTGGATACATCTCATGGAAGAGAAGTGCAGTGCACAAGAACTATAACTCTGGCTTGCATTATTTTTGAGTTATTGCCCTTTGTTATTTTTAAGACTTAAGATTTTGTAGGGGGTTAATTTCTTAAGAATCCTTAATCTATTAGGCTTCAGTTTACTATCAAGCTTTCACGGTGGGGGATGGCCATGTCCGACATGGCTCTTGTTACCATTATCATGCAACAGACTTGGAAAATGTTTTCCCTATCAAAAAAGCAACTTATCACACCAAAGAGGATAAGTCAAGGAAATACTCAAAAGTTCATCTGTAAAAGTCAGATGTCAGGTTATAGTTATAGAGGGCTTTGTATTTCACCAACACATTTTCTTGTGAAAGTTTACTATATCATTATTGTATAACTCAGGGAAGAGGTTCAAAGATATGAACAGCTGGTTGAAGATTTGCGTTCTCAACTGCGTCTACACGATGCCATACCTACTAGAGAAGATGGTATACCTGAAGCATTTATGACAGAAACACAGCGTGGATATCATAATGCCACCATCAATAGATTAACCAAGTAAGTTTCAGTTAACAGGGATAGACTGCTAATGTTATTTAGTTGTGTATGAAATCTACTATGTAAATTTTTTGTATTTGTACTTGTGTTTATTTTCCAGTCAATAAAAGATATTTAATCTTGAACTGAAACAAACTATCTTCCTCCCTCAATTTTTATGCCCCCCCCTTCGAAGAAGAGGGGGTATATTTCTTTGCATGTGTCGTTCCTGTTTGTCTGTCGGTTGGTTTGTAGGCTGTAGACCGTCTTTTGTCAGCAGCATATCTCAAAAAGCATGCAAGCTAGAATCATGAAACTTCACAGGTGGATAGATCTGATGGAGGAGAAGTGCAGTACACAAGAACCATGACTCTACTTATCCTATTTTGTAAGTTATTGCCCTTTGTTGATTGAGAAAGAATAGGCCATTGACCTGCTTTTATGGGCATGACAAAGAATAGGCTATTGACCTGCTTTTATGTGGGGCATAAATGTTTTACAAACATCTCTTGTTTATTTCTAAATAAAACCTATCATAGTGTGTACACATTGTAATTGACTCAATATGACAATTCTAGATAGTACCCAAAACTAGAGGATAGCTCAAGTTTTATTGAAATATTCAAATCTTATATCCAAATTTTCTCCTGCATCTGTAGCTCTGGACAAAACAATGCAGCAGGCATTTTGTCTTTGTTTGAATTTTATGTATCGGAGGTTTTGTAATACCTTAAAAATCATATTATCAGGAAGGGTTTTATTACCCTGATAGGAAAAAAAGATAAGTTGATGGAGAACACTTCTGCACAATAATTTATTTTATTATCAGTAAAACTTAAACTATCCTGGGTCCAAGGTTATAAAACCATTCTCAGGCTCAGGCTCAATTTTCTCAAATTTTTGAATTAAAATAAATGTATGAAAATAAAAGATAATATTAATAAGTTGTTATTTATAACAACTTATTAAGGTAGAAAGTGCGTAATGAAGTTTATCAACATCGGGCAATGTCGGTGAATTCCGGTCAACTTCGTAATAGAATCGCAGTATCTCGGTTTGAATATATTTTTTCCAATGCAAATTAATTTTACATAAGTATGGTATAAACATAAGTAATAAAACGATATTGGATTACATACATGTTATTTTTTGAAAAAAAGGACAACGATTGAAAAAAACATTTAAATCGAAAACAGGAAAATCCCCGTGTGACGTCATTTTTGGAATCGCCCAGTTGTCTACATTTTGGCGATTTTACGTTGACATATCGAGTGCTGATGGAGACTAAAAGAGTGTTTTTCGACGTGTAATTCAAAAGCCATTCAAAAGAATTAAATAATTGAACTTAAATCACCTGAATGGAAATGCCAGCTTTAGCCCAGACTGCGAAACGACGAAATGTTTGGGGACCGCTCCGAACGAAACGGTACTCGGATGGAAGGTAAGTCGGATATCATCGCGTTGTTCCTTATATCTGTGAGTGACCATATTTCCGTGAATCACTAATTTGAGTTACTGACTGTCATTTGAGAAATGATTTCGTTATATTCCGATAAAGAGTCTAGAATAATGAATATCTAAGACAGAAAATATATTTCAGTTGCCTTGTATCCCATGAAATTGTAAAACTCTAAAATCCTCAAAAATTCCTTATCTTTTTAGTACTTATGTTGTGTTTGTAAACCATAAATCTAAAAGATAAGATCCTTAGGACCTGTCATTGTCAAACAGTGATAAGAAATGATCATTATGTGACTTCCAATAAGAATTTTGACTCAATATGAAAAAAAGCATGATAGGACACAAATCAAAAATTATTTTTCTTTTATCATTCAGTGGAATGTGACGTAACTGAGTAATTCTGATTTCAGGTCGAATTTGAAATTTCTATGCACTGTTTATACTGCTGCCCTCTTCAATATCATGATGAACTTTGAAGTTTAGGGTCTTGCAAAGCTACATAAACCACCTTCTGTGGGAATCAAAATTACAAAGACCCGATTACAAGATGAAGAGTCTCCCCACTTGTTGGAGGATATTATTTTTCAATTCTGAATACTCTTTCCCTCAATTTTTTCATTTTCAAGGAGAAATTCTATCAAAACTTTATAATACTAGGAAAATGAAGTCCCTTATTTGTATTTTGGAATGTATGTTGTATAAGTTTTCAGAAATTTGGGACCAACCACAGAATTTATTTTTACTATGTATTTTTTTTTCACTGTAGGAATTAGTTAGTCAAGCTGGTGTGGTTACAGAAATGAACTGAAAACTTCTCATAAAGCTACAAAAGAGACATTTGAGAAAAAAGAGATGTACAAGTAAGTATTCTACAAAAATATAAATTATTATAAATACCAAATATCAACTCCATTAATTGGCAAGGACACGGTAAGTTTGTCTTTGTTTAGGTATGAAACTAAAATTCCAATCATCCCTCATTTATTTCAACATGTCATCAGAACTTTGTTTGATTGGTTTTGTTGGTTTATTGTTACTTTCAACAAGAAGTAGGATGAATATCGGGTGCTGCTGCACCTAGCCATGACCTTTGTCATTTCTAGAATGCACCTGACACCAAAAATGTGTTTCACAAGAAGTACAGATAAGAAGGAGTAAAGCTGCCAGTCTAAAATCTTAATTTCGCAATGCAAACCTATGTTGTGTGTACTTTAGTCTTATTTCATTTATCTCGAGAGGATTACAATAAGTACCCACAATATAGCATTTGTACTATCATTATTGACAGGAATCCTCACTAACTTCTTTGAGTAAGGAGTCAATCAGACTCCCAACTTTTGTAATCAAGGATTACAAGTCCAAATTTTTATATTGGGGAAAATTGTGAGATTGTGGAAAAGATGAAATTGTTGTTACAAGAAATAACTTCTTTCCAACAACTTTTTACCCCAAGGCAGATGGTTTTCTTAAAAAATAAAAAAAAACTAGTCCCAAGCAAATATTATCATCAACAATTTTGATGGAAAAAAAGACCTCAAAATATTCCCATACCATCCTGGGAGTCCATCAGACTCCTTACCTGCAAAATAAAGGAGTCCCAATTGGTAAACAAGGAGTCTCAGACACCCGGACTCCTCCTAGTGTCGAACCCTGATTGGAATTCTTTGATCTTAAATCTAAATACCCCCTAGCTGTTGCCTTGTTTCACAATACCAAATACTAGTTAAAAGGGGGGGGGGGGGGGGTGAGCTATGACTCAGACTCCTAACCCCAAGATAACAGATGTGTTTTCAACAAAGCTGATTGAGAAAACCATCTTAAGCACTTTTATAAAAAAAAACAACAAAAAAACAACATGATGATGTATTGTGATAACCTTTGTGTCATTGCTGTTGTTGTTTGCAAAGAAAAGACAAACTTTTACCTTTGTCATATTACTCTTACTGTTGAAGATATCCTCATGAAACTTGGCATGTGTTGTCACCAATACAAGAGCTATCCAGACTAGCAAGGGGGATATCTCTAACAATTTTATGAGAGTTATGCCCCTTTTTCCACCTAGAATTTTTGCACAATCCAGCACCTGAAGCCTAGTGTTGGCACCCGTGGCCAGTCTTCTTGTTGGTAGGCCGCAGAAGCGGCCTACCAGTATGAATGCCTTTTGAATATGACCATGGGGGATTAGGGATACATTATTATAAAACCTGTCCAATGTTTTTATTCAAAACATAGAAAACCGTACAATGCAGCCTGGATCAAACAACAGTTTTTCAAAAACTGTTTTGTAATGAAAATTATTGAGCAATAAAATCAGGGTTTTTGGTTATGAACTTGATTTTACAAATATTGCACATTTCATTAAAATGACTGATCACTCAGACATGTTTGACCTAGTTTTTACTCTCTTTTTACGTCAAAGTGATTCTCACAGGAGATGCATCTATGGTTACACTCCTGTCTGTTTTGGTCTTGTTAAACATATAGTAAAAATGGCATTTTTGCGGTTTAAAAAAACACAATACTTCATTGTGCACAATTAAACTCGAAATCCTTTTGGTACAAAAGTGTGTGATGACTTATATCAAAGCTCTGGTCTAGAGAATAAATGTTTTTACCTTAATTAATCTAATCCTGTGTGTGATATGTAGCAGTTGTCTGGCAATTAGCATAACATAATTTCAAGCCAGTTACTGTTATTCAAGCATTAAAACAATGCAACAAAAGGAGCATATCACTTTTTCTAACCAAACTATTTTGGGACAACCGAAATAGGTCCTTTTACTTCAAATAGGTGCAGTCTTAGTACTAGTTTGAATGGCAGCTATTGAATGATAACTTGAATCTTTTGACTCGTGTTCTGATTTCAGAATTGTTTGTTCTATTATTTTGAGTCTGTATTTTCTTTGTTTATGCTCATTTCTTCGGATAACTCCGCATACATCAGCATAAAGGTTGAGTGAATATATTATTCTAACAAGAGCACCGCCTATGGGTGCAACCCTTGGCTGTGCTTGGCTGCAGGTCCTGGATAATACAAAAAGCTGAGTGGAAAAAGGGACTCTTACAAAAACTCTTTTTCAGAGTTGTCCCCCTTGATTGTCTGTATTGCTCTTGAGATAGTGAACATACATACTAAATTTTATGAAGATATCTTCAATAACAACAGGTCAACAACAACAATACCAACGCCGCTAAAATGATCTCCATACCTCAAGTTTTCTTAGAAAACAGACAAGCTAAAAAAGGCAATCACTTTACCATCATGTGTTATTCATAGTGCCTATGTTGAAATAAAGTACTCCTTAGTGTATTCAAGCCGGGTGTGCATGCTAAAGTAGGGCCATTATTGTTGTTAAAATCTTTAAAATCTAGATAGGTATTGTTTGCAAAAAAATATTTTTATAAAAAAAATACATTATTCTTTGATGATAACCAAATAATTTGCGGCCTACTTTGATGCATTGCATCAAAATTTTGTCTTGTTTTTTTATGTCACACACTCAAACATACAATATCATGAAACCCACTTATGTGTACATGCATTAAAGTGTGTGCCTATTCACTATTTAACTCCTACATTATCCACAGGCCAAGGTAATAGTCAATTTGTGACCTGTCATTCAAAAATGATAAATAGATGTACTTCATGGAACAATGTTCGAAAAAAAGACTGTATCACACAGAGGTCAATCAGGTTTTGGTTTTCTTGAATAATCAAATAGTCATGTGGACCATGACTAGTCCATTTGGATAGTCTAATTTTATATTATGAAATATCACAAAATAAATAAATCTGGCAATACACATAGTGCCTTGAAAATTTCGTGACTTTATTCTCAACTTATTGCTTTTGGTTAATTGGAGATGTGGATACAAAAGTTTTACCATAGCATTAGAGACTCTCTGAGTGGTACTTTTGTTACTTTATGAAACATTAATGATTATGCTGGGTCTGATTCTTTTTATAACCTTGATGTTTTCAATTATTATTTATCATTTATCTTTTTCAGTTTGAGGTTTTTTGATGCCCTGTTTAACCTAAATAGCATCCAGTGAAGTAATTTCTGGCCCAGCTCAGAAGCAACATAGAAATGTCCATTCATCAACATACTATGTGAATGTTGCAGTACCAATAAAACAAACACTTGCCTTACAAATTGTACAGCTTGTGGCATCCAAAGTTAACAGGGGTTCATTTTGTGGTTGTCTTCCTACCTGTTGAAAAACTCATTTCGTGATGAGATTCTTAAGAGTGTGAAAGGATGATATAGTCTGTCTGTATCAAATAACATAGTGCATTCATTACTTGGAACATTTTGTGCTATGTTTATAAAGTAGAACCTTTTGTACATTCCATTGGGCCCCTATTGGCCCGTTAAAAACCTATGATCAGTCAATTCAATTGAGCAATATTTTCATTATAGTTGCCACCAAGCCCTGTTGGGGTGTATTAGTCTGCTTTTTTAACACTTCTAGCTATGAAAATCTCATCTGTAAGTCACATGAAATGCTTTTGCACCATTGATTGATCTGGTTTTATGGGTTAAGGCCTCTTTGAACATGATTGCAGTTATATTGAAGCACTTATGCACAAGCTGCTCATCCCACTTAGGTTTACAATGAACTACATATTAGTAAGAAATCCATGATTTCATTAGACATTTATTTAGTACTTTTATTGGTGAACTGTTTTCTTAAAGACATCTAGCATGTAAATAATCTAAGGATTGCCAAGCTGAACCTAGATTATTCTGTTTAGAAGGAGGTATAGACAAAGATCAGCCTGCACAAATATGAAGTCTGATTTTTGTCTACTTCTCCCGATATTCCTTTTTAAATCATGAAAAAGTCTTTTTCTTATAGAGTTCTTGCATGCTTACAATTTTACCCTTGTTCTGCTTCACAAAGAAAATTACAACTTTGGCAGGAGGTATAGACAAGAACTGCCTGCACATATGTGCAGTCTTTACTTTATCTTCACCACCTGATTTTCTTATCAAGTTTATAAAGATCCTTTTCTTTAGACATCCAGCTTTTCATGCTGAACCCAACATTTACCTTCTTTGGCAGAGGGTATAGACAAAAACAGCTTGCGCATTTGTGCAGCCTGATCTTAGTCCATACCACCTGGTTTTTTTTTTTTTTTTTTCCTCAATATTGTATATTTGGCATGCAAATTACTTGTCCTTTACTCCATTAGATAAATTCTATTTGTTTTTATCCAGATTTTATCAGTCAGTGTTCAATGTAAGGTACACAAAAATGCTCAAGTTACATGGTTATGTTCGAAATTTAAAGTTTTTTTCTTTGACTAATTACATTTTTTAAGTAACTAACAGACAATATTTTATTCAAAATTAATTACTTTCAATCAATGAAACCCATTCAATATTTTCAGGACTTGACTTTTTCCTTTTTGTGACCTTAGATTTTTATATTCTCAAAAACATTTTTTAGCACCCCAGATAAAATGAGGGGTTGTCATAATAAAAGTCAATTTATTTGGAATATGTGTGGTCAACTTCTAAAAGTTCTTTTTTAACCAAGAAAATAATGTTTTGTGATAATTTTAAAACCAAGAATAGTAGTGGTTTTAGAAAAATAAAAAGAAAATCTTGTTCTATGTTGAGCCTCTAAGCCATTTTCAGTAAAACTTTTGGAAAATATAGCTTCAAAATGCATATTTTTTATTTTTAACAAAATTATTATATGTTATTTAAGGCTTAAACTGAATATATCTATAAGACTAATTTTGGATCAGTTTTTTATGTTGCACAACTAAATGAAATTATAAATACTGTACATGTACATGCACAATATTCTCCATCGTGACAAGATTTGCCATTTGGTTAAAATAATTGGATCACTCCAAGATTAAGGTAGCAGCTGAAGGTCAAACTTTAAAATTGAGCTTGTCTGCAGTACAGCCTCTACATTTATGGATGGATTTCAAAAAAAAAATTCCCAATTTTTCTCCATCATAGGTAGATGTACTATTTTACAAAAATTATTCGATAGGCCTACCGTCAAGGTCATGGCTGAAGGTCAGACGTTAATTTTTGTTGAAATTCACCTTTTTCCGGACAATTGCTCAAAAATTTATGGAGTGATTTTAGAATTAATTTGCACAATTATTCTCCATCTTTAGTAGGTGTGTCATATGAAAGAATGGTTTTGATAGTTCGAAGGGTCAGGTTCCAAGCTCAAGGTCAAATGTTTATTTGTTGACTCGACGCCAGTTGTCCTAGTTTATAACTTCTAAACCCTTAAGTGTTTTAAGGTATATAGCAAATACTTTTTTCTTTTATTCAAATTTAACTAAGTAAGTCAAAGAAAGCCTTCAAATATGTAAAGAAATTGGCATTTTGTTCATTTAGTTCCTTTAGTTCTTTTACTGTGAAAAACACCTTTTTTGGCTATCATGAAGCAAATAAGGGGTTGTTTTATATATATATAAATTTATTCAATTAGCTGTGGTCAACTTCTCATTTTTTGTTTTTATTAAACAAAATGATGTTTAATGATGATTTTAAAACAAAAAATAGTTGTGGTTCTCCTTTTTTTGTTGAAAAAAAATCAGTTTTATGTGTTGACCCTTAACGCCAATACAAAAAAAATTGGAGGAAATTATCGCCCCTGGTTCCAAATTTTTTTTTGACAACAAAAAAGTATAGCAGATATGAGGCTAGCTTTTAATATTTTTATTAGAAACATTTCAGTGAGTAGCCAAAGAGGGCTATTGTATAAAATAATTTGCTTTAAAACATTTTTTCTCAGTCTTTACTATTGATTCTATATAACTTCATCTTTCTCAAATCTGGGAAGGGGGGTGGGAATTTTATTTTATTTTGTTTTCAAAATGTGTGGTTAGATTTTTCTAAAATTGCACAAAATGATGTCTTACTGATTAAACTCACAGAAAATACTTATTTGAACTTGTTTTTAATACCTTTGTATTACACTCCCACTACCTTAATATCATCTTTTATGTTAAAACATTAAAATGAGTTATAAAACAGAATTATGGCTTTAATCTCAAATTGAAATTTGAGAAAATTTTGAATTGAGCCTGAGAAAAGTTTTATAATCTCGGGCCCTGATGTAAAAAAGATGAACAAAAATATGTCACTTAATGACCAAGCTAAGTCATTTATCCTTTT
Organism: Fragum whitleyi; assembly: GCA_948146395.1. Lineage (NCBI taxonomy): Eukaryota > Metazoa > Mollusca > Bivalvia > Cardiida > Cardiidae > Fragum > Fragum whitleyi. Next base: position 32,088,310 of record OX411544.1, read on the forward strand.
CAGTCCTGTTACTGAATTTATCTATTTCATATTAATTATTACAGAGAAAGGAATGAGCTTTTGGAGCATGTAGCAAATCTGAAGTTAAAGTTGGTAGAAATGACCCAGAGAGAGGATGAGGCATATCAGCAAATGAAGAAAGGAATAGAGCTGGTAGAACAAGCACAATTAGAACAAACACAGGTATTGATTATAGAGTCTTTAAATGTGTCATCCGTGTAATAAACTTGGGAATTTTTAAATTGTCACATTCAATATTGGCTGTACAGTGCATAAATCAAGAAAGAGACCCTACACATAGGCGGGGGAGCAAGAATGCATGCAATTCTGTGCCTGAATCACCAAATTAGAGAAATTATCCACATACCAATAAGAATCAAAATTGTGTACACTTTCTATATGCAAGGTATTTCTCCAAAGTGGAGACCCCTATACAGGACCTTAATTTTTGGAAAATAATTGGAAACGACAGGGAACAGTTCGTTGGTTCAAACTCCGTTAGACTATTCTTAATCCTCCTATGAAGTCTGGCCCTCTTCGAAAAACCAGGGTTTCTGTAGGAAAATTACTCTTATGCACATATTTATTATCTTTCTAAATCATCTGAATTTTTTGGGTTGTTGGATAACATAGATCATGACAAAATTCAAAAAATAAATGGCATTCATATTTTTGTGCTGACATTTAGCCATTTTCCCCTCGAATAGTATGTAATATTTGAAATATTCTGTTTCCTTAAATACTCTCACAACAAGCTTTAAAATAAGACAAATAGTTTTCTTTTAGCTTCTTATCTAATGCATCCATGGAATTTCAACTTAAGTTTCAGGAAACTTTCAGAAAATATGATTTATTAAACAGACTTTAAATACTTTTCACACTCCCCTGCCTAAGCTAACATATGTTGCTATGGTAGCGCACTCTTAGGTTGCAAAAGATAATTCTTCAAAAATAATTTCATTTATGCTATATGTGGATACTTAACTACACATTCACTAAGCTGTATACTGAACAAGCGAAAAATGCTTAAGTTATTGTCTCATTTTTCAAACTTCTGGGTCATCCCTTGTATTTAATGAAAAAAACCTCACTGCATGTAGATCTTTTTGCAAAGTTGATAGTCTCTTCTTTTTCATTGGAGATACGAGGGGCTATCAAAAAGTTTTCAAGACTTTAATCATATTTTCTATCGTAGATATCTAACGACTTAAGAAATTGCAATACATACAACTCTTTCAAGTAAAAATTGTTAAAAAGATTGATGTTTGATATTTGTTAAAAGGTTTATAAGAGACTCTGGATTTCTACTCTAAACGCTTTTAAAATTTCAAACAGGAAAACTACAGTAATCAATCTTTGATAACATTTAAATAAAACAATCCCAGAATTGGTGATAAGGAATTTAATTCTGATCTTTATTGTTCAACTTGAGACGCTATGTGAGTGCAATAAACCCCGTTCTATTAAAACAATAACCCATATTAGTTGTTAATATGATTTCAAGTGCCCGGACATAACATTGTTTCGAACAAATAACATTGTCTTGGTTTATTTGGCCCCTTCCTGCATCGAGCCTTTTAAAGTTAACCTCATGGTTGCAAGTACACTCCTAAAGCATTCAATGCTCATTTCAACACAACTTGAATTTTTAAAATTGCTTGTATGTTGCGCGTTTTGAATGAATTTCTTTCTCAACAGTGAGCTTTAAACTTAAAGTGCCCTGAAAGCACTTCATTCAGTTTCTATAACCATGGTTCCTTTACAGAAGTAAAGTCATATTTGGTTGCATGTTTGCATAATTGGCACTCATATCCATATGAATAATTACTGACAGTTTCATCAATATCTGATGAAGGATAAAAAGATATTGCAATTGTCTCAGAACTTTTTGATACCCCTCGTACATCATTTGAAATTATTATCCCCGCCGTTTTTGGCAAGGGGATATAGTAATGGTCTCCGTCCGTCATTCCGTCATTCCATCATTCCGTCACTAAACTTGTCTGGAGCATATCTCCTAAAGTATAATAGCTATCATCTTGAAACTTTATGGGTGAATAGATCTCATGGAGGAGAAGAGCAGTGCACAAGAACAACAACTCTTGCTTTCATAAATTTTGGAGTTATTGCCCTTTGTTATTTTTAAGACTTAGATTTTGTCCGGAGCATATCTCCTAAAGTAAAAAAGCTATCAACTTGAAACTTTATGGGTGGATAGATCGCATGAAGGAGAAGTGCAGTGCACAAGAACTACAACTCTTGCTTGCATCATTTTTGAGTTTTTGCCCTTTGTTATTTTTAAGACTTAGATTTTGTCCGGAGCATATCTCCTAAAATATTATAGCTATCAACTTGAAGCTTTATGGGTGGATAGATCTTATGGAGGAGAAGTGCAGTGCACAAGAACTCAACTCTTGCTTTCATCATTTTTGAGTTATTGCCCTTTGTTATTTTTAAGACTTAGATTTATTTTTAAGACTTAGATTTTGTCCAGAGCATATCTCCTAAAGTATTATAGCTATCAACTTGAAGCTTTTTGGGTGGATAGATCTCATGGAGGAGAAGTGCAGTGCACAAGAACTCAACTCTTGCTTTCATAATTTTGGAGTTATTGCCCTTTGTTATTTTTAAGACTTAGATTTTGTCCGGAGCATATCTCCTAAAGTATTTTAGCTATCAACTTGAAACTTTATGGGTGGATAGATCTTATGGAAGAGAAGTGCAGTGCACAAGAACTCAACTCTTGCTTTCATAATTTTGGAGTTATTGCCCTTTGTTATTTTAAATACTTAGATTTTGTCAGGAGCATATCTCCAAAAGCATTTAAGCTATTAACTTGAAACTTTATGGGTGGAGAGATCGCATGGAAGACAAGTGCAGTGCACACGAACTATAACTCTGGCTTGCATACTTTTGGAGTTATTGCCCTTTGTTATTTTTAAGACTTAGATTTTGTCCGGAGCATATCTCCTAAAGTATTTTAGCTATCAACTTGAAACTTTATGGGTGGATAGATCTCATGGAAGAGAAGTGCAGTGCACACGTCGAACTATAACTCTGGATTGCATACTTTTGGAGTTATTGCCCTTTGTTATTTTAAAGACTTAGATTTTGTAGGGGGCTAATTTCTTAAAGTACAATAGAATCTATTAGGCTTCAATTTAATATCAAGCTTTCACGGCGGGGGATGGCCATGTCTGACATGGCTCTTGTTTATTTGACAAAGGAAAATGATTTTGTACTTATGTCTGCTGTGTACCATTTAATTGTTATTCATATCCTCTGAATGAGATCTCTCTTTAAAACTGGTCAGTTATGAGACTTGAACATAAATTTCAGGCCATGATACAAAAGGAGCAGCTAGCTGAGGAATTAAACAACATGAAACAGAGATTTGATAGTCACGTAGCAGGTCTACAACAGAGAATTAATGATGAGAGGGCTGTTGTGAGGAATGAAAATAAGGTGGTCATAGAGGAACTTAACACCAAGGTAATGCAATTTAACTTGAGGGTGTAAGGAGTCTGTCTTGAGATAATGTTTGAGACAAACTTACCTTAATCAACTCACTCACTCACTATCCTGTTTAGGTCATGCATGGCATTTTTATTTCTGTTCAGCTTCTTAAGTGTGCTGGCTACCACAGCCTGTGTCTCTGATTCCTAAAGCAGTGCAAGTCGTACATTGGTGGAGTATATAGTCTTACTCTGGTTGAGATCCTTAGGTTCCTGTAAGGATGGGTAGGAGTTCCCAACACCTTTTCCAAGCCAACTTACATCATGTTGTGTCATCTTTGCAACCATCCCAGTCTAAACTGATTTTTTTCTCACATCAACAAATCTATGTACGTTTAAAGCAGTTTTTGGATCACTTGGATGACAGAAATGATGCAATGATGTGGGTTAGATGAAGTCAATATGACATCATTAAAAGTGACCCTAAACTTTTGTAAGACAAAGATATCTCTTATGGCTGTTCACTCTGAAAGACTAGGGTAACCACATGAGAAAAAAATTGCCTCTTATGGCCATGGAATTTAACAGCCTGAAAAATTGACTACTTTCATTTCCATTTCAAATTCAGCCGTGATAAAATTTTTAAAAAAAAAGTTGGAGTTCAAGTCATTGATTTTATTTAAAATCCAGTTGTAAATTAAGATGAATTCAAATTAAAAAATATTGTTTTCAGATTAAAGAGTTAACAGAGCAGATGATTTCCGCCCAGAATGAGATGGAGAAAGCTTTGAGAGATAAAGTTGCCCTGATAAATGAACTAGAGACTGCTAAATTACAAATACGTAGATATGATAAGGAGGTCTCACTGGTGAGTATCTTTAAAACATTAAAAGACTTAAAGCAGTGCAAAAGCTTTAAGACATAAAATTGCCTTGATAAATGAACTAGAGACTGCTAAATTACAGATACGTAGATATGATAAGGAGGTCTCACTGTCGAGTATGTTTGAAATGTAACAAGATTACAATATGAGATTGAGAAAGCTTTAGGAGATAACCTCATAAAATAAACTAGAGACTGAATTACAAACACGTAGATATGATAAGGAGGTCTCACTGATGTTCAAGTAATGAGACCTACATTGGAGGAACAAAGCTTTAAAGGATAAAATTGACTTGATAAAGAAACTAGATACTGATAAACTGCAGGTACATATAAGCTAAGGTCCTAGCGCAGTTGGTAGCGCATTAGACTGTCAATTTAGAGGTCCAAGGTTTGATCCCTGGCAGCGGCACTTATTCTGTTTCACATAAACTGGTATTTTTAGGACTTTTCAACCAATCTTGATCAATTCTCACCCAGGGATCGACACTTACTCCTGAGAGTAAGCCTATTGGACTCCTGATACATGAAATCAAGGAGTCCAAGCTCAAAGTAAGGAGTCTGAATTTGCATCATAGGATAACCTTGTTTGGAAAAGAAGAAATTGCTTGTTACAAGCAATTTCTTCTTTTCCACGAGTTTCTTGTTCCAAAGAAGATATTATTCTTTCAAAATACTTCGAGATGCAAGCAAATATTTTCTTCAACAACTTTTGTAGTGAAATTATCTACAGTTCTGGTGAGGGTTGAAGAGGAAATTGCCCTGTCTCGGACTCCCAGACTTGCCTAAGTGTCATACACTGTAATTAATCAAGTTCAAAGTAGGCAGAGTAGACTTACATCAGTTTGCTTAACTTTGTAGGCTGGCCTAACTATATACTTTCTGACACAGCTTTATTGGGAACAGCATGAGAAGGATTAAGATTGGTCCAAATTCAATGTATATACTAACAACAATGATGAGTAACCTTTATTAAATAAGTACGGATAAAACAGGGTTGAAAACATTGCAAGAAAAGAAGAAAAGCAATTTCTTCTTTTCCTAAAATGTCTTTCAACCATAATGCTATAGGATCATGAAAATAAGTGATTCTATAGGGAAGAGTAAAACGAAATATTTCTGATTACTTCCTACTATTTTGTAGGCTACAGACAACTTTAATGCTGAAAGCACCAATGCTAAGATACAGAAAAGTCAGGCTGTAAATGAAGCTAGCAGACTGAGGAATGAACTAGATAATCTTAGAAGGGATAAAGATCAGGTAGTCTGTTTTACTTGTATTCTTACATCTTAATGTAATGGTTTGTGGAATATTTTCTGTTCAGCAATGAATTTAACAATACTATTTCTGCTCTGTGTATGATTTACTGATTCTTTGAAAATCTTAGGTCAAACATCAAGGTCAAAGGCTGGGATCTGAATTTACATATTTTTACAATGAAGTGAATAACTTTTGGAAATAGAATTTTCAAGGCCCTTAAATCTATTGGATTACTGGTCTACCCATGTGTAAAAAATATAATCTGCAAACTCTTCTGTAACTTAAAATTGTCTAATGCTGAATTGTCTAAAGTAACTCTCATTCCAATGAATAGGCAAACAAATAAAATAAAGATCATCTCACAAGGTTGAGATGGCTTTTCAAGGTCATCCTTTTGTAGATTGTTAGTATTGAATGCTGACATTTTCTTAATATTCTAACTAAGATCAATCTTTTTCAGGAGAAGATAAGATTGTTGACTGAGCTAGACGATGTCAAAAGAAGATTGAACAAAGCTGAGAGAGAGCTTGTCAACAGTAAAGAAGAATGCATACACCTGGCCTCAAACACACAGGCACTGGAAAGAGAGGTAGGACAGTTAAAGCACTTGTCATGCTGAAAAAAATCAAGGCATAATTGCCTAACAATTGAAGTGTTGAAAGCAATGGATGCAATAAGTGTTTGTCAGTAGTAATTTTCTGAAGGAAAAAAAGGGGGATTAAGATCAGACTGTACACATGTGCAGATTGATCTTTATCTATACCTCCTACCAAAAGAGGAATATTCCAGGTTCAGCATGACATGAATTCAATCAGATTACTTTCCTGTCAGTTTGGTAGATGTATTGACAAGGTAATGCTAGAGTAATATTTTTTCTATATTTCTACATAAAACTTTTCTATGCAAAAGTCTTCAAAGCCTGGTTGTTGAAGCCATTATGAAACAATTTATTCATACCAGTAAATGTTTGTCATGCTTATAGGACTGTGTTTGAATTGATTAACCCTTCTACATAATTCTCGTCCAAAAAGTACTAAAGAAATGAAGCTAACAATAATGTGGAAACAGAGATTGATTCAGAATTATTACTCAATCACAGCTACAGATTACTGAGATTGATTCAGAATTATTACTCAATCACAGCTACAGATTACTGAGATTGATTCAGAATTATTACTCAATCACAGCTACAGATTGAGTGGGTATTTTGGATTTCATATTGGACTATTTCTATCCTATATTGTTGGTACTATCCAAGACAATTCAAGTGAGTACCCACAACATAGGGTTTCTATGAGAAATACCGTGACGCCCTCTTTTCTGTACTGTTGCTCAATATTTCACCTAAATGTATTGATTGATACAGTAATATCATTTAGGCTAGTACATGACATTTCCAACAATATCACATGCCTGCAAGGTCAAGTCTCTGACCAGTCTGTGCATTTGCACAGGATGGCCAGAGCCTTTACTATACAGTCTAAAGAAAGATATCAAGCCTACTTCAGGTGGCCAGAGAATATTTTTATTGCATTGATAGGTCGTCTAGGCTTCTCGATGTGTGTCTCTAACATAGATGAAATTGTTGGAAATGTCACACAGGGGCTCATATTGTTTTTTTTTTTAACATTTTAAAAGTGTTATATGTCTCATTTGAAATTAAAAATAAATGTATTTTCCAGTTACATTTAGCCAAACTAGCAAGATACAGTATTGAGAGAGGTAGATCCCATGATTTAAAGGCCATGTCTAAACATTTGAAACTAAAAATTGTTTTTTCCAGTTACATTAAGCCAAACTAGCAAGAGACAGTGTGGAGAGGGGTAGATCCGATGATTTAAAGGCCATGTCTAAACATTTGAAACTAAAAATTGTTTTTTCCAGTTACATTAAGCCAAACTAGCAAGAGACAGTGTGGAGAGATGTAGATCTGGTGATTTAAAGGCCATGTCTAAACATTTGAAACTAAAAATTGTTTTTATGCCCCCGATAGGGAGGCATCATAAACTTGACTTGTCCGTCCGTCCGTCTGTCCGTCTGTCCGTCCGTCTGTCCGTCCGTCCGTCATTCCGTCCAAAAACTTTAACATTGGCCATAACTTCCTTATTACTATCAAAGCGGTGTCGGGGGCATTGTCATCTTACAGTGACAGCTCTTGTTTCCAGTTACATTTAGCCAAACTAGCAAGAGACAGTGTGGAGAGGGGTAGATCTGATGATTTAAAGGCCATGTCTAAACATTTGAAATTAAAAACTGTTTTTTTCCAGTTACATTTAGCCAAACTAACAAGAGACAGTGTGGAGAGAGGTAGATCGGATGATTTAAAGGCCATGTCTAAACATTTGAAACTAAAAATTGTTTTTTCCAGTTACATTTAGCCAAACTAGCAAGAGACAGTGTTGAGAGAGGTAGATCGGATGATTTAAAGGCCATGTTTAAACATTTGAAACCAAAAAATTGTTTTTTCCAGTTACATTTAGCCAAACTAGCAAAAGACAGTGTGGAGAGGGGTAGATCCGATGATTTAAAGGCCATGTCTAAACATTTGAAACTAAAAGTTGTTTTTTCCAGTTACATTTAGCCAAACTAGCAAGAGACAGTGTAGAGAGAGGTAGATCCGATGATTTAAAGGCCATGTCTAAACATTTGAAACTAAAAATTGTATTTTCCAGTTACATTTAGCCAAACCAGCAAGAGACAGTGTAGAGAGAGGTAGATCGGATGATTTAAAGGCCATGTCTAAACATTTGAAACTAAAAGTTGTTTTTTCCAGTTACATTTAGCCAAACTAGCAAGAGACAGTGTAGAGAGAGGTAGATCCGATGATTTAAAGGCCATGTCTAAACATTTGAAATTAAAAATTGTTTTTTCCAGTTACATTTAGCCAAACTAGCAAGAGACAGTGTAGAGAGAGGTAGATCCGATGATTTAAAGGCCATGTCTAAACATTTGAAACTAAAAATTGTATTTTCCAGTTACATTAAGCCAAACTAGCAAGAGACAGTGTGGAGAGAGGTAGATCGGATGATTAAAAGGCCATGTCTAAACATTTGAAATTAAAAACTGTTTTTTCCAGTTACATTTAGCCAAACTAGCAAGAGACAGTGTAGAGAGAGGTAGATCCGATGATTTAAAGGCCATGTCTAAACATTTGAAATTAAAAATTGTTTTTTCCAGTTACATTTAGCCAAACCAGCAAGAGACAGTGTAGAGAGAGGTAGATCCGATGATTTAAAGGCCATGTCTAAACATTTGAAATTAAAAATTGTTTTTTCCAGTTACATTTAGCCAAACCAGCAAGAGACAGTGTAGAGAGAGGTAGATCCGATGATTTAAAGGCCATGTCTAAACATTTGAAATTAAAAACTGTTTTTTCCAGTTGCATTTAGCCAAACTAGCAAGAGATAGTGTGGAGAGAGGTAGATCTGATGATTTAAAGGCCATGTCTAAACGATCCCAGGTCAGGGAGGATGAACTCAGTGGTGTTATAGCTGAAATGGAAGAACAACACAGTAAGATAGGGCTTCTCATATTGATGGCTCAGTGTGAAACAGTTGTAACTCCCTATATATTTATAGGGAGTTACAACCGTTTTGCACTGAGCCATCGATATGTGACCTGTTACATGAAAAAGGACCATCAGGGAATTCTGTAAAATGAATTATGGAGAAAAAGATTTTATCAAGCATAGGTCAACCAGAATTCTCATTTCAAAAATTCTTTCCCTGGAAGGTAGATTGAACATTAATTCAGAAAATAGGCAAGGTGCATAAAGTTTCGACTCTAGTCAGTCTGCGCAAACTGACTAGGGTCGACACTTTACGCACTCCCCAGATGGTTCCTTTTCGCATGACGGATCACATAAATTAGTGTTGGTCCTGTTGCGCCTATAGAGTTGAATTCCAGTAATGACAAATTGAATTGAATTGAGTTTTTCAATTGTTTGAGGATAGGAAGTTTCAAAAGTAATAATTGTAATATGCAACACTAGTCTTGTACTGTAGAAAAGGCACAAAATTGCAAAAGTGCCTTGAATTTTTATGTGAAATCTACAACTAATTAGAAAAAAATAGTTAACAATAATTATTGGCATTTTATGAACTCTCTTGTATGTCTCCAACCATGTCATATCTTAATGTTCTGATCTGTCAAAATATATTTATTTTAGACAAGCTGATCTGAACAGAATCTAAAATAGAAATGTTATTAAGGAAGCTTTGGCAAGCTTGATAAATTGTCTGTTCTTAAACAAAGTCAAGATCTGGTGTTTCAGTCAAAATCGAGTAACAAATTCTTTTTCTCACATCAACACCAGTCTTGTATTTTAAACAGTTATTTTTGGAATGCCCAGAGTATAGTAATAAGGTGAGTTAGATGACATCATTTAGCATCTGACCCTACACATTGATAAGTCAGGGATATCTCTGACGGCTGTTTGTAATAGAAGACAAGGGCGACTATTTTAGAAATAGAGAATAAAATGTTAGTGTCTAAAAATAATAATGTTATCTGGTCGAGGTTGGGAGTATTTATCTTGATGAGGCTTTGCCGAGTCATGATAAATTCTCACAGCCGAGACCTGATAACATTGATATTTTATGACACTTACATGTTATTCTATTTATCATGCAATCATTTTCCAGAGCTAAGGTTTGATAAACCCTTAAAAATCAAGGAAATTCAGGTGAAAGTGCAAGTTGTTTCTAAAAATAGACTGCCTAATATCATGTTATGTTATCAGACAGGTGATATCTGGTCAATACAGGCTTCATTGCATGATAAAGTTATTTCTTCATCAATGATAAAGAAATACAGTCGAATCTGTGTACAGCAGCCAGTCAAGGGAGAGGGCCAAATTGGTTGCTGTACACAGATTGGCTGCTGTTCACAGTATCCTTTGGGCGGCCATTTTGTCGAACCACTTTTGTTTAAGTCATTACCAGATCGCAAAACTTTAGACTTCTCCAAATTCTAAGCAATCCCAAAGTTTCTTGTTAAGTGTAAGTCTTTAAAAGAATAAGGAATTATACCATTTAATATAAAAAATATTGTGAAAACAAGTAAACCAGATTCATATTCATCGAGAATTTCTCGTTCGCGTGTAGCCACAGTTTTGACCTGCGTACGACCTACACCGAACTCATCAAATATCCTGGAAGATCGTCCAGATTCAAGCATGCGTATCACCTTTTTTCTCACGATCTTCTAGAGAGAGGAAGCTACGTTTAGAGAGCGACATTATGGCGAGAATTGATATCAAAGCAGGTTTTCGTCCATTTTAAAGACCTCGAGAAATCAGTTTGCTCAATGTGTAAAACAACCTGTAATGCTCAAGATCATTTTATTTAATGAGACCCGACAACTGAGTAATTCCATATTCTTTAATTAATTATCATAATTTAAGTAGATCGAATAAATAATAATGGCCAATTACACGTCATTTAATCGACAACACAGGCTTAAATCGATAATTGGTTGTTTATAACTTGTACATTACGATAAAGCAACTTCGGTTGTTTACTATAGTGGTGATTATCGATTTTTTCAAACACGACTAATTAAGTCGCGTGTTTTGTCAGATGACCGTTGTATAGGTGTGATATACAGTTGGAATTAGACCAATCATGGTGACCGCCGGCCGCATTTCAGGAGATCACGCTATTCACAGTGCAATTATAGAAGGAATTTGCACAGGGGGAAATCGAATGACCGCTGTCCGCAGATTGGCCCCTGTGCATAGTTGGCCGCTCACACAGATTTGACTGTATCAATATTGTTGTGATATCCTTGTTATTTTAGGTCATACTACCTCAGAGATGGACACCATGTTGTCCAAACAGAATAAACTGATAGGCAAGCTGAAAAATGAATGTCGTAAACAGGCAGCCCAAATAGAATCCACCATGAAGAAAAATAGGTAAGTTGTTTAGTTAATATAAACAGAATAAACTGATAGGCAAGCTGAAAAATGAAAAATGTAAACAGGCAGCACAATTAAAATCTACAATGAAAAAAAAAATTGGTGAGTTGTAAAATATGTGTCCTCCAAAACAGAATGAACTGATAGGCAAACTGAAAAATGAGAGTTGAAAACAGGCAGCTCAAATGGAATCTACCATTAAGAAAAAGTGATGAGATGTTGAAATGTTCTTAAATAAAATAAACTGATAAACCTTGTCATGCTGAATAAAAACATCTGCAAAATTTGTGTAAAATCAAAGTGCTAAAAGTACTGGATGTACTAGTGAGTCAGTATTTATTTTCAAATGTAATTCTTTAACTTTCCTAGTTTCAAAAGGAAAATCGGTAGGTGTAGACTTAAGATCAGACTGCACATCTGTGCAGGCTGATCTTTATCTATACCTCCTGCCTTAAAAGGAATATCCTGTTTTCAGTACGACAAGGGTTAATATAGATCTTGTTGCAAGACATTATGCATCCTTATGGCATGTCTGGTTTCTTAATGTTTCAGATCTGAAAGTGGGAAATTACGACGTCACAATGAAGAATTAAGGAACAGATTGCAGAGATCTGTGTCAAGATTGAAAGATCTAGAGGATCAAGTTGTACAGCATTCTAGAGTACAGGAGAAATTAACAGAGAGGATTAAAATGATGGACGATCATTCGCAACATCAGGGAACTCAGGTGGGTCTAATTTGTAATCCAAGTAAGGTGGAAAACTCACGATTTATGAGAAAATCAAGGGTTGTGGGTTCATTCATATCCACTCCAATCATGTGGGTATGTCTTTGGGCCAAGAATCCAATCTTAGTGCTTGCCATACCCTGGAAGGGGTTGATAAGTGACCTTGTTTTGATTTGACTGAAAGATTGTAAGAAGCAGTGCAAAACATAATTTGCAAAAGACTACAATACTTCAGAATGATGTCATGTATTAAGAAGTCTAAGAAACTCAACTGTGACCTTTCCAAACAAACGATGCTCTCTGAGCACTGCATTAACTTGATGTTCTTTAGAGAGTAACATGTTAGTGTCTTAAAATATCAATGTTTTCTGGTGGAGGCAGGGTAATTTATCATGATGCATGATGAGGCTTTGCCATTTCATGATAATTTCTTGCAGCCAAGATCAGATATCATTGATATTTTAAGACACTTACGAGGGATGTTCAATTTTTATCCAGATTAGATCAATTAGTCATCACTAGTTTATCACTATGTGAAAAAGGTATACTCATATTAATAGGACACTTTATATGATCTAACTTGCCAAAGCATAAATCAGTTGAACAATGTATATTCATTTCACACAAACAAAAATACCTGTGTATTAAGTGGCACCGCACAGTACATGACGCTAGTGACGTTGTCGAGAATGAGACATTAGATGTTGTGTAATTCAGCTTGTCACTGCTCGTTATTCTTGGAAGAAGCATGAATTCAGTGTTCCTGCAATTAAGCTGTGCATTTATAGTTTGTAAAAAAGTAAAACTGAATGATGCAAAATCAAAGTTCTCAGAAAGGTACCCTTTAGTAAACTGCCTATATCTTCCAGAGAAACGGCAATTGACGTCCCTACAGTTGCTTGGATAAGTTTCTCTCTGTCCGTTCTTCCTCTTTTTGCACAGGGTAGGGAAGGGTCTTCACTGATGAAAATTAAGCATTTGGAAGAATGAACCATTCCCTTTCAGCGTGACAAGTATTTGATTTATAGCTTTTGGTATTTTTGTAGATTTCGAATAGAAAAATTAAAGATAAAAAATCCGCGCATTCAGTCGACGTTGTCTAGAACGTTCTGAAACTCTTACCCTGCCACATTTTAAACTAAACCTTTGCGAAAAATTCTACGGTCAATTAACTTCATATTAAGACAAGGCATTTGTAATACTTATGCCAGCAACTCTATAAGTTTTTCAATGATAAGAAATGAAAGAATATTTACAAACCAAGACATAGTATATCAATTATTATACCCCCGCAAAACGAATGTTTTCGGGGGTATACTGGAATCAGCCTGTCTGTCTGTCTGTCCGTGCGTCTGTCTGTCCGTGCATCTGTCGGTCAGTCAGTGGACATTAATACTGGTAATTTTGTGTCGCAAACTCCTCCTTCAGTTTTCCTTCAAAAGTTTTGAAATTTTACACAATGATTTATCACATGTTGAAGTTTTGCAAGACGCTATTTTGAGGTCCCAACTCCTCCTGGTTCAAGAATTATCTGCCCTTGAACTTAAGACATTTTTTTCTTTTCTCACTAATACTAGTAATTTTGTGTCGCAAACTCCTTCTTCAGTTTTCCTTCAAAACATTTGAAATTGTATACAAAGATTAATCACATGTTGAAGTTTTGCAAGACGCTATTTTTAGGTCCCAACTCCTCATAGTTCAAGAATTAACTGCCCTTGAACTTAAGACATTTTTTTTTCTTTTCTCACTTATACTAGTATTTTTGTGTTACGAACACCTCCTTCAGTGTTTTCAAGAATTAACTGCCCTTGAACTTAAGACATTTTTTTCTTTTCTCACTTATACTAGTAATTTTGAGTTGCCAACACCTTCAGTGTTCCTTCAAAAGCTTTGAAATTTTATACAATGATTTATCACATGTTGAAGTTTTGCAAGAAGCAATTTTAAGGTTCCTACTCCTGGTTCAAGAATTCATTCTCTGAAAGCACTTGCGGGGGTATTTAGTCCCATTCTGGGACAATTTCTAGTTTTATCTGCTGCGCCGGGTACTCATTACCATGGTATTTTATATGGCAGATGTGTGTGTCCTATGTTTGATAACTATATCAATGTTACATAACTTTATGCGGATTGAATTCGGACAGCGAATGATACCAAGTTTAGTTTGATTGCTTCAAAAATATAATTTTGCGAGTCAAAATCCAGTTAATTTTTGAACAACCCTCGTAATTATCATGCAAACATTTTTCAGTGCTTGATTATAATAAACCCTTAAAATCAAAGAAATTCAGGTGAAATTGTAAACAAATTATTTCTAAAATTGAACTGACTGATATCATGTTATGTTATCAGACAGATGATATCAGGTCAATATAGGCTTCATTGCATGATAAAGTATAAAAAGGTAATTGGTGCCTATATAGTACCACACATGAATATTTTTGCTGGGATTTTAATTTGAAGAAATAATTTGACTTAGCTGTTGTCAGCTAGAAGTAGTATTTAAAAAAATCCCATCACTTTATAAGGTAGAATAGCAAATCTATGTTTATGTTGGTTTTAGAAGAGATGACATTCAAAGAATTCTACTTAAAAAAAGGCCCCACCCTGCCACGCCCACATTTATAATACAATCGAAATTGATAAGTTTTGGCCCTTGTCAGCTTGCTCAGACTCAGCAGACTGACTTGGCTTGATACATTTACACTCTCCTGATACATTGTTTTCATGTAAAAAGGTCACATTTATGAACTAAAACAGGTAGATTTCAAGTGTTCTTTAGGAGAGAAATTGCAGAAAGCAAACAGTTTGTAAAAGAGAAATAAAGTACTTTGGAAAAGGTATTGCTATAGCTTTTCATTAGCAACATTTTCATGTAAACAATTAATTTTTATGTACCCATATTGATAGATTGGCGGCATATTAATTTCTGCAAAGCCATTTGTCAAATAAACGTTAATCTTTGTCTTAACCTCTGACTGGTAAATGATAGAGACTTAATATTTAACATTTGTGTTGCTTGTGACAAGAACT
This sequence comes from Fragum whitleyi, assembly GCA_948146395.1. NCBI lineage: Eukaryota > Metazoa > Mollusca > Bivalvia > Cardiida > Cardiidae > Fragum > Fragum whitleyi. The sequence goes on from OX411544.1 coordinate 32,103,588, forward strand.
TTATGTAGATACCAGCATCAAGGTCATTAATCAAATCAAATCGTTTATTTGTATATATATATAGGCCACCGGCCCTTGTACAATACATCATATACAAATACAAATACAGTGTATCAATGTTTGGCGGTTAGACTGACAAGATTCATACAGGTTTGTTAGCATTACTAAATCGTAATGATAATTAACATAATTAATAAAGTTCAAAATAATTGTGATCAATTCTGCTAAATTGTTTATCTCTCTTGTTCATGTACATAGGTCTTTCGTTTTTTTAAAGCATAATATATAAACATAGCCACATTTCGAATTATACATTCTTTTTTGGACGACATTAGATTGTAAAAGGAATAATTATTTGGATATTGAATAAATTTCTTCTCAATATAACATTCCCGTAAATCAGCGTATAAAGGACAGTGAAGCAGAAAATGAATTTCATCTTCCACTTCACCATCACAATATACACAAAATCTAAACTCTCTAGGGATGCTATAGTGCCTTCCCGTCTCCACCATTAATGGGTGAGATGAATGTCTAAAATTTGAAAAGCATGATCTAAATTTTTTTACATCTAATATGTATAAGTATGGTTTGAGCCCAAAATCAGTTTTATAGAGTGAATAATGACTAAGTTTAATATTATCTACACAAGATGACCTCCATTCTTGTTGATAAATATCTTTGAGACGTTCTGTATACAAATAATTCATTTTCATTTTCTACGTTTTGTTCTTCCCAAACATAAGCAAAGCCATTTAGACAAAGGTTTTCTCTTATATAACTAACCCAATTAACATATCCAAGACTATCAAAATATAATAACATATTATAAGACAATTTTACCAACCTTGATTCTGGCAGTTTAAGAACCCTTATCCAATATTTAATAACTCTTCTGGAACTGTAGATATGAATAGGATATCTGCCTGTATCACCAAGAACAGAGGCGTTACATGCAGTTAAGTCCACATTAAGTAGACGCTTACATGCATATATCTGCACCTGCTCAATACAATTCATCTGTTTAAGTCCCCAAATTTCGGATCCGTACAACATGACTGGACATATTTTTGAATCAAAGATCTTGAAAAACGACTTAACAGGCAGATAAGGAACATTACTTAGTGATTTTAATAAGTAATTCAATACTTTTTTAGCTTTTGTAGCTGCATTTTCTGACATTTTGAATAGAGAGAGGGTACTTGTAAAATTTATTCCTACATATGAAAAACTTGGAACAACTTCAATTTTGTTCCTGTTATAGAACCATTTCTCTTTTCTTGACAACTGACCCCCATGCTTGAAAACAACAACTTTTGTTTTTGATAAATTAACACTTAATTTATAAGTATTGCAGAATGAACTTAATACGTTCAGTTCTTTTTGTAGCCCATTAACCGTGTCAGATATTAAGCCAATATCGTCAGCAAACATTAACATAAATACCTCAGTTAAACTTGGGAATAATTGGATGCCCCTTGTATTATTGATTTTCATGTTGCTGTCAAGTTCGTTGATAAATAAAGAAAACAAAATGGGACTTAAAGGACAGCCCTGTCTGAGACCATTGGGACATGAGAATACGTCACTTATTTTATCGTTCGATTTAACACTGGCTTTAACACTTTCATAAATTGAATGAATTGCCTGAAAAAGGTGCCCTCGGATTCCATTTTTACGTAAGATATTGAATAATATGGGTCTTTTAATAGAATCGAATGCCTTCTCAAAGTCAATAAATGCCACATATACTGGCTTTTTCTTTTGAACTAAATATTTAGATACAATTGAATATAGAACGAATGCGTTATCAACTGTACAATACCCAGGTCTAAAACCGGCCTGCGCTTCACAGAGTTTGTCAAATGCTTCAACGTAAAACGTTATTCGTTTAGTAAGAACATAAATATAAATTTTACTCAACACGTCCATTAAAGCTATACCGCGATAATTCGACGGTTCCTGTAGACTACCTTTTTTGTGAATGGGTATAATCAGAATTTTTGACCAACTATTTGGAAAATCTCCTGTTAGGAACATTCTATTGAACAACATTTTGATAAATGGTATTAACACTGGAATTCCAAATTTAATGAGTTTAGGAGGAACATTACCCGAAAATGCTTTATTAACATTCAAGTTGTTGACTGCTTTCATTATTTCATCGTCGTCTATTAAAGAATTGAAAATAGAATCTTCCAATTCATCAAAATTACCAGACATTCCATTATCTAGAGATTCAAATGATTCTGTACTTTTCTCATCAGAAAGCAATTTGGTGAAATAATCAAACCAATCGGAAGATGAAATTCCATTTTCTAATTTTCGATTACTGGTAATTTTTCTTAATTCTGACCAGAAGTCTTTACTATTGCGTAAGGCACTTTCTAATTTTTCAACTTTATCTCTGTAGAAGGACTCTTTTTTTTCTTTACACATTTTTTTAAAGATTGACTTAGTATTCAAATACTTATTCAAATCACATTGATCTCTTGTCCGTCTGAAGCGGTTTAAACTTCGTTTTACATTACGTTTAAGCGCTTTACAGTTACTATCGAACCAATCATTTTCAGTTCTGGAACCTTTGACTGTCACTATTTTTTTATAATTACTAGAACCTTCTAATATGATATTTTCAAAGAATTCTACACAACGATCGATTGGAACATTAAAGTCGGAGATCTGTTCAGAAAAATCAGTTAATTTATTTTTTAAAATATCTGTATGTAAAAGCTGTAAAAATTCATCACTATTGCTACTGTCTAGATGATATTTGATAAAACTTCGCCTGTCGCCCAAATCGTGGCTATTTAATGTTATATTATTTTGACATACAAAACTTAATTTGATAGGAAGGTGTGAACTTTCAGTGTACGGTATTACCTCAAAGTCATGCAAGATGGGTATCAGTTCCCGTTAAATGATAAAGTAATCAACTACACTACAACCATTTTGATTGATGAATGTAAAATGTCCGTTATAAGCATCTGACCCAAAACGTCCGTTTGTGATCAAGAAATCATAAGCTGTACAAAGTCTAATAAGCTGTTTTCCATATTTATTAGTTTTGTCATCGAGGCTTTTCCTATCGATTTCGTTGTTGCTATGTAAAATTTCATTATATTCATCTAACTCAGGTATATTTCCACTATTCATATGAGTATGGTTATCTTTGCCTGTTCTGGCGTTCAGATCGCCATTCAAAATAACACGATATTCTGAAAGATTATGTTGTACAATAATATTTTCGATAATGTTTGGTCCCGAAAAAAACATGTTATCATAAAAGGGGGATCCATCTGGTGGTAGATAGACACACATGTAGATACAATCTTTATCAATGTTCAAAATGCTTTTATCGATCTTAAGTATGACACCGCATTCAAAATCCTGACAAATACGGGTAATAGATTTGTTGATATGCTCTTCAACTAGAACTACAACCCCTCCCATAGGCCTCCCTCCAAGAATTGATTTTTTCGCCTTGCATACATAAGACGTGTAATTTTTGAAAATATCATCGAAATCAAATTCATCAGCTAACCAGGTTTCCTGTAAACCTACAATACTGAAATTACCTAAATATTTAATAAGATCATTACATAATTTATTCTGCAAACCCTCAATATTCCAACTCACGCATGTCAATATCTGATTAATACAAGAAAGGCTTCGGCCAGATTCCTATGCCACATTATTCTGCCCATAGTCTAACTGGTTTGTATTCTGGGATTGTGGGTCGACTACGAAACTCATATTCTCAGATTGTGCTTTAAGAATTGCCCTGTTACGCTCATCTAAAGTGCGTGGTCCGTTCTTGAACGCGCCAGGATGAACACGTGGTCGTCTACGTTCCGTATGAAAAAGACCGTTTTTAAAATATGCTTTGTAACCTTGATCATTTGCTCGTTTAATCATTTGACGTTGGGTGTAACTAACATCATTCGAGATACGTATATTTTTCGATCTCAATTGATCTCTGAATTTAAATAATTCCATTTTATCTTTAAAGTTCTCAAATAGAATAATGACCATTCTTGGATTATTTGTTGATCTCTTACCAACACGGTTCGCAGATAGTATGTTCATCCTGTCACCCTCAATTGAAGGAATTACAGATAAAATTTCATCTTCAATTACATTCATTAAACTTTTTTCATCCGACTCATTTTCATCCAGACCAAAGACTCTAAGAGAACATTTCACCTTGTCAAATTCGATGCTATTAATTTGTTGCTCAATTAAATTAAGTCTAGGGTTATCTTTATCTCTTAGTAGTTCAAGTTCGTCACAAATCTGATCCTTATTCAGCTCAAATTGTTCCATTGACCGTTCAAGCTCCTCAACTCTTTGATTTAAGGAGTCACATTTTCTATTTATTGTGTTAAGTTCAGCTCTCAGTCCATTTAAGTCTGTTTTAAGCCCCGATATCTCAGTTCGGAATTCATGTTTCATTTCACTTAGTTCAGCAGTTAAAATACGTTTAGAATCTGATATGGCGTCCAGTATTGTTTGTGTTTCATCGGTAGGTCCAGGATTGGTTTCGACGTCACCACTTAACAGTAACAGCATTTTAATCGAGGTTCCATATTGAACACCGTAGTTTAAACTTGTTATGGACCACGGTGTGCTCCCATCGAAGTAATCCCTTGACCCAGCTGTATAAAAGGTCTCGTTGATAATGTCTGAAGTTGAAGCCAACGCTCTGATGCTATAGATGAGGCTCAAAACCGTCACCTGGCTTACTAAAACGATAAATGTCAGATAGATGCCACAAACAATAGTTCTATAGTGCACGTCAGTGCCCGATGTATAAGGCTGATACTCCGACGTTCTAATTAGTTTATTTGGTTTAATGGCTGACCGTAGATACAATCCAACTCTAGCCCGGTATAAGCTGAGGTCGATGCCCATTGTTCAGTTCTGGTTTGTGACCCTAATGCTACACCATACACAATCTAACCATTCCTGTATATCACTCAGTTTATCGTACAGGTAAATACTTATAGCGATAAAAAGCGTGCAGTATTACCTTTCTGGTTCAATAAACACCGTTAATCGTTTACCTGTTAAACGATATACTCGCCAATATACATATAGCGTATAAAGGACAGTGAAGCAGAAAATGAATTTCATCTTCCACTTCACCATCACAATATACACAAAATCTAAACTCTCTAGGGATGCTATAGTGCCTTCCCGTCTCCACCATTAATGGGTGAGATGAATGTCTAAAATTTGAAAAGCATGATCTAAATTTTTTTACATCTAATATGTATAAGTATGGTTTGAGCCCAAAATCAGTTTTATAGAGTGAATAATGACTAAGTTTAATATTATCTACACAAGATGACCTCCATTCTTGTTGATAAATATCTTTGAGACGTTCTGTATACAAATAATTCATTTTCATTTTCTACGTTTTGTTCTTCCCAAACATAAGCAAAGCCATTTAGACAAAGGTTTTCTCTTATATAACTAACCCAATTAACATATCCAAGACTATCAAAATATAATAACATATTATAAGACAATTTTACCAACCTTGATTCTGGCAGTTTAAGAACCCTTATCCAATATTTAATAACTCTTCTGGAACTGTAGATATGAATAGGATATCTGCCTGTATCACCAAGAACAGAGGCGTTACATGCAGTTAAGTCCACATTAAGTAGACGCTTACATGCATATATCTGCACCTGCTCAATACAATTCATCTGTTTAAGTCCCCAAATTTCGGATCCGTACAACATGACTGGACATATTTTTGAATCAAAGATCTTGAAAAACGACTTAACAGGCAGATAAGGAACATTACTTAGTGATTTTAATAAGTAATTCAATACTTTTTTAGCTTTTGTAGCTGCATTTTCTGACATTTTGAATAGAGAGAGGGTACTTGTAAAATTTATTCCTACATATGAAAAACTTGGAACAACTTCAATTTTGTTCCTGTTATAGAACCATTTCTCTTTTCTTGACAACTGACCCCCATGCTTGAAAACAACAACTTTTGTTTTTGATAAATTAACACTTAATTTATAAGTATTGAAGAATGAACTTAATACGTTCAGTTCTTTTTGTAGCCCATTATCCGTGTCAGATATTAAGCCAATATCGTCAGCAAACATTAACATAAATACCTCAGTTAAACTTGGGAATAATTGGATGCCCCTTGTATTATTGATTTTCATGTTGCTGTCAAGTTCGTTGATAAATAAAGAAAACAAAATGGGACTTAAAGGACAGCCCTGTCTGAGACCATTGGGACATGAGAATACGTCACTTATTTTATCGTTCGATTTAACACTGGCTTTAACACTTTCATAAATTGAATGAATTGCCTGAAAAAGGTGCCCTCGGATTCCATTTTTACGTAAGATATTGAATAATATGGGTCTTTTAATAGAATCGAATGCCTTCTCAAAGTCAATAAATGCCACATATACTGGCTTTTTCTTTTGAACTAAATATTTAGATACAATTGAATATAGAACGAATGCGTTATCAACTGTACAATACCCAGGTCTAAAACCGGCCTGCGCTTCACAGAGTTTGTCAAATGCTTCAACGTAAAACGTTATTCGTTTAGTAAGAACATAAATATAAATTTTACTCAACACGTCCATTAAAGCTATACCGCGATAATTCGACGGTTCCTGTAGACTACCTTTTTTGTGAATGGGTATAATCAGAATTTTTGACCAACTATTTGGAAAATCTCCTGTTAGGAACATTCTATTGAACAACATTTTGATAAATGGTATTAACACTGGAATTCCAAATTTAATGAGTTTAGGAGGAACATTACCCGAAAATGCTTTATTAACATTCAAGTTGTTGACTGCTTTCATTATTTCATCGTCGTCTATTAAAGAATTGAAAATAGAATCTTCCAATTCATCAAAATTACCAGACATTCCATTATCTAGAGATTCAAATGATTCTGTACTTTTCTCATCAGAAAGCAATTTGGTGAAATAATCAAACCAATCGGAAGATGAAATTCCATTTTCTAATTTTCGATTACTGGTAATTTTTCTTAATTCTGACCAGAAGTCTTTACTATTGCGTAAGGCACTTTCTAATTTTTCAACTTTATCTCTGTAGAAGGACTCTTTTTTTTCTTTACACATTTTTTTAAAGATTGACTTAGTATTCAAATACTTATTCAAATCACATTGATCTCTTGTCCGTCTGAAGCGGTTTAAACTTCGTTTTACATTACGTTTAAGCGCTTTACAGTTACTATCGAACCAATCATTTTCAGTTCTGGAACCTTTGACTGTCACTATTTTTTTATAATTACTAGAACCTTCTAATATGATATTTTCAAAGAATTCTACACAACGATCGATTGGAACATTAAAGTCGGAGATCTGTTCAGAAAAATCAGTTAATTTATTTTTTAAAATATCTGTATGTAAAAGCTGTAAAAATTCATCACTATTGCTACTGTCTAGATGATATTTGATAAAACTTCGCCTGTCGCCCAAATCGTGGCTATTTAATGTTATATTATTTTGACATACAAAACTTAATTTGATAGGAAGGTGTGAACTTTCAGTGTACGGTATTACCTCAAAGTCATGCAAGATGGGTATCAGTTCCCGTGAAATGATAAAGTAATCAACTACACTACAACCATTTTGATTGATGAATGTAAAATGTCCGTTATAAGCATCTGACCCAAAACGTCCGTTTGTGATCAAGAAATCATAAGCTGTACAAAGTCTAATAAGCTGTTTTCCATATTTATTAGTTTTGTCATCGAGGCTTTTCCTATCGATTTCGTTGTTGCTATGTAAAATTTCATTATATTCATCTAACTCAGGTATATTTCCACTATTCATATGAGTATGGTTATCTTTGCCTGTTCTGGCGTTCAGATCGCCATTCAAAATAACACGATATTCTGAAAGATTATGTTGTACAATAATATTTTCGATAATGTTTGGTCCCGAAAAAAACATGTTATCATAAAAGGGGGATCCATCTGGTGGTAGATAGACACACATGTAGATACAATCTTTATCAATGTTCAAAATGCTTTTATCGATCTTAAGTATGACACCGCATTCAAAATCCTGACAAATACGGGTAATAGATTTGTTGATATGCTCTTCAACTAGAACTACAACCCCTCCCATAGGCCTCCCTCCAAGAATTGATTTTTTCGCCTTGCATACATAAGACGTGTAATTTTTGAAAATATCATCGAAATCAAATTCATCAGCTAACCAGGTTTCCTGTAAACCTACAATACTGAAATTACCTAAATATTTAATAAGATCATTACATAATTTATTCTGCAAACCCTCAATATTCCAACTCACGCATGTCAATATCTGATTAATACAAGAAAGGCTTCGGCCAGATTCCTATGCCACATTATTCTGCCCATAGTCTAACTGGTTTGTATTCTGGGATTGTGGGTCGACTACGAAACTCATATTCTCAGATTGTGCTTTAAGAATTGCCCTGTTACGCTCATCTAAAGTGCGTGGTCCGTTCTTGAACGCGCCAGGATGAACACGTGGTCGTCTACGTTCCGTATGAAAAAGACCGTTTTTAAAATATGCTTTGTAACCTTGATCATTTGCTCGTTTAATCATTTGACGTTGGGTGTAACTAACATCATTCGAGATACGTATATTTTTCGATCTCAATTGATCTCTGAATTTAAATAATTCCATTTTATCTTTAAAGTTCTCAAATAGAATAATGACCATTCTTGGATTATTTGTTGATCTCTTACCAACACGGTTCGCAGATAGTATGTTCATCCTGTCACCCTCAATTGAAGGAATTACAGATAAAATTTCATCTTCAATTACATTCATTAAACTTTTTTCATCCGACTCATTTTCATCCAGACCAAAGACTCTAAGAGAACATTTCACCTTGTCAAATTCGATGCTATTAATTTGTTGCTCAATTAAATTAAGTCTAGGGTTATCTTTATCTCTTAGTAGTTCAAGTTCGTCACAAATCTGATCCTTATTCAGCTCAAATTGTTCCATTGACCGTTCAAGCTCCTCAACTCTTTGATTTAAGGAGTCACATTTTCTATTTATTGTGTTAAGTTCAGCTCTCAGTCCATTTAAGTCTGTTTTAAGCCCCGATATCTCAGTTCGGAATTCATGTTTCATTTCACTTAGTTCAGCAGTTAAAATACGTTTAGAATCTGATATGGCGTCCAGTATTGTTTGTGTTTCATCGGTAGGTCCAGGATTGGTTTCGACGTCACCACTTAACAGTAACAGCATTTTAATCGAGGTTCCATATTGAACACCGTAGTTTAAACTTGTTATGGACCACGGTGTGCTCCCATCGAAGTAATCCCTTGACCCAGCTGTATAAAAGGTCTCGTTGATAATGTCTGAAGTTGAAGCCAACGCTCTGATGCTATAGATGAGGCTCAAAACCGTCACCTGGCTTACTAAAACGATAAATGTCAGATAGATGCCACAAACAATAGTTCTATAGTGCACGTCAGTGCCCGATGTATAAGGCTGATACTCCGACGTTCTAATTAGTTTATTTGGTTTAATGGCTGACCGTAGATACAATCCAACTCTAGCCCGGTATAAGCTGAGGTCGATGCCCATTGTTCAGTTCTGGTTTGTGACCCTAATGCTACACCATACACAATCTAACCATTCCTGTATATCACTCAGTTTATCGTACAGGTAAATACTTATAGCGATAAAAAGCGTGCAGTATTACCTTTCTGGTTCAATAAACACCGTTAATCGTTTACCTGTTAAACGATATACTCGCCAATATACATGTAGAATTCAGGTTTAAATTGTCCAAATAAGTCCAAAAACTCCGAAAAATTGGCGAAATATGATCTTTTTTCACGGCGAAAATTATATAGGTTAATTTCCTTCACGAGAGAATCACTTAAACTAAAGTTCCATATAATTCCATCCAATTTTCAAAAATAAATTTCTCCCGTGATAAAACCACGTCTAACCCCAAACACGATACGATACAACAATATCTAATAATATTATTATCTATCATTAGTCAAGGTCATATTTTCAAGGCCATACAATTTCAACAGAAAATCTTTAACATTGACTATCACTTTTTACTGGTAAGTGATAGAGACTTATATGGCATTAGTGTCTTGCTTGTGATATTACATTTCTGTTGATTCAAACTTTAAGGTGGTCAAGGTCATATTTAAGGCAAAATAATTGTACAATTTTAATTTTACAATGGCTATAACTTTCCACTGATAAGAGGAAGACTTCATACATGTATATTACTTGTGACATGAATTTTCTTTATGTACAAACATTTTGAGAATCAGTCAAGGTTAAGGTCTTTTTGTCAAGGTCATATTTAAGGCAAAATAATTGTACAATTTTAATTTTACAATGGCCATAATTTTCCACTGATAAGAGGAAGACTTCATACATGTATATTACTTGTGACATGAATTTTCTTTATGTACCAACATTTGGAGAATCAGTCAAGGTTAAGGTCTTTTTGTCAAGTTCGATCAATTTGACAAAAATTAACAACAAAACAAGAAGTCAAAAAATTTAAATAGAAAGTGATAGAGACTTCTTTTTTCACATGTGTATTTCTTATGACAAGACCTTTCAGTAGTTTTGGGGACATTTAAGTTTAATAAACACATTTTTTTGTGATTTTTCTGGTATACTATTGCTAAAGGCATTCACTTGAAGCTTAGAATATACAGTAAAATCTCAGTGGTTCGCACGCCGGTGGTTCGTAGGTATGTGTTGGTTCATATACATTCTTTGGTCCCGATTTTCTTCCTTCTTTATCTTTGTAAGAATGCTCTGAGTAATTCGCACGTCGGTGGTTTGTAGTTCGTAGCCCGTGTTAAGTCCCGAGAGATTCCAAATAACACAAATTAATATGTTTAATCCGTAGGTGTGAATTGTGCGATCAATAGCTGTCCTAGGTGTAACAAAAGACATATACCTTGATTTTCACACCTGCTGATTGGTATTAATAGAAGTTATTGTTTTGAATCAATATTTACAGGCATTGTTTGATTTGTAATTTTTGGCGGGTTTAATCGAACAAAGGATCAATCAGTGACCTAAATTATTGCATTTCATCTAGCTTTCTCATACCGATTATGCAAATATGAATGTGCAAATCTTCGTAGGCTTGATTGCTAACATGACTTCCACACAGATTCATCATAATGCCGAGATTTCATAGTCCACTGAATGAGTACTCAAAGTGATTTGATCCAAAGGGAAAACACTCTGATGTAGTTAATATTTGGCATGTAAATAATTGCCAAAATTACTTTATTTAGGATTTAAATATGGACGAAATGAAAGATGATCATTGTTCAGGTGAGATTTTTTGCGTCCTTATTCTCTACAAAAGGGCCTTGTTAGAACTTGATTTAAAACATATTCCATAGAACCTTAGAATAAAGCCACAAATATAGGGTACCTTAAGACCATGTTTGATCTAAGCCATCAAAAAACTACCAACCGCTTGATATTGGTTGGTTCGTACTATGTTTAGTTCGTATAAATAGTTCTGGTCCCTTGAGATATGAACTACCGAGACTTTACTGTACATGTACAGTCCACCTACTCAAGGGACCACATCTTATTAGGGACATCTTTATTGTGCTACCATTTTCAAATCCCCATCTTCAAATCAAGTTATCTTAAAAAGTAGATATTATTTGTCTGAAAATTAATGTAAATTAATCCTTTAGTGTTATCTCAATCATCTCAATGACAAAAGAGTATTGAGAAATTAGCAAAAAACATATATACTCAATCAAAAATATTTTTCTAATTTGTAAACAAAACTTGTACTAAGCAACCATTTTCTTTTACCACTGCTTTTTTGGTAGTCACTTTGGTAGTGGTCACTTAATACACATTTTTCTGTATATTGACTTTCGCATAAGCAACCAATACAGTTGTTTAGGCAGTAGCGGATTTTGGGGTATAGCGGATAGGTTGTTTCTAAATCGATCTCTATATTAATAAAGTGATTATTTCAATAAAATAAATTTTACCATGACATAATTTAATATTCAAGGGATTTATTAGCCAAATTCTCTTTTGTTTACATTTGATTTTGTACTTTCAATTCGCTGCAACCAAAACGAGGTAACCGGAAGCTGCATTTTTCAGGTCCAGAGTAAATGCAATAGCAGGCGCTCGGACGTGTAATGTTCATGTAAATCAAAACCAATCAACAAGTTTTTGGTATCATTTTGTAGATTACCCTATTTCCCACTATATCAACACATCTGGATAGAAAATTGTCCAAAATTAACTAAAATATAGCCTGATAGAAACATCTCCCGATTCGGGTAGTAACGGATAGTTCTTTCGAGTGGAAATGGTTTTACGGGGGCTGTCTCAAAGTGAACATCAACTGCCAAAAAACTAAAAATCATGGTTCAGATTTTCTCAATGCATTGAAAAAGACAAATTTAAAGCATGAAACAGTCAGTTCATGTTAAAAGAGTTATTTTAACTTTTATCACAAATAAAGTTATTCATCAATACACGGCTTGGGGTATGCTGGTTTTTTAAGCCACTAAAATTAAACAAATTATTGTGAGCACTAAAACATTTACTGTGATCAATTATTTTTTATGACAATGGAATTCACAAACGACTTCTTCTCTTAAAATATTACAGCTGTTTAAGACTAAGACAAACTTAAAATGAATGCTCTGGCTAATCTTTGTCTAAACCCCATAAAATCTTGAATATTCCCGATTTATTACAGTATGACAAATTTCATTCTTGTGACATCAATGTATAACTGTCATTTTGACCAGTCAAAATTAAGAAACGGATAGATGGATATTTATAGTGCTAGTCAATCATATTTAAGTATATTCATAACTGATGAGGAAATTTAATTAGCTGAAGTAAAGAGTTGCCCATTGATTGCATAATTACAAACGATACTCCATAAACATATTTTTTTACAGTGATGATATTAAGAATGAACTTTTAAGGTTCATTTCATCAATCAGCAATTTTGAAGGTCATTGACAATTGGTAAGCCTTAGAAATCCGTTTCGGAGTGAAGTTATTTGAATACATTTGTGGTACTTTTGACTACATCTTCATTTTATTAATATATTATCTTTTGCATATCTATTTCTTTTTCATATATACCGGTCTTAAAATTACCGTTTGGTTATTATGGTTTGATTTTGCCATTTTTGACTTATGAAAACGAACATGAAAAGAAGGCAATCATATCGGCTCTCGAAGCAGTGTTTTGCTCTCAGACCCACGATTTTGCCCCGCATCTCTATCGGTCGCTAGGCAGTGAATGGGTCCGTCGAGCCGTTATTTTGGACGGCTCAACGGCCGTAGCTTACCGGAGATCTCGCTCCCAGACCATAGGATTTGCCCCGCAATTCTATCGATCGCTAGGCAGATTACCAGCCCACGAGCGGCTATTTTGGACGGCTCAGTGGCCGTCGCTAGTTGGCGGCAGTGGGCCGATCGCTCGGAGGCGAATTGTTCACGCGAGTGAGACACTCGATGCAGGTCTTGAACCAATAGACCAATACCTATGTTGTAGGTACCCTCCTGTTGCCCTATTCAAGTCCTATAGTCGTGGCGAGTTTGGTTGGGCTGCGGTGGATAGCAGCGGAGCAAGAGCGATTCGCACTGGAGTCGCTCCTCGACGTGGTCGAGCCGCGATTTAAGCGGCGCAGCGAATGCAGCTCGGCTCTCGAAGCAGTGTTTTGCCCCCCAGACACTGGAATTTGCCCCTAATCTCTATCGATCGCTAGTCAGGTAACCAGCCCTTGAGCGGCGATTTTGGATAGCTCATTAGCCGTCGATAGGTTGGCAGAGGGTCGCTCGCGCCGAGGCGAAATGTTCACGCGAGTTAAACACTCGATGCAGGGCTTGAATCAATGGACCGATCCCTATGTTGTAGATACCCTCGTGTTGCTCTGTTCAAGTCCTACAATAGTGGCGAGTTTGGTGAGACTGTGGCTGATAGCGGCGGAGCAAGCGCGATTCGCGCTGGAGTCGCGGCTCGACGCGATCGAGCCGCGATTTTAGCGGTGCAGCGAATGCAGCTCGGCTCTCGAAGCAGTGTTTTGCCCCCCAGCCCCCGGAATTCTCCCCGCGTTTCTATCGATCGCTAGGCAGGTTACCAGCCCTCGAGCGGCGATTTTGGACGGCTCAGTGGCCGTCGCTAGGCCTGAAGTGGCCCGCGATTGTGCCTAGGGTCTGGGAGCAAAACACTGCTTCGAGTGCCTCGTCTAGGATGATTTGTTGATCACTGTACTAATCACCAAGCCAGGCAGAATACTGTATGTGTTTGCTTAAGAGAATACTTAAACACGAGCTACACAGTATGACCGAAGCCGAATCTTTTTGGGGGAATCTGTACGAAAGCTGGCATCTTGGGGCAAATATTTCTTTAAGAAGTTATAGGCTGGTGAACATATATATTTGTTTTTCGGAATTTCTTGTTATCCATTTTCGTGTGAGAAATGCATCAAAAGTACGATCGTTAAAGCAGTATGTTGTCGTTCTAATTCTAAAATTTTAGAGCTAAATAAAAATTGCAGGTACGAGGTTGTAGGATCAAACCAATGATTATCTTTCTGCATTACCAAAATGTTTTCAAAGTCTGTTAATCTGCCCATTTTTTCAATAATATAAATTTGCTTAATTTCTGTCTGAGTTCGATCTGTGAGCTTTTGTGGATCAAAATCGCTGAAATACAGCTCTTTCAGCACCTAAAACGGTGAAATAGTGTCTTTGTCACGTTTGAGACATTCCCTCAACTACCTATCTGTTATTACCCGAACCTATCCGCTATTGACCTAATTAGTGCTGTGTGCAGAAAGCGTTTATCTGACGTATAAACAACATTACTATCCCGAAATTGGTTTCAATTAAAAGAAAACAGATTTTCCTACAAATTGGTACCACACATTATAGATTTTGTTTTGTAGTAGAAACATACACTTCGATAATTTCGTTAACTATCCGCTACTGCCTGAACAACTGTATTACAAAGGGGGATGATTCTTCATGTAATTTTGTACAAATTATGCTTCTTTTTAAGTTTTTAAAAATCCTTTATACTGCAAGAAATAGCCAAGTACTGGCACCTGGATGCAGTACTTTGGTGTAAATCATAAACTAGCATGATGCAAAGTGATTAGAAAAAGTGTTAGGGGACATATTTTAAGATATATTTTGGAATAATGAAAGAAAATGGACCAAAAATTAACAAAATGTGATTCAACTTGAACAAATTAGAAATAATAAGATCTACAACTTTAAAGACAAGCTATTATATTTCATACATGGATAGTTTCCCTTAGATAGATGACTTGATAGAAAGCTTTCCTCATTAAAGAATTTTTTTGATGACATGTCAATGGATCAAGACAAATCAATTGTAACTGCCTATATTTATATAGGCACTGAACCATGGATGTGTTTATAAACTCTATTAATTTTACAGTAGCTTGCAGATCAAGGGATCAGCACAAAAATATTGTAATTGCCTTCGGTGTGAACAACCTTAACCCAAGTCTTATCTCTGATGATATCAAAGATTTTTATTTAAACTTTGTTTGTATGTTCACTATATTATAGAAATATGGCAACTCTCAAGGGGGAGAGCTGTAAATGCATTTTAATGATTATTATGCCCCCTGATTATTATGTGTTGTGTCAGTTGGCTAGAGGTAGAGCGTCAGCCTCTTGACCCAAAGGTCCTGAGTTCGATTCCCGGGAGCCGCTATCGATCATGGATCTTTCATTACCCACACATTTGGCGTGATTACTGGTAAATTTTCCAGGAAATAGAATAGAGAGGGATTAATCTAAGTTGAAAGAACTTGATTTCCAACTGATGTAAAATAAATAGGTTAAACTTGTGTCAGAGCATTGTCACCTTTATATATTGGTTGTGCTCAGGTTAGCTTTTAGGATCACCCTGTGTCCATCATTCTTTGTGCCACGTGCGTAGTCTGCCGACAACAATCAAAATGATTTCTTCTTCTACTCCTGAACCACTGGGCCAAATTCAAAGAAACTTTTCTAGAAAAACCCTTGGAGGACCCTATTCTGCATAATTGTGATTGTCGCATAAATCTGGGCGTGGAAGTTTTTTACTATGAAATCTTTGAACCACATCTCCTAAAACCCTGGGCCAATTTTAATGAAACTTTGCCTGAACGTTCCTTGGGTAACCATTTCAAAAAAAAGTTCATGAAATTTTGATTGACCCATAAATATGGGCGCGATTTTTTTCACTTTGAATTCTTTGAACAACATCTCCTCCTTAACCACCAATCTTTGCCAGATACATGTAGTTCCTTTGGTGACCTTCTTCACAAATTGTAAGTGAAATTTTGATTAATTGTTTGTGAAACTTTGATTGACCCATAAATTTGGGCATGGCAGGGAGGGGTATTTTTCTACTTTGAAATTTTTGAAAGAAATCTTTTCCTTTACTAAAAACTAATTTCAATGGAATTTTGCCAGAATGTTCATAAGTTGACCCTTTTCAAAAATTGTTCACAAAATTTTGATTGGCTCATAGACATGGGCATGGCAGGTATGGTTTTTGTGCTACAAAATCTTTGAACAACATTTCCTCATAAATCATGTCCTTGTCAGCTCCTAAGCAAATTTGCTTTGCTGACATCTACTGGAACAATGAAATTAAGGTGAGCAGTTTAAGGCCATTCCTGCCCTCTTGTTTTAAGTTGTCTGACAGAGTAATGAAAGAGTTACTTCATCTATAGATTGAATTTTCATACAACAATTGGAATTGTGTCCTGCTGTATTTTGAATGAATCTGGACATAGTGCCATGATGAAGGAAAAGGAGCTATAATTTAAAAAAAAAAGAAGAAAAAAAATGCTAACTGTAAGGCTTTCTATAAAAACTCTATTTATCAACCTATATTATTACAATGATTGATAAAGCATTTACTGGATTTGGTAGTGAAGTGTTGTAACAGTACAGTATTCATTGCAAACTTTAATTAGCTCCAGTATTTTGTTAAGATTCCTTTCAATTATAGAATGCACAATGCAATTCTAATCAAAATGCAATGTGACAGATGATTTAGATAGTATGAGGGGGTTCTATTGATTATCTCGCTGTTTATCAACTTGGCATTCCTCCAGTAGTATAGGCTCAGATAACAATGTGTGCCAAATGATTGCGCAATAAACGCTGCAATTAACCGTAATTTGATGACTGTATGTGACACTGTCAATGAAAATCACTTAAAAGAATCCAAGGCTTAATTTTCAGTTTCAGCGTAAGAAAAACTTATATCATAAAACTTCCCATGGATATTATTTTGCATGCAAAACTGCAATGTTTGGCTTTACTGACTTGAGGCAAGAAGAGCAGTTTGAAGTGAATATATTTTAACCTTGCTCATATCTCAGCTATTATTAAATTTTTTCATGTGGTGATCACAAACACAAGAGCAGTTCATACTATCAAGGGGAAAATTACACTTTTGGAAGAGTTATGTCCCTTTTTCTTTAGAACTCAATACCCCTGCTTTGGTATAACTGGTGTATATCAGTGTCTGTCTGTCTGGGAAAAGTTAGCTTGTGAAATTAACCCTTGTCATGCAAAAATAAAATTCTTTGCATAATTCAAACTCAAATCAAAGTGCTGAAGGCTCTGAAAGAAGAAACGGTTTGCCAATATTTCTTTAGACAAAGTGGTTTACCGGTGGATAGAGATCAGACTGCTAACATGTGCAGGCTGATCTTTGTGTTTACCTCCAGTTAAAGTAGGAATATTCAAAATATGACAAGGGTTAACCTTTACCATAACTTCAACACCATTCGAGTTACCATTTTCATATTTGACTAGATTTTCCTTTGCATTAATACCGAACTTTAAAGGTCAAGGTCATCTGACAAGGTCAAACCTCTTTACATAAAATTCAGGTGCATTCTTGCTTTACGAACACTTCCAGTACCTTTGTTTAATCTTTGAAATGAATGTTTTTGTGATTTACTATTTTCTTACCCATTTGTCTTTAGAAAACCTTAAGGTTATAGTCAATTGAAGGGTTAGATCACTTTGGATTTCATAAATTGCAATTCCAGCAAATACTATAAAAGTGCAAATTATTGGTGAAAAATGATAAACGACCAGCAGTCTGCAAGGGTACTTTTTGAAAGGACATCATGCTGATCATTGTTTACATTGACCTCAAACTTAACCTTAAATAGATAACTTTCAAGTGCTTGTTGACACGGTTTGGTTGTCTAGTGTTTGACATTGGACTAGGCTTGTTTATACAGTATACTATCACCATAATTATGTCAATGTAATTCTAAAATCTCGTAACTTCAGCTTGATTAAAGCTGTAGTTACGAGGTTTTAGAATTGCAAAAACAATTTTGAATTACTCGAGACAAATTTTGAATTTTAAAATAAGACTGGCTAATGTGTACTTGATAAAAAAACTACCTTTATTGCATCATCTCATCTATCATGTAGGTAGTACATACGGAACATCACTTTGCCATTTTTAGCTCACCTGAGCACATCGTGCTCAAGGTGAGCTTTTGTGATCATTGAATGTCCGTCGTCCGTCGTGCGGTGTGCGTCGTCCGTCGTGCGTCGTCCGTCTTCAGGCGTCAACAATTCAAGTGTTTACACTCTAGAGGCCACAAATATGATCCAATCTTCATGAAACTTGGTCAAAATGTTGGTCAGGTCACAAGGATGAACCCTATTGAAAATGGAAAGGATCCATGCCATATCACAGGAAAAGGGGCCTTATAGACAATTTTCTTGTTTACACTCTAGAGGCCACAAATTTGGCCCAATCTTCATGAAACTTGGTCAGAATATTGGCCAGGTCAAAAGGATGAACTCTATTGAAAATGGAAAGGATCCATGCCATATCAAGGGAAAAGGGACCTTATAGATAATTTTCTTGTTTACACTCTAGAGGCCACAAATATGGCCCAATCTTCATGAAACTTGGTCAGAATGTTGGCCAGGTCACAAGGATGAACCCTATTGAAATTGGGAAGGATCCATCCCAAATCATGGGAAAAGGGGCCTTAATGACAAGTTTCTTGTTTAAACTCTAGAGGCCACAAATATGGCCCAATTGTCATGAAACTTGGTCAGATTGTTGGCCAGGTCACAAAGATGAACCCTATTGAAAATTAGAAGGATCCATGCAATATCAAGGGAAAACGGGCCTTAATGACAATTTTCTTGTTATTACTCTAGAGGGTACAAATGTGGTTCAATCTTATTGAAACTTGGTCAGAATGTTTGCCAAGTCAAAAGGATGAATCCTATTGAAAATTGGAAGGATTCATGCTATATCAAGTGAAAAGGGGCCTTAATGACATTTTTCTTGTTTATGCTCTAGAAGCCACAAAGATGGCCAAATCTTTATGAAACCTTGTCAGATTGTTGGTCAAGTCACAAGGATAGTCCCTATTGAAAATGGAAAGGATCCATATCATATCAAGGGAAAAGGGAACATAATGACAATTTTATTGTTTACACTCTAGAGGCCACATACATGGCCCAATCTTCATGAAACTTGGTCAGAATGTTGGTCCGGTCTTAAGGATGAACCCGATCAAAAAATGGGAAAGATCCATGCCAGGTCACAGGAGAAGGGGGTCTTAATGATAATTTTCTTGTTATAACTCTAAAATCCACAATTTTGGCCCAAACTTCATGAAAGAAATGATTTTTGTGTAGAAATTATCTCCTTTATGACATCTGCCTATTTAATTGGTGTGATCTCCCAGGGGTCAAAGAGATTCAGGTGAGCGATCTAGGACCATCTTGGTCCTCTTGTTATAAATTGCAACAGACCTCAGATGTATGTAAGGCGGATTGATTTGTAACAAAATCATGCATTTTGTTAGGCGGAAACAGTGTATGAAAAACTAGCACTGTAGATTTATATCTTTTGCAATAAAGGAATCATTCACAAAAATTAAGATTTTTCAGTGTATGAAAAACTAGCACTGTAGATTTATATCTTTTGCAATAAAGGAATCATTCACAAAAATTAAGATTTTTTCAGCCGTTAGTTAAGAATTTAAAGATATTTATTTTAGGTTATGATACTTTCATGTCAGTTACTTAAACAAGTAGCATTGGCGATGTCAAATGTTTTCGCCCACAGTTTCAAGGGCTAACATCATTTTAACTGACATCATTGAGTTTTTGCAAAATTGGTTAGAAAGATTATCTTGATGAAATCTCGGACAAGTTTGAAATTGGGTCAAGTGAGGTCAAAAACTAGGTCACAGGGTCAAATCTAAGAAAAACCTTGTGGCCACTCTAGAGGCCATATTTTTAGCCCAATCAACATGAAAATTGGTCAGAATGATTATCTTAATAAAATCTCAGACAAGTTCAAAAATGGGTTGAGTTTGGTCAAAAACTAGGTCACAGGGTCAAATCTAAGAAAAACCTTGTGGACACTCTAGAGGCCATATTTTTAGCCCAATCAACCTGAAAATTAGTCAGTACGATTATCTTGATGAAATCTCGGACAAGTTCGACATTGGGTCAAGTGGGGTATAAAAACTAGGTCACAGGTTCAATCTAAGAAAAACCTTGTGGACACTCTAGAGGCCATATTTTCAGCCCAATCAACCTGGAAATTGGTCAGAATGATTATCTTGATGAAATCTCGGACACGTTCGAATTGGTTCAAGAGGGGTCAAAAACAAGGTCAAAGGGTCAAATCTTATAAAAATCTTGTGGTACTCTCTAGAGGCCATATTTTTAGCCCAATCAACCTGAAAATTGGTCAGAAAGATTATCTTGATGAAATCTCGGCCAAGTTTGAAATTGGGACAAGTGGGGTCAAAAACTAGGTCACAGGGTCAAATCTTAGAAAAACATTGTGGCCACTCTAGAGACCATATTTGTAGCCCAATCAACCTGAAAATTTGTCAGAATGAATATCTTGATGAAATCTCGGACAATTTTGAAATTGGGTCAAGTGGGGTCAAACACTAGGTCACAGGGTCAAATCTTAGAAAAACATTGTGGCCACTCTAGAGACCATATTTGTAGCCCAATCAACCTGAAAATTTGTCAGAATGATTATCTTGATGAAATCTTGGACAAGTTCCAAATTGGGTCATGTGGGGTCAAAAACTAGGCTATGAGGACAAATCTTAGAAAAAACATTTTTAGATTGTTAATTCAGGTGAGCGATAAAGGGCCAATATGGCCCTTTTGTTCAAGAATTATTCCAAAAGTCTGATTGGCTTATAGATATGGGTGTGGAAGGGCATGGCATTTTCTTTACTTTAAAATCTTTGAAAGACATCTCCCCCTGACCACTGGGCTGATTTGAATGAAATTTTCCAGAATATTCCTTGGGTGACCCTATTTACAATTGTTCGCAAAAATTTGTTTGGCCCATAAATATGGGCTGGTAGCGCTTGTCTTTTATTGACTTTTCAATCATGGACTGACATCTTATCCTAATTTAATGAAATTTTTCAAGAATGTTTCTTAGGTGTCCCTCTTCCAAAATTGTAAGAATTTCTGACTTGCCTATAAATACGGATATGGCTTTCTTGCTATGAAATCCTTGATAGATCACCTCCTGAACTCCTGCACTGATTTTTAGCTTGGCTGCTTTATGAGAAAACTCGAGGTATTGCTATAGCCTTGGTGTCCTGGTCATTGTCATTGTCGTGGGCATACAATAGCTTTGATATTTTGTGGTAACTTATGAATGGTCTTCATATTTCACATGATGATTACCTGGGACAAGGTCTTTCTGTTGGTACCAAGTTCAAGGTCATCAGTCAAGGTCACTTTTCAAGGTTTCATGATTCCATCATTGTAAGCAGTCAGTACATGACAGACCTTTGTCTTTTGAGAAGCTTTGGTATATCTCATATGGATAAATTTCATGATTTTATCTTGGGAACATTTCATGATCTAATCTTTTACTGAATTCATTATTGTCAAAGGCTTTGACTTTTGATATGATATGATGACTTTTGCATTACAACTACCTTATTGAATATGTTTTTGAAACGATGTACTCTATGTGTTTCATTATTATTATTCCATAAAGAACACTGTAAGGTGATTGCTATTGTCTTTTACTTTTCCAAAGCTACAGATAGAGGAGCTATTTTGGATTTCAAATTAGATTTTTTCAACTATATTTGAATAAACATTATGTTGTGGGTACTCAGTGGAATCGTCTTGTTTAGACGATTCAAATGGGTACACATAACATGGGGTTTCAATTTGAAATAAAGATTTAGACTGGCTTTACCCCCTCTTATCTGTACCTCTGCTTTTCATCAAATGGGGGGGGGGGGGAGGGGACCTTGTTCTTTGATTTACTGAGATAAAGTACCTCTTAAAGTATAATATCCTACATCATGACTTGAATGTGCTCTATGAATATAATAACTGTTAAAGGCATTCCAAGGGGTCAGTGCAACACTATTGTAAGTGCCTATAATATTAAAGCTGCTCTTTCACAGATCGGGAAAATGTGCTTTTTGAAATTTTTTGTAAAATTAATTGGAAGTAGTGACCTAATCATGTTGAAGCCTTGAAAATAATAAGATTCAATCTGGTTATGCATTGAAACAAAGACTGATATTCCTGTATTTAGCGAAAATCATTCTGAAAAAATAAAGCAACTACTAACGCCTTAAAAATTATTATTTAATTTCGAGCAAGCTATTTATGCATGTGAATTCTGCATGTTTGTCTTGTTCAATCAAGAATATAGGTAAAAGTAGTTGTCAGCTGGAAACTTCATATCATCACAAGCAATAATGAAAGATTATTCATGGAGGGTAATGATTTTGTAATTTATAGACTCGAAATAAATAGACTGGATCTCTTGCTGATCTTGCCGCTTCGAAAAAATAAGTCACAAAATTATTGAAATATGTTGGTGTTAGTGCCAATGTCCTTGGACCATTCTTAATCGTCTAAAAATACACACATTTCCAAATCTAAGAACAAGTTTTATATTTTTTCTATGAAAATCTGTGAAAGAGCAGCTTTAATAGGCTATTACATTAGTGTTGCACTGACCCCTCAATTCACTTTCATGGCATTACTTTTTACTTTTGACCTACACTTAAACAAAATACTAGGTTCCAACTTCTTAAAAGGAATATGTCTTGTACAAACCTTACACCTCAATGGGTTTCTAGGAAGCTAGCTATACTCTGGCTAGTATTGTGCCTCTTGTTAACCCTTGTCAAGCTGAATAAATTTTGGCTAAAAATTTTCATCAAAATTAAAGGGCAAAAAGTACTGAAAATACAAACTGTAGGTCATTTTTTATTTGAAAAACTTAATCTATTGACAATTCTGGTGTGAAAGAGAGAAACAGGTGGTGTAGACTAAAATCAGACTGCACATATGTGCAGGCTGAGGTTTGTCTATAGCTCCTGCCAAAGCAGGAATATTCCGGGTTCAGCATGACCATGCCCTCATACAGTTGGTAGAGCTTAGGATTACAAATGCATAATATGGAGAGGTTAAAAGTTAAAAGAAGTATAGTCCTAAAGCTATTTGTAGTTCTTTAACAAAATTGTTGATAAAGAGAAAAACATGTTCTAGAACCTCAATAAAATGTCAGGGAAAATATGTCTAATGGCGCCTTGGAAACCTGCCTTTTAATAGCAACTTCTGGTTCAAAGCAACAGAACTGTTGACAAAGAAGAGTGGCAACTAACAGGATTCTGCTGTCTTTCCAATTGACAATTTAAGACTATAATTAATGAATTGCTAGTCTCAACCTAACTGCTCACAAAGCATATTGAGGGGTCAGTGCAACACTATATATTAATACGCACTTACAATAGTGTTGCACTGACCCTTTGATATTGTTTTAGATAGCAAACTCTATTTGCCTAGAAAATATATATCCAAGGACATCAGACAAATAGATAACTATTGGTGGGCAGCCTTAAGACAGTGTAATTACAGTTTGAAGAAGGCTACTTAAATATGATGGACTTGAACTGTTTGATATCAACATTTCACTCCTAGTATAAAGAATGACTTGATTGGTTCATTGAACTTTGACAGACACTCAGGTGAACTGGCAATTTAGAGTTTAGTTTAAAATTTTGTTTTTAATAGTAGTTATATTTGTCTTGTGTATTTCCAGGTTTTAGAACTTTTAACTAAACAGACTGGTTTAATGAGAGACAGGCAGCTATTGGCTAGAGAAGTGGAATTTTTACGCAGAAATATCTCCAAGAATAATCAAGATGAACTCAATAAATTTGTGTCCTCTAACAAGCTACTGGTTGATGAAGTGTTAGACAATATACACGGTGAAGATCTAGAGAAAAAGGATTATGTGACAAAACCTAAGACTGTTAGTATTGAAGACCTTTAACACTCAATCTTCTTTTTAAAAAACGAGGGGTCAGTGCAATACTATTGTAAGTGCCTATCAATATATAGGCACTTACAAAAGTATTGCACTAACCTCTCAAAATGCCCCCTAATAAGGGAAACATTGTAGAAACTGGAGAAAAAACTTGTCACAAACTTTTCATTATTTAAAGAGACAAAATTATTGAAATTTCATCATTTAGTGCCCAGGCATCAATAGAGCAGGGGGGCATATTGTTTTTGCACTGTCTATTTTTTCTGTTTATTCACTAAAACTTATACATTGGTGATCATAACGTCTGGTTTGTTTGTGAAAGAGTCTTCTTATTTCATTTCTGTATTGCTTGCAGCAGAACCTGTCTGCTGGTACCACTTTTTAGTGTCATCAGTAAAGGTCAAGGTCATTTTTCAATGTCAGATATGTTGAAAATTGATGAAAAATGCCAGTTGCATTGCATTGGTGTTTAACGAACACATCTTGCTTATGTGTTTTAACCTCCTCAAGGTGATAAGTTCGGAAAACATTGTGGGAAAAAAAAAATGCTTTTTACTAGTAATTTCTTTTTTTTTTTCACAATATTTTCTGCTCATGGAGAAGACTATAGATATTGAAATCCTGTCTATTAGGGACTGTTTTCTGCAATTTCTTTCAATTTGTAGAGTCATTTTAGAATAAGGTATTGGAACCATAATAGTTCCACAATGTTTCAGAAGTAATTAAATTAACAATGTTAACCAGGGTTTCCTAATGATTTTCAGTAGGAAACCTCGGTCAACACTGTAAAAGTTCATGACCTCTGAAATGTTGTGATTACAGTCCCACTACCCTGAGCCATCTGGTATTAGATGAAACTGTAAAGATTTGTTAACCCTTGTCCTGCTGACTCTAAATTTTGTTTAGAGTAAAATCCCAAAATTCAGGACATTTCAACCAGCTTTCTATATATATATATAATATATACTTTTGTATGAAAAGAATTATCTAACTCTGCAAAGACAATTATCACTTCCCACAACCGATTTGAATATTTTTTCATACAATACACAAAGTATGTATTATATTTATCTTATAACCTCTATTTGTCTTATTTTTGTCATTGTTTCTAACAGAAATGCAAGTTTCTAAAATTATAGCATTAATTCATTGTTCTAAAAATATGTATGCGATATCGTGTGGGACATTATCACATGGATATTATTTTAAGATAAAAGTTTTTGTGACAATAATTAAGTAGAATGCAAGCAGAGTAGGCCAAGATCAGTCTGTACGTTTTTGCAGGCTGACCTTAGTCTACATTTTCTACCAAAGCTTTCTTTACTTCAGGTATTATCTGAATATGCCTTGAACAGCATTTGAAGGGTAAAATTTCCATCAACATTAACTGAATACTTTTGAAAAAAAAAAGAATTTTAATAAATGTGAACCTATGAGCCTTTAAGAGTTAAAGGCAAAAAACCCCCAAAACAGCTGAACATTTTTGTCTCTTCAAAAAGCTCAGGTCAACCTTAATTAAAGGAAATAAAGAAAAATAAAAAATATAAAAAAAATAATTCATTTTGATGAAAAAAGTCATTCAATTTACGTTTTCCCTATTTTTTCTCGACAATATCCTTTACAAGAATTAAACTTCCTGTTTTTGTTAGCTCCACTGGCTGAAAGCCACTGGGGCTATTGTCATGGCGTTGTGTCCGTCGTGCGTCCGTCCGTCCGTCTGTGCGTCCGTGCGTCAGGTCGTAAACTTTTTCTTTAAAAATCTTCTCCTCAGAAACTACTGGATGGATTTCAACCAAACTTCACAGGAATGATCCTTGGATGACCCTCTTTCAAAGTTGTTCAAGAAATTTTGATCCAATGAAAAACATGGATTTAATGGGCGTGGCTAATTTCCAAATATGGTAAAAAGCGACTTTTCTCAGGTTCTAATTGATGGATACCAATTAAATTTTACATGAATTATCCTTGGGTGACCCTTTATCAGTCTACAAAAAATTATTGTGATCAGATGAAAAATATGTATATTATGGGCGGAGGTCATTTCTCTATATGTTATATAGTGGAAACTTTGAAAATCATTTTCTCTGAATCTAACTGATAGATATCAACCAAATTTTACATGAATGATCCTTGGGTGATCCTTTATCAGTCTACCAAAAATTATTGTGATCAGATAAAAAATATTTATTTAATGGGCGGAGGTCATTTCTCTATATATTGTATAGTGGAAACTTTGAAAATCATTTTCTCAGAATCTAACTGATAGATATCAACCAAATTTTACATGAATGATCCTTGGGTGGTCCTTTATCAGTCTACCAAAAATTATTGTGATCAGATAAAAAATATTTATTTAATGGGCGGAGGTCATTTCTCTATATGTTGTATAGTGGAAACTTTGAAAATCATTTTCTCAGAATCTAATTGATAGATATCAACCAAATTTCACAGGAATGATCCTTGAGTGATTCTTCATCAGTCTGCCAAATATTATTGTGATCGGATGAAAAATAAGTATTTTATGGGCCGAGGTCATTTCTCTATATGTTATATAGTGGAAACTTTGAAAATCATTTTCTCAGAATATAAATGATGGATATCAATCAAACTTCATTAGTATGATCATTGGGTGATCCATTATCATGCAGCCAAAAGTATTGTCATTGGATGAAAAATATGTCTTTTGTGGGCAGAGGTCATTTCTCTATATGTTATAATAGTGGAAACTTTGAATATCATTTCAACATCAGCAGACCACAAAATATCTAAAAATATAGTCAAAACTTAGATTTACTATTACAAGAAATTCAAGCCTGTGGAGCGACACAAGCCATTCATGGCTTTCTAGTTACTGATAAGGAGCACTTTGAAGTTGTTTTTTATGGCTGCCAACAGAGAATTCCTGCAATATTACCTGGAGTATTTGTGTAGGTGAAAAACATCAGGAATTTCACCTGGGCCTGTCAGTTTTTCATTGTTATTTCACATTTAAATGTTTTTGAAAGCTACACCCAAGTGTAATTTATCCATTTCCTGAATAATTCTAAGATTGTATCACCTTTGGAACAAAATTCTTTCCTGTATATTTTCTAGATTTTTCAACACATTGTTTTATACTTAAAAAAAAAAAATAAAGATTGAGGAAAAGAAGAAATTGCTCACAACAAGCAATTTCTTCTTTTTCTATATACTGTCAGTAATATTTTCTTCCACATAGGATGATTTCATTTCAAATTGCATCCAGTTTTAATGGTTACTTTCTTCCACATAGGATGATTTCATTTCAAATTGCATCCAGTTTTAATGGTCATTTTCAAATTCCATACTTGGCTTCAGGTGCTTTTAATGACATCCTGCAATATTTCTGCTTTTATAGGAAATACTTACTAAGATCAGCCTGCATTGTATACAATGATGAAGTCTGATCTTCATCTATATTGCCTGCCTAAAAGGTTTTCTTGGGACTTGGGTTACTTTTAAGGGTCTATATACTGTCAGTAATATTTACTTTGATATGTGATGAATCATTCTTAAATGGTTAGTTAAATTGTCAATCCTATACATTGGCAAAATTATGGATCATGTATGGATGCTATTGAAAAATGGTCATTAAATTAACCCTTTTTGTACTATTCACTACATACCCTTGCGGTTCACAAAGCTTTGGCAGACAGTATAGACTAGGATCAGCCTGCAGGGATCTGCAGTCTGATCTTAGTCAATACTGCCTGCTTCTACCTTACCATTGTGGGAAGCACTTGAGTCAGACTGCTTTGAATTTCCAAAAATTTGAGCATCATTTTAAAACAAATTTTAAATTCAACAGGATAAAGGTCAATTTAGTAGTTTTGTGGTAATATGGATTGTGTATAGGCAGCTTGGAAAACTACTCTCCTTGCCTTTATATTTATGCACTAGGGATAGTTTTCCATACCAAGACTCCTCAGAATATAGGTTGTCGAATATTCTAGCATTATTATATTAGTTCTTAACTTTAACTATAGAAGTTTTACTGCCATGTAGCTAATTTATATGATCTGTGATAATTTTCTATGAAATAAAAACATGAAATAGACACTTTTTATCTTTGCATGGTTCATTGCTGATCCTCAGCTTTAGTTATTCCTGATTTGTTGATTGAATTAGGTTTACATCACTTTCAGTAATATGGGTTATTTAGTAGAGGCCAATGCACTTAGCCAATAAGCTAAAAGTTCTCTAACCAGTTTAAAGAAAGCATTTTGTCTTCCAAAATTGCTGCTGATCCACCTTACGCACACGATTTATCATTTGCCTAATCTCTCACAGACAAAAGACTAATTTTGCAACATTTGAATCAAGTTTCATGATTCTAGGTTGTTTGGTTCTTGAGTAAGAGTCTTGACCTTTGACTTATGTGATCCAAATACAATAAGGCACTTCCTTGGGTCATTTTTTGCCAAATGTAAGAAAGAATGTTTGCTGGATTAAATAAGACTTCCAATCATGACTGGATAGACTTGCAGATTTCCAAGACTTCCTTGTAAAAACTTAAAAGCATAATTACTGTACTAAGGGTGTGCTAATAAATTCTAGACTGGACCAAATCAAAACAATTATGGTTGCCAATTAAAAAGGGGCACATTTTGAAAAGAAACCATCTGAGCCCAAGGTTATAAAACTTTTCTCAGGCGCAACTGAGAATTTTCTCAAATTTTAAATTTAAATAAATGTATGAAAGTAAAATATAATATTAATAAGTTGTTATTTATAACAACTTATTAATATTATCTTTTATGTTAATACATTAGAATGAGAATTAAAACAGAATTACAGCTCTAATCTCAAATTGAAATTTGAGAAAATTTAGTTTTCAATGAAATTTTGCCAGAATGTTGCCTGGGCGATTTTGATTTGTCAATAAATATGGACATGACAGAGCGGGGCTTACTTTGAGCCGGAAATCTTTGAATGACATCTCCTCCTGAACCACTAGGATGATTTCAATGAAACTTTACCAGAATATGTTCCTTGGGTGACCCTTTTTATAATTTGATCGCGAAATTTTGATATGCCCATAAATATGGGCTTATTTTGATTCTCCTCTGTGTGGGTAGGATCTTTTATCACTGTAAGTGGAGATGTCGTTCAAGGATTTCGGGCTCAAAATAAGCCCCACCATGTTACATCCATGTTTATGGGCCAATCATAATTTTGCGAACAATTTTTGAAAAGGGTAACTCAAGAAACATTCCAGAAAATTTTCCTTGAAATCAGCCCAGTGGTACAGGAGGAGATGTGGTTAAAAGATTTCGGGCTCAAAATAAGCCCCGCCCTGCCACGCCCATATTTATGGGCCAATCAAAATTTTGCGAACAATTTTTGAAAAGGGTCACCAAAGGAACATTCTAGTAAAGATACATTGAAATCGTCTCAGTGATTCAGGAGGAGATATAGTTTTTGATTTCTAAGTGAAAAAATGCCACGCCCATATTTTGCAAACAATTTCTAAAGAGGATCACCCAAGGAACATTCTGGCAAAGTTTCATTGAAATCAGCCCAGTGGTTCAGGAGAAGAAAAAGTTTTTCTAAATTGTCAACCACGGACAATGGACGTAGGACGCACGATGCACTCAGGGTGATCCTAAAAGCTCCCATTGAGCACGTTGTGTTCAGTTGAACTTAAAAAAACTCTGGTTGCCATGGTAACAGAAACAAAAAATTGCCAAAAATCTTAGAAAAAAATCTTCTTCAAAACTATTAGGCCAATAAAGCTAAAATTTGGCTAAAAGTTGGCAGCGATGTTCCTTGGGTGAAGCTTTTCAAAAATTGTTAAAAAAATTAATTTCATCAAAAGCTCTGGTTTCCATGGTAATGGAATAGTTGTAAAATGGCTGAAAATAGCTGAAAATTATAGATTTTTTTCTCCTCCTTAACCACTGGGCCAATCAAGCTTAAACTTGGCAGAGATATTACCTGGGTTAAGCTTTTCTTTAGTTGTTAAAAGAATATAATTTCATTAAAAACTCTGGTTACCACTGTGACAGAAAGGCTGAAAATTGGCCGAAAATTGCCAAAAATCTTAGAAAAATTCTTCTCCTCCAAAACCGCCTAGCCAATCAAGCTGAAACTTGGCAAGGATGTTCCTTGGGTGGAGCTCTTTAAAATTTGTGAAAAGAATTTCATTTCATGGAAACTCTGGTATCATGGTAACAGAAAGGTTGAAATGTAGCCTCAAATTGCCAAAAAATTAAGAAAAAATTCTTCTCCTCCTAAAGCACTAGTCCAAACTGAAACTTGGTAAGGATGTTCCTTGGGTGAAGCTCTACTGTAATTGTAAAAATAATTTTATTCAATCAAAATCTCTTTTCCATTGTAACTGAAATGTCAAAAAAGTTCCAAAAATCTCAGAAAAGGTTGATCTTCACCTATCCTATCAATCAATTTCAAACTTTGCAGGGATGTTCTTAAGGTTAAGGTCTACTTAAGTTGTTAAAAGAATTCAATTCCATCAATAACTTTGTTAGCTATGGTAACGGAAATGTTGAAAATTTATGAAAACTTAAAAAAAAAATCAAATTGCAGTAGGACGAAGTTAATGTCTGTTTCTGTCAAAACCTCTCTAAATGTACATCAAACAATCTCTGTATTTACAACATGGTTGACAAGTTATGAGTTGACTTACTCAGGTGAGCGATATAGGACCATCATGGTCCTCTTGTTTCTTTAAACATCTTCTCCTCTATAACAGATTGGCGAATTTTGACAAAACTTGACAGAAATGGAAATGTTCCTTGGGTGACCCTCTTTTAAAGTTGTTTAAGAAATTGTATTGACCTCCAAAATATTGGTGTGGCAGGGGGGGACTTTTTTTTCTTTTAGATATCTTTTTCTCCGAAACCATCCACCAGATTTCAATGAAACTTTGCATGAATGATCATTGGGTGACCCTCTTCTAAAGTTGTTCCAGAAAATGGGATCAACACTCAATACGGGCTTGGCAGGGCGGAGCTTATTTTCACTTATTAAATCTTTAATATTCTTCACCTCCCAAACCATTGACCCAATCTCAATGACACTTTGTATGAATGATCTTTTGTTGACCCCCTTTTACAGTTGTTTAAGAAATTTGGATTGTCCCCCACATAAGAGTATGGCAGGACGGGGCTTATTTTCGCTATAAAATCTTTAAAAATCTTCTCCTCCCAAACCATTGGCCCGGTTTCAATGAAACTTGGCATGAATGGTCCTTGGGTTACCGTCCCATAAAGATGTTCAGGAAACTTAAATTGACCCCCAAATGTGCGCGTGGCAAGGATTATTTTGTCTTTTAAATCTTAAATAAATCTTCTCCCAAAATATTGGAATAATTTCATTGAAACTTGGCATGAATGATTCTTGGCTGACCGCTTCTAATGATGTTCAATAAATTTGGATTGTCCCCCAAATATGGGCGTTGCAGGGGATGGCTTATTTTCACTATAAAAAGTTCTCCTCCAAAGCCATTGGACCAATTTCAACCATACTTTATAGAATAATATTCCTTGGGTCAATCTCCGTCTAGCAGTATTTTGATTTGCCTATAAATGGGTTGTGGGGTTCACATCTAGAAAGCCATGAATGGTTCGAGTCGCTCCATGGGCTTGAAATTCTTGTAAAGCAATAAAAGTTTTGACTAGATTTCTAGATATTTTGGATTATACTGATGTTGAAAATGATTTTCAAAGATTCAACTGTATAACATAAAGAGAAATGACTTCCGCCCATAAAATGCATATTTTTCATCCAACCACAATAATTTTTGGTAGACTGATGAAGGGTCACTCAAGGATCATTCATGTAAAATTTCATTGGTATCCATCAAGATATAGAGAAATGACCTCCGCCCATAAAAACATATTTTTCATCCGATCACAATAATTTTTGGTAGACTGATAAAGGGTCACAAAAGGATCATTCATGTAAAATTTCATTGGTATCCATCCATTAGAATCTGAGAAAACTCACTTTTTACCATATTTGGAAATTAGCCATGCCCATAATTTCCATGTTTTTCATTGGATCCAAATTTCTTGAACAACTTTGAAAGAGGGTCACCCAAGGATCATTCCTGTGAAGTTTGGTTGAAATTCATCCAGTAGTTTCTGAGGAGAAGATTTTTTAAGGAAAAGTTTACGACCGCATGCACGGACGGACGCACGACGGACACAACACCGGACGGATGGACACACGACGGACACAATGCCGTGACAATAGCCCAAGTGGCTTTCAGCCAGTGGAGCTAAAAATGATAGTTGTTTTCCAACGCAATATATAGTATTGTTAAGGATCCAAGGATGTTTTGAAAAATGGCTTTCCATAAAGGTTTAGCCTACACTAAAACTGCTTTTCTTTCCATCTTTTTGAGTCTTAACAATTTCCTTGTAAATGTCCATATCTGATCGAGTTTCTCATTGATAGATATTTGAAAGCCAGTGGAGCCATACAGGTCCTCTTGTATTCCAAAGCTTTTTCTTCAGGGCTTTAAAAAGTGAAATTGTGAGGGAATGGGTTAGCAAAATTGTGAAGTGATCAGGAGAGTTTCAAATAAAATCAAAAACTGACATTTTTTGTTGCTGTTTTGATTTTCATTCATTCAGAAAATGATATGTACAAAAGTCATACAATATCAATATACAACTACAACATAAATCACATGAACATAATTTGTGACAAGATTCAGTATTTTTATTTTCCTCAAATAACATTTGTGTTCAGTGGAAACAATTCAAAATTTTCAATGATTTCCTCGCATTTTCAAGCAGTTTTAACCCTTTGCTGTTTAATCCCTGCTTTTTACGTGCCTGTGATTTTATGATTGAGAAAGCATTGTGAAAAAAGGAGAAATTGCTTCTGACAAGCAATTTCTTCTTTTTACACACTATTTTCTACTGACAAGCAATTTCTTCTTTTTACACAATATTTTCTACCCTACAGAATGGTTATTTTCAAATAAAATCCACTTTAAATTTTCGTCTGCAAAACCTTTGAATTTGGACAGGTCCAAAATTTTGTAAAACAGGAAAAGGTTAAGGTAGTGGACTCGTCATAGATCTGCGACATTTCAGAAGTCATGAACTGTAAGAGTGTTAACCGAGGGAAACCTCAGTTAACTATGTGTAATACCAGGAGGTCTGAAATCTGCCACATTATTTAGAGCCCACTACCTTAAAACAGCTATTTTCTGACTTATGTGCTCAACTTTTTCTTCTTTTTCAAAATGATTCAAATTATAAGAGGCTGGACAAAGTCATGACAATGAAAAGTAGGTCCATTTTGAAATGAAACCATTCTATGCGGTCGAAAAAAAAAAGTGTGAAAAGAAGAAATTGCTTGCCACAAACAAATCAAAATTAAAATAAAAGAGCTTTGATTTATTTTCTTCAAAGTACAGTTGAATATTATTTTTCAGATCTTTTAATGATAATTAAAAGCAATAAATACAACAAGAGTTGTCCGCGGACAACGTAGCTCGCCCAAACAGCTGCTTGTCACAAACAGCGCTTGACCGAAGACTGAAGTTCAAAGTGGTTTCTTTCAATGTTAAAGTCCATGATCTAATATATATCTGTTTGAGTAGTAATTAAGAAATATAAAAACTTTTTTGTTTTAATTGCATGTATAAGGTTAGGGTAAAGTAAAAGCCTACAAGCAGATGAGGTTACCAATGGAATTTCTTTGTATCAAACATGAAGTTTTTCTTTAAAATTTTTCTAAGTCCACAAAAGGTCAAAGTCAAGGTCGAATCGTGAAGGACCTTGGTCTCTGTAGAAGCCTATCACCTAGTGAGTATGTGTATGAAGTAATAATGTCCCTGAGTAAAGCATTTAGAAAATATAAGCAAGGTTACATGTTTGGTTAAAGTTTTTCAGTTTAAGTTTTTCCAAGTCCATAAAAGGTCAAGGTCAAGCTCAAATTGTCAAGGCCCTTGCTTTCTGGTGAAAGTCTTTCATCTGGTGACTATGTATATGAAGTAATGATGTCCCTAGGTTAAAGCATTCAGAAAATATAAGCAAGGTTAAAGTTTTTGGTAAAAGAATTTCAGTAAAAGTATTTCAAAGTTCATAAAAGGTCAAGGTCAAATTATCAAGGACCTTGATCTCTCACAAAAGCCTATCACCTAATGAGTATGTATATGAAGTAATGATGTCCCTAGGTTAAAGCATACAGAAAATATGAGCAAGGTTAAAGTTTTTGGTTAAAGTTTACAGTTAAAGTTTTTCTAAGTCCACAAGGTAAAGGTAAAGGTCAAGGTCAAATTGTGAAGGACCTTGGTCTCTGGTGAAAGCCTATCACCTGGTGAGTATATATATGAAGCTATGATGTCCCTAGGTTAGAGCATTAAAAAAATATATGTAAGGTTAAAGTTTTTGGTTAAAGTTTTTTGGTTAAAGTTTTTAAGTCCACAAAGGGTCAAGGTCAAGGTCAAATTGTCAAGGACCTTTGTCTATGGTGAAAGCCTATCACCTAATGAGTGTGCATATGAAGTAATAATGTCTCTAGTTTAAAGCTTACAGAAAATATATGCAAGGTTAAAGTTTTTGGTTAAAGTATTTTGGTTAAAGTTTTTCTAAGTCCACAAAGGGTCAAGGTCAAGGTCAAATTGTCAAGGACCTTTGTCTATGGTGAAAGCCTATCACCTAATGAGTGTGCATATGAAGTAATGATGTCTCTAGTTTAAAGCTTACAAACAATATAAGCAAGGTTAAAGTTTTGGTTAAAGTTTTTGGTTAAAGTTTTTGGTTAAAGTTTTTTTGAAAGGGTCAAGGTCACATTCTAAAGGTCATTTCGACATGGATGTTGGTCTCAAATGAAAGCCTATGCCCTAATGAGTGTTTCTGTAAAAAATAAAGCCTCTAGGATAAATATTGATAGAAATAAAAACTTTAACCTAATGCGGACGCCGACACCGACGCTGACGCCGACGCCGACGCTGACGCCGACATCCGAGGGTATGACAATAGCTCTTCCGAGACTTTCGTCCCGGGCGAGCTAAAAATTGTCATGGCCATTCATTAGTCAACATTAGACATGAAAATAGGGAATAACTGGCCAAAGCCCCCTCAACTTTCACAAGGAAGTTCATCTGAGAATAGACTGGTAACCAGGCTAGTCTAAGAACAGCATA
Organism: Fragum whitleyi; assembly: GCA_948146395.1. Classification (NCBI taxonomy): domain Eukaryota; kingdom Metazoa; phylum Mollusca; class Bivalvia; order Cardiida; family Cardiidae; genus Fragum; species Fragum whitleyi. The sequence goes on from OX411544.1 coordinate 32,139,139, forward strand.
TATTTCAAATTAGAGTTGATTGAATGGAGTTTTATGCCGCTTTCAACATTTTTCAGTAATAACGCAGCAGCTGGATCACTAGTGTAACAATGGTTTCCTGGTATTTCTCTCACTAGTACAACCGCCACATCCTTTCCTAGCCTCCAGCTGCTATCTCACAAAATTCTACGATTATCAACCCATTGGCGAGAGACAAATGGTCAGAAAGAATGAATGCCACGGTCGGGGATCTAACCCAGGACCTCTAGATTGACAGTCTGACGCACTACCAACTGCGCTATGACAGCGGCTTTTCAAATTGGAGAACAGAACTTTGATACAAGATGGAAATTTGATGGTTTTCCAAAACATTATGAAAATTGCGAGAAGAATTCTATTAGGTGCAAGGATCCGGAGAGGGGTTTAGGGTACAGACTGACCGAGGACAGATTTAATTTTGTAAAATATATTTTCACAAAATCTGGGTATCAAAAATCCGTCAATCCTGAAATGGTATTAAACTAGGGTTAATTGTCAGAGACATCAACATTGCAAATCAGTACAGAATAAATTGTTTGATTAATCAACTGTACATTTGATTGGCAGGGATCTATAATTGGAAATCTAAGTAAAAAAAGGTCACAATTGCCTATACAGTGTATAGGCAATTCTAACCTTTATGCACTATGAAGTCAATTCTTTTAGAATAAATGAATAAATAACATGTCCTGTGTATTCATTTAGTAAAGGCATAAAATGGAATTAACCATTTTGCACAAAGTTTTCATGTCAATCATTTAGAACAAATTTTTATTTTTTCATCATTTCGTGATATTTTAATGTACATTTTACGTAAGCTTGAAGGCAAAAACATTAACATTACATACAAATTAAAAAATTCTGAATACTGATTCACACACTTTGTAAATACATTTTTACATTGCTAACTTTTGTGCAATACATATGAATTGATTTCAGCTCATGGATGAATTGTTTCCTAGGAGTTTTTCAACGCTTTTGACAGTATTTCAGTTAGATTCCAATGGTTATTGCACCTACCCATAGTTTCCCTCATTTCTCACACAAGTAAAAACATATTTTATCTGAGCCACTGGTTGCACACTGAGGTGTACTTCTTATCATTTGCTCAGTAGTGGGAGACAAATAATGTGTGGACACAAGGACTTTTATCAAATCAGATCATGGATGAAAGACAATTTAATAACTTAATATACAGAGTAGAAAAGCTTTAGAAATTAGATAAATGCATTAAAGCTTTTGATGCATTTGTAAAGTTTTTCAAGCTAAAGCTATTTTGCTCTAGCATGTTTTGTTTCATTTTTGACACAAAATTATCAGTTTTGTCATAAGCAACACTGTTGTAACTGCTGTTTTATAGACAACTACAATGGTTTTCTGCTGAGCCATCACTTTCCAATTATTTAACATGAATATGTGTGATGCACATGTGACTCTATATCCAGTTGTGTAAATATACTGTGATTGAGTGGCTATAGCTGAGTGCATTTCAAAATCAAAATATTTCTTCCAACGGACTTAACCAATTCTTCACTTAGATACACATGTAAATTCATTGAAAGTTTAACAGACAGACTCAAATTGAGGGGTAATGGTTCAAAGACCGTACAATACAGCAATTAAGTATGCTAAATGAGATGAGGTATTTAATCCCTGCTTTTTACGTGCCTGTGATTTCATGATTGGGAAAACATTGTGAAAAAATAAGAAATTGCTTCTGACAAGCAATTTCTTCTTTTTCCACACTATTTTCTACCCTTCTGAATGGTTATTTTTTAAATTTAATCCACTTTAAATTTTCGTCTGCAAAACCTTTGAATTTGGACAGGTCCAAAATTTTGTAAAACAGGAAAGGGTTAATGAGATGAGGTATTTATTACAACAATGTAGAAAACACAATGCACCTGTATGCATTGTTGGTCATTAATAAATGATTGATGGATTACTGAACGCAATATTTATGACAAAATAAAAACTTTAATGCGGAAATCAAATGAGTTGAATGAAATTAATTTGAATATGATGCAAATGAAATATTTACAGATGAATTCAAAGCTTAAGATAGATAGAGTGATTTCAATTTCAAAATGTAAATCAAATTTTGTTGTTAATTATTCACCAAATCCTTTGTTGTTGGTACTTATTGGAATAATCATGACGAGACAATTCCAATGTGTACCAACAGCAGGGCTCGTGTTATTGTTTGATATTGGGGAGTCATTGACTCCTCATCTGAGAAATTCCTGGGGTCAAAACTGAATATAAAGGGGTCAAAAAGACAAAAAAAGCAAATCATAAGCAGAATTTTGCACAATAAAGAGTCACTTTAACTATTTCTTTGTAACAATTTGAAACAAGTAATTAATTTGCAGAACTTTAGATTGTAATTTGTGAAAATCCTAGGTATAAAAACATGTTTTGACCTTTAGTAATTCCTCCCAAGGGGGTCAAAATGACCCCCTTAGGAGAAATTTCTAGGGGTCAAATTAAGATATTTTCAGATTTGGGGGGGGGGGTCAAAACCCTGGTTTAAGGGTCAAACACGAGCCCTGAACAGCATAGGGTTTGAATGAGAGTTAACAGATTTAGATTTTCACCACAACCTCTTATCTAAAGCCCCACAATGGCTGACACTTATATTTGCTTTCAATAATTATTTCTATTTCCCAGATCTTTTACTGAATTTATCTATTTATTGAAATCCAAGATACTGACTGCAATTTTTTAGGATCTACCTGTACTGACAGTTTAATACAATATTACAATATAAGAATTTCTAATTGTCTCTTTTTCCAAAATTCATATCTGAAGGATGAGAAGTTTTTAATTTTTTATTCATTATTTCAAAAGCTCTCTGAACAAACTTATGTTTTTCTGTTTGTATTTGATCTTTTTGTTCTATGCACAACATTTCAGCAAAATGTTAAGTAAATATGAGCAGAGCAATTCATTTAGTTCTAACAAACTGAAACTGAATAAATGCTAGGAATTATTATAGCTCAGCACAAATCAGTTGTAACTTCAAATAAATATATAGGCAGATACAACTGTTCCGTGCTGAACCAGCAATATACTATTTTCTTTTCATAAAAAAAGACTTATCTAGATACAATGCAACAAAACAACAACAAGCAATAAGAGCACCAATTTACCAATATACAATCAATGTACCCTTGTCAAAATGTCCTATCTATAAATAAAATGTTCAACAATTATTTACAATCTCAAATATATGTACAAGTAGAAATGTGAATATGAGAACAATTGTATACAAGCTATGCTTTGGTAAGACTATCAGCTAAATTTTCCTTTTTAACTCAGTTGTTATTGACAAAAAGTTCAGTAACTATTATCACCTCATTTACATTTGTGAAGTCGACAAGAAAAACATTTTACCTCGGCCATAATTTGCTGAATATTGAAGAGATTCCCTTGAAACTTGGCATCCATATTCCCCTCACAAGTGCAAATCAAACTATCAAGGGGGATAACTCGATAAACCTATCTTAAAGGAATTTTGAACCTAAGCTTTCAACTCAGAGTTTTTAATTATCAAGTACCACCAGCCCAGCATGGTATTTGCTTGTGGTACTCTTTTTCCATTACACATTCACTTACTGGGATTAATTTTGAGGGCCTTGAGTAAATTATCGAAAGACACTTTGAATAATTTTGCACAAAGCTCTTAAACTTCCATAGCATAGCTTATAATAGTTCTTTTAATGTTTGTTTACATAAAATAATTCATTCAAATGCAATGTTCAAAGGTAATGAATGCACCATTAAATGCCAATATGTATTCAATACATAGAACACTTCCTGCATTCTTCAATCACAGTTACCGATAGGGGGCAGTTTCAATTTTCAATAATAATACTTTCACAAATCCTTTGTTGTGGTAACTCATTTTAATCGCCACATTGAGACGATTCAAATGAAAACCCACACCATTGGGTTTCATCGTGAAATAACAAATTTAGAGTACCTTGCCCTCTCCTATCTTACTCTCTGTGATAATCACACTTTGGTCTTAAAGCTATTGAAAGGCTTTATTCTAAAATACACGCAAAAAACACGCAAAAAAGAAATTTTGTATATTTACATTTGTCATTGTTTGATTTTTTTGTAGCCCTAAATAGCAGGCAATCATGGCTAACTTTTTTTCTAGTTTTTCTCGCTCAAGTCCACATACAGCAACGTTGCAGGGCTATTGCAAAACCACAGTAGGTAACTGTACTTTTATAAACAATCTCAATAGTTTTGCAGTAACCCTTTGAATAAGGTTTCCTAAATTGTACCATTTGAAGGGGTCATTGCAAAACTAATGCAAGTCCCTAAGTTTTGCTTAGGATTATTGAAGGATTAGCACAAAAATATCATAAGTGCCAATTATGATATTATGATATACAATAATCTTATGCTAAACCCTCAAAATATATATTATCAACTTGTTTGTTTCACTCAAGGTTGTTTAAAGGTCACCAGTCTATCACAGGTGGGTGTTTATTACACAAATTACTAATATGTTATGCAGATTTAATCATTTAAAAGCAGACTTTCAGCCTTCAGCAAATTCAAATATCTCTTTATCTTTTTACTTTAAATAAACAACACAATGTATAGAAATTTCACATCCTTCAAGCCACTTAACAGCCTAAGCCCCTATTTGGTCATCCCATTTTGATAATTTTTTTAAGAGCTAAAACAGATTTAACCCTTTGCTGTTTAATCCCTGCTTTTTACGTGCCTGTGATTTTATGATTGAGAAAACATTGTGAAAAAAGAAGAAATTGCTTCTGACAAGCAATTTCTTCTTTTTTCACACTTTTTTCTACCGTACTGAATGGTTATTTTTCAAATTAAAACCACTTTAAGTTTTCGTCTGCAAAACCTTTGAATTTGGACAGGTCCAAAATTTTGTAAAACAGGAAAGTGTAAAGGCACTAACAATAATAGTTTTGAACAAATGTGACCCATCTGGAAAAAGATAGACCATTACAACTGGTCATTGTAAAACCATTGTAAATGTCCTAATAATAATTTTTTACAACAAGTTTGCCTAAATCTATATAAACAATCATGCCCTATTCTAATCTTTGAAAGAGGTACGGGGACTTTACAGCCAAATTTGTAAAGCATATTTCTAAGTGATTGAAAGTTACATTTTGATGGGTCAGTGCAACACTATTGTAAGTGCCTATGAATATACAGGCACTTACAATAGTGTTGCACTAGCCCTTTGATTTGTGTTATACACAATCTTGATAGTGGCCCAATTCAGATTTTTCAGATTAAATTATAACAAGTTGACCCCTTATCATGCTGAACCAAGAATGATCCTGTCCTGAGTTCAGGATGAAAACGTAAACAAAACATTTTCGAAATGATACCTCACTTTTTACGTTTGTGCAAGTGCAAAGCTGGGTATCATCTCAAAACGTTCCCAAAACATTTTTACATCCTGAACCCAGGGCTGATTTAATAGGAGATTAGTCAAAGACCTGTCTTCACATATGCAGAGTCTGACCTTAGTCTTATCTTTGTCTTTACTATCTGATTTTTATTTCTAAATTAGAAAAGTTTAACATTCATCCTTCCAAAATGATAAATGACTTCCACAATAAGCATCCAATAATTAACACACCTTGATTTTAATACAAATAACTCTCTTTTTCTTGAGGTCTGATACAATATAAGATGATGCCGGTGTTTTAAGTTCATTGAATTTCTGTCAAAGCCATTTGTATTTTAGTCATATTACCTGTCCTCGCACCTACCTATGTTACATTTATCTATAGTCACTTATGTTGCTGATCCATCTATAGCCACTTATCTTGTAGATTGGTTTGAGGCCACTGTTTAAAGTTCATTAAATTTCTATCAAAGCAATTTGTATTGTAGTCACATTACCTGTCCTCACACCTACATATAGTATTACATTTATCTATAGCCACCTATGTTGCTGATCAACCTATAGCCACTTATGTTGTAGATCATGTTGAGACCAGTGATTAAATTTCATTACACAATAAGCATCCATTATGTTGCTGATCCACTTATAGCCACTTATGTTGTAGATCATTTAATACAATGAACTACACCAGAAATGCCCATAGCTAAATGATCCACTTAAAACCAAGGTAATAATTCATCCCCCTATCTTCCAGGTCAAAGGGATGGCTTATATCCCTGGTCAGAATAAACACCCACTCATGTTCAAGGTTTTTTGTAACTACTTATGTAATTCAGATCCTTCCAACCACTTATGTTCCAGATCATTGCATCCACTTATGTTCCAGGCCTGTCGACTTATGTTCCAGGTCCTAGTTCATCTTTGATCCACTGCTTTATTTTGTCTCCATTTTTTCAGTCATTTAGAATGAGAACACATGCTTCACATTGATGACCAATCATCATTGTATGAATAATTTGATTTTCGATTGATACTATTTTTAGCATCAACTAAGTTTTTCTCTCTTTCCTCGTCCGTGAGGAAACTCGTTTTCTCCTCAGAGTCTTGTGGAAGTGACGGAGTGATACATGGATGGTTATATTTTTGTACGACTACTGTATCGTACGCAAGTTTGTTTGGAATTTCTCCGTTATATTTGTGTTGTAATAATGGTGAATGCCCGATGAACAGTGGACATTTACAGTACGAGTCCTGACCAGCAACAGTCCAGCTGGCCTGATGTTTTTGTTTAAGTTTGAGATACAATAATACAAACACTAATATTAGCAATATCACCACAAACGCTCCAACAATCGACAGAGATATTGTATACTTGGCCTCCATCTCTTGCAGATCTTTGCTGGATGTGTGTCTTATGTCTGAAACATAATGAAAACAAATTAGTCCAGGAGTTGTCTTACAGAGAAATATTGCATGAAGCTTGGTCCATCTTTTTCTGTGCAACAGCATAAAATTGTAAAACCCCAACAATTTGCTAATAATTAGGTGAATAGGAACATCAAGTGAATTTTTCAACCAAATCTGTCCATAAAGTGAGAAGGAATTGCAATTTTTAGAATTTTTAAATTGATCTGTTTCTTTTTCTCTTGCAAAGCATCATATTGCAATACGAGCACTATCAGTTGACAAGCAACATCCTGTAAAAAATTCATTGTATTTCTTCCACAAATGTAGGAATTGTATTCACAAAATTTATTTGATAAATCCTGCTTTTTTGTGACACAGTATAAATTTGCAACCCCTCAAATGATATGTGCAAGGTCAAATAACTAGGAATATTCTATAAACATTTCAAAGAAATCTGTCTGTAAGTCGAAAATGTAGAAAGTTTGTAATAGCAGGATTTAGAGGGTCTAAAAAGTGTGATTCAGTAGGTTAAGGTTGACTAATGGATGATTATGTTTGGTAATATATTGTTGATGGTAGACAAAGCTGTAGTAATAAAATCTTGGAAGCCCAATGACAATATATTTCAAATATATGACCTGCCAAACAAGGAACCATCTGTGCAGTGTATAAAGTGTTGATTCTAGGTAAACTGCAAAGGCTGACTATGGTAGAAAATTTCACCCTAGGCTGATTTTCTGAATCTAAAATTCAATCTCTGGTTGCCATATGCTCGACACAACCTCTTTTTCAAATATTTATTTTACTGTGTTTCAAGATGGTCCCTAAATTTTGCATGACAATAATTGTGAAATATCTAAGTACACTAACCTGTTGACTGATTGAATTTTACAGGTTTCTCTGGGACTGGTTCTAATACAGAGACATCTGAAAGAGATTCAAAATAATTTATACCATAACCAGACCCGAAAATTTCAGTCAAAATTTACCCGTCATGCTGAATAAACATTAGCAAAATTATATTACAATCAAAGTGCCGAATGCTCTGTTTTTCTAGTTGTGTGTCTGTATTTGATTTTGAATACAATTTTGGAACTTTTCTGGTTTAGAAAGGAAAATTAGGTAGTGTAGACTAAGGTCAGTGCAGACTGATCTTTGTCCATAAGTTCTGGGAATATGGTTTGTTTCAAGGTTAATTTTTTGCACACAGATTGACAGACTATCAGACAGCAACAATTGTAAAACAAAATGACCCTGACATTGATGCCAAGGCATAAAAAGATGAAAAATTCAAAAAATTGAAACTAAGATGAGCAAAACAAGCAATAACACATTTCCTCATAATGCCCTGTTTCATTATAACACTTATTTTTCAATTGATACCCACATTTGAAACAAGGTGCCAAATTGTCACAAGATACGCCCTTCACACTGCTTAGTATTAACTGGGGGTTTGAATAGAACTGAGGTTGTTTTGAATGAATATTTTTTGCACCCATGAAGTTTCATGATCCTAGCTATTATACTTTTAGAGATATACTCCGGACAAGATTCTAGTATGAAAAACAACAATGGGCAATAACTCAAAAAATAGGCCAGGTAGAATTATAGTTCTTGTGCACTGCACTCCCCCTTTGTGACATCTATACACCCATGAAGTTTCATGATCCTAGCTATTATACTTTTAGAGATATACTCCGGACAAGATTCTAGTATGAAAAACAACAAAGGGCAATAACTCAAAAAAATAGGCCAGGTAGATTTATGGTTCTTGTGCACTGCACTCCCCCTTGGTGAGATCTATACACCCATGCAGTTTCATGATCCTAGCTATTATTCTTTTAGAGATACACTCCGGACAAGATTCAAGTCTGAAAAACAACAAAGGGCAATAACTCAAAAAATAGGCCAGGTAGAGTTGTGGTTCTTGTACACTGCACTCCCCCCTGGTGAGATCTATACACCCATGCAGTTTCATGATCCTAGCTATGATACTTTTAGAGATACACTCCGGACAAGATTCTAGTATGAAAAACAACAAAGGGCAATACCTCAAAAAATAGGCAAGGTAGAGTTGTGGTTCTTGTGCACTGCACTCCGCAATGATGAGAATACGATTGCCAAGTTTGAAGTCCATCAGGCTTCAAGTGACAGAGTTTAACGTCCGGACAAAGAAGTGGACGCCGCCGGACGCCCGGACAACCGGACGCCACAGGTGATCCCATAATACGTCCCGTCTTCCACGGGCGTATAAAAATTGATCAGCACCTTTTAGTCCTTGGAACATTAAACCCCCCAAACAAGTTTAAATACTTTACTTACAAAGGCCCTATTATATACAAAGTGAATCATCTTATCTATTAGTCATCTACTGCTGTTTGATTACCATTTGAAGGGCATTAAAATTAATTACATCATATTTTTCATATCTATTTCATATCTACTTTCCACATGAATCCTATTTCAGAGGTATGAATCACTAGCTCGTAACAGTAACTTATTCTATTCAAAACAAATTCATAAATTTGATAATTTTATGGGTTTGAGTCATAAGGACTTAAAATTTTACGCTCTTTAACATCATAGTATAGATTTTTTTTTAAAGATCCTTGTTCAACCTTTAGGATATTCTTTTCTAAAACTTTACTTTTGAGCCTGAAATAAGAATGAATCAGTTTTTAATTTAAAGGCAAAATATTCATAATTATACTGCTTAGAAACGAATAATTACATTTTAAGGGATCAGTACAAAACTATTGTTAGTGCTTATATACTGTATTTCTCCTAAAAGACACTCCCAGGAGCTATTCATAACATGGTCAGGAGGTTTTATTTAGTATCATAACTTAAGTCTTATAAGCCCTTTTCGCTTTAATTTCATGTAAATTTCCTCTAAACAATCATATAAATGATTGCTTAGAGGAAATTAACATCAAATTAGAGAAGAAGTCTCAACAAATTCTAAAAATTTAGGCATTAGAAGTGTTTTCTTTCTTAGTAAAAAATATAGGGGTGCTACTAGTAGGGAGGGTGCTATCATTAGGGGAAATATGGTATACATATGCACTTACAATAGTTATGCGCTGACCCCACTGTTTTGCATTTGCTGATTACTATGTCTGACGAATGATCTTAGCACCATAACATTTCCAGAACCAAAGTTGTTTTTTTTTTAATGGGTTTTACGTCGCTTTCAACAATTTCGCAGTTATATCGCGGCAGCCGGAGCACCTAACAATGGATTCCTGGTATTTCTTACACCTGTACTACCATTACACCCTTTCCTAAACTCCGACTGCTATCTCAATTAGGTTTATGATTATCTACCCATTTGTGAGAGACAAATGTCGGAGATTTGTGAACCAAAGTTAAAGGCAAACCCCCATTACTATTTCCCTCCAAAAAATAATCGCACATTGAGTTGCATATGCACACAAAAAAAAAATATAAGGTTAAATTTAAACCCATTAATTATATAAATATCTGAAAGGGATTCATTATATTATATTCTATAGGGCACTGCTTGAGACCAAAGAGATGCATAATCCTCGATTGTTCCCAGTTTATAATATTACTAAACATGCACAATGTTTAAAAGATCATTGAGAAATGATAGCTTCTCAATCAATCACATTTAAAAGCTTGTTCACATTCAAGTAAAAACACCTGGGCTATTGATCTATTTAACTCTAACATAACAACCAGGCTTTAAAATGATAGGGGAATTAGTATTTTTTTTTTCAAGAATGAGTTGGCAGATGAATTGAGATATGCCTTTTGATTATTTTTCATAACTGTTAGACATGCTTCAACCCAACAGATTTGAGGTAAGCACATTGGCATAGCTAGCTGTACACAAATACCCAGCTGCATACACATAAGCTGCAGAAATATCGAAATTTTAATATGTAAGAAGTTTAGGTTTGTGAATTTGAAATGGAAATAGAGTTTTTCTGAGGGAGAGCCATATATCATACACATAGATCTAGTACTGGGGGATTACCCTTAGATATGTACACATATGTCTAGTATTGTGGGATTACCCTTAGTTATGTACAAATAGACCTAGTATTGTGGGATTACCCTAAGTTATGTACACATAGATCTAGTGCTGGAGGATTACCCTTAGATATGTACACATAGATCTAGTACTGGGGGGATTACCCTTAGTTATGTACACATAGACCTAGTGTTGTTGGATTACCCTTAGTTATGTACCCATATGTCTAGTATTGTGGGATTACCCTTTGTTATGTACACATAGACCTAGTGTTGTGGGATTGCCCTTAGTTATCTACAAAAAGATCAGGTACTGGGGGACTACCCTTAATTATGTACACATATGTCTAGTATTGTGGGATTACCCTTTGTTATGTACACATAGACCTAGTGTTGTGGGATTACCCTTAGTTATCTACAAATAGATCAGGTACTGGGGGATTTCCCTTAGTTATATACACAAAGACCTAGTGTTGTGGGATTACCCTAAGTTATGTACACATAGACCTAGTGTTGTGGGATTACCCTTAGTTATCTACAAATAGATCAGGTACTTGGGGATTACCCTTTGTTATGTACATATAGATCTAGTAATGTGGGAATACCCTTAGTTATGTACTCATAGATCTAGTAATGTGGGAACACCCTTAGTTATGTACACATAGATCTAGTAATGTGGGCACACCCTTAGTTATGTACACATAGATCTATTGTTGTGGGATTACACTTAGTTATGTACACATAGATCTAGACTGGAGGATTACCCTTAGTAATGTACACATAGATCTTGTACTGGGGATTACCCTTAGTTATGTTCACATAGATCTAGTACTGGTGGATTACCATTAGTTATGTACACATATGTCTAGTATTGTGGGATTACCCTTTGTTATGTACACATAGACCTAGTGTTGTGGGATTGCCCTTAGTTATCTACAAAAAGATCAGGTACTGGGGGACTACCCTTAATTATGAACACATATGTCTAGTATTGTGGGATTACCCTTTGTTATGTACACATAGACCTAGTGTTGTGGGATTACCCTTAGTTATCTACAAATAGATCAGGTACTGGGGGATTTCCCTTAGTTATATACACAAAGACCTAGTGTTGTGGGATTACCCTAAGTTATGTACACATAGACCTAGTGTTGTGGGATTACCCTTAGTTATCTACAAATAGATCAGGTACTTGGGGATTACCCTTTGTTATGTACATATAGATCTAGTAATGTGGGAATACCCTTAGTTATGTACTCATAGATCTAGTAATGTGGGAACACCCTTAGTTATGTACACATAGATCTAGTAATGTGGGAACACCCTTAGTTATGTACACATAGATCTATTGTTGTGGGATTACACTTAGTTATGTACACATAGATCTAGACTGGGGGAATTACCCTTAGTAATGTACACATAGATCTTGTACTGGGGATTACCCTTAGTTATGTTCACATAGATCTAGTACTGGTGGATTACCATTAGTTATGTACACATAGATCTAGTACTGTGGGATTACCCTTAGTTAAGTACACATAGATCTAGTACTGGGGGATTACACTTTGTTTTGTTAATGTAGCCCTCCCTAGAAGCTAGTTTACCTCTCAAGCACCCTCATAGGAAATTGCCTGAGTCCATGAAGGTGCTTTAACCCTTGTTATGCTAAATAAAAATCTTTGCAAGATAAATGTAAAATCAAAGTGATAAAATCACTGGAAGTTACCAAATGTGAGTGAGTATTAATATCAGAAATGCATTGTTTTACACCTGTCCGGTTTAAAAATGAAATTCAGGTGGTATGAACTAAGATCAGACTGCACATATGTGCAGGCTGATTTTTGTCTATACCTCCTGTCAAAGCAGGAATATTACGGGTTCAGCATGACAAGAGTTAAGTATCTCCTTGTGAACCCTTTGATTTGTGCTAGCTATAATGCTGAAATATCAAACATGTCCACAGTACAGTACATGCTTCTATGTGCTTCACTGATAAGATTAACATCTTTTATTGTACTTTCTAGCATGCAAATCTCAAGAAGACGCTTAATTTGAAAAGAGAATTGCTTCATCTGCTATTATTTATCCCAAAAAGCTTTAATGTGTCTAGTTGCTACTTACTTAAACACATGGGACAACATTCCCCGTTTTTCTTGAACTGAAAAGGACATGATAACACTGGACACATCATTGGATCACATGACACCATACTGTCCCTCTTACACATACAGAGTGTACAGTTATCACCAAGCCAGGACTGTCCTGGTGTATAGACTATGTCCAAAACTGTACAGTTCTTCTCCCATTTGGGATCTGAAATATATAAAGTATGTTATAACTACAAGCTGTATAGTTTTAGCCAAGTAAAGACTGTCCTGGTGTAAAGACCATGTCCAAAACTGCACAGTTCTTTTCCCATTTGGGATCTGAAATATAGAAAGTATGTTATAACTACAAGGTGTATAGTTTTAGCTATGTCCAAAACTGTACAGTTCTTCTCCCATTTGGGATCTGAAATATATAACGTATGTTATAACTACAAGCTGTATAGTTTTAGCTATGTCCAAAACTGTTCAGTTCTTCTGCCATTTGGGATCTGAAATATATAAAGCATGATATAACTACAAGGTGTATAGTTTTAGCTATGTCCAAAACTGTTCAGTTCTTCTCCCATTTGGGATCTGAAATATATAAAGCATGATATAACTACAAGGTGTTAGCCAAGTAAAGACTGTCCTGGTGTATAGACCATGCTCACCACTGTACAGTTCTTCTTCCATTAATGAACTTAAAAACAGGTTACATTCATAAATGAGCCTGTGCGTGAGATTTCCAACAATTTCAAATATGCACAAAGTTAAGATTCTGACCAGCCTGTGCATCCGCACAGTCTGACCAGAGTCTTCACTATGTGTTTAGTATATAGATAAGGTCTCAAAGTATCTGTAGGCCACCACGTAATTTTATATTTACAGTTTCTGGCTGTCTACGCTACCCAAACTCACTAACATTTCAAATTGTTGGAATTGTCATACACAGGCTCAAATTGTAGTTATTGATGAGCCAGAACTGTAGAGTTGTAAGGACAATGTCAAATGTACAGTTCTCACATATATGTAATATTAGAAAGCATGTTGCAACTACAGACCTAACACCTTTACCAGAGCCAATTAAGACTGTCCAGGTGTAAACAGGATGTCATATACATTAAGGGTCACATTCTATTATTGCAAGCAGTAGCAATATACTCAAGAGAAATTTAAGTATGCAAAATAGCAAAGGACAATAACTCAAAACTTAAGCTCACATTACTAATGGATGCTATTCAATGCATTTCAGAATTCATCCATCAATGAAGTTTGGAGTAGATAAAAACCTTAGCAGGAATATATTTCTGAAGATATTCTCCAGAAAAAGTGTAAGTCTAGAAATAGAAACTCTTGTTCATACAACCACTCACCAATACAGCTACAAGTCTGGCATCCATATCTGTCTCTCTTGTAACCATGGTAACAGACATTGTCACATATTACCGGTTGACACTTGTTACAGCGGCACTTTGGACATCCCTTCTTGCTGAGTTTAAAGCCGTGGTTGCATGTTTTAGAACAGTGAGGCAGGTCCGGACACTCCAGGGCGTGTTTCTGACAGGCGCATTGTTGTCTGCCTAATTCATCAAATAGGTACCCATATAAACAGTCCTGTGAACAACCCTCTGAAAAAAACAAACAAGAACTCTTACCCAATTAGAAACTTTGATGCTCTAAGAGCAAAAAAGCTTCAGTACTATTGTGGAAAATTGTAACAAGCAATTATTATGACTGCCAACGATGTTTCATAAATAAAAAGATTTACTGTTTATTATAAATTACATGTATTAAGTAAGTGTTATTTGTTGTACTCACACTCAGCTGTTATTATGAGTGCTCTGCCAATTACTATCCAGCCTGGTCAGCTTAGTTGGAAAAAAACAAGATGTGTTTGTGAAACACTAATGCCTCCGAAACGTAGCGGGAGCATAAAAAGTCTAAACTCTTCATTTTCCATGAAACTTTAACAAGACTTTTCCAATGAGTACCAACAATATGGGAATTTTAAAATACTTGATCTTAAATCAATTATACCCACTATATCTGCAACACTGTAGCCCTTTCATTTATCTTATTTCTTTAACGCAAACCTCATGATTCTTGACAGGTAAACTAAAGCCTGTTATTAGAGATGATTTGCAACATGCTGCAACACCTGTTAGAGTGTCAGAATCACATTTACATGATTAATCACTTGCAGATGAAAATAAAGGCTCAAATAGATTGAAACTATTGTTCCTTTCGGTTCAGCTGCAAAATTTGCACAACATGAGTCGAACAAGATGCAGGTGTATCTGATTTGCATGATTGACAGATCATTAAACCACGCCCACTGTACTTCAAGCTAAGCAGTTAAATGTCACAGATATCAAACAACAATTAAGTTTGCAGTATGCTTTGCTGCGAAAGAGCATCATGAGGTCCTTAGGGCCAGTACTGCCCCATAGTCCGAGTTAAATCACAATTTAACAAGAGATGTTGGTAAAACATTTAGGCCCCCCATTAAACAGGTCAATGGCCTATTCTTTGTCAATCAACAAAGGGCAATAATTCACAAAATATGATGAGTAGAGTAATGGTTCTTGAACAATTCCACTTAATGAGATCTATCCACCTGTGAAGTTTCATGATTCTAGCTTGTATTCTTTTTGAGATATGATCCCGACAAAAAAACTGTCTACGGATGGACCGACGGACTGGTCGACTGCTGACAAGTGCAAAGCAATATACCCCCTTTTCTTCGCGCAAATCACTTGACAGACAGAATTTAACCCACTTTTCATTGTCCTCTCCTACCTTTGGACAATTCAATTTCATCCAACTAAAGTGCCAGTTTGATATATATGCGGATACAGGATAACTTTCAATAAGGACCCCTTTTTCAGTAACACAGCATACTATATCACAAAATGGTAATGATATATTATATGCATTTTACCAGGTCACAGGATGAGGAAAAGTCTGAGAAAGTTTCATGAAAATCTGTTTAAAATTGAAAGAGGCTTTGTGTTAAAAATTGGATGTACAGACAGATGGACCAAAGAGAAGATAATATCAATATACTTCCACCTTTGGTGAGGTATAATAACAGGGTTATTTTAATTAAAATGTCCATACCTGGTTTACATTTACAGACATGGCATCCATCAGGTGTCTTCTGGAGCCCAGCTTCACATGTAATGTTACAGTCTTTCTTATCTGGACAGTGGTCGGGCTGGTCAGGGTACCGTCTTGAGGCTGAAATGATACAAATTTTATCACTATTAGCTTCAGAATAAATTAAAGACTAAATCAATGCCAGTTTACCATTCCTGACCTGTTATGCAAATAGGACTATCTGGATACTGCTATTATTTTTTTTCCAAAGTATTGACCCTGTAGTCATTCCGACATTCTAAGGTCAGAACAAACTGCTCCTGATTTAGATCCTTGCCTTTCCTGTAGCCTCAATGGGAAGGATTAACATGGTGGTGTCCATGGTCTAGAGGTAGAGTGTTTGCCTCTTGACCCAAAGGTCCTGAGTTTGATTCCTGGGTTGAGCGAATATTGATTGTTTCTTTTATTGGCCCACACATTTGGCGCAAGTAATGGTGAATTTTCCAGGAAACAGAATCAAGAGGGATTAATCTAAGTTGATAGGACTTGTTTCCCATTCCATGTAGAATAAATAGGTTTAAACCATTAACATGATACAATTACCTTATCTAAGAATTTATTAACAATAATTGTCTAGAGGCATATTAAGTCCATACTGTTGCAATATCAATGTGGTGGAAAACTGATTTTAAATATTCAATTATGCAGATTTGACATTATAGACCATTTTGATAAAGACATCATATTGTCCTTGACCCTTGGAATCTAACCTCAATTCTTTAAACCGTGCTGTGTGGTATTATAGAGTAATTAATTACATAATCAATTTAACAACTTTCTCTAATTAACTCTCAGTTTTTGTACTGTCTGCTGTAGAAGTGCAACAAAAAAGTAAACGAAATTACAGAGGTACAGATAAGAGGGGGTATTTTGGATTTCAAGTTCGATTATTTCAACTATACCTGCACAAATCCTAAGTTGTGGTTACTCATTGGAATCGTCTCATCAAGACGATTCAAATGAGTACCCACATCATAGTTTTTCAATCAGAAATAAAGATTTTAGAATGGCATTACCCCTTCGTATCTATACCTCTTCAAGAATATGTCTGGTAAATGAATTGGAAAGCCCTGATAAAAATCTTTCATAATTTGGCAACCACTTGCAACATTTCAAATTGAAGGATGGGAATGTTTTAAAATACTGTATTCTGTAATCCTAGAATAATAAAGTTGCAGATAAGTTAATTGAAAACAAACATTATCACTCTCATCACACATCAGATATTGTGGCATAAAAATCTGCCCTCTTTAAACTGTGCAAAGAGTCATTCATGCGGTCTGAGTCTACACCCAAGTCTTGTGTTCAGGATGACAAAGTGTGGACAACTGTTTGCAATTTATGCCCTGCTTTGCATGCAACTACAGATGCAAAGCAGGCTATACTTTGCAAAAAGTTTGCACCGTTTCAACCTGAATGCAATGTCGGGAGTGAAACTTCTCACTTGACTGAAAATGTGCTTGTTTTGTAATGTACACTATTGGGCAACCAAATGTCATAGCTACAGCTTAAGCAAATCTGTAGTTTTGCTTCCTCACCTAATTTTGCTAAAAATTCCAAGGGGATGACATGTGGACTTACATCATACCACTTCTGTGGCTCAGCCCATGACAATGAATTGTATTAGACAGGAGGACTATGATGGTCCTAGATTGCTCACTGAGTCTCTTTGACCCCTGGGACAACACATTAATGAAATTGGCAGATGTCAACAAGGAGATAGTTTCTACATAAGATGTGTGTGTATTTCCGTTTATTTATCGTCGCTACCGTAGCACATGCCCATATGAGCGACGCCCCCAGAAGACGGTTAGTTGTTACGGGGGATAGTGCAAGGATACATGACGAAACTACTGCTGAGATCCGCCATGGTTCTTTAACGTGCTCGGTGTAAAGCACCGTCTCACGGGGCCT
This sequence comes from Fragum whitleyi, assembly GCA_948146395.1. Classification (NCBI taxonomy): domain Eukaryota; kingdom Metazoa; phylum Mollusca; class Bivalvia; order Cardiida; family Cardiidae; genus Fragum; species Fragum whitleyi. The sequence goes on from OX411544.1 coordinate 32,157,136, forward strand.
CGGTTTAACGTCTCATCCGAAAGACAATTAGTTTTTATTAGTGTACCAGCCCGGGAATCGAACCCACGCTGCCGAACTCCAATGGTTTTGAAGTCCGGTGCTCTACCAATTGAGCTAATCGGGCTGGTCGACTACATAAAATCAAAACCATGGATTGTTTTCAGCTAAGAGCAAGAAGAATGTGCCTTTTTGGTCTTTGATTATTAATATGATCCATGGGTCTTGATATGAACTTACTTGGTAGAGGCGATTGGATGATGCTACATACCAAATATGAAAGCTGTCTGCCATCTGGTTTCAAAGAAGATTTTTAAAGATTTTCGCTCTTTGATTCTATGTAAAAAGGGTTGCACTCGGGTGGAGCCCAAGCATTACCCCAGGGACTTGATATGAACAAACTTGGTAATGGTCCACAAGCTGATGCTACATACCAAATATGAAAGCTGTCTGCCCTCTGGTTTCAGAGAAGAAGATATTTGAAGATTTTCCTATTTTTCACTCTTTTTGTTAAGGGTAGAGGGAAAGTTAAGAGTGGATTTCATTTATTTGAACAGCTTTGGTAGAGCTTGGCCCAAGGTACATCCCTGCCAAGTTTCATCAAGATTTGCCCACAAGTTTAGGAGGAGAAGATGTTTAAAGAAATTGTGGATGACGCACCACAGAATACAATGTCATACTAAAGACATTGGCCAATCACAATAGCTCACCTTGAGCACTTCAGGTGAGCTAAAAATACGACCTTTAACTACTTGTATTGGCATGACAACATAATGACAAATTTTCTACAAACTTATCCTCTGTTGTTGGTCTGATTTGAAAAT